>JAWNOT010000042.1:0-600000 GCA_035045825.1 Drosophila eohydei | reverse complement strand
CAACATTATAATATGAAATACATATATATATATAATATATATGTAGATATCTGACTATCCGCTGGCTTCAGTTCCGTTCTCATTGCTTCACGTTGCGTGGGAGGCAAGCTTAATTGGATTTCGCTTGAAATTAAAATTCTGTTGCATATATTCAGCCTGATTGCTTTAAGTTGTGTAAGAGTTCCATTGATATCTAATGTGAGTGTATCTATCGTATCTTTTGACAAGCTCTTGTATTTATATTCCACATTCAGGAAGTGAAGCAATCTCAGCTCGTACAGACTCCACGAGTACCTGGATACCAGGCTTGGTGTCTGTCACGATCTTTCAGGTAAGTGCAAGAGAAAAGTTTTGTGTTATGAACAATAAGAAGTATGAATGATTTACTCGGGGAATGCCCAACTAGTGCATACCCGAACCACTTCGCAGAGCTGCCATTCTACGATTCTTTTACACATGCAGAAAGGCACATATATATGTATTGATCAGAGGAACCCACGCCACACCGTAAGTTGTAAGTCTCCAGCATTCTTATCGATAAGAAGGAAACGCGATCAGTTCTAACTACATTTATAATTTGAAGTCTCTACGAATGGACAAGCGGAGAGATACAGAGACGGACATGGCTAGACCAACTCAACTCGTCGCCAAAATCTTTCGTAATATGCACTTTAAGAGCTCTGCCACGCCTCCTTCTGCACGTTGCATATACATTATGCCATCTTCACTGGATTTGGAGTTACAAAGACCCATTCAAACAGCTTAAATTATTTGAACTTTGATAAATATTGCGTTTTATATTCAGATTTTCATTCATATTTAAAGAGTATTTCAGGTCGGCATAAATCTTTATAGATGAACAAATCGATTTGCCTCATCATCACGCAAAGGAAAGGCGACTTTATTGACTTTTCTTTGACTAATTCATTTCAGATTATGGAATCTTCAGTGGCATAAAGATCCATAACCGCATTTATATACATATTCAATAAAAAGAGAGAAAACTTGTTTATTGTTTCATCAATGTGTTAATTAGATGATTGCTGACAGCAGCACAGCAGCAGCAGCAACTGCAGCAACAGCAACAATTGCAACGCAATTTGTTACGTGTAAACTGCTAAATGGGCCAAGAGTTTCTGGTAGCCAGTGAGCTCATTTGGTTGCTATATAAAGTAAATGCGCTTTCACATACACATAGAGAAAGGGAGAGGGAGAGAGGGAGAGAGAGAGAGAGATTGACAACAGCCACAGCTGCCTTGCTCCAACTAATGATTGGGCACAAAAGCTGCGAACATTTCAATTTCAATGCAAAATAGTTGACTGAAAGTTGGCCCCTATATACATGTGTGTGTGTGTGTGAGTGTGTGTGTGTGTGGGCTCGGCATTCTGTGTCAAAGTATTTTGTTGCTTTGGCGTTAAATATTACAACTACGTCTATTCCTTCTGTCTGCCGCAGCTGGGCGCACTGGGCGCATTGGGCGACCCTTTGCATAAATAAAGCCTTTCACACACACACACACACACTCAAATACACATACAGCAACATTTGAGAGGCTTATAAAATATTCATATGCACATAGCAGTCCGATGCTTTTGAAGCTATCAACACACACACTCGAGCGAAGGCAACGCCCAAACAAATGGAAAAAGTTTTTCGTGCAACAAATTCCAAGTTTAGCAGCAAAACATGCCACACGTGGCCAATGAAGGATTCTAACGAAACTTATGCTAATTTCAAAAACGTTCAACTGTTGCATACAACATAATAACAATACACAGAGACACACCCATTCGCAACATTCACGCTTAAATTTGCGTTGCCTGCTTCGAGGCGCACATTTCAATTGCTTGGCCCATGCCTGATCTCGCACGGCTCTGCTCAAGTTGGCGGCTTGAGGCATGCTTCAAGTGCTCCACATTGCATTCCCATTCCCATTCCTGTTCGCTTTCGCATTCGCATTCGCATTCCCATTCCACAGATGACACAGAGCCTGACCCGTGCTGGCTGAGAACCCTTTTTATGTCAGCCATTTCTGACCTTCGTCGTGCTTATGCATAAAATGTGCTCATTGTTGTTGCTGTTGTTGTTGTTGTTTTTGTCGTTGTTGCTGCTTGTGCTTGCCTCCTTAGCATGTTTACTCTTTGTGCAAGCGGCTGGGGCAGCAGCAAATTATGACCGAAGTGATAAATGTATAAAACATTTTGCATTTTGGCTCCTTACGAAATATTTCACAGATGTAATTGATAAGTATATAAACTTCCTATATACTTATATATATATATATTTATATATATATATATATATATATATATATATATATATATATATATATATATATATATATATATATATATAATGTACTTATATATATATATATTAATTATGGACTGTGTTCCAAGAAATTGTCTTCCTATCATCAGCAGATTTTGCTACTCACCTTTAACTAGTTGAGAATTCTATTCTGCAAGCAGAGCCAAAGCGCGTGAAGCCAGCAACTATTATTGATTAGCTAATCATAATTGCTTATATTACACTGCTCTGATACACACTGCCCGAACCTAGAGAGAAGACCTTACTCTGCAGACTAAATATCATCGAACACATCAGATAGATAGATAGATAGATAGATAGATAGATAGATAGATGGATGATAGATAGATATAAAATTAAAAGGCTTCAAATTAATATTAAATTAAAATTAAAAATAAAAGCTTATTGAAGTTTATTCACATGTATTCACTAAATATTTAAAATTAATTTAATAAACAAATGGAATTTAGAATCTTATTGTAAAGATATTACAATAAGATTCTAAACTCAATTTGTTTATTAAATTAATTTTACTTTGAAGTATAAAAATATTAAATAAAAATATTTAAAAAAAATTAAATAAACTATTGTTTTAAATAATATTCAAAGAAATTAAATGATCTAATAACAAATGAGCTAATAACAAAATCTGCTCATCCTTTTTTGTAAGATTTTTTCTTTAATATTTTTAAAACTATTTTGAATAATATAGAAAATATTCAACACCAACAGTGAATAAATGCTTGTCTTATAAATTATAAATTTGCTAATGAGAACTTAAACAATATTTTAAAAGGACTGCTTAGATCTGAAGTATATAAGAACTATTATAAGTGCTTGGCTTCGCGCATTTCGGAAACGTTTCACTGACTTTTAAATAAGTTTTGTCTATAATTTAATTTACCTTAAGCTGCTGCTGAGTTGAAGTTTTCAATCACATAAGAAACTTTGCTCTATTCAATTCCAAGAATCTAATCACATTTAAAGTATACTCGTACTTATACTTATATTATACGTCTGTTTTTGTTACTCTCCCTTTCATTTCGCTTATTTTTTTGCATTTGAAGCACTTCATTCGAAAACATTTTACCGCAGAGCTCAATTGAAGCCGCGTCGAGTGCAAACGGAGCCAAGTATGAAGCAGGGAGTCATATCATTTTGCTAAATTCAATCTGAGAGTTGCCTTCCTCGGAACAAGAGTTTCCTATTCCTAACGAATTGAATCAAGAGGTTGTCCTAGCTGCTCTTGCCCAAGGGGAGCTTTAAAAACGTATTTATAAAAAACATAAGGGAAATTTTTATTTTCCATTTGTTTTCAAGTGCTTTTTATTAGCCATATTAATTCGCCTTGTTTACGATTGATGGCAGATGGTACATTTGATGGAAACAAGTGAGAATGAAACACACATCAGTACTTGTACGTTTGAATGAGACAATTGGGATTGAAATGTACTTAAATAGCCCTAAAAGAATAAAGGGTTCTAAATAATCGAACTGGAATGAAACACAGCTAAGTATATCTGCTTTAGAAACAAGCGGCAATGAAACATGGCTACTTATATGTGTGTTATTTAGTATTTATAATGAGATTTCTGTTTAGTAATCAAAGATACATTTGGTTGAAACAAATGGAATTGAAACATTCTGAAATATATGTATATAAATTTATCCAGTTTGGTTTTAAAAAATATATTTGATGAAGGAGTGAGACAGCTGAGTGAAACAACTGGTATTGAAACAACTGGAAATGAAACACTAAAGTATATATAATACGACTTGCCGCAATTTTCCTTATTGAAAATGAAACAACTGAAAATGAAACACGCTTATGTCTTAGTAGAATAGCTGGAAATGAAACAAACTCAAGGCTATGTGGGATATGCCAATTCCATTGTTTCAGTAAAGGAAATCGAATAAAATGCAAATGCAAATAGGACAAATCATTCCGTAATGCGACAAACAATATTGACTTTTCAAGGACAACAAGAACAGCTGTGTAATTTTATAAAGCTGCATTGTATGCTCTTGCTGATGGTATTGAAACGTTCTGATGAAAAGTGTAGCATATCGAGTATTAAGTAAACACCCAACGCACACATACCCTATACATCTGATTAATGGGAATCTACGGCCGAGCTGTCCTTCTAGTCCCTAGTCTAGTGCCTCAATATGCTTAGCTATACGAGCCGAAGAAGACACAGATGTTTATATTAAACTACTCGATCGTGGAGATCTAGTTTTCTAAAGGGTATCCGATGTTCGAGCAGCCTTTCGTAGCTGTTATCTTTAAATATTGAGCACAATAAGCGAATGGCGAGCGGCGCACGGTGTGCCATTTGCCCTGTGTCAATATGTTGGTGTGGGCGTGGCATAATGGCAGCATGTTGCTGCATGCAACATGGAAATGGAAATGGATTGTAGCAACGAACAGCATGTATGTAAATCCATTTATGCTTCAGCGCATTTATAGCCAATTTTAAAAGCCCAAAGAGCCGCAGCGCTGCTGCTGTGGTGCACTGGTGCTGCTGTGGCGCCACCAGGTGGCTGGACAGTTCCGTTGATTTGTGTCTGCGAGTGTGTGCGATTCAATGTACTGCAGCATGTAGCCATTGCTTTTCATTTACAATAAGCACAAGAGAGCGCCAGAGGCGGAGATAGCGAGTACGTCGGATTTGGCCATTTAATTGCGCAATTGCCGCATGTTTTACGACTACTCGCAGCACTAAAAGCACACAGTCGCATGCATATTCATGCATCAAGACACAATGTTGCATACCTCCGCTCGCAAGCAAAGTGTCGAGTGCGTGCCTGCACGTAGGAAGTTTACTCCAGCCATGGGCTGCTCGGCCCATGGACGTCCAGCTATGCGAAATGTTGCTTATCAGCGCGTTAGCAATGGAGCCGGAAGGAGCAGGGCGCAGCACGGAGCTGCCTATTACATGGCAGTTTAGAAATATTTGTCTTCAGTAAGCACTTTTTGTAGTTGCTGTCTCTGATTTCCTTTTTCACCCTACGCAAAATCGTAATTTACATTTTCCAAATGGTTTTCTTTCTTTGCTAAACTATGCTTAAGTCACGCTTATGCAACTCTTGTATAGAAGAGGCAGCCAACTAACTGGCTTTATAGATATTTTCATTTGACTGCAACTAATCTCAGTAATATTATCTAGGTCTCACTATCGGTGCCAACATATACAAGGCAATAGTCATCCCAGCATTCCTTCATGTGGAATACCTCATTGGGCACTCTACGAAGGCGGACTAGCGCTGACAGGGATAGAATATTACCTTCTCTAGTAATGCACTCGTGCAATATATTCACATACATATGAATTTGTATGCGTGGGAGTGAGAAACGTGACGAAAAGCCGTTGTCTCATGTTCTTTTCGTATTTCCTTGCTATTTTTCTATATTTTTTTCTTTCTTTAACAAAACCATTTCAACTTAATTTCCCAATTTCAATGAGTACAGGATATTCAAAGTCACTTTTATTCCCCCTTGTGTTATATATACTCTATTCCTCACTCCATTTACCTCTGTCCTGTCATCTTTGTATATATTACTCAATTTTCTTTTATATATATTTTTTAAGTTTTTTAAATTCTCATTTCTTACTTCACTTGTCATTCAGAACTCAAGTGACAGTCTATGGCCCTATGCTCTAACAGCCACATTGTTGCTGACTGTTATCATGATATGTGGCTATGCGTGATCTGTGATCTGTGATCTGTGATCGTGTTAACTTATATACCATGTTTAATCAATGGAAGATCTACCATAATTCACTTTGCACTTGAAACAAAGCAACAGAATTACGCTTATAACACAAAAGCTGGCAATAAGCTATTTTCCCCTATTGAACAAGTAGACAAATTGCTTAATTTTGGAGGTGCAACAAATATCGATAACAATAGAAATTATATATATATATAAATGTATATGTATAGAGCGATAAGTTTGATGTACTCACTGATTCAAGTTGCGCTCGTTGGAGCCACTCTGGCTTTGCACATTGTCCGTGTGCCGTCGCTCCTTGTGCACGATGCCCATCAGTTTCATCCATGGATTGTTTTGGGAGCCATGGCCTCCCATGCCGCCACTCTGCCACATCGTCATCTTGGCGTTTGGGGCGTGGCAGTGGCAGTGGCAGCTTTAACCCAAACCAACGACGATGCAACCTCGCTTTAGAAACCTGACGAACGCGACGATAATTGCATAGATTCAAGTATCGCTCTTTGTTTCTGTTACGTTTTTTTGCTACTAATTTTCTCAATTATGTTCAAGTGCTGTTCTGACAGACTCGAAAATTGAAGCGCAGCTGCTGCGATTGCCGTTGCTAGCAGCAGCAGCATCCAAATTTCTGTTGCATACCCTCAGGAGGCTCTCATAATTGTGTGGCCCGCAACAATTTGATATCTTGGATGGAATTTAACTCAGAGTTTATTGTGGTTTAGTTTGCTATTGTTGTTCTTTGGCTTATTTAATTGTTGCTTGTTGTTGCTGGTGTTGTTGTTGGTGTTGTTTTTGTTGTGGGCGGCTGGCGTTGCGTTCTGCGTTCTTGGCTTATAATTTGCTGAATTTTCTAATTTTCCTAACTGGAATTTTGCCTTTTTTGGTTCATTTATATATACACAGATATATATATCTATATATATATATACGTATGTATTTCTATAGCTCTTCAAGTTTTGCGGTTTTGGTCATTTAGCTTTATTTATTTCTGTTTTTTATTTATTCTTTTGTTTTTGGCTCGATTTATGTTTTGTGGCTTTCTCGGTTTCGTTTTGTTGTTTTAAAGCTTTCGTAATTTTGCGTGTTTGAATTAAAAATGTAATATTTATGTTAAATTTATTATTTATGTTTGGTTTTTGTCACATAATGTCTAAAATTAAGAATCACAATGGCGTAAATTGGGTTTGTTGTGGTTTTTATCTTTATTTTTTGTTATTTTTAATGTTAAATTTACTATTTCAATTTGTAACTATTAATTTATTAATTCTCGTTTTGTTAACCATTTAATGCTAATTATTGTTAAATGTTTTGTATTTTTGCTTTGCTATTTGTTGCTGTTCGTCTAATCAAACGTCATTTAATAATTTTCATTAATTGCTTATCGCTTATTAGTTGTTAATTCATTAATTATTATTGCCTTGCTGTATCTAATTTTGTATATTTTTATTGTTAATTATTTTGTGTGTGTTTTTTTATATTTTTATATTTTTACTATGTCTCTAGCTAAATTGCGGCTGGCCTTGATTTCTCTTTAGTTTTTGTTTTCTTTTATTTTATTTTTATTTGGCTGTTACTTATTATCCTCACCGAGTATTTGTTTAATACAAAAAAACTTGAATAAATTTGCACATTTATATTTTACTCATTGCTCAATTTTCTAATCATTGCATTGGATTGACGATATGAATGTGATATCCGGCATATGGACAGCAGCTGAAATATACAATTCAAGAAGAAAATCTGTTAGTAACGACTATAGATAAATGTTTTGTTGTATAACAATGAAGAGATCAAGCATTTATGTTTTTATTATTATGCATTTTATATTTATTTTGTAATTTCAATATTATATTATATACAAATTTTAATTACTCTAGAATAAACTTAAGTATTTAATAATTCTATTTTTGCAGACAAAAACTAATAAGTCTCTGTATCTATCATAGAAGAACTGCTTTGCCATGAATGAATAAGTCCATTCTAGTCAAAATCAAAGTCACATCAGTCAATAAACACGCGTATTTATATATAACAAGTAAGAAAGCTCTAGTCGGGGTGCCCGACTAGGAGATACCCTGATCCCAGTCCTCTGAGTTTTTAATCTTTACCGTAGTTTGTATCGAGTTTTGTCTATGATTGATTTTGATAGATATTCATTCAACTAGTCATATGATCAGGAATATTCTTTATATACTTTTTATAATTTATAATAATTTATATACTTTATGTACTTTTTATAATTTATATACTTTATATAATTTATATACTTTGCATACTTTGTATACCTTATATACTTTATATACTTTATATAATTTATATACTTCATATAATTTATATACTTTTTATAATTTATATACTTTATATACTTTAAATACTTTATATAATTTATATACTTTATATAATTTAAGTACTTTATATACTTTACATACTTTATATACTTTTTATAATTTATATACTTTATGTACTTTTTATAATTTATATACTTTATATAATTTATATACTTTATATACTTTACATACTTTAAATACTTTATATAATTTATATACTTTATGTACTTTATATACTTTATATAATTTATATACTTTATATACTTTTTATATATATTTATATATTTATACTTTATATAATTTATATACTTTATATACTTTTTATAATTTATATACTTTATATACTTTACATACTTTAAATACTTTATATAATTTATATACTTTATGTACTTTTTATACTTTATATACTTTGCATACTTTGTATACCTTATATACTTTATATTCTTTCTATAGTTTAAATAATTTATAAACTTTATATAATTTATATACTTTATATACTTTACATACTTTATATACTTTATATACTTTATATACTTTATACACTGTATATACTTTGTATACTTTATACTCTTTCTATACTTTATATAATTTATAAACTTTATGGAATGTGTCCCGCCTTCTGCCTGTTACATACAATTTTATGAAACTTTTATACCTGAATTCCCATTTTTATTTAGATTGAGTATTGCCTTTTAGTCTAGAAGTTCTTCAGTTGGTACAAGGTATTTTCACATCTATCAAGGAGAACTTGGCAATAATGCTTAAAAACCATAAAAGGCGTTGGTCTTAAAGCGCCTTGCTTCGAAGCGTTTCCTCGCCTAATTTAATCAAAGCTAAATACATACAAATTGCATTTATACACTTATTTTTAATTAGTTTTTGAATATTTGAATATTCTATACATATTATACAGCTCCTGTCGGCAACAATGTACACAGAATTGTGTATAAGCTGTTGTCCAGCAGAACAGACAGTTTTATCAGCCTGGCGCATATAAATGTATATATATATATATATATATATATATATATATATATATATATGTATATGGCAAGGTGGTGCAGTTTGAAGGAAAAGCCAAAAGCAAGGCAGACAAAGCCTGGCAAAGTTGCTCAGTAGATTGTCAGTTGTTGCAATGGTCAAAATATTTTATAGACAGCAGCTGAGACCAAAGCGAGCAGAAGATAAAGTGAGCACACAATGTGTGCGTGTGTGTGTGTGCGTGTGTGTGGACATTTGCAATGCCATCAATGTCACAATAAGCACATTATGAGCTTTTCCCTAAAAGAAAATGGGAAATGCTCTCGGATTGTCTTTCTACTTGGGCACTTGCTTGCCCACAAGCTGTGACTATATAATTATAAAATCGTGCCAAAAGCTGGGCAGCCAACACCCACACACATGCATGGATATTAAAGTAAATTGACTGTAATTAATAATCGTTACACTTTGCTAGAAGCAGCTCCAGCTACTGTGCATATGAGAGCGAGAGAGAGAGAGAGAAAAAACGAGCGAGAGCGAGCGAGTTGGCACTGCATTGACTGCCTTTGGCAAGCTGCCCGCTTAACTGGCTGGCAATTCTCCATGCTCGAAGCCGCAACAGCATCAGCCGCCGCATCAGCCAGAAGCATCTGCACAACCATGCGAACAGCAATTTGTCAAGCGGCTGACAACAACAACAACAAATATATTTGAAAAAAAATTCAGCCAAAGGTGACTAGTCGAAGCTCAAATGCACTTCTCTATATATATACATATACATATGGATATATATATATATATATATATATATATATATATATATATATATATATATATATATATATATATATATATATATATATATATATATGTATATATATATAAATATATAAAGTGTAGGTAAGATAAATTATAACGTGAGACTTCATTCAGCTTAACCATTTCTATCTAATATAAGTCATAAAATATTTCTTAAGAAATCTTCTTCTTAAACTAAGTCATTTGCTTGCTTTGGATATTTATAGATAAATATATCTTGTGTTTATATATTATATATTACAAATATTATTATAAATAAAATGTTTTTCATAGAACAACATCTACATAATTTTTTATTTGACTTCTTAGCTGTTCTATGTAAATTGTATTTATTTATTTTAAAACATTTTTCTTTAAGCTTTCCATATTATAAATATTTATATCGTATAAGCACTGATTCTTATTTGCAGTCTCTGTTCAGGTGGTCATCATCCAATGTCCAACTGCCTTATCAAGTGTATGGGCTTATTGAAAGTGTATACTAAAAGAGAATTACATGAAAATTAAAATGAATGGGGAAAGTGGAAACTGCAATGCTTCAACTTTAACCCGACAGCAAACCAAAAATGTACAAATTCTTAAAACTAATATAGAGAGATATATCTAACGGACATATGTTTGTATATAGTATATGAAAGGTGTATACATATCTTCCTATATGCTAGGTATACTTAATACTTATAAGAATTATAATCAATTTAACATCATATATTTTTTCTTTTTCTCTAATCTCTCTTTTTCTCTCAACACTATGTCTCTCTCTCTCTCTCTCTCTCTTTCTGTTTCTCTCACCTCTCCCTCGTTCTTTCGCTTCCCTATTCCTCTCTTTATCACTCCTTTACCTCTCTCTCTCTTTCCTCATGTGTTCTTTTCTATTTCTCTTCGACTCTTGTCTCGTCCAACTCTCCTCTTCTCTTATTTCTACTTTTCCCACTCTGTCTCTCTTTATTTATACTTTTCCTTTTACTTTCTTTCTTCATATCTTACCCTTAAGGTCGCCCTATGTCTCATTTCTGCATTTCTCTCATCTTTCTATTCTTAAACTGCTTTCGGTGCAACCAAATCTTTTCTTTACTATTTCTAGCTTAATTCTTAACAATGAAAAGAATATTACACTGTTTAATAAATAATTTAGCTGCATTATAATATTATATACTCTCTGAGATATAACATGTTTTTCAGTATGTAAAAGAAATTGAATTTGGAACTTGGAAGCACTGCAGCATGGATAAATACAAATTTAAATTGGCTTTCACACAGCTGCGTCAAGTTGGGTTAAGCTGCGTTACAAACAGAGCTCAATCCGGTTGAGTTGAGTTGAGCTGAAGCTGAAGTTCAAGCTGCTGCTGCAGGCAGCTACTTTATATATACATACATTTATATATATTATATTCACGAAATGTTGTCACATTGCAAAGTGCGCTGAAGCGTGCCGCATTCAGAGTGAAGGCAGATGTATCTATGACTGTAACTGCTGTCGCGTTTGTCCTTTGTGCCATGTCCTTTGGTCGTACGTCCTTTGTCCTTTGTCGCTTGTCGTTTGTTCGCTTGTCGTCTGTCAGCATCGCTTCAGCTCAACGATCTGTCAACGTCAACGGTGCGTATGACAAATTTTATATTGTGCTGCCAACACCCCAGCTCAAATGCTTCAACTGCTCGCAAATGAAATGAAATGAAATGAAAGCAAAAACGAAGCTAATTACGCATGCGGCTTTATCATTTATTGGCATGCAAACAGTATTTCATTTCATTCTTTCTTTCACCTCTTCCTCTCTTCTGCTCCTTATATACATACGTGTGCAATAAATATATATGACTGACTGTCATATATATCACTGCGTAGCTGGCAGCTGGCACCAGCTTTGTCACAGCTTACACCAAGGATTATGCACTGCCCGCTGCAGTCAAATATTTAACGCAGAGCCATACATAACAACAACAACAACAACAGCAGCAGCAACAACAACAATAGCAGCCGCAATAAATTACATTTGCAGTGTAATATTTTTTTGCTTGTTTGTGAATCTTGCTTTCAGCTTTAGTTTTTCAACTTTTCAACAAAATGGGTTTGAAATGGCAAAGATTTTGAACTTTTATATTAATTTTATATTTTCATTTTATATTTTATATTATTATTATACTATTGTCCCATATTAACTGTAAGCCTATCACGTCTATCTCAGCACTTATAAAAGCGAGAGACTTGATTTTGTAGCACGCGCCTCTCAGGTTTTTCTAAAATAATCGATAACTGCTCCCGCTTCAGTATTATCGATTGAAAACATAATCGGAATGCAGTTGTTAAATTATATCTCGAACAGCTTAAGAGCTAGAGCGTCCAAATTTGGTATTTAGTCTTATGTATATTTTTTACAATTTTTGATTTTTGATAGGTTCTCCCCAAAACTCTTTAAGTTTAAGCATAGTCCGAAATATAGCCAATATATGAAAGACTCGAGTATTTACTAAGCAAACAAGTACTCCAATCAAGTATGAAGCTCATATCATTAAATCCATTAAGTAAAACAGAATGAAACGTTTAGCCAAGCGAACGCATATTCCCTATAGCAGATACATTCAAATATATTGTATATATATATTCTTTTCTATTCGAAGAATCGAAATTGAGATTGACTAAAGTATGTATTGTCAGCTGCTACTTAAGTTGAGGCTTCAGGCAGTGCAGTGGCATTGCTGGGAGGCGCCACACTCGTTGTCGAGGAGTTATGTGTTCAATGCTTGGTGTGCTAATGTCAGTTTTTATTTGGCTCGTTAAAAACGCATATAGAACTGGATTCCGGATAGTTCCCAGTCAGACAGCGCCTACCAGAGTGTTCTTACTGGTTTATGCTGGTATTTTTATATATATTTGTGCAAGTGCTCACCTCTTAAACTTATCATTAGATTTCTCTGATCAATTTCAACATAAATGCCATTTGCTTATTGCTTCATCAGAAACTTCTTTGCCGTCTATATTAGCACTAAATAAAATGGCAAGGTATAAATACGTCTACTAAGGATGCAGCAAATTGGTTAAATCGACAGCAAGAACTATACAGCTAGAGTTCTCTATAGATTAATTCATATTTATAGAGCATCGAGAACAGTTGGGGCGCGGCATATCACAAAAGGTCCAAATATTGGATTTGCAAGTGGAATACAAAGTCCACAGAAAGATCTATAGCTAGTATGTGGTTCTTACATACGAATTGAGGCTTAACATACAAACGTTAACAGTATGTTAAGAGAAAGATGTTGCTCTAATAACCACTTTATTTGTTCCAGCTCAAAGACTTTTTCATTTCTTTTGAATAATATCCGCAATTCAAATGCATCCAAGCAGCTCATTAAGTTTTTATCTTGCAGCAGATATGATACAGATACATATATGTATATATAGTCTTGATAGCGTCAACTTTGCAATCGTTTGCCAACGCCCCAGAAGACTGCACATTAAATTGATAAACTGAGCTTGGCTCTGGATGCGGCAATTAGCCGAAAAATGTGAAATGCGAGTCTGAGAGGTGGAGCTGAAGCGCTGTGACCTGCTATTTAAATTGCCAGGTAATTAGCCCTCGTTGTCACCTTTCCTCTGCCCGCTTTTAAGTACCCTCCCCGCCCTGCACCACCCACATTGCGCACAAAGTTTATGCTATCTGAAACGACACGAAAACATGGGCGCGGTCGCAAAACGAAAGTTCAAATTAGGCGTAAAATAGGAAATAGCAAACCTAAAGCAAAGGACCCAATCAGCGTCTCTGAGACACGGCACTGACAGCAAAAAGGAAAAAAACTTTTCCTCTATATACTGAAAATTCCCCGAAAGTTGCGTGCACAACAAATACATTCACTCTGATTGAAATTTCTTTGTATATATATATATATATATATATATATACATATATAAAGTTAAGTAAGGTAATATTGAAGCACCTGAATTGTTAATGCAACATATCAGAGAAACTTCAACTTAAATTTACATTAAATATTAAAATAATAAAATAAAAATAATCAAATAATAATAATAAAAAAATATTAAAAATACCATAGAAATATTGTAAATATTATTATTTAATGTGAGATAGAAAATATTTTTACAATGGATTTTGCGCACAGAAGAAGACGCTTTAGAATGCTATAGGTATACATATACTACTGATCAGCACTAAAATCGCATCGATCTATAGTTTGCTATAAATTAAGCAGATCTTTTGTTTTATTCATTTTATTATTCGGTAAGGCGTCTCACTGACGATTTTTCATGAGTGTTCCATATCATGAGATTGCTCTTGTTATCTCAAGTTCTTATAGATTATAGACTAATTACTGTTGATATTGAAAATGCTTGCATAATCTCACAAAATACATCCCAGCTACTATGCTGCATAGATGTATTAACATCTCAAGGTTAATTCCCTGTTTGCTGTTAGGCGAGACGTGCGTGTTATGTTATGTATGTAAAAATATGCTAGTGTGCTTATCGAAACATGTACCTGAGTGGCCCTACTATTACCTGCATACTCTTCAGAACATTCATATTAAAAAATGTTATTAAGGAGCTTAAGTCCTGCCAAACTTAGTGCAAATTTTTGTAAGGAAAACACAATATGAAGTTCGGGCTCAACAATCACCTCACACATTTTATATTACAGCTTGCAGCAAATAATTATCATCTGGCAATTGAGACATATTTCATTTCACACACTTGTAGCAGTCTAGAAAACATCAGCTAAGAAACGTATATCACAATTTGGGTTACCCGCAATGGCCAAGCAGAGCAACGCGCACACCTTGGAGTATGTGGACACTGCAAAAGATGGAGAGTGAGGGAAAGAGAGTGAGAGGAAGAGAGAGAGAGAGAGAGAGAGCTGACAGCAGTTGGCAACTTACTGTTGCTGATCCCAGGTAGCAGCTTAAGCCACAAGGGCATGACGTGCAAATCCAATGACGCCTTCCATCATGATAACCACAAGCCCACTCGCTCTCACCCTCTCTCTCTCTCTCTCTCTCACGCTCTTTGGCTCTCCTGCTTTCCAACCCTCCATCCCCTGGGTGACTGCCAACAAGTGCAAAAGGTTAAAGAGCACAAAGCTCGCAGCCCCCAAAGGAATATTTAATTAGGGACTGTAGCTGTTGCCACTGATACTGCAAGCTGAAGCTGCAAACTGTTTCGATGCTTTGTGTTGGCAAGGTGTGTGTTTTGGCCAAGGGATTTACCTGGCGCAAAGCTGGGCAACGGCAGCAGCAATAGCCAACAAAAACAAAACAACATCAACAACTAGTTGTAGCCATAGCTGCAGCTAGTTGGATCAATAAACAGCAGCTGTGCGGCAATTGGCTTTTGGCGTTTGCCATTTGGCAACTGGGAGCGGCCGATACAGCGCAACAACAGTGTGCAGCATGGTAAATGGGCGTGGTAATTGAACACAATTAATATCTAATGAAAATTGATTTGCAGCCGCCCAAGAAAAAGCTGTCGAAGAAGGAGAAGGCGCGCCTCGAGGCCGAACAGGCCGAGATGCTGCGCATCGAAATGGAGAAGGAAAAGTTCGTATGAATACCAAAAGAGGATTGAGAAACAGTTCTATTTGAGACATTTCCCATCCACAGACTAAAGAAACTGGAAGAGGCGCGTCAGCGCAAGAAGCTGGAAATGGAGCAGGCCAAGCACCGCCAGCAGCATGAAGTGGCTGAGAATCGCTTGCGACGCGGCCAACTCAAGGACAGCATGAGATTCTTCGATAATGTGCATACAACCATCGAGGCGATCAAGGCGGGCGAGCGGCAACAATGCGACTGGGAGAAGTTCATGCGCTGCAACGGACTGCCAAATGCGGCAAGTCCCAGCGATCTGCGCAAATACATCCATCAGTGGCACGCGGACATTGCCCAGCGTCAGCTCGAGGCCCGCAACTGGCTGCTGCGCACAGATGAGCGTACCCTGCTCACCCAGGATGCCCAGGTGCCGGATCTGACGCGGGTCTCGCTGCGCCAGCAACAGGGCAATCTGGGCGATATCTATGCGCAGCGTATCAAGGAGGTGCTGGGCGTAAGTCAGGTTTGCATCTCAGCACGAAGACCAGAGCTAAAGTTGCCCTCTCTGACAGATTCTCAGCGAACTGGACGAGTCGCTGTCGTACACGAAGTCCCGGTCGGCCCACGTGGCCGCTGATCTCGTGAAGCTAAAGACTGAGATGCGCGTGTTCCTCAAGCAACATCTGGACGAGTTCACCCACAAGACGATGTCACACATTGAGCGCGACATGGAGTTAGTACTCAGCTGTCTAATTGCTGCAGATCTTGCTTAGAGTCCAATCTTTCAATTACAGAATCGATAGACCTGGTGTCTCCAAGCACATCTATAGCTCGGATGTCTTTCAGAGTTTCGTTTGGACATTCTCCAAGGATGCCCAAATGTAAGAACTGGAACAACTTTATTGCCTTTTTTATGTTTATTTTCTTGAAGTTTTGTGCCTTGTGTCATTCGCTCTCAATCTCAATTCTATTCTTCTTCTATGTCTCTTTTTTCAGTTAGGTCTTCTTTTTCTCCTCTTCTTTTTTCCCTCTTTGTTGCTTTCTATTTTTCTGTTACTCTCTCTCTCTTTCTTTTTCGCTCTTCGCGGTATCTTCAAGTCGGGCACTCCCACCTAAAACAAATTGATTTGACTTTTCTTTTGCTTATTTTCCACCTCCTGCATTTTTTATAATCTCATTTGCTTCTTTAATAAATTTATATTCTTTCTACATATTCCCCCTTACATTAACTTGAATCTCTACAATTCTCTTTTGGCACTTGCTTTCCTCATTCCCGCCCACAGCGCTATCAATCCCAAAGCTCGCATTGGCGAACAATCGTCTCACAATGAGATCGATTTCCCCACGTTAGAGATGAGCATTTCGCTGCCTCCGACTGTACAGCTGCAAAGCTCTGCGCTGCGCGGACTGTGGCTCAACTATGATCACTTCAGTGACTATTGCAGCAGTTTTCAACTAAAGCACGCCCGCTCTGAAAATGCCAGTAAGCCTTCAAGCTACCTAATCAATCCAAGTTCCACTTTTTTTGAATATTGCAGCTATTTTACGGCAAACGAAGCGCGAGTGGCGGAAGCGCAAGGAGATTCTGCAGTCCATGCTGGATGAGTGCGCCCGGGAGATTCCGTTGTCAGAGTTGGAGCAGCTGACGCAGGAGCAGCACTCGTCCAGCTCGCAAGCGCCACGTGAGCGTAGCTACGATGTGGACAAGCTCTATGCCCAATACGAGGA
Source organism: Drosophila eohydei (assembly GCA_035045825.1). Classification (NCBI taxonomy): domain Eukaryota; kingdom Metazoa; phylum Arthropoda; class Insecta; order Diptera; family Drosophilidae; genus Drosophila; species Drosophila eohydei. The sequence continues at coordinate 582,566 of JAWNOT010000042.1, read as the reverse complement.
TGAGCTCAACAAGGCGCGTCGACGAGCTGTTGGCCCCGAGGCGTATGGCTTGCTCGAAACAGATGTGAATCTGCGCAAATATCGCATCATATCGGGCGTCTACTGCATCGACTTTCTGGAGACGCCACAGCAGGACAAGCAGCTAAATGCTCGTTCATTCATACGCACCAGTGGGTAGACCAGACAAACTCTACACTTATATATAAAGCTGTTGTTACTTATTCCGCTTGCAGTTGCTGCTGCAAACAATCTGATGCATAAGGAATACTACCAAACCTATAAGCCGCCGCCTCCGGTGCTGCCCGGTGTGCGTCGCCTGCCCGAGGAAATTGAGGCTGAGATGCGCATGATTGAGGCGGCACTGGATAAGCTCGCCTTAGTCACACTACAGTAAGCACTCGACTTGCCAGCCTACTTGAATGTATCTATAATACAGAAGCCAGCCAGAACATTTCTGAACTGCAATCCACAAAAGCATCCCTGCACTCTGCAAGCTCTCTATGAGCCGAAGAATCTTTTATTGTTGCTTCCAAGAAATTTCATTTTTTGTTGGCTTGGCTTGACTTTAATCAAACTGATGTTGATGCTCTAAGCCCATTGAAAATGCGAATTCTGTGCATAATAGATGAGCAAATGTATGTAACAAGCAGAGGGAAACAGAAAATATAAGGACTGAAGTCAGCTCGACAAGCTGAGTCTATCTAGCCATGTCCTTCCCATCATCCGTCCATAAAATAAAAGCTAGAAAATTGTTTGCTTTACCCATTTACTTATTATCGATAAAAATCGATATCCCTTGATTTTTTGTAGTAAAAGCCACTCCAACGGATCCTTGTATCTCCTAGTCGAGCACTAGAACTAGAACTAGATGCTATAATTAACCAATACTTAAGGGTCTAGTCTGCGCTCTGTCTTTGCTGCTTTTATTGCCTTTTCCCTCTGTGCTTTGTAGGTTGCCCGATTCGGTTATTTGGTTTGAACCACCGATTGCCTGTCGCTGGGAGACGGACATCGAGACGCTCGAGTCGCAACTGGCGGATGGTGTTAAGCCAGATGCAGCGGCAGCAACAACAACGGCAGCAGCTACCACAGCCACGCCCACAGAGGCGACACCACTTTCGACAAACGCACAGCCCAGCCCGCTGAAGAGCTCGCCACGAGGTCCAGCCAGGATGCGCTCTCAGAAATCTGATCTGGCCGCCTTGCAGACACAAACGCTGCGTGAAATCGGAGACTTCGACTTGCGTGCCATACCCCGAAATGTGGATCTGTATGGGCTGGTCAAGGACTTTGTAGTGCCACGCCTGCCGCAGGGCTTCTGCGTGCGTCTGGAGCAGCAGACGCCGCCGTCGAGTAGCGGACTGCCGCAACGACAGGTGATGTTTCTGGCGCGTCAGACACACGTTCGACTGGGCCAGGCGAAAGCGACGACAATGTCTGCGCGTGCAGCAGACCCCCAGCAGCCGCCCAGCAGCTTGGGCATTGGCGCTGAGTTTCTGGATACGGCAGAGCCGGCCGAACTCTTTCCTCCGATCTGCTTTGATAAGCTGCTCAAGTTTCGCAGCCTGGCGCGTCCACCGCCTGTGACGCCCAGCGGTTGCTACCTCTTCTCGCAGCTGATCGAAGATATGGATCGGCTGTGGCGCATGCAGCTGCCGCGCGAACAGCACGAGGAGCTGCTGCAACAGATATCTGAACAGCTGTCGCCCAGCGGCTCCCAGCAGGATGTTAACGAGGAGCTGGCCGACGATCTGCGTCCACTGAGTCAGGAGCTGGTCGAAGTACTGCAGCCAGCAGCAGCTGCTGCTGCCTTTGCCTACTACACGGGCATCTCCTTCATCCGGGATGCACAGCTGCCCGCGGAGTCAGACCCGGAGACGAAGCCCAAGTCAGCTGGCAGCCAGGACAGCAGCGATGATGATGCTGACGATGATGACTATGAGGACAGCCTCTTGGAGCTGCTCGAGGGCAATGCTGGCAACGAATCCTCAGCAGGCGGCACACTTCAACAGGTGTTCAGCGGGAACAGCAACAGCGACAACTGCGATAGCGAGGCGTAAGCTCCCAATGAACTCAGAGTATTCCCGTTTATCAATTCTCATTTATTCTTCTCTTCTTCCTCTTCCCGACTAGTCGCAGACAAAAGCAGAGCAGCACGGCGGCCATTACCCAGGGTAAATGGAGCACACGCGACGTCCATGATACCAAATTCAATGAGGACAAACTGTGCATTCAGTTTCGCACGGGCCGACTTGGTGAGCGATTCCTAATGAGTTCGTGAATCAATCTTAATCAACTATCTTTGATCTCTAGGTATCTTTGGCTTCGCCTTAAACAAGTACAGCAACATGCCCTACCAGACCTGGGATCTGAGACCAGATATGAAAAAGTATGTGACAGCTACAAGTTCAGCTAGCTCTATATGAAGAATAAAATAGTTGAGTTAATGTCAAAATGTCATTTGATAGTCCGGGAACCATATTCTTTAGCTTGACTGCATCGCTGATCAGTCTGGAGATGACCATCACCGAGGCGGGCTACACTGTCCACAATTTTCAGGGCGGAAGCACGCAAGGCATCACCGACATGCTTGGCAAGACTTTGAGCTTGACTGAGCTGAAGGCGACACTGATTTTGTCTGCCGTAGACATCTTTCCGGACGAGGATGCCTTCTGCTATACGGAGGGCTCCTGCGAGAAGAACTTTGTGATGGAAATGCACACGTACGCCTGCATCTCGACTCTGGCACTGTCCCACAACTTTAGCTGGTCGCGCTGGAATCTGTTGGCTGGCTCCCGCACAGCTGTGCTACTCATCCGCGAGCTACTCGAGGGCAAAAAGGTTCCCTACTACTCCACACTGCTGGTTACCCCGCTCAAGACCTCAATTATTGACTGCACCGAAGTGTCGGCCAGCTTCAATGCAGTGGGCATTGCCGGCATGGAATACTATGCGGATCTCTATCAGCTATCGCAGGCCCACGCACAGCCCGTCAGCCTAGAGAAACAGCGCAAGATGAGTCCAATACTTAGGGATAACGTGGCGAGCATTTTGATTGGCATTAGACCTCTTAGTTTTTGTTGAGTCTTAAATGAATAAAGTATTTCATAATATTTATTAATATTGCCTCTCTATGCAATTCTCATAATTATACTTAAGACGGACAATTGATTGACAAAATGTCTTAGAAACCTAGTTATCTTCCATTTTCCTTTTGCCTTTCTAGCTAAAAGTACTCGCAAAATATTGAGCTTTAATTTTCTAGCTAACTGATTATCATGAGTCTATCTGGGATTTATCTGAAATACATGCTTTGATTAATGGACATTAACAAATTGTATTCAATATCGCTGTCAATATCGCCTTGCTATGCAATTCTCAAGACTCACAGCATCAATACTGTGATTACTACTGTAATAGTACGGTTTGTTCCTCTTTTTTAAGAATGAGCTAATCCTTTTCTATATATCAGCTGACTGTTGGTCATTTTCCTTTTTTAAATATAGAACATAAAACTTAACTAATTCGCCTTGACACCTTGAGCCATTCGCACACTCAGGGCATAAGAGTTCTGAGTCAATGGCTCTTCAGTGCTGTCAGTCTTCACAACGCAGCTTATCATGCAGCTGTTTAGCTTGTATAGGACTCAGACCGTACTTCACTTATTTCTTTCTTTTTTTCTTTTGCCATTAACCTTAAAAGTTTGCCCAAATGTGATGAATAGCCAAGAGAGAAAATGATTCATTTGAAAGTGCTCAAATCTTTCAACAAGTTTCAACAGTGGCCCCGGCGCTGACCACGTTGAGTGTCAATTGGCACATACACACAAACACACATACACACACACACGCACACACACTTTGAAGTGTTAAAATAAATATGGCTACATGGCAGAGATGTTGGCCAAGCGCTCATATTTTAGCCCACTTGTAAATTTATGTAAAATGAAATGCAAGCCAAGTTTGCTAACGTTGGCAGGGGAATGCATATCAAAAGGGGTTAAACAGACCTCACCCCCCAACACACAGCTTTCAAATGAAAGTTTTTCTGCATGTGTATTTTTTTCCGATTTTCTAACTTTGAGCTGCGGGCTGCCAACAAAATTTATGCTCCGACAGCTAAGCGGCTTTCCAAAAGGTCACAAAAAGTCCAACGGCCAGTCGAACAAATCAACAAAAACGAAATGCAACCAGTAGACACCCAAATGCGGACTGTGCTGCCCCAAAGAGGCCATGAGCAGTTCGTGGGCGTGACCCCAGCAGCCAGCACCCAACAGCTAGCAGGCAGCTGCACTGTTGCACAAGCTCCGGCAGCTGAATCAGCTGGCATTGAATTTCCAGCGCAGAACGAAAGCAAAATCAAAACCTAATGAATATTTCCAACATAAGCGCACACACACGCACACACACACACACAGAGAGAGAAAATTTGATTGCTCATTATAAATTGATGCGATATGAAAGCTTAAAATATTATTGAAACCATTTTGAACCACATTTTGGCACAGTGGTTATAAACAACATGAAACCATCTTAAATTTTTAACGAAAATTCCTTTAGCTTCAGATACTCCGTAGTCCCTATTCTACACTCAACAGCATCATTATCCGTAGTGCTGTAGTCTAAAGTACAATATATTTTATAATTCAAACTGTGAAATTCTATTTAGTCTATTTAACTAAGGCTCAACTAAGCAAGTTTCGCTGTCCCATTGCTCGAATCTATTGCATTGCTCTTGGCTCTGTATTCCATCAATCCAATGTTTCAATTTTCCTTAATCATAGTTGAATTGTAAATAATTCAATAGTTTTGTTGTTCAATTGCTTCTATATATGCACTCTGCTTTGATTCCATTGTTCCAAATGTCTTTAATTAATTGCAATTTAAATTAATCTTTGTTCTGCAAGTCCAAAATTAAATAGTACAAACTTTCTTAGGTACACAAGTCTACTGTTTCGAATTCCTTTGTTCCATTAGCCTTTAATTAATTGCAATAGAATTAACCCAAATAAATTGAAAAATTAAATAATACAAACTTTCATAGGTGCGTCACTGTACTGTTTCATATTTCATTGTTCCATTAACCTTTGATTATTTGCAATATAACTTAATCATTGTTCTACAGCTACAAAATTGAATAGTACAAACTTTCTTAGGTACACAACTGTACTGTTTCGAATTCCTTTGTTCCATTAGCCTTTAATTGCAATTCAACTAAATCAACCAAAAATTGAGCAATACACACTTTCATAGGTACACCGGGTACTGTTCATCGTTCCACTGTTCCATATGCCTTTAATCAATTGCAATTTATCTTAATCATTGTTCTGCAACTCCAAAATTAAATAGTACAACTTTCTTAGGCACACAACTGTACTGTTTTACATTCCATTGTTTCATTAGCCTTTAATTAATTGCAATTGAATTAACTTAAATAAATTGAACAATTGAATAATGCTAACTTTCATAGGTGCGTCACTGTACTGTTTCATATTTCATTGTTCCATTAACCTTTGATTAATTGCAATATAACTTAATCATTGTTCTGCAGCTACAAAATCAAATAGTTCAAATTTCTTAGGAGCACAACTGTACCGTTTCACTTTCCACTGTTCCATTAACCTTTCATTAATTGCAAATCAACGCAATAATAGCTCTGCAACTCCAAAATTTAATAGTAGAAACTTTCATAGCCACCCCACTGTACTGTTTCATATTCCATTGTTCCATAATCTGATTGTTTTCCGCATTAATATTTAGTTGGCTTCATACTCTCAACGTAACATGAATATTATTTCATGCAGATCTATAACTTAATAGCTTTAAAGTCCGTTCCCATTATTCCTTAACTTTTTAGCACTACCAACTGTGCTCATAATATCCATTGTTTCTAAAATTTCGTTGTTCTATAGTTTCGTATTCCATAATCCCATGGCTGTGCTATCTCACATTTCACAGCTCTATTGTTCCATTGTTCCATTGTATCAAGGCTCGTCGGTCGGTCCCAAAATGGATGACAGAGTGTTAGCTCATTTGGTTGCCAAATACGACAATTGTGGGCGGCGGCGTCGTCGTCGTGCAGCGGAAAAGTACTGGCAGGTGTCAAACTCGGAAACGGAAACGTAACCAAAAATGTGAATGCCACAAACTAAACCGCTACCCCACGAACGGGCAAAGCGTTGTCAGCTTTTAACAGGTAACCACACAAACGTGTTCTGCGGCTTTGTGGCATCCTCTTCAGGCCAGACTCCCACAGTCCCAAAACATAAAAAAATAACATCAAAACAAACAAAACAGCAGCTGGAAATATTTGAAAATTAATTGCCAAATGTGTTAGCGGAAACAAAATGGCGCTGATATGCAAAATCTTGTTGTGTTTCGTTTCGTTTCGTTTCAAAACAATTGAAAAGTTTACCTAAGGGCAGGCGGCGAGCGGGGCACTCGTTGCGGCTGCTTAGCACAACCAGAAGAACAAACACTTTTTAATTATTTATTCATATACGAGCTGCTGCCGCTGCTGTTGCTGCTGCTGCTGCTGCTGGTGCTGCTGCTGGGGCGTGGAGACGTGCCATGTGGGTGGGACACGGAGGCGTGGTTCAGGCACTCGCTCATTAACAAAACAAACGACAGCCCAAAAGCAGCAGCAGCAGCAGCAGCGGCAGTGGCAGCAGCAGACAAACAGGCGCCGCGGGCAATGTGCGAATGCGGACCGGCTAGAGGTTAAGGAGGGGCCAGGGCATGAGGTTTAAGGGCAATGATTGCTGGCACTCAGACAGCGGGGCACCTAATGTAGCTGGTGACCTTCACAAACACACACACACACACGCACACACACGCACACACACACACATGCACACAGAGAGAGAGAATACGCATTAAATCGCGCATACGCCGCATGTCACTGCCAGACTAAGCGTAAGAAATTGAAAGATGGGACGCCGCATTAGGGGATAACTCGCTCAGAATATGTTAATTTGCCAGTCAAAGCAGTTAACAAACAAGCAAACAAACACACACGTGCCCACACATGTATGTGTGTGCGTGTCTATGTGTGTGTGGCAGTTAATAAAGTTGTGTTCTCTCGTATTCGACACGAGTAACAGAAATTCGACGGCTCATATACATATTTAACGATATATCACACATTCGCATAACTTAATAGTTCGCATTATAATATAAGACATGTCTATGCCAATACATATACATATATCTGCATACATAAATACATATGCATGTGTTAATGGCATAAAACGTAGCTTAGACAAGCTCTCGTGCTGCTCCAATGATTTTCTGTTAGGACTTCATATAGAAGTGCCTTTGATATGTTTAATAAATAATATATTAGCTAATTATTCTTATATAATATAATAAGTCCATCATTCTGTTTAGCACAATATTTATCAGCTTGCTCATTAATCAGTTTACAGTCATCAGCCAGTTTATCAGTCAGGTCATCAGTCAAGTTGATTACATACTCATCCCTCGTATGGTCAGTCAATCTACGATTAATTCGTTCATTAGCCAGCTCATCAATCTAATCACTAGTCACTTAATCTGCCAGCTCATCAGTCATTAATTCATTCAATTTATCAGTCAGCTCATTACTCAACTCATCTATCAGTTTGCCAGTTAGCCCATTAATCTATATATCAATTAGCTCATAAGACAGTTCATCAATCTATAACAAGCAGTTCATCATTTAGTTCATCACTCAATCAACAGTCCAATCGTCAGACAACTCGTAGACAGCTCATCAGTCAGCACTCGTCAGTCAGGCCATCAGTCCAATCACCAGACAACTCATATTTCAACTCATCATTCAGTTCATCGGTCAGCTCATTAGTCAATTCATCAGTCAATTTATGAGTCAGTTCATCAGTCAGCTCATCCATCAGCTTATCATTCAGTTCATCATTCAACTGATCAGTCTGTTTATCAGTCAGCTCATTAACCAGTTAGTTAGCTTATCATTCAAGTTATCACGCAACTCATCAGTCAGCTCATCAGTCAGCACTCGTCAGTCAGGCCGTCAGTCCAATCACCAGACAACTCATCAATCAGTAGATCATTCAGTTCATCGATCAACTTGTCAGCTCGTCAGTCAACTCGTCAGTCAGCTCGTCATTCAAGTCATCACTCAACTCAGCTATTACTTAATTCTCCGTTCAGTTCATCAGTTCATCAGTCAGCTAACTCATCAGCTCATCAGTCAAACTATTTATATTAATATACATATACATCATATTTCACTTAACATTATATTTATAGTTTGTGATATTTAATTTTTGGTCTGCCCAGCGCTAAGCGCCTTGGCAAATTGCCTAAACTAGTCCATTGTGCATGGTGTGTGACGCTAGAGTTGCCAGGTCGTTTGTCAGCTGTCGCTTAGCTAAAGTTTCCGGCTAAGCGCAGCTCTTCCACGTGCCTAAGTATACATATATAGAGAGAGAGAGAAATGTGTGTATGTGCATGCCGTAAGCAACATTCTCTGGGGCATTAGCATAGTGCCATAAATGTAACGGTACATCCATTTTAACGCAACTTTTTTGCACACATAATACTAAAAGTTGTTGTAGAGCAGAGTTGTTGCTGTTGCTGGCATTCCAAGACTTTGCATAACGCCAAACATCTTGTGTTGCTCTTGTTGTTGTGTCTCCAATTGTAGTTGTAGTTATTGTTGTTGTTGTTGCTTTTGCTGCTGCTGCTGCTGCTGCTGCTATTTGGCATTAAACATTCGCGCATTTTCACAGCAGGCGGCCAACAACAAAAGCCATTGCCTCAGCTTTACATGTGTTAAATGCCAAACATAGCTATGCATATGCTCTAGCCATATGTGAGTGTGTGTGTGTGGGTGTGTGAATTTTTACTTTAATCAAGGCAAAGGCAGCTGGCGCACTAAAAATGTTGCCTGGCGTAAACAATAAATTTTGCTGCTGCTGCTGCTGCTGCTGCTGCTGCTGCTGCTCTATGTGTGTGTGTGTGTGTGTGTGTGTGTGTATGCGGGTGGTTGTTGGCTGTTAACCAGGACAGGTGAATTTAATGCGCTGCTTTTGTAACATTCGCTGCTGGCATTAAATTCACTCGCAGCCGGCGCACAAAAGTATGCTACGTATACGTAATTTAAGTTTTTAGTAGCAAATGACTTTGAGGCCGAGCCAAAGCTCCACTGTGCCTGCCTAACCCATATAGAAGTCTGCTCAAATTACAATTCATTATGTCAACGCTAAGTGTACGACTGTCTCCCTCTCTCTCTTCCTCTCTCTTTCGCGCTCTCTGCCTCTGTTTGTCTCGGCTGCAGCTTGAGAACTTCCGTTTCGCAGGCGGCACTTGAAGTGCATTGTTGTTGCTGCTGCTGCCGTTGGCATCCTTAGCATGTCACGCCCCTCCAGCCACTGCGTCCACATTGCATTGTTGTTGTTGTCGGTGCTTCTGCTGCCGTGCGCTGTGCTTCAGCAATTTGCGTCAAATTTCGAGTTAAAGTGTCAATTACAACAAGCAAAATAACGCGAACAGCTGCTGCTGCCGCTGCTGCTGCCTTGGCAGTAGCTATAGCTGCAGCGCTTTTGCACCTGCCTGCCACACACACACACACAGACACCCGCATTTGCCACATATGTATGGCCCCCTGTCAACGTTCGTCAAGCTGTCAGCTTTTTCATTTCATTTCGTTTTCTTTCCATTTCATTCTATGATACCCTGTAAAATGGATCAAGTCAAGTTGTCATATATTCTAGAAGCTATACCCGCTTATGTTATTTATCTATTGCCTGATCCTTACATATCTTTGTCTTTATCTATTCTATTATCGTCTTTTATGCAACGGAATCTATCTACATCTATCTATCTATCTCTAGAAATCACAATCATTGCGTTGGCTCATTCATATATACCTCTTTTCGCCCTTCTCTCTACTTTTCATATACCCTTTAATGAATCAATCTTTCATTATATGCAATGTAAATATATTTTGTATCATCAATTCATACACATTTCTATTTGAGCCTGGTTTACATTTAACTTTAGATTCGCCTCTAAACTCCGCTCTCTATGAAGGCTCCAGTTGCCTTTATATTTATGCAGGGTATCTGGCAATCATTTACTTTGGTTTGTGGCCTGTTTTCTTTTAGGTTTGATTTCGCTTGGCTTTTGCTTTAGTTTTTCTTTAACTTTCTGCCTCGTTTCTAACAACAATATTTGTGCCTAGGATGCTGTTTCCCAGCTGCTTTGTAATTCACGTATGTGTGTGTTACTGCGGCTGCTACTGCTGCTGCTGCTGTCGCAGTTGCCTCTTGACGACGACTTTTGACTTTCTGCGTTGGCATTTTGACACAGTTGATTACAGCGCCACCTAGCGACCGCACGCAACTAAGCGGAGGTTATGTACATATAAATGTATGCATGTAGTGTAGGTGCGTAGGTGTGAGTGTGTGTGTATGTGTAGGGCTAAAGGGCAGGGCTGCCAGCCATATTTATGCAAATGGGACACAGGGGACGAGCCACGCGCAGCTCAAGCGGCAGCATAAAGTTTTGTCATACATTTTCGTATCCATAAGCGGGCACACACTCACACACACGTGCACACACACACACATATACTCATTATATGAAATTTGTCTGTGTTTATTAATTGCATTCCACAATTTATGCATTTCACTTGAATTATTTGCATTTGCGATTGTGAATTCTGTGCAGAGAATTCTACAATTTTAATGCAGTAAATGGACTTAAGAGACCAAAAATAGATAAATAAATAAATATACATACATACATATGCATATATATGGACAGGATTTTCTAATTTTTGCATTTGTTGGATTAAACATGGGCACATATAGTCGACCTATATTGATAAGAGTTTAGTCTGGTGCATAGCCAAAGGCGTTCTAAAAGGTAATAAAGAATTTCGTATAAAGGGGAAATTTATGATATTCATAAATTAGATAGTCTCGACTAGAGCACCCTTATTTGTTTATATATTATGATTTTGCTGTTAATTGTGTATTATATTATATAGAAGATCTGTTTATAGCTGAGCTACTGACTAAGAGAGCTTGTTTAAAAACTGCCTTCGACTGAAAACTGTGAACAGAGGCAGCTCACTATGCTATCAGATCTATATCTCCATATAGTTATACCAACAGACTAACTGGCAGTTTCATGATGAGATCTAGCTTAGGGCAAAGCTTATATCCTTATATATGAGAAACTCTGCTACTCAACTCTGGTTAATCAATTGTTCAATTATTCTATAAATGCTTAGCAAATCTATAGCTAGAGTAAATCAAATTCATATATATTTATCTAAGCAAATAGGTACATGTTATTTTTTAATTACAATGCAAATGCTCATAAGCATTTCTAAGGTTATATTTTCCTTAATTAAAATCTACTTGAGAGGGCAAGTTGAAGCAGCTTTTAAGTAGAATAGCTGATGAGAGAATCGCACTTAAAGTGTCCACCGTGACGTATACTTAATTTGAGCTGCTAGGCATTCAGGTGACACACACACACATACACACTCACACCCACCTGCAACACACAAGGGCCAAATGTGGGGCAATGGGGCGTGGCCTGACCTCAGACCCCAGCGAATGAAGCCAAAGCAGAGAGGCGAAGATGAGGAAGCATCCGCAGCAGCTGCGGCAGCTCACCAAAAATATTTGGTCTAAAAGCTACTGCTTGGAACCAAGCTAAAAAAAAACCACGACGACGACGAAGAAGAAGAAGAAGAAGCAGAAAATGTATATGTATGTGCCCCGTCTTCTGTTTTCTCACATGTGAGTGCACGTGTGTGCGTATGTGTGTTAGAATGTGTGCTGTTGTAATCTAAACATTCCGAAGCAGAGAGCACTTGTGCGTGTGTGTGTGCGTAATTTGAGCATCTGCACGTACGCAGCTCAAGTTGCAGGATCCAGCAATAAAATAGAAAAATTTCACAAGCTGATGAAAAGGAAATGACCACAAATTGCCGTCGCTATGTGCACACCACAATACACACACACATACACATTAAACGATTTAACGTATTTAATTTCTGACAGATACACACACGTACACACACACACCAAGATACTGCTGGCATAACTGTTTGCGATTCTAACGAGAGGCTCGTTTCCTAACAATTTATAAAATAGCGTGCCTGGAAAAAGTTCAGCAAACCCTAACAACGCATTTGGTCTGCACTGTCTCTTACCGTTATTTTCCCTCCCCCTCTCCCCCTCTCTCTCACACATACACACTCTGTTCGCGTGTGTTCGCCTGTTAGAAAATAATTAAAAGTTTTCGTGATTTCGTGCCAGTAGCTGCGATTTTTCTCAATTTAAAATGGATTCGAGCAACAACAAAAAGCAAACAAATATTACTCGATGTGCTCGACGTGCAGTTACCCTGTAAATCAGTCTACGTTTGTGCAAATACTCTGCAGAATTTCAAGTTTTATATTGTGTATAACTGTTTGAATTCAAATAGAATTAAAGTAAAAATATTTCGATTCTTTTTATTTTTCTAATATCTTTGCACGAGTCAAATCTTCAGCATAAACTTTAATGATTGACTCAGAATGATTGTTGGAAATAACTGTCGTAGCCTTAAAGCTATTTAATATAGTTAAAACTAAGCTGAGATCCTTTGAACACATATAAAACTGAGCCTAGATCCTTTTAACTCTATGCCGAATTGGCATGAGGCACAACCGAATAATAATATGCTAAAGAGCATATAACTCTCATGGAATTAAAGTTTTCTTGAATGTTTATGCTAAGCACATAAAAATATATATTTTTTTTTATATTCACTTGTTTAGTTAATTAAACTAACGGGATGTTAAGCGAGGCAAAAATCAAAATTTGGATAAGAGCAGTTGGTCAAATGGATGAATCTCAGAAGATCTAAAAACTTTTTGAAATTGTATGAAAGTAAGGAGTAAAACTAAAAATCTAAAGTATTTAATTTAAATAAATAAGAATATTGAAATAGTTGATATTTAGTTTGAAAAACAACAAATAAGAAATTAAATGTGCTCTGCTTCCACTATTCAATTTAAAGTTTATTAAACATAAATTTAATATTGAAATATTTAATTTTTTATATTATACATTTATATATATTTATATATTTTTTATATTTACTTTATGTGTTTTCTTATATTATATTGTGCCTTTGAAATATTTTGTTTATATTTGATTTTTTGTTGCTTTGTTGTATGTAAATTAATTTTGTAACATTTGATTAAACTTTGATTGGGCACACTCAAAGTTTACAGGGTATAATAACAACGAGTGCAGCTGCCGGCGTTGCTGTAAGCCGTATACAATGTGTGTGTGGGTGGGTGGGTGTGTAATGTGTGTGTGTGAGTACCTTTCACTTTGCCACACCCTTGACCAGCCAGCCACCGTTAAGGCCGGCCACCCACAGTGCGCTTGCTTTTGATTAGTTATTGCTGTTCTCTCTTTATGTTTATGTTGCTGTTGTTGTTGTTGTTGTTTCTGTTGCTGTTGCTGCTGGCACTATTTTCAACATTCGTGCAGTTTTTGATTAGCAGCAATTTCGCTGTTGTTGTTCCTTTGGCTGAAATAATCGACGCGCTTTCAAAACGCTTCCGCAACGTTTTCGCCTTTAATTTTGTTCTTTCGCTTCTCTCTTTTTGCGCCAATTTCAATTTATGTATTGATTGTGTACGTGGGCGTGTTTGTGTGTGAATGTTTGACCTTAAAACTCGCCCAATTAAAACATTGCACATACATTGACCGAAAGGCTCGGGGCATTAAAATAAAAAATAAAAAAAAAAAAACAAATGAGAGAAAAAAATAACAATTTGCGCTCACTTTTTGTTGCACGTTTTTTGTGTTATTTTATTTGATTTTTTTAATTCAGTCAAAGAGCCCACGTCGACGTCGCAGTCGACGCCCACCACACCTCGGCGTGGTCTATAAATAAATCCTATAATACGAAATAAACGCGACCAAAATCAAATCAAAATAAAATTTAAACCTCAATACAGCAACCGTTGCGCCACTTTTTATCAGCGAAATCTTTTTAAATCTATTTATTAATTATTTTTTATATATTTGAAAGTCCAATTTGTTTATATAATTTGCAAAATAAATATTTATATGAATAATTGATTCCATCTCTTGATTCACTTATTTTGTATTGATATCAACAACTTGTTGATCAACAAACAACAATTTTTATATATATGTTTATGAGTCGTGCTCTTTGGCTTCCCTTCAATTAAGTTGTTGAACCGTCATCCGTGAATGTTTCCAGCACTTGTTGTCAGCTTATTCTTTCTCTCACGTTCTTTACTTTTCAGTTTACATTGTCTCAGCTCATTTCCTTTCACATCTTATCCAGATTTACACTTTTCAATATTTATCTGTCTCGCTCTGTCGCTGGCACATCCTATAGACTTAGAGAATCTGATATGTATATCTTTGTCTCTCTATCTCTCTGCGTCTATCTGTGTCCTTCTTTCTGTCTCGCTCTCCATCTCTATATCTAATTATGCCTTACTCTTTCTCGCTCTCTCTGCCATTCGCTTGTACTCTCTTTTGATACTGCTCTCCTTTTGCTACATCTCTCTATTGCTATTGCTATTGCTATTGCTCTCTTATTCCTCCATTTCTCTCTCACTATCTAGCTCTTTCAATCTATCTCTCTCTCTCTCTCGCGCTATCTCCCTCTTCTTGTCTCCCTCTTTAGTCCACTCTTATCGCATCATCTATACATTCCTTTTTGCGGCACATGAAATAAATTCCACTCTGATTTATGGCTCAGCCCTGAACATTTTGATATCAGTTATCAAAGCGTATTAAAAAAGAAAATTGAATTTTGTCTCCTGCGCTTCTCAACATATATTTCTGATAGCTTATTAATTACAGGGTATATTTTGCAGTATATTTTAACTCTGAGCTATATTCCGTACTTAAATGTTTTACCGTTGCTTAGAATAGATAAATGATATATGTAGTTAATGTTTGTGCCACACAATTCAGGCCCAGAGATTCATGTGTGCAGCTCGACCATAAAGTGGACTTGATCTAATTATGCGTTTGGAGCTTTCAAATTAACGACTTTTCGGGGCTGTACAATAGGAAGAGATTTTCGACCTTCGCGCAACGCTGCTGGAGTTGTGAACAATTATTTAGCTAGCTCTCAATTTGCTGGCGATTTATTGCGCCAGTTGCTGTGACACTCGCCATGGCAGAAAAGGGGGAGCGGGGTACAGGGGTCGTTCAAGGGAGTAGTCACTGTTCGAGCTGCTGTTTATCAATTGACACGCGCGTACCATAAAAAATGTATCTCGGCAAATGTTTCGATGGTTGTTGAGTCAGGCCCTGAGGGCCCTTTGCCTGTGTCCTTGGCAAATGGGCGCGTCGGCGACGAAACTCCTATAAATATCGTTGACGATTTATCAATATATATATATATATATATATATATATATATATATATATATATATATATATATATATATATATATATATATATATGTATTCGTATATCTAAGTGTGTATCTACTGCGCGTGGGCCTATAAAATAGCTAAAACAAACAGCAACAACAAGCAGACATTTGCTTTTAGACGCTTGATCGTTTGTCGGCCCATTTTCAATTTGTTTGATTTCGTTTGCCAATTTTTGACTTGTTCGTAATATACCCTGTAGCCATGAAACCGACAATAGAGGGTATTTCGAGTCTAAGGGCATACATAAATATATATATTATGCATCTGAATACTCTCGAATCATTTCAATTATTGATTTCCTCAGCTCAGCTTGCCATATTTTGACTATACCCTGTAGCAGTCTCTCCGGCCTTGTTACGAAGTCTTCGTTTATATGAGCTTGTATACCCTTTAATCTACAATCCACATACAGTTTAATAATTTCCAAGCTGATTCATTTCGTGCACATTTACAGGGCATCAGCTTGCTTATCATTACAACACTATTCAATGTAGTGGATTGCTCTACTACACCGAAGGCCCCACCTGATTGGTCCACTAATAAAATTCGCCTCGAATACAATCGAAGCTGCGAGCAGCGACAAATGATCGCCGATCAACTTTAGATATCTGAACTACATTTGTTATACCACGAACGGGTGTTTGATGCCCCAGCGCCAACTGTGTCAGTTGCATATCAAATATACCTATGTGAATGTGTGTGTGTGTGTGTGACTGTCTGCTCGTGTATGGAAATGAATTCTATTTCAATTTCCACCATTTCTCTCATTGTCTCTCAGCTTCTCTGTCTCTATATATCAGTGTTTCAGTTCCTTGTCTCTCAGTCTCTGCGTCTCTCGATGTTTAGTCGCTCAGTCTCTGCACCTGTCTCTGTCCTTGTTTATGTCGCACTTCTCTTTGTCTCTCAGACTCGCCATCTCTCAGTCTCTCAGTTTCAAAATTTCTCAGTCTCTCAGCCTGTGCCTCTGCCTCTGCCTCTGTCTCTGTCCTTGTTTATGTCGCACTCTCTCTGTCTCTCTGACTTGCAATCTGTCAGTATCTCAGTCTCTCAGTCTCTCAGTCTCTCTGCCTCTTTCTTTCTGTCTCTCTGTCTCTGCCTCCATCCCACACATATATATGTATTCATATTTCATTTTTTATCTTTCACCATTCCCTTTCTTCCATTAATCCTTTTACTCTGACTCCCTACGTGAATGTCTCTGTGGTTAAAATGAATATAATTTCTTAATTGGTTTATCACCTCATATGATTGGAATAACTTGCTGGCCGCAACCGCCTGGGTGAGCAAAATGCAGCTTATTTTATTAGTAGCTAAACCCTTTCTTCATATATTTTTCTCTCTCTCTCTCTCTCTCACACACACTATGTCTATCTCTATCTGTTTCCTTGTCGCTTTTCGCTGAGTGTTGCAGTTGAATCTCTTGGCGAATGCGCTGCGAGAAAGTTGCGGTATTTTTATTCCATTTGAAAACACACACACACACACACACACACACACATACACACACACACTCACTTACTGGCACACAGTAGTGTGTTAATTTGATTTCCCCAAACTAAAATATGCACCATATCGCAACCAAACCTCGCCCGCAGCTCGATGCCTGCTGTGAGCCCTTTTATCTGGTATTTTATGCATCCCCGCACAGCCGCAACGAGCCATTAAATATGCAAAGTTGCCACAGTTTAAAAGCCACAATGTAAATTAAGCAATTCAATACAACGAACTCTGTCATAGCAGCTCAACATGCATGTTACATGTGTACGATTCAAATATGAGTTTCAGGCTCCAAGAGGTTACATAATGACAATAAATTCGGCTTTGCCACTTTGTCTATATATGGAAATAAGGGCTTAACAAGGAAAAACAAAGGCAAGGGAAATTTAATTATTATCTGGGAACTACATAAGCGAGAACTCAAGTATTCACACCTTTACACCTTTACTCTAAATAATAAAATTCAAACTGTATAAGTCTCGATTGATGCAAGTATTATATTGTAAATGCAATATTTATTTGCCTTGACATGTTGCTGGTTCTTTAATCTTAAGATATTCATACTGGTGCTATTCATATGCGTATAGGGAATATCTGATAAGACCAGGTATACAAATATTAATAAATTTAATAATATAATAAGATAAGAAACTTGAATTTTAAATATATACTAGCTAACAATTAAATATATAGAGAGATAAAATATATATAATATAAATAGAAATATATATACTATATATTCTATATATATTATATTTATTGACAAAAGAGTTAAAAAATACTGAAATTTATCTTTAATGTTTCATATGTATTAAGAAGAGAAAGGGATTCAGATATACGACCTATGCAAATGGGTTCGTTAAGGTAGAAGAATTAATTAGATATTTTGAAATATAGAAAATCAATTTGCAGGTAATTCTCTCTGGAACACAGATTTAGGCTTAGAAATAGTCAGATGAGGTCAATCTGAATTGGTTTGACATTGAAAAGCCAACTGAGACAAAGGCAGAGACTGTTGACTTGGTCAGATAGACTAATAGCTGCTATTTATCAAGTGTAAAGATAATAAAATTATATTTTATTATTGCTTATATCACATTGTTATATAAAATATCAGATTCATGTTATTTACTTTTAAAATAGTATCAATTGTTTTAATTTTTTTAATAAGTGACATCTGCTCTTAGGGACAGTTCTTCACTTATCGTCAAATCCTTTGATATTTAACGCATCACCTCTGGCATTCGGTTTCTATTGCTTTGTCAGCTTTCCTGAATTTCGTGCGTTTTTTAGTTTTATATTAAATAAATTAGTTGCTTTAACACAAATTTACAAAATAAACAAGAAACAGCTTTAAATAAATTCGATGGCTCTAGTCGGGAGTGAACGACTAGGTAATACCGCGCACTTCTTTCTAAGCACAAAATTTAAGTTTCATTTAAAACATTTTTATATAATTTAAAATGATTTGTTCTTAAAATTAATTTGGCAATATTACATATGGGTTTCAAATATTTAATTGACATTTTTCGAGAAAAAATCATAAAAAAGGTTCGAGTCATACCTGAAAAATCATAGGTCCAAATCAATGTCTGTCAATGTTCAGGAAAAAAAAATTGACATAAAAGAAAAAGTTATCAAGCCACCTGCGTTTTAGTTCAATCAATGAGATCAATACAAAGAGCTATAGATCACAGATTTAAAAGTCTACAAAGCCTAAAGAATTGGTCATAGCTTCACGCCTTCTCCGTGTTTCATACAGCTCAATGAAAACAATATGCCCTGTTCGAACACTTTTTGTATTTTCATTGAATGCGAAAAAAGACGCGCGCACACATAAAAAACTCTTCAATGCAAATAAAAATAGAAAAGTGTAAAAATGCAGGCTGAAAATGAATGCAGCTGGCTGGTTCGACTTGCAGCAGCAGCAGCAGCAGCAACAACAACGGCCAACACGGCCATAAAAATTAAAAATAAAACTTACATAAATTTAGAAGGAACTCTGGCGGGCAGCATTGCAGCGTTATTTGTCGCACTGCTCCCAAAATGCTTTTTATTTTTGGACAAACAGCAACAGCAACAACATTTGTTACAGTTGCAACAGCAACAACAAATTGCACTCGCAACTGTTTGGCAAGCAAACTGACTTTGAAATTCAAAGTAGAAACACGAGTTCTATACAAATGAAATGGCAGCGCTTAGCTTAAACAGCTTAAACAGCTTAAGCAGCTTAACGTTTTAGCTGCTTCGAATGAATGCAAGCGCCTTGCGACGCAATGCATCGCAACAATTGAATCAGAGTTGAGACTTCAGCAGCCACAACAACAACATATTACACACATACTGATATACATACATAAATATATGTGCATAGATTTGCTCTAAGCAACTCGGCCCAGTTAGCTGCTCAAACAACTTGTCATTGACACTACAACAGCAACGGCAATCAATGTTCCCTCTGCTATTAGCAAAAGCTAAGCAAAAAGTCGACTGCATAATACGCGTCGAACTTGATTCGCTTATCGATATTTTCAGATTTGCCATGCCTCAACGGGCTTGGGTCTACCTGTATTGTGATGCATAGAGATCTTTACTCTGAAACTGTGCAAGATATAGCTACAGAGTATCCTCAGTGTTCTGTGACACCTGGGACTGGTATACCCGAATGCATAAGTCAAATTTCAAAGCTCTTTAAGCCAATATACCCGCTGTACTTTCTAGGCAAGCCATGGAAAGAGAAGAAGCAGTCGGCACTTGTCGCCATGGCCAAAATAAGTAGATTGGGAGCTGGGGGCCATCTATTTCTGCTGCTGTGTGGGTGTTCATCACTGTGTGCGTCGGTGTGTGGATTGGATGCTACTCCACTCTGAAATTCCAGGCACATACACACAATAAGCAGTTGGCAGCGACGATGAGAACAAAAAGACAAGCAAAGACTCCAGCGAGTCATAAAAACTGTGCGAGCGGGGCTTGTTTATGCCCTAGAAATGCCAACAGCATGCTAAGGGGTATGCACGGCATCTGAATGTGTTATAAAGATATGTGTATAACGGTTGTTTATGCAGCTTTGAGCCTCACCTATTGATAGAACTATTGTTGGATTTACTATATATAAACCAGGGTATCTCACATAGTCGCGCCACAGTTTGCTCCAGGACCAAGCACTAAGTTGTTATTGTTGCTCTTTGTCGCTGGGTGGCAATGCGGATTGGGAATGGGAATGGGATTGAGATTGGGTTCGGGACTTAGAGCTCGCATATTTGGATTCGTTAGTGAGGCTCCAGCTGCGAGAAGCGTTGAGGCAAATTAAATACAGGAAGTTTGCAAAAGTGAATGTAAGGCGAATGCCAACAGCAGCATAATAATAGAAATGAGAAGTGCAAAGGACGCAGCAGCTCGCAACAGTTCCGAGAGTTCGCAGCAGCAAACAGCCAGAGAGTTAGAGAAGTGTGGAAAATATTTAGTAAATGTTGTTAGAGTTTTTGGCGTTTGTGGCACAACAAATTTGCACACAAAGAGACTTTCATAAAACATAAGCAAAATGTGCGTGTGACTGTGTATGTGTGTGTGTGTCTGTGTGTGTGTTGCTGTCTGAAAATGTTTATGAGCACTTTGGCTGGCCACTGTCCGCTGTTGTGCGGTCCCTGTCCGCCCATCATCAACATCATTCACATTTACGATGGAGCCCCAATGTGTTGGCGTCTGTTCCCCCTCAGCGAACTGAACTCCAGTCCCCTTACTAGCAAATTTCCTGCTGTATATACAGCGTACAGCATGCCGTGCAGCTGCTGGGGCTTTTGCTTCTTTATTGTTGTCAATGATTTGCTTTTGGGCTCATAAAATGCAAGCAAATTGAATTTTTTTCATTTTTCCTTTGCTTATCTTCGTCCTTTGCCTTTGGCGTTCCTGTTGCTTTTATTGTTGCTGTTGCTGTTGCTGTGGCTGTTTCAGCTCTTCTCTGTGGCACACGTGACGTATGCTTAATTATGTTATTGCATATTGCGCATACGCCACGCTGCGCGCTGTGACCAGAGATCAAAGCAGAATGTTTTTAAGAGTGCGACGGTCAGGTTGAATTAGTTCACAATTCCATTATATTATTTGGCATTAGTTTAGGTCAAGGTCAGCCCTATGGATCGAAGGCAGTTGAAAGCTGCCTTAGCAAAGAAAAGTTTAGGCTGCCTTCAAGACATGACTTAAAGTATATAAAGTCTGATTTCAATATATGCAGAGTCCAGACTTTGTGATTTGAATAGCCTTCAAATATAGTCAACTAAGGAATCTCTAAATTGTGGCTAATCTTCAATTCAAGTTAAAACAATTCGATAAGGCCCAATAAATTATTCAGTGTGGAGTGATGCAGTTGGCAGACGAATTATCTACTCACAGGGATTGAAGTTCGGCTGGAAAGAAAACTATAATCCCTTGTTGCTGTGAGGTACAGATTACTGTAAATTAAATTCTAATCTTTTGCAATTGGCAACAGGCGAAAAGAGATGGATTCCTTGAGAGTTAAGTTTTAGCCAATTTTAATTAGAGCTTAAAGTGATTCAACAGGGGCGCAAGCTGGCTCGAGGAGACAGTGAGAAATCGTAAGTTAATTGTATTCTGTAATGTTCTTAACGCTAGATTCAAGATAGACTGCACGAAAGAAGCAGCTAAATACAATTAAGTGAATCGCATTTGATGAGCATTGTTGAGAAATGAATTCAATTTCAAGATTAAAGAGAGATATGTTAGAAAACCAATTACTTACCCAAGTGCTTTCTGGTTCTGCTTCTGCTATCTGCTTTCGCGTTGCTTAGTTGATTTTAATAATAATATCAAATGGATTGCTATTTGTTGAGGTAAGTATTACCAGCTTTTATATTTACTATTATTATTAGTAGTATTATTAATTGTAGCAAGTTTTTTTTACATAGCTTTACGTGTAGAACGAAAACGAAAGATAGTTCTGATATATAATATATATATTTCGATATTGCTTTCGAATTTCTTTGGCTTTTGCTTTTAGTTAGTTTTCACTTTGACTTTGGCTTGCAGTGTGGGCAGCATTATCAACATCATCATCAGCAACATCATCATCATCATCGTGGGCTTCTTCAGCATCTTCAGCATTATGCACATTACTTTCGTTAGCATCTTATCATATCATTTTTATATTAATTACAAATACTTTCAGCACGTCACTTTTGAGGCGAACGAGAAAAAAAATTTAAAAAAATATCAGACGAATTTTCAACGATATCGAATGTGCGAAAAGCGCGCTATATAGAAAGCCCATTCACACACACACGGAGAAACCTACATGCACACGCACACACACATACACACACACACATATAGACACTCGTACGCGTACGCGTTCGCGTTTTGGGCTTTTGTTCATTTAATCGGCTTGAGTTGATTTTGAAGTGTTTTCGCATTTCGATTCACGACGTTGAGCTTTTATTACGCTGTCACGTTTACTCATAATTATTCAATTATCATTTATGGCTGCATTAGTTTTGCTTGCTAATCACTGCTGCTCTTGCTGCTGCTACTGCTGCTGCTGCTGCTGCTGCTGCTGATGCCGCGAGGCCTCGCATCCGGTTTTCATTTTCATCCATCAACTTCTCCTGCCACTAGCCGCTTAGATATTTCCAGCTCATTGAACGCGTTTAGCTCTACTCAAAGTGAAACTGAAACTGGAACTGGAACTGGACCGGGAACTGGACCAGGAGCTGTGACCCTCTTGGGCTTTACCTATTTTGTTCCTTATTTTAGGGAGTGGGCGTGCCTCGTTTGCGGGCTCTTTTTGTGTAATGCTGCAACGGCAACGGAAAGCAAAAAGGAAAACGAAATTTTTATCGGCTTTTCAATAAATTTGCAACAAAATGAGGCAAATTGTGCACACGGCCAGCATTTCCTCCTCTCCTTGTGTGTGTGTGTGTGTGTGTATGTGCCTCTATACATATTTATAATTTTATATTTCAGTAGACACTACAAATAAACAACTGGCCATTTGGCAACTGGCTGCCTTTTCCCCATCTCCCTAGCCTCATTTAATTGAATTTAAGTATCTTTTCTTCCTCCTAATTAGGTTTCTTTATTTTTACAACTTCCAAACTCCCAGCGAGAATATGATGTATATCTGCTTAAAATATATATTTTATTTGTCTCAACTTTTGAAGACATAGAAGAGAAGAGAACTCTGACTACATAAATATAAAAATATTTATTACACACATAAATGTTTCTACAGTCGAGTCCTTGTCCTTTTCAAATCTCTCTCTCTCTCTCTCTCTCTCTCTCTCTCTATCTCTATCTCTATCTCTATCTCTATCTCTATCTCTATCTCTATCTCTATCTCTATCTCTATCTCTATCTCTATCTCTATCTCTATCTCTATCTCTATCTCTATCTCTATCTCTATCTCTATCTCTATCTCTATCTCTATCTCTATCTCTATCTCTATCTCTATCTCTATCTCTATCTCTATCTCTATCTCTATCTCTATCTCTATCTCTATCTCTATCTCTATCTCTATCTCTATCTCTATCTCTATCTCTATCTCTATCTCTATCTCTATCTCTATCTCTATCTCTATCTCTATCTCTATCTCTATCTCTATCTCTATCTCTATCTCTATCTCTATCTCTATCTCTATCTCTATCTCTATCTCTATCTCTATCTCTATCTCTATCTCTATCTCTATCTCTATCTCTATCTCTATCTCTATCTCTATCTCTATCTCTATCTCTATCTCTATCTCTATCTCTATCTCTATCTCTATCTCTATCTCTATCTCTATCTCTATCTCTATCTCTATCTCTATCTCTATCTCTATCTCTATCTCTATCTCTATCTCTATCTCTATCTCTATCTCTATCTCTATCTCTATCTCTATCTCTATCTCTATCTCTATCTCTATCTCTATCTCTATCTCTATCTCTATCTCTATCTCTATCTCTATCTCTATCTCTATCTCTATCTCTATCTCTATCTCTCTCTCTATCTCTATCTCTATCTCTATCTCTATCTCTATCTCTATCTCTATCTCTATCTCTATCTCTATCTCTATCTCTATCTCTATCTCTATCTCTATCTCTATCTCTATCTCTATCTCTATCTCTATCTCTATCTCTATCTCTATCTCTATCTCTATCTCTATCTCTATCTCTATCTCTATCTCTATCTCTATCTCTATCTCTATCTCTATCTCTATCTCTATCTCTATCTCTATCTCTATCTCTATCTCTATCTCTATCTCTATCTCTATCTCTGTCTCTATCTGACTTTTTCTTCTTATATCAAGTGGTTAATTCCTATATAGCAGGGCACGTTTTTATTTTTTGTTCGTCTTGGAATCACAGCGACAGATCCTTTTTGGCATCCTTTCAGTCACATCCTAGGCAAGAACTTTGACTTGACTATTCACATTTTATTTCCACTCTAGTTGCGTGTACTTTGCATTTAGTTAGCAAACTGACTTTCTCTATTTACAGTCAGTTGCCACTTGCCATTTGCGCTTGCCCCGCTTCTCACTTCTCGTTCACCTTGTATTGCAGACATCAGCGACTCCTCGCCTTGTCTCTGTCGCTGTTTTGGCTGCTGCCATCTTCCTTTTACTTAATGTTTTTCACAAGGCTTTTAAACTTGTCATGCATATTGATATAAGTAAGTAGAATTTGCCCTGCGGACTTCTCGCTGTCAGCATATTCCAGCAATACCAAGTGCCTTACCTCCCTGCTTCCCTCCACTACAGCCTGCTTTGTAAAGTTCTCCTACTCTACCTACTCACCCACGCCATGCTTAGAGCCGAATATGCAAACTCGACGAGAATTTCTCCATGGTCGGGAATTCATATCGTAATTTAACTGAATTTGAGTCGTGACGTCCGAAGCTTCGACTTCAGATTGACTTTGCGCTTCTGCCTCGTCTCCTTAATTTTCATAAGCATTTACTTATAAAGCCTATGACTTAGATTAGATTTACAATTTCGACTCTTCTCTCTTTCTTCTCTTTCTGTTCTATTTGTATCTACAACAATCTTGGATTTTCCTTATACTCCAAACAAGCAGTTACATTTGCAGAGCTTTACAAACTAACTGTAACTGTGTGTGTGTTGTTAGGAACAGAGTACAGAGTGGTAAGCTTCTTCTTCTTCTTTTCTTTATGTTTATTTCAATTTGTTGCACTTAATGGGAATATCTAAATGCACATTTCATTAGGTTGATTGAAAAACAGATTTAACTGTGGAGCATATTAAAGTCTCTATAGGAAACAGGAAGGAACAGTCATTAATACATATATAATGTTACCACGAAATGTATTCACTTGAAACTGTGGCACCTTCCCCTAAAGCCTATTCCCAAAGGATAAAAAGAAAAGGAAACTTTCCAAATAGAAGCTAACACCGGATTTTTCTCTCTCAAAATGGCGAGCTTGACAGATGCTTGTCACACATACTCACACACACACACACACACAGAGGCAAATTTCAAGGACGTTTGGCAGTGCGCAAAATACTAGATAGAACCAAATAGACTCTGACCCTAAGCGTAACCGAAACCGAAAACCAAATTCACATTAAAATAACATTTGATGAAGCATTTCAAGAAACCAGCAACAAGAATTCACATGTGAAAGTCATAAAAGTAAGAAACAACACAAACACACACACACACACGCACACAGAGATAATTATGCCTATGGTTATATAGAGTCTGGGGTTCCTGCAGTGTTATGAATATGAAAATGATTTTTAACGAGGCGACACGTCGAGAAACTTATGTATCTATAAGTAAAAGTATCTGGAATATAGCTGCAAATTTTTGGACGCTGTCTTTCGATTTACGTCACAACAGTTTTATGGCTCTTTAAATACTAATTGAAGACGTTAAAAAAATTGTGTTTTTTTTTATTATTCAGATAAATATTATACTAGGTGGCCGCCAAAATCATGAATCAAGTAGGGGGCGTACGGGGCACCTACCTCAAATAGCACAGCCGCGCAGCGCATCAACAAGCAAAAACCAAAACCAAAACTAAAAAAACTGTATTACCCCAAAAAAAAAACGAATTCAATGTGTGGAAAGATTTTGAAAATAATTCTTTAAAGGCCGCGAGACACGTCGAGGAGTTCTAAATCATAGCCAAAGAATTTGCACCAGAAAAAAATACAACAATAAAAAAAAGATTTCTTTCGGGTTAGTTTCCTTAGAACCGATAGGCGCTATGCAAATGAGCGTTCTTCCTCTTTCCCATGCATTGCAATCGACAACCACAACGACGACGACGACGACGATAACAGTGGCGACGACGACGACGACGACGACTACGGCGACGGCAACGGCAACGGCAACGCCTGCGTTGGCTGCTGCGACGACGATGGCTACTAACACAGGGCAAGCGCTCAACGGCTATGCGACAGCCTCTGCGGCTTTACAGGCTCAACAACGGTTAACTGCTGCGTGCTGCGTTTTGCGTGTGGCGGCTGCTGGTGTTGCTGCTGCTGCTGCTACGTGCTGCTGCGTGCTGCTGCGAAACGTTGCGTTCGCGTTCGCGGCTCTTAACATCGCGGCGTATACCCAACGACTATTTGGCCACGGACGCAGCGGCCGTGCTGGAGACCCGCCTGAACGATGCCGCTGCCGCCGCTGCAGGTTCGGCAAACGCACGACGCGTACGCTGAGCGAATCCGAAACGTAAATTGGCATCCGAATCGGTATCCGAATGCAGTCGCTGTCGCAGTCGCTGTCGCCGTCGCTGCCGACGCCGCTGTCGCTGTCACTAGCAATAGCAGCTGATGATGCTTTCACCTTGAGCTTTTGCCACTGCCGTGCTCTGTGCCTTATGCGATTTTTTTATCTTCATAGGCAGCAGCGACTGCGGCAGTAGCAGTGGCAGCGCCAGCAGCAGCAGCAGCAACAGCAGCAGCATCGCTGTTCGCTTTCGATATCGAAAGTTAAAAAGCTTATGCGCCGCAGCGAAGCGACAACAAGCGAATTTGAAGGTCAGGCGGCTGTCGGCAGTGTGTGTGCTTTTTTGAATAGAGCAGCAGGCGCAACAATCCGTTGCAAATGCCACCAACTGTGGCAAAATGCCGGCAAAAGCTTTTTCGAAACGTATCCTTTTTCCTCTGCGACGGGAAGTAAATGGGCCAACGCGGCAGCCGCAACGCACTGCAGCAGCGCATTTTCGAAATTCCATATTCCATTCACATTAGCTGATTGAAAGCTTTTCGCGAAAGCTTTGTAAAGTTTTACTCAACTGATTCTGCTTCAAATTAAATGTAAGACTGAGTTCGACTTGAATAACTGTTAAGAACATTAGCGAAAAACTTGGGCATTCAGAATTTGCATACTCGCTCAGGTGTGAAAGGAGTATATTGGTTTTATGTAATGTCCAAAACCAAAAGCATTTCGACAATTTTGAACCTAGAGTATTTGAAATTGAGAACACACACTCGAGAGATACCTTAGACTATTATGTACTCAGATCTTTTTGCGCTACCAACAGTGAATTGGAAATCTATATGCTCGGATATAAAGCAATTCGAAATAAATAAGAAATCTCTATTCGAAGTGCCCAACTGGGAGATACCCTGAACTCTGTCCTGTGTTTTTTAATATTTTCCATAGCTTGAATAGAGTATAAAAAATAATGACAAAGAAAAACCGACATGAGGACACCAAGACTCGCACCAACATCGACACTTATTAGCATTATTTATTAAATTTATTTATATTACCATATTTGAAAAACATTTAAGAACAAAAATGGCAGCTCTTATAGATGCTGAGATGGACGCGGTCACACATGCGGATAGACAGACCCATTTCAATGGGTTTAAGGCATACCAATATATAACTTTTACATCAACGTCTATTGCGGGTATTGCCAATTAAAAAGTGTATTTTCCTTCTTAAACAAATTAGTAAATTATGAATTAATATTAAATAAGAATAATAAATAGTTCGAGAGTCCTTTTGATAAAAATAGATATTAATATACCTATATATAACTGTTTGTTATAAAAATAATAACTTCAGTTTGAATAGTTAGAAATTTGCTATCTGAAAAAATTATCTTTAAAGTCTTTGGAATATATCCATATATATAAACTCTGTGCTTTACAGATAAGTCTGAAAAAAAGCTCTTTCGAAATAGTTAGCTGCAAGCTTAGCTTAATGGCTGCCATGACACCGAACTGGATGCGTTTATAGCCGTTGCCTTGGCAAAGATAGAAAACAAGCAACAAATTCAACAGTTGCCAGGCAAAGCCTATCAAAGTATTTTCTATATATATATAGATATATCAATTATATATATATATCTATATATATAATTGATTCCTCTACACAGCAGAATAATATATGTGACAAATTGTTGGCCCGTTCCGTTAAGCGTGCAGAATGGAGGAGATCGTCGACACCGAACAGAAAAATGGCCCCAATGAAACCGACAAGGACACGACCAAGGCCAAGGACAAGGATAAAGGCAAAGATAAGGATAAGGATAAAAACAAAGATAAGAACAATGATACGGATGAGAAGCAACGCGCAAGTATCAACACGGCAAGGGAATCCGTCGCGCGCAAAAGTCGACAGCGGAGCTTGCGGACGGTTTTCAAGGAACGCCCATCCAAGATATCTACCGAGAACGGCTTACAGATTAAGACGGGCGCCTCACTAATACCCGACCTGAATCTTGTCATAAACCGGATGCGCGCCATGAAGGACGACAGCTTTGTATACTTGGACTATATGCTGCCAAAGGAGAGCGAGTTCTTTACCCCGTACAGTCTACGTGAGGTGGAATATTGCAATTTAAATATTTATAAGCCCTACTATACGGTAACCCGACATGGCGTTACCTATTGGCGCGTTTCCGAGAACTTCTTCACGCCGCTCAATCAATGGCAACAGGAATTCCAGCAATTCCTGAGTATCATTCAAATACGCACCTTCTCCATCTTCCGATTGTGGAAGGGTTTCAAAGTGTGGGAGAAGACAATAAAGTGGCGCAAATTGAACTACGCCCGCAACCATTTGCAGAATAATCTATTCATCGTTATACCGCAGTTGGCCAAAGCAGTTCTTCGGATGCGATCCGACCTTGTTGTGCTGGAGCGGCTCAGCTTTGTCAATACTGAAAATATAGAGGAATGGCATCCCTTCTACTTTCTGGAACTCCACATGCGCATCTACGAGCAGCTCAACTATCTTTTCCATGAATTCCGTACTTTTGCGGGCAGAGCCTTATGTGTGTATAGTTGAACTATATTTATAGACTTTCCCGGTAAATATGTCATTTCCTGTAACTCCACAGACCGTTCATGCACTGAGGCCATTATGGCACGTGGCTTCTATCCAGATGATGAGATCAATTATTATCCATCTGTCAAGAAAATGCGAGAGGCGCACAGCTTTATGGATAGAGCGCGGAAGCGAGCCTTTTGCAAGACTTTAACCAAGTGAGTCCGAATTTAAGAGCTAGGAACTCTTTTTACATCTATTAAGCCTAAGTCAAAAGTCGATAATGAAATATCCCGGCTATATTCATTGTTATCTTAAGTGTGTGTTCTTTTGACGGAATCGTTTACTAGCGGTTCTCTAGTTGTACTCTTGCCTATCTCATCCTTACCAACCTTCTCACCTTCTCGTCCATTGTCAGCTTTCTCACCTATTGCGATATGATGTTGTATCAAGCGCTCTATCGTGTAACCATTCAGAGCTATGATGAACTGCATCGTGCGTTCGACGAACACTGCCAAGTGGCACCAACGGAAGCGGAAATTACATGTCACGATCGCCTGGATACAAAAATCGAGAAACCTCGTCCACCCAATGCACCACAAAGTCCATTCTTTCTGGCACAGCTGCGTCTCCTGCCCGATCGTATTGAGGTGGAGCCCTTGGAGGATGTCTTGAAACTGATCTTTCAGCGTATTACGGGTTTAATCTTGGAAACTGTGCTAGACATACCGCCCTTCACCACAGATACGGAATTTACCCAATATACAGCGTAGGCTATTTATGTGCATATTTTTAATTTGCCTGGTCTAATCCAATCTGATCGTTAATTTCATTTAGGCCATCGATCATGGGCCGTCAAGAGGAATGTCTGTATACGACAGCGCCAGAATTGACCTTTCTATTGAAACAAGACGTCAAGTTCAATTATAACCGGTAAACTTAATCCGTATTATCTCTAAGTCGATCATTATCTTCAATCATATTCATACAGTAAAAATATCTTTATGATGATTCACTCTGCATACGATATGGCACATCTTTATACGGCACGCTTTCATTCAATTCGGGAGAACTATGAGATTGATGCCACCACAGATCCTGAAGATATTAGTAGCGAAAGAGGTAAGAATATGTAGAAAGCGTTTAAAATTGAACAAGTTAAAACATCCATTTATAAGTTGAAACATTATATTATAAGTTTATAACATTATATATATATATATATATATATATATATATATATATATATATATATATATATATATATATATATGTTCCTGTTTTGTTGTTATATTCGTCCATGAAATGAAAAAAAATATATTGGCGCCGGGTAGCAACGCACGTATTTGTTTTTGCTCGACTTTGGCTAGGATCAATGAAGAATTCCTTTTTAACTTCGTACGAAGTAAAAATACGTCTTCCGACACACATACATTGCTATATTAGTAGATATGTGCAAATCTACATACATATATGTATGAACAAAACAAAGACCTATTTAAGAAGATAATTTAGATAAAAAATAATAGCCATTTTATTCAAATTAACGAACTCTTTTATAATGCTCAATTCTTAAATAATAAATCTTAAATAACACAATAAAACAAATAAAGAAAACTGTAGTCGGGGTGCCGGGCTAGGAGATACCCTGATCCCAGTTCTATCTGCGTTTTTTAATATTTTCCGAAGTTTGTATCGAGTATTAAAAAAAATACAAATAAAAACTGACATTACCACACCAAGATTCGAACCCACAATTTTTACACAACGCGCGTCAACTCTACCAACACCGCCCCTTCATAATTAATATAAATAAAACAATAAAATATGCTTCGTCGCCGCGAGGATTGAACCCGAAATTAAACGCTGACGAGCGCCGCCTCTACCAACTCAGCCACTGCACTGCTTACTCAAGCAGCTGCAAGTTTGATTTTTAGTAGCAGCTAATAATTCAGCACAATTCAATCGCAATTTCGATTCTTCGAATAGAAAAACAAATATCAAAATTGCATAAAACATACTAAAACTAAATACAAAATTTGGAGGCTCTAGCTCTTAAGACGTCTGATATATAATTTATTAACTGCATTTCATTCATGTTTTTATTCGATAACAATTAAATGCGAATAGTTATCGAATATTTGAAACAAACTTGACCTGCGCGTGCTATTTCAATTAATTTCAAGTCTCTAGCTCTTATAGATGCTGAGACCCACGGTCAGACGGACAGGGCTCAGTCGACTCGGCACGTCGTCCTTATCAAGAATATATATTCTTTATAGGGTCTGTCGCGCCTCCTTCTGCCTGT
The DNA here is from genome assembly GCA_035045825.1 of Drosophila eohydei. Taxonomy (NCBI): domain Eukaryota; kingdom Metazoa; phylum Arthropoda; class Insecta; order Diptera; family Drosophilidae; genus Drosophila; species Drosophila eohydei. The sequence continues at coordinate 551,053 of JAWNOT010000042.1, read as the reverse complement.
TACATACATTTGCACAAAACCATTATACCCCAATTTCCCATTTTCAATGGGATCAGGGTAAAATAAACAACATAAACTAGAATTAGTTTTTTCAAGCTGTCCATAAGCATTTATACAATGCTTTAATCGTTTTTAGCATAAAACTGACAAGATATTATGCTAATTATAATATAGAGTTTGATCGCCCGTAACATTTAACACATGTTCGAGGCGTTGTTTCATAGAATTATATTATTTATTATTTATTCAAGAGGGATATTTTGCTACTCTTATAAGATAGTTGTGTGATCCCGTTCTCCCACTCTTTTTCTTTAAGTATATGTTCAATTGGGTTAAGATCGAGACTCTGGGATGCTGAGGAGCGAAGTCGGCAGATTAATATCCTTGGCATCATTGTCTTGATAGAATTAAAAATTAGGCTTATTGTCATTAAAGCCAAATTTTGCCGCATTTCTCTTTAAATTCATCTTTCAAATTTTACTGAACCGCATTCATGGTGTTCGTTATTAATGCCAGTTCTCCGACTCTTTGACTAGAGAGGCGCCCCCAAACCATAACCGAAAGCTTTACAAATTTTAAAGCCGGAATTATGTTTTCTCTTTCAAATATGTACATCTTACATACATACATTGAACACACAAGTACACAAGAACATTTAAATTTAAAATGCGTCACACAATTACATTGCACTACATACACATATTCATAAGAGCATATTATATGTACATATGTATGTCATTACACAATTAATTTACACACATACGCACACACACACACAATTCGCACAATATCCAATGCGTTTGCAGCCACGGTCAACACTAAACTGAGGAAATTGCAGCATTTTTAAGCTGCTCTCGCTACGACATTAACGGCACTAACAAAAGGAGCACTGGTGATTACAGTTATTTGTGCGCCAATTTCTTAGTTTTGCACTGCACAGTGGTATTAGTATACGAATATTTTGCGCTGCTATGCTATGGGATAATGCCTATTTCTTAATCAAAGAGTAGTCCTTATGAAAAAGAATCGCGGAAAAGAATCATTAAAAAAGTGTTAATGGAGTAAAATTAATTAATTTTATTAAATTAACATATTCACATGTTGCTAAGTCAACAGTTAAAGCCCATACTTTTTCTTCTTTTAAAATGCATATTACAATAATATTTGATTTTATATTTTATGTTTTATGCAATATTTGCCATGTTAATTTTTCTTTACGTTACATGCATGTGCTAATAAATTGTAACTCAATGTGATTATGCTTTGTACCACAGTGCACAGGCACAAGGACAAAGCAAATTTGGAGACAATTGAGTCCACAGCGCAAAGCATAACGCAATTTAGTGTGCATCAAATACAACGAGCGCAAAGGGGATTCGAGGGTTTATATATTGTAATGTTTGTATATGAATGTATGCAGAGTAGTAAGAGAATATAGCTTATAGGCAAGAATTGTGCCTGCGTGCATATCCATTAATGGGTGGGTATAATGAAAGAGAGATCTTAGATGTAAAGAAGCTTAAATCAACTCTATTACTTAATCGCTTCCAGTGCCTCTTAAAACTTTGCACTCTCTTTTCAGACCTCACGGCACTGCGCAACTATTGCGATCGTTATTGCAACAATTTAAGAGCATTAGACGGTATTCTAGATCATGTATATTTGGGTCTTTTGAAATTGGGTCAGAGCGGATTTAAGGATGCGGTTACGCCTGTTTGTCAACGGTTGCAAAGCGTTTTAGCCATTTACTTACCACAACTGGCCGAGGAAGAGACTACGAAGCTATATGAGGATGCCCAGGACTTTTATGGACGCATCGGCTATGAGCCAGACACAACACTTCTATTGGTTCAACACCTACGCTTCCTTGACAATTGCCATTTAGAGCTTGACGAACTATTCCTCGTTATTGACTATATACACGATTTGTTGCTGATAATCAAGGACTTTAACATACCCATTGACGATCAACGCAAAGAAGACTATATGGACACCGAGGACTATCTGAATCGCACAAAAGAAACACTGTCCGAAATATTAGAGAAACGTCAGGACTTTATCAATCAGCTGGATGAAGCTATGCAGGAGGATATACACGCTCTTAAGGAGGATATACACGAAGTAGCTATCCAGGCAATCGAAGAATGGCTGCTCGAAGTAAGTTGTGACCCTTGGACGCTCAGATTGATTTCTTTGCTATAACCTATAAATGTATTAAGTTGGGGGTCTTAGGTAATGTCATGACATTTAATACTTTATTTTTCTGGCATTTGGGTTCTCTGAAAAGGATATCTTACAGTCGCACATTTCAATTGAATTTCTATCCACGTCCACAGAGCAAATCAGACCGCAATAAAGTTAATGACAAACTAGAAGATCTGCTGAGCCGGATGAATACGTGCCGAGAGCGAGCTGATGAGCTGATCGGATATCAGAAGGAGTTCCGAATTGATCTCACCATGTATGAGGAGATGGACGAGGGTTTCTACAATATACGTCAACGACAAAATCTATACAAGACATTGTTAGACTGGGAGGAGGCGCTTAGCACCTGGCTAGCAGCCGACTTTAATACTCTGCCCGTTGCTGAAATGTTCGACCTGAATGCAAAAACCATCAAGAACTGTTTGCAGTTCCAAAAGTATTTACCAAAAAATGATATAGTGCCCGTACTACACAAATCTGCCGAAGACTTTAAGGAGAAATTGCCAGTTATTGGTTATCTACGTAATCCCAATCTTCGTGCGGTAGGCAAACTGAATATGACTATGAATTAAATGCAGACCTCTTGATATTAATATTATCCTTCGAACAGCGCCATTGGACGGAGATCGAGGAGCTGCTGGGGCGCAAGTTCTTTCAGGAGCCGAACATCAAGATTGCCACCTATGAGGAGTCACACGCCTTCGATGACGAAAACAATGCCGAGAGCCTTATGCAAATCTCCTCGCAAGCAACTGGAGAAACGCAGTTGGAGAACATGCTCAAGGGCATTGAGACCATGTGGAAAGAGACGGAGCTCTTCATTGTGTCGCATCATGATCAGAAGGATGTTTTCATTCTAGCCGGCACCGAGGAGTTGCAGGCGGTTTTAGATGATGCCAATGTCAATATCAATACCATAGCCGCATCCAAATTTGTGGGGCCCATCAAAGCACGTGTGGACGAGTGGATAACGGCTCTGGACCAATTTGGCAAGACTTTTGGTAAGCTAATTAGCTCAATTAATTAGAGGCTAGTCTAACTATTTCTAACCTTAGAGGCTTGGATGGATTGCCAGGGCGCTTGGATATATTTGGAGGCAATATTTGCCTCAGCTGACATACAACGACAGCTTCCTCATGAAGCCAAAATGTTCAATCAGGTGGACAAGAACTTTAAAGAAATAGTGCGTCATGCCAAGAAGGTGGCCTTGGCTCTACCCACCATGTCCAGCACAGAGGTCTACGATATGCTCGTGGAGGACAATCGCTTACTCGATGCCATATCACGTGGGCTGGAAGCCTATTTGGAAGTAAAGCGTGTGGTATTTCCCAGGTAAGAGACCAACTCACTCCGTAGTTCACCTAAGCCGAGCGGATTTCTTTCAACTATGTTGCCCAGATTCTACTTTTTGTCCAACGACGAGCTGCTCGAAATTCTCGCCCAGACGAGAATACCTCAAGCTGTGCAGCCGCACTTGCGCAAATGTTTCGATGCCATCTATCGCCTTGAGTTCGGCCAGAAGGAAGGTGGTGATGGCAAAATGATAGCCACAAATGATATAATTGCCTTCCTATCGCCCGAGGGCGAGAAGCTACAGTTTGGCAAAGGTCTAAAGGCGCGAGGAGCCGTCGAGGAGTGGCTCAGCAAGGTGGAGGATGCGATGTTTGTTTCTGTTAAGCGCTACATGCGCTTTGGCTATCAATGCTATGCAGCCAAGGATCGCGACGAATGGTTTCAAGATCATCCCAATCAGATTGTACTTACTGTCTCCCAGGTACAATGGGCCGCCGACATTCATCACATCTTCGAGGCCAAAGATGCGACAAAAGCCAGCATCGTTGACAAAATGTCCAAATTTGAGGTGAAATGTCTGCAAGATCTTGGCGCCCTGGCGGCCCTCACACGCAAAAATATTAGCTCACTATTAAGAAAGATCCTCTGTGCGCTAATCACGATCGACGTCCATGCCAAGGACTCAGTGCGCATGCTTATCGAAAAGAGTGTCTGCAGTCCGTAAGTATTTCATAAAAATCATTCGGTAAAGTAGACGTGACCGATGTCATAGAGTGGATATATTCTTGATTAGCTCGATGATCTGAATCGACTTAGTCATTACTGTCTACCAATTTGTCCGGTCCTATGTACGCGTAAGCTAGAGACTTATACAACCGAAGCCTTATTAATTTTGCATTGATTTTAATAAGAAATAGCTAAAATTGACTGCACAGACTTGTTTTCTGTTCTCGCTCGTCAGCAACGACTTCAATTGGCTGAAGATGCTGCGCTTCTATTGGGCCGTCGAAACCGAGGCGGTTTTCTCTCGCATGGCTGCTGCTAATATACCCTATTATTATGAGTATTTGGGTGCTGGAGGTGTGTTGGTGTTGACACCACTCACGGATCGCTGTTACCTCTGTCTGATGGGAGCCTTTCAAATGGACTTGGGTGGTGCTCCAGCGGGTCCGGCTGGTACGGGCAAAACGGAGACCACCAAAGATTTGGCCAAGGCATTGGCGAAACAGTGCGTTGTATTTAATTGCTCGGACGGTCTCGACTACAAGATGATGGGTCGCTTTTTCTCTGGCTTGGCACAATGCGGCGCCTGGTGCTGCTTTGACGAGTTTAATCGCATTGATATCGAGGTGTTGTCTGTGATTGCCCAGCAGTTGATTACCATACGTACGGCGAAGGTCATGAAAGTAAAACGGTAAGCCAATCGAGGTAAACAAGGAACTTTGTTCTTCTTTGTAATATGTTGAAGAGCTTCCGATATCAAATAATTTCTATTAAGCCTCAAAACAAATTGGCATAAAAAATTCCATAGGTATTCATTATAATATCCAGAGTTCTTTAGTTATAGCCCTGATTATCCCATTAGAAATAATAATTTATGGACTTTTTTTGATAACCCAAAGTATAATTCAAAGAATTACTTAAAAATTATTATAGAATACAACCTCTCAAATTTTCCTAAAGTAAACACAAAAGTAGTCTAAAGAAAAACCAAAGGCCCCAAGGAAATGCTATTGTTATTGCTATAAAATATAAAAATAATTTCCCTTGGTCTGTTAACTTAATCATTCTCTCTTCGTAGTTTCATGTTTGAAGGTCGTGAAATTAAGATCAATCACTCATGCTGCGTCTTTATAACCATGAATCCGGGTTATGCTGGCCGAACGGAGCTACCGGACAATTTGAAGGCACTCTTCCGTCCCATATCTATGATGGTGCCCGACTATGCACTCATCTCTGAGGTTATCCTGTACTCGGAGGGATTCGAGGATCCCAAGATATTGGCACGTAAAATGGTGCAAATGTACCAGCTGTGCAGTCAGCAGCTCAGCCAACAGAATCACTACGATTTCGGTATGCGAGCCGTCAAATCTGTGCTGGTAATGGCTGGCGCTCTGAAGCGAGCCGCACCCAATCAGCGAGAGGATATAACACTTATAGCAGCATTGCGTGACTCGAATATACCCAAGTTCTTGGCCGATGATGCTGTACTGTTCCGTGGCATACTGAGCGATCTGTTTCCGGGTGTCGATTTGCCCGACTCGCAGCATCCTCACTTAGAGGCGAGCTTGCGAATTGGTCTACGGCAAAAGAATCTACAAGCAGTGCCAACGACCATACGAAAGTGCCTTCAGCTATATGAGACAATGTGCGTGCGTTGGGGCGTCATGACAGTGGGTCCCACGGGTGGTGGCAAGTCGGTGGTGCTGCACGCACTGGAGTTTGCATTGGCCCATCTGTTCGAAAATGAGGTGCCAGATCCAAACTTTCGACCCGTTGTCATACAGACAATGAATCCCAAGGCAGTTAGCATGAACGAGCTATACGGCTATGTGGATCCCAAGACATTGGAGTGGCAAGACGGTCTACTAGGTCTTGCAGTACGCGTGGCCACTCTAGTGGAGGGTAAGTAGCTAAGTACCTAATTCTGTGTAATTCGCGTAACTTTTGGCTTCGTATTCCCACAGAGGAAATTCATCAGTGGATCATGTGCGATGGCCCCGTAGATGCTGTGTGGATTGAGAATTTGAACACTGTCCTCGACGATAATAAGATGCTGTGTCTGGCTAACTCTGAGCGAATCAAGCTAACAGCTTGGATCCACATGCTCTTCGAAGTGCAGGACCTGCTGCAGGCTTCGCCAGCGACAGTTTCTCGTTGCGGCATGGTGTATGTCGATCCCGGAGATCTTGGCTGGATTCCGCTTGTTGATACCTGGCGCGAAGTTGATATGGGCAAAAAGCTAAACGCAGCTCTATCTGAGTTTCTTTATCAGCTCTTTGTTGGTTACTTTGAGAAGGCGCTAAAGATCGAACGTAAACGCGCCTCCTACACCATACATCAAGTACTCGGCTCCAAAGTTCGGCTCTGCTGCTCCCTGATCTCCTCACAACTTGAGGGCGTGAACTGGCACTCAATGGGCGCTGAGCCGGCCAAGAATCTGCTTACAAAGATCTTCGCGTGGTGTGTGCTCTGGGCAATTGCGTCCAATTTAAAAGATGCGGAAAAACTATCTTTTGAGGACTTTTGGGGCAGGGCCATGGCCGTGCATCCAAATATGGAGTAAGTGGCTTTAAAGTAAATCCTTTTTAAGAAATCACTCTAATATTTGCTTTTATAACTCAGCCTGCCCCCACGCTCCTTGTGGAACTACCGTGTCGACTTAGAGAAAAACGATTGGGGTAACTGGAATGAAATAATGCCCACGTTTGTATTTAATTCGGATATATCCTACTATGATATGCAGGTGCCAACCGTGGATACCACTAAATACGGGTTAGTTAACGTCAATAGAACTAGTTCGAGAGCGATTTCTAGTAATTATCAATTTCTTTTAGCTATGTGGCTGATCTGCTGTTCAAACGCAACTTCCCTGTCATGGTTACCGGGGAGACGGGCGTAGGCAAAACTGTGCTGGCCATCAGCTGCATGAAGCGACTCGCCGAGGGTAAGGTCATACCTGTGGTGCTCAATTTCTCGGCTCAAACGAGCAGCATGCGCACACAGGAAATGATCGAGGGGCCATTGGACAAGCGTAAAAAGACGCAGCTGGGGGCGCCAGTTGGCAAAACGGTTATTATCTTCATTGATGACGTCAATATGCCCAAGCTGGACACCTATGGCAGCCAGCCGGCCATAGAGCTGCTCAGGTTTGTGCGGAGCTAAAGTTTATTGATCAAATCGAATATGTAAGGCAACCCACCCAATTGCAGACAGTTCTTGGACTTTAAGGGCTTCTACGATCGTGAGAAGCTGTTCTGGAAGGATATACTGGATGTGGTGTTGGGCTGCGCTTGTGCTCCTCCAGGTGGTGGGCGCAATTTGTTGACGCCACGTTTTGTGCGACATTTTGCGCTCTTTTCGCTGCCCAAGCCCAATGAGGAGACACTATCGCAAATCTTCAACGGCATCCTGATGGGCTTCTTGCAAACGTTCTCGTCCGCCATTCGCGCGCTGTCAGAGTCGATAGTTAACGCCTGCGTGGATGTCTATATGCGTGTAACGCAAGTAATGCTGCCCACACCGGACCGCTCACATTATATATTCAATTTGCGTGACTTGTCGAAGTGCATACAGGGCATATTGCAGGCGAATAATATGTACTACAATTTGGAGAATCAGGTGTTGCGCCTGTTTTACCACGAGACGACACGCGTCTTTCACGATCGTCTCATCAACTTGGAGGACAAAGCGATCTTCCGCCAACTGATGCACGATGTGTGTTTATATCATTTCAATCGCGCCGTCGTCGGACTCGAAGAGCCTCCTATTCTCTTTGGTGATTTTATGGTCTTTGGCAAGCCGAAAAACGAGCGCATTTACGAAGAGGTCAAGGATCATGTCAAACTTGAGAGCGTACTCAATGATTATATCACCGACTACAACTCTATGGCGGTGAGCAAGTCTATGAAATTGATACTTTTTCAAGATGCTATGGAGCATACGGTGCGGCTGGCTCGTCTACTACGTAGCGATCGAGGAAATGGCTTGCTAGTGGGTGTTGCGGGCATGGGCAAACAATCCCTGACCCGACTGGCCTCGCACGTTAACGAATACAATTGTTGGCAGATTGAGATGAGACGCAACTACGATCTCAATAGCTTCCACGAGGATCTGCGCGTTCTCTATCGCATTGCAGGTGTAAGTAACAAGCCAAGTCGCATATCTTAAAGTGTTATTAATTATTCAACCATTTAGATTGATAACCAGCCGGTTACATTTCTGCTGATTGACAGCCAAATCGTTGAGGAGGAATTCCTGGAGGACATCAACAATATTCTCAACTCTGGCGAGGTGCCAAATCTGTTTGAAGGCGATGAGTTTGAAAAGATTATACTGGACGCCCGTGAATCCTGCAATGCTTCCAAAAAGGACGAGGTAATTACTAAATAATCTTAGGCCAATCGAACATATCCAATCTAAGCAATCTGCTGACAGAGCTGCCCACGCGATGAGATATACAAGTTCTTCATCAATCGTGTGAGAAACAATCTTCATGTGGTCATGTCGATGAGTCCAGTGGGTGATGCATTTCGACGACGTTGCCGCATGTTCCCTTCGCTGGTCAACTGCACCACCATCGACTGGTTCACCAGTTGGCCCACTGAAGCCTTGTACTCAGTTGCCCTAGGACTGCTCACAAAGATAGCGCCCAACTATAACGAAAGAGTGGCTCTGGCTAGCACCACTGTCTTTATGCATAAGGTACGTTGAGAACATTTCATTCGAATGCTCTCAAGGTCTAAGTAAATGTAACCTGCAGACCGTCGAGGATGCCTCTGTGCGCTTCTACAAGGAGATGAAGCGGCATTACTATACCACACCCAGCAGCTATCTAGAGCTGCTTAAGCTCTATGAGACTCTGCTCAAGATTAAGACACAGGAAATTGTAGCTAAGCGGAAGCGCATTGCCAGCGGTCTTAACAAATTGCTGGAGACAAATGAAGTGGTATGTGAATCGCATTTAAATTGGAAAGAGTTCATATGGTATCAATAAAACTATTGTGTACGCATTTAAGATTGCGGTAATGCAAAAGGAGTTGGAAGTTATGGTGCCTCAGCTGGATGAGAAGTCGGCCATGATGAAGTCCTTGGTCGATAACCTAACCAAGGAGACCAAACAGGCGGACGCTGTCAAGCAAGGCGTCATGGAGGATGAGGCCAACGCTAAAGAGAAGGCAGCCATTGCCCAGGCCATATCCGCAGATGCCAGCAAGGATTTGGAGACGGCCATGCCAGCGCTGCGCGACTCCGAGGAGGCACTCAAAGGACTCACAAAGGCCGACATCAATGAACTGAAGTCGTTTACTACACCGCCAGCCTTAGTGCAGTTCTGCATGGAAGCTGTTTGTATTTTATTGGGCGCAAAGTAAGTAGAACACAATATATAAAAAATAAATCGGGCTAATTCATTGGTATCGCTAGACCCACTTGGGCAGCAGCCAAGGCCATTATGGCAGACATTAACTTTATAAAGCGGCTCTTCGAATACGACAAGGAACACATGAAGGATGACGTCGTCAAGAAGGTCAAGAAGTACATCGAACATAAAGATTTCGTGCCCGCTGTAAGTAGTCAGGATTACATAGTAAATATACAGCTTGAGTTGAGGTCATTTGCATATTCATAGAAATTTGAGAAAGTGTCCAAAGTAGCTAAGTCTGTGAGCATGTGGGTCATTGCCATGGACAGTTTCAACAAGGTCTACAAAGTGGTTGAGCCAAAGATCAAGCGAAAAGAGGCAGCCGAAGCGGAGCTCAAGGAAGTCATGAAGGTGCTACGCCAAAAGCAAAAGGAGCTCGCAGCTGTCGAAGCCAAGATTCAATCGCTACGCGACAGTCTGGAGGAGAAACAGCTTGAGTTTCAGGCCATACAGGACAATGTGGACCTCACGTATGGTCGTATCAATCGGGCCGGAAGACTCACCTCTGCTTTGGCCGATGAACAGGTTCGCTGGCGTGAAACTGTGAAGTCACTTACGGCTGACCTGGGCTGTGTACCTGGAGATGTGCTGGTCGCTGCTGCCTGTGTTGCCTATTTGGGCGCCTTCTCCAATCAATATCGTCGCGATATGAGCCAAATGTGGGTGGACAAATGTCGTGAGTTCAGCATTCCCTCCAGCAAGGAGTTCAATTTGCTTAAGGTCCTAGGCGATGCCTACGAGATGCGTCAATGGAATGTCGACGGTCTGCCCAAGGATAACATATCCATTGAGAATGGTATCTATGCAACACGTGCCTTGCGCTGGGCCCTCATGATCGATCCACAGGAGCAGGCCAATCGCTGGATACGCAACATGGAGAAAGCCAACAATCTACAGGTCATCAAGATGACAGACGCCAGCATGATGCGGGTGCTAGAGAACAGTGTACGGCAGGGCAACCCAGTGCTGCTAGAGGAAATCGAAGAGACCATAGATCCCTCACTGCGTCCAATACTTCAACGCGAAACGTACAAGTCTGAGGGACGGGTCTATCTCAAATTGGGCGATCAAGTCATTGACTATGATGATAATTTCAAACTGTATATGACCACAAAGCTGCCCAATCCGCATTATCTGCCCGAGGTTTGCATCAATGTGACATTAGTTAACTTTTTAGTCACCGAAAGCGGACTCGAAGATCAGCTGCTGGCGTAAGTAGCCAAAGATTAGATCGAATTTTACTCAAGTATTATATCCCTTACCCACAGCGATATTGTAGCTATCGAGCTGCCAGTCATGGAGGCCCAACGCAACGATTTAGTGGTCAAGATCAATGCGGATAAGCAGCAGCTGCTGGCATTGGAGGATAAAGTGCTCAAGCTTCTATTCAACTCTGAGGGCAACATCTTGGATGATGAGGAACTGGTTGAAACACTAAATGATGCCAAGGTGAAGTCTTAATCGACAAATACATTTTCCTTCTTACAAACATGCTAACAACATCACTATACCGAAAGTACTAAAAACTCTCTATTTTGAATTTTTTCAGGAAACTTCATTGATCATTGCGGCACGTCTTATCGATACAGAGGAAACTGAGAAGATTATAACGGCTTCGCGTGAACGATATCGCATCCTATCGTCTCGTGGTGCCATTCTCTACTTTGTGGTCGCTGGCCTTGCCGAAATCGATCCCATGTATCAGTACAGTCTGAAGTACTTCACGCAGGTCTTTTGTAATGTATTACGTATTGATCATCCGGCCATGAGCGTAGAGTTGCGTATCTCCACATTAATGGTGGATGAGTTGAGGGCTATATATGACAATATATCGCGTGGCCTATTTGAGAATCATAAATTAATATTTAGTTTTCTACTGGCGTTGTCTGTGGAACGCCAGGAAGGTCGCGTTACTGATGAGGAATTTGGGTTCCTAACGCGTGGTCCTGTTGGCGCAGTACGACCCAAGGTACAGCCGCCCGGATTGAAAATTAGCCCGTTTCTTTGGGAAGCAGCAATTTATTTGGAAACCCATTTTCCGGATGCGTTTTCAAAGTTCAGCGACGAACTGAACATTCCGTTTTTTATTCAGCTGCAGGACAACAGGGAAGAATTTGATTATGCCCAGACCAATGAACCGCCCACGGACAAGTGGAATAAGCGACTTAAGAACTTCCAAAAGCTCATGTTTATAGCTACTTTCCGAAAGCCACGTTTCGTACTCAATGTCGTTAGTTACCTGCATGAGACGGTGGGTAAATACTTCACAGAAGTCTCCGCCGGAGGCACACAGCTCAGCACAGTGTAAGTAGAGTCTATAGGTGAGGTTTCTTTTACCTAGAAGCTTGCTATCTCCTTAGCTATCTGGACACCTCGTCGATAACTCCATTGATCTTTGTGTTGTCCACCGGTTCGGATCCCATGTCTGGTTTCATTAAGTTTACCACAGAAATGAAGTTTACGGATAAGTATTACTCGATTTCATTGGGCCAGGGCCAGGGTCCGCTTGCCGAGAGTTTGATTGACAAGAGTTTGCGCTTGGGTCACTGGGTATTTCTGCAGAACTGTCACTTGGCCACCTCCTGGATGCGAATACTAGAGACGGTGGTGCGCAATCTAACACTGGGCATAACAAAGGCACACGCAGACTTCCGTTTGTTTCTCTCCTCCATGCCCACCCAAGCGTTTCCAATTAGTGTGCTGCAGAACTCCGTCAAGATTACCAATGAGCCGCCCAAGGGTATCAAGGCGAATGTCATCGGCGCCTTGAGTGATCTAAAGGTGGACTTTTTCGAGCATCACATCCAGAACGGTAAGTGGCGTGCAATCGTTTTTGGATTGTGCATGTTCCACGCGGTTCTATTGGAGCGTCGCAAATTCGGACCACTTGGCTGGAATATAACATACGAGTTCAGTGAGAGCGATCGCGAGTGTGGACTAAAGACTCTGGACTTCTTTATCAATCGTGAAGTCCTGGGCGATATACCATGGGAGGCCATACTCTATATCAATGGCGATATCACGTGGGGCGGTCGTGTTACGGACTACTGGGATCTGCGCACACTGCGTACAATATTAACCATCTTTTCATCGGAGCGCATTATAGAGCCGGGCTATAAGTATTGTAGAGGCGAAACTTATTATAGAGATCCTCAAGCCAAGACGCTCAAGGAGTATGCGGCATTTGTGTTAGGGTTTCCAGTTTTAGAGGATCCAGAGATCTTTGGCATGAATCAGAACGCGAACATTGTGTTCCAAACGAAGGAAACTGAGTTCTTTATCAATACACTACTGCTTGGTCAGCCCCGGTCCGCGGCCGATGAGGGTCAGGCTATGGAGAATGATCTCTGCCAGTCCATCATAGCGCGCATACAGAAAGCCCTAACCAACAAAATTCAGCGTGAACCATTACACGATACTCTCTCCGTGGTAAGTTGTTCAGACTAGCTTTGCTCGTAACGCAAACGCATAAAAGATGTATATTCCAGATGGACAGCAAGGGTCAGATGCCATCGCTGACAACAGTCTTGGTACAGGAGATAGACCGCTTTAACATTGCTTTGGGAATTATTCATGACAGCTTGATCAATCTATCGAAGGCTATCAAAGGTCTGGTCGTAATGTCTGAGGATCTGGAGATGGTGTTCCGCGCACTCTTGGCCAATATGGTGCCCGCGAGTTGGGCCAAGCGCAGTTTCCTGTCCATTAAGCCGCTGCCCAACTACATCGTGGACTTCCAGCGACGCATCGACTTCATTCAGCACTGGGCAGAGAACGGTGCACCACGCTCCTATTGGATCAGTGGCTTTTTCTTCCCACAATCGTTTCTCACCGGCATACTACAGACCTATGCCAGACGTCGTGTGCTTCCCATCGATTCTCTGAAGATTGATTTCCAAATAGTCGAACTGGAGCTAGTGCAGCAAGATTTCTTTGAGCTGCACAATGCACTTGCCAGTGTACGTGCACAGTCGGCCACAATCTAGATGTGATTAGCTATATAAATTGCCATTCTATTTCATTCTAGGACGCTCGTCTGTATGGCAATCTGGAGGAGTGCACGGATGGGATGATCAATGTGCACGGCATCTTTGTGGAGGCCGCTCGCTGGGATCTGAGCATGGGTGGCTTGGCGGATGCTCGCTTCGGTGAGCTATACACGCGCATGCCTGTCGTTCGTTTTTTTCCGTGCCTGGACGTTAGTCCCATTGTGCGCTACGAGGCGCCTCTCTATAAGACCCAACAGCGTTCCGGAGTACTCTCCACCACGGGCCACTCCACCAACTTTGTGCTATCCATATTGTTGCGCAGCAAAAATGATCCCGAGTTTTGGATAATGCGCGGCACGGCCCTCGTCTGTGCCGTAATGGAGAATGTTTCCTGAATACATATAAACAAATGTCTATGCTGCTTATAACTTGGCGTCTTTATTTCGTACAATTCGTTTCAATTATGTTTCGGGTTCTCTTTGAGGCATAGCCCGACTTATACAATTCATATATATGTATATGTATATGCATGGGTACTCGTGTTTCTAGAGCTCTAGAGTTGTGTGTATATATATATATATATATATATATATATATATATATATATATATATATATATATATATATATATATATATATATATATATATATATATATAAATATGTATAAATGGTATATAGGGGCTATATATGTATATGTATATTATTATTAACAGTTCTTAGTTCAGTTCTGTTCAATATAGTCATGCTTTTAGCTATTTACAACATTTAAGGGCAAAACAATCTAACGGACATAAATTGGGATATTACGAAATTTTAGATGCTTAAGCTATGACAAGGCCGCTTACTAAAACTTTATACTTGGTACGATAACGTTACACGTTTTGAAGTCTATTTTTAAGAATTTATAAAGAATCCACCAAAAATGTATAGAATTTCAATGGACTACGCCTAAAGACAGGCTATGGAAAGGAATTCTAGAAATATACTGTAATTTGATATATCAAAAATCTCGAATTGCAATTGAACTAAAAATCTATAATAATAATAGTAAAAAGCACAACTCCAGGAAACTACTAAGTACAAAAAAAAATGACGCTATTATTTAGAAAAAAAAAAAGAATAATTGTCTAAATCTTAATTAAGGTTTTCTTATTTTGTTTTTTTTTTTTGTTTTGATTTTTTTTTTTCAAAAAGGAATGTTTTTCTATTTGGGTTTTTGCCAATGTTCGATTATAATTAGGGTATTAGGTTTGGACTTACTAAGTAATACTGCCGCTCTATGGGAATGAATGGGATTTTCTACCTTTGGGTTTCTTTTTTTTGTTTTTTGGGTGGGGCTTGGATTTGGTCCATTGTTAGATGCGTTTATGGAATGCTACTTTAGTTTTGTTTAGCTCAACTTATACTCTAGCTATTTTTTTGTGTTTTGCTCTTTAAGTACTTAGTAACTAGGTGTGTAAGCTTTAACTAAATTCAACAAAAGAAAGAAAGAAATAAGTGTTAAAGATGCCACAGAAGGAAAAAATTAAACCGTTCGTTCAAGAAGCGCATGAGGTGTGTGTGTGGGGGGCGGACTATATCTTAAAGCTTTTTACTGCCATCAATATCAATGCCAAAATCGGGCAGCGAGCCGCGTGTCTGCAGCAGACTACGCTTCTCCGGATCTTTAACCTTCTTTGGCTTGGGCCTGTTCGTTTTCGTATAGCGATTGATCACGCCATCCGTCTCATCCATCATGCGCAAGATAAGCGTCTGGTCGGATGAATCAAGCGGCGCGATTGAAATATCTCGCACGGCTCGGAATTTACCGCAGTTATTCAGATGCTCGTTCTCCAAGCGGAAAAAGTTCCAAACGAAACGACTGTCAAGAAATTAAATATAAAAATTATAAGAGATAAAAAGCTAGGAAAGATTTGCACTTTTGTTTACCGAAAGACTTCCAGTATGCCTGTTATTGAGGTCATTATATCGCCGCTAACGATTTTCATTTCAGTCAAATAGAAGGACAGTGCCCAGATAAACCGCAACGCCAAATCCTCCAGGATGGCAAAGTAGTAGAAGCCCTAGTCGAATAAAAAATTAACCAAGTAAATACAAAATATATTTCGCATCTCATCAACTTCTCAACTACGCACTGTGGACGAGTAGACGACTTCCTCGCGCAGGAACGTATTTTCGCCCGCATTCTTATCGAACAGGCCCCAATCCATCTTGATGTCCCACGTATATGAGTAACAGGAGGAAACTATAGATGCCACTATCCACAGCCAGGTGTAGGGATTATCATAGGAGCTCGCATAGTTGGCTGACATGACATAAAAAGAGAAAGAGCTATAATAAACGCTGTATAAATGAGATAGATATATATCTTCTTACGACTGTTAAAGCTTTTCAGCGTGGCAAAGATGACGACCATGAACGTCGTTGAATATTTGCCAGCATTGACCAGATGCGGAAAGGCTTCTCGTGTGTCCCGATAACGCCTCAAGCATTGTGCAAAGCGGAACCAGGCAGGCAGACAATTGACAATTGGCCGCACGATAAAATCCTTTTCCATACAAATCGATGCATCCACCGCCTCCGACCAGTTGCCATTGGTGAAGTAGAAGCATATGAGATACTCAAAATCTAAGATCGCGGTAGCTAGCGAGTTCAGCTGATCGCCCAGCCAGAAATCGGCAAAGCCCACATGAAAGAACGGGGCAGCAATGCAGCGCCCAGTGATGCGAAGCAGCCAAAATCGTGCATCATGATGGAGCACATGAAATGGATTGGCCAAAAATATCACCATGATCAGTGTCAATGTTAAAGGATTGATAAAAGCCGGTATGCTCAGGCTGGCGCTATACAAAAAGCTAAGCATGCTCAGTGTCCAGACGACGCCAAATATGGCCGCCAGCTCCATCAGATGCTGTTCAGATAGATGATTTCGGGGATCCAGCTCGAAGATAAGCACATGATTAACACCCGACGAGCGCCAGCCATAAATATTAACGCCAATCAAGAATATAAATTCGATTATCAACAATGGACCGCGATACAGACGAAACGTGACCTTCAAATTCTCGCCGGTTATATCGTGGAATATTGCAGACAATACAACCACAATGCCGAGTACAATAAAACTGCCCGAGAAGAGGCCAACTTTAAAGGTGGTCCATGGACTTTGTTGCTCGCCAAGGGGCGGCACACGCAAACGTTTCATCGCACGCTGTCGATCGCCCCCTTCCAGTTCGCCCGTGACCGTCGTCTCCGTTTCATTGATGATGTTGTCAATGTCTTTATTGATAAAGAAATGCGATGCCTCCACATATTCCTGACGCCATTTGGCTCCGCTATCTACGCGCAGCAGCTGCCATTGAAATTGAGAAGCACATGGTCAGAATGATTCCCAAACTTTCATATACATACAAAACTGTCTCTTACCTTGTCGTGTTTTTTGAGTATTTTACGAAAGCCCGTATGATTCAGATTCTGATAGTTCTGCAACAGTATAAGACTCAAATAAAATTCGCTGAAAGCTAATTTTAATTCGCGTGCTTTGCGGTCTGGCAATGCGGCATGTCGTTTCTGGCCCTTGGACTTCTTGGCCGTACGCTCGGACTCCTCAATGCTTGACTTTAGCTCCGCATTGAGTGTCGCAAATTTACGCGTTGCCTCCGCCAACTTTTCCGAATAGAACGTATTTATCTTCTTCAGCTCCTTGTCGCAATAGTGAAAGAAGTTCTCATCGAAGTTGGCAAAGTGCCGCTTGAGCACCTCATCCTCCACGCTGTCCACAGACGGCGCCTCCTCGACAGCCAAATACAGCATGGCCTTCATCTCCTGTCGAATGCATAATAATATAGATAACATCATATGCAAGGAACACATATGTTCGAATTGTAGATTCTAATGTGCGATCTATCGATTAGAGTTCTCGAAATACTCTCGAGAGCTTTTTTAATGATCTATGTCAATCTTTAACTTTGACATGTTCTCTGCTATGATAACTTAGTTCGATTAGGCACCAAAGTTTACATCTACAACTTATTAAGATTAAAAATAGAGTACTCTTTGGACATATCTACAATTGGGAAACAGTTCAATCAAATTGGTATTTCAGCACTTCATTTCTGCCAAGAGAACTGATTGATGGATTATTTCTTTCTTCATGATAGTGGATTGATCAGTTGTTTGAATTCATATTTAGCATTAGTCATGCCCGTTTCCTTGAGAATTGATTGATTCAGCAATATTTTACTTTCCCCTTGGTATTATGATGATGGAACAGTTGATTTGGCCTGATTCCGTCTACAGCCACTCATTGAGATTAGATATAGAGTACTCTATTGATATATCTACCTCTTTGGAACAGTTCAATCAAATTCATATTTCACGCTTTCTGTCATTGGAATAGGTTAATGGATTATTTGATATGATGGATGATATTATGGCTTGTTTACTTCCCTAAATAAACACATATTTAAGCTTTGCCCTGCTTCGCTTCATATTTTGTTTAGAAATCGAGGATCTTCTGTGACATATCTAGTCTTAAACCAAATAAGTTTTGCTTGTTAAGCAGCTTCGCACGAAATCTAAATTTTCATTTCGTCTATTTTTTGTTTATCTATTTTCGTGTTGTTGACGCTGTGTGACAAGTCTCACCTCATAGTTGATGTACTGCTTACGCCACTCGGGCGTTATGTGCGCCGACAGATGCTCAGCGAACTTCATGGCGGCGACGGCGACGGCGACGACGACGACGACGACGAGGTTAGAGGCACTGTTATCGTCGTGTCCCTGGCTTTGTTCTTAGCCAACTGCGAGCCAACACTGCGAATGCGAAACAAATGTAAAATCGGTTCATATTTAACTGCTTCGACTCAGTCGCTGGTAATTTAACGCCCGACTGCAGACGCCGAACAGTTTCTAGATGAGGAGTAGTTGGTCATATATGCATGTAGATAAAATCTAATCAGCTGAACGATTAAGCACTTACAATTATTTGTAAAAAAAAAAAACAAAAACAAATAAAAACATTTCGGCTGGGTGCAAGCGACTGCATAATACTCTATCACGATATAAGAGCCACTGAATGTACTCAGAGATATTCCATATAATATATAGAGATATGGTAGCCTTACACTATATATAGCATTTATACTACATGCTTCTATCAATGATTTCTTAATATTACAAATTTGATGAGGATAGTCGGACATTGAACCAACATCTTTAAATCTATCTTTAAATAGTGAACGAGCATTAGGAAAATAGAGAACATGTTTGCAAAGTCAAACAGTTGGCAAAAGTAAGGATAAGGGTAAGAGTAAGGGTGTACAGTAAGTAGGTTATATAAAGTATATAATTTTAGAGATTTATTATATGGAGATTTGGTTAGCAAGCTAAAGACACGCGTGATTCCTCAAAATAAAGATACGCAAGACAAATTCAGTTACTCGATAATCTATAAACAATCATATCGATAATCTACAATCTACTCATTGAATATCTAATAATAGAAATTAAAGTATATCTCTATCTTATATCTTTACTATTTGTGCACATCAAAGTCTAATGTTAGATTGTTTAAGTATCTTAAAAGATGTCTTGTCTGAAACTAAAATTAAATTTAAATTGTGCTAAGCATTTAAATGCTATATTACATGTTTTATTAATCTTATAATTGCATATTACATGTTTCAAACTCACATTAATATTTAAAAATATTTAAGGAACATGTTTTAAAATGAAATAACTTTTTCCAAGTAAAGAAAATCTTTAGTATGTTGCCATTATTATAATAGAAACAGCGAGAGATATTTTATAAACATGTTCAAGTTCTCAAGATCTGTGTAGGTTGAATATTTGTGATGTTTTCATGGGGTTTTGCAAGGTTAAGGACTTAAGAAATAGCTATATCTCTTATTATTGTTAGATATAATCACTATACATGATCGTTAGTTAGTGTGGGGGAGTTAGGATCTCTCTTAAATGCATTCACATATTACATTTAGGGACAAAAAGATGATATGACGTATCTTTATGAGTATTATTGTAACTAAACTACCTAAGAGCAGTATCATAGATATGCCTATTTAAGTATGATAGTTGCAAGTACTAAAGATATCTAGATACGGCGAATTTTCACCAAACTAGTGCAATTTAATATAGCTTAAAGGTATATGACAGCGTAGCAACAACATTGTCATTGCATTGGTAACTGTCTTATCACATATACAAGATATGTACATAGAGTTGTACATATATAACGATTTTTTTGATGCTTGTTTATTTTCATTAGCGCAGACTGAATAATAAGCTAAACAAATTGGAAAATTTTTGTCGCTGCGCTGTGCAAGCAGACGTTAACATTTTTAATCAATTAATTGAGCAAATATTGGCTAAAAAGCAACAACAGATAGAAATAGCCGAAGCCCTAACAACAGCTGTTGGGCTTAAAGCCAACGTCTTGTGGGGCAACAACTTCCGCTTTACAATAGGGCAAACACACACACATACACTTATATACGTAAATATGTATATTTGTATAATAAAAAAAAAATATATATATATATATATATATATATATATATATATATATATATATATATATATATATATATATATGCATGTGTGTGTATGTGTGTATATTTGTACAGACATACGTATCTATGTATACAAGTATATAAACCTATGGGCGTTAATTGATAGTCTGTCAATATGTCAATTGCGTGCGTTCATTCAGTTAACATCAACAGTTAATTCCAAATATAGATTTCAACGCGTCCAGTCTGATGGATTAGGCCATATCGTCTAAGCATCAATAAATGAAGCGATGTTGACAACAACAACAACAATAACAGTAATAACAACAACAACAGCAAGGCAAATGTGTTAAACACTTGTTGCCTGTTTCTTTTTTCGCTTATCACTGCGCGTTTGCTCTGTACACTGATTTTGTCTGCTAGCTTGATTATACGCGCTGATAAGACAGCAGCAAATACACACACAGGCACACACACAAACAGACGCACACGAATGCAACTACATGTATGCAAATATTTGATCAATAAAGTTGTTAAAAGAAACGCAAAGCGCGCGCCTTGCCGTCTGACTCACAGCTGCAGTTCTGGAAATGAAAGCAGCGGACAGCAGTCAGCGCTGTCTGAAAGACAGCGCCTGCGTCGCACAGCGCTGATAAGTCTTGTCGTCATTCATGTTCTTGTTCTTGTTGTTGCTGTTGATGAAAGCGCTGATGCTGTTGATGCTGGTGTAAAGCAACTGCGTCTGCGTTTTGCGTGATTGAGCCAGTCAAAACTGTTCCGAGCAATTAATTGACGGCGCATCACGAGATTAGCTTTGACAAAATTGTTTTTCAATTACATAAATATTACACACATATACATTTACATATGTGCAATGCACCAAAGTGGCACTGTTGACATACAAACGTTGGCTGCTGATGCTTGCAGCACTGCTTCTGCTGCTGCTACTGCTGCTCCTCCTTCTCCTCCTCCGCTGTACTGTTAATATTATTGTTATTATTTTGTATTGCTGTCGTTTTAATTGAGGCGGCTGAAGTTATTTGTTATTAGCGTCTATTATAATTAAATTAGCATTTAGGTCAAGATCTAATCATTACTAATTGATAACATTAAAGAATTGGTTAAGTACACTTTATCACAGAATAGCGCGCACGGAACAACAAAGAACAAAAAGCAAACGAAACAAAGTACCAGGGCTGTGTCGCTACGCTATGCTAATCGGAAATTAAGTATTCGCGCTGCGCATCTACCAACTATCGATAAATACAATTAAAAATAATAATATGAATGCTACAGCTTTCAGCGCAAGAGAATGCATCTTCAACCTCTAAATGAAGGAAAAGAAAACCAATATATATATATATATATATATAAATATAATATTAATATGTATTTACATATAAATATTTTAAGTTCTTGATTTCTCATGTTTCATGTCTCTGTTGCAGTCGCGAGTATCGGTACTTATGCTGCGATACTCTAAGTTTGCGACTATCGATACTTTGACCAATTCTCGCGTTAGTTCTTGGATATCGCAAGCGACGCTCGCTCGCAAGTGCCTCTCAGCTTTTTTATACGCAAATAAATTGCAACGAATTTCGCAAGCACAACACACGTGAAACTGCGCAGTTTTGAGCCGCTCCAAATGAGTGCGAACCTCAAGAACCTTAAGATGAGCCACTTTGGTGGCGCTGGCTTTGCTATCTCAGCTGGCAAGTTGCTTGCAAACAATAACACCAATGGCAATAGCGGTGCAGGCGTTGGAATAACTGGGGGTTTAGGTGGTGGCGGAAGTGCGGGTGCTGGCAACAGCAAATCAGCGTCCCATGCATTGGCCGATACGGACGTTTTTGTGACGCCGAGCGGTACAATAATACCGCTAATCCGCAGCAGAGATGTGCCTAAGCAGCTTCCAACGATAGCTGCTGCATTGCAACGACCAGCGGACGAACATTTGGCTGCTGAAGACTTGGATGCGGTGCAACTGGAACTGGAGCTAATGCTCTCAAATGTGGCCTTGCGTACGCGCGTACTGAAAGCAGAATACGATAGTTTGGACAAGGACGAGAAGCGCCAGGATCGTCGGAAACTGGAACGCGCACCGCCCGGCTCACCGCCCACAACGCCGGGCATGCTCAATGGCCTATTGGGATTGGGCAGCAATAGTGCCGGAGGCAGTAGCAGCGGCATCGGAAGCCCAGCGGCAACAGCGGCCAACAGCAACTCAAAGAGAAAACTGCGCGATGAGCCGACGGGCGTGCGCAAAAAACAATCATCCATGACGATACTTAAGCAGCAGCAACAGCAGCTGGCGGGCTCCAAACAGATGGCCAAGAACAGTCCATTAGCCACGCATACGGACGACAGCATGGACTATATTACGACTATGCCCGCCATCAACCATCAACAGCAGCAGCAACAGCAGCAAACGCAACAACAAATTTTACCAAAGGTGGCAATGCCCAAAAACGATATGCCAAATAAATTTTGGCTATCAGTTGAGCCTTATTGCATGCCACTGACTAACGAGGATCTGCGACTGATTGACGATCTGCTGGAGCAATATAGAGGGCCGCTGGTGCCGCCGGTGCCGTCGCTGGGGCCGCATTATTCCACAGTTTGGGCTCAGGAGGATATGAAGGCCTTACAACCGGGTGGTGCGCGACAAAAGTCACAGAATGCAAACGCCATGCTAAAGAAAGCAGAGGGCATGCTGGAGGAGGGTATTACGGGGCCGCTGACACAGCGACTCGTCTCTGCGCTAATGGACGAATCACTGCCCAGCGAGCAGGCGGCGGTGGGGGAGCACAGCAATAGCAGCAGCAACGAGAACACCCACTCACATTCCTCATCCACGAGCAATGCGGCAGCAGCGGCGGCTGCCACTGGCAATTTTCGCTCACTGGCAATGCTCAAGCATGGCGTTGGCATTGAGCAGCGGCTGAAAAAGGAGCTGGTGAACAGCGGACTAATTGATCCCAATGAACTGGGCGCACACGAGGATGTGGATGAAGTGCTGCTTGAAATTAAACGCGTCACAGCCGAAATCAATACGGTGGCTCAATTCAATAGCGACGAATTGCAGCGCTTGCGCGCCGGCGCCAGCGAGGAGATCAAACGCATCGAACTGAAACGTAAACTGGATAGCATCGATCAAGAGATACTTGAGTGCTATAAGCGCATGCTGCAGTATCGTGCCAAGCGCAAGATTCACACAAACGAAGAGAAGCAGGAGATTCTGCGTTTGACCAGCGAACAACGCGCCCTGGCCGAGCAATTGGAGCGCATGCAGCTGATGACCGGTGCCGGCGATGGCAAATTGTAGGACAGGAGCTTGGCCTGGAGCTGGCGTCAATTAATGGCGCTGCATCGGGCGGCAATGCTGCTGCAGCAGTGGGAGCGTCATAGCATTTGGAACGATATTAGTTTCCAATTGCAATGTGTATAAAAACGGAGGAACACAAAACAAACATAAATATGGAGAGAATCTAATCAAATTTTGTCGCTGCTTAACTCGCCAGTTTGTAAATTAGCAAACCAAACACAAACACACATCATGTACACCACTATACACGCCCACACACACATATATATACATTATATATATATTTATATATATATATATAGTTCGTACATACAATTTTTATATAGCTTAAGTTAATTGTGCCAGGCAATAAACAATTGTCGCTGTCACCCAACGTGCGCATCCGTGTGTTTTATCTGGATTTATTTTTTAACTCTTGTTGCTTCTTTAGCGGCACACCGCGTTCGACACCACCCGCACAGCACAAGCGTTCAATGCGCTTTAAAATATTGCCCAGCTGCAGCAGGCGGGACCAAGCACAGCGGATCTATATTTATTCGCCAGTTGATAAGACGCTCGGAGTTTTTGCCTAATTAAAATTAAACAAGCAAAATACATAAATTATTTATCTATAGCAGCAGCGACACACCGACAGCCAAATACGCTGAGATAGCCCCTATCTATTTCCATGTAGACTATCTTGCTTAGATAACTGGATGTCAGCTGATATATGGTTACAAGTTTATCTACTCACAAATATTATCGGACAAGTGTCTATTGGACTTCCATTGATTATCGCGCGACGTAACCCCTAGAAGCAATTCTATAATATAATTTATAGCCTTAATATATACGGCTCTATCTAATGAATATTTCAGTCATATTTTCTGTGCACAACCCATTCCATACTCTAAATCAACTCTTCTCCTGCCTGGCCAGTTGCTATCTTTGTCTCCATCTCCGAAAAGGGAAACAAATTTGAAACATAAACAAAAGCAACTTAAGAGGAAATGTTTTATCAGCTTAAACTCAAAATGTAAACAGTTGCTAATTGTATAAATTTTATTGCTTATAAATCTGTGAGTCGTCTATTTAAATACGAATTAAATATATACGTATATGTCTATTTACATATGTAGCTAGATATATGAATGTATATACAAGAAATTTATTTATATATTTATAAATATATGCTGTGTGCATAGGCAAATTGTACTTCGTGTTGTTAGCGGTGCAGTGGTGGTTCAATCTACACATCTATCACAAACGCAATCTTCGACTAACGTCCTCCATGGACGTAGGCTATGATGAGGATAATGCATCGAACTGGGAACGATAATCATTTAGCAAATCGGAACGGCAGGATACTTGTATAGCTGAGGCGTTGGCCTTGAGGCGTAAATTATTGTCGTTCGTCAGAAGCATCAGATGCGGCACCTCTGACTGCAGCTGCAGACAACAGTTCACAATGCTGTCATCCGGGCAATCAACATCGATCAAATGATTCGCCTCCTCCAGCGCAGATTGGCCTGCATCAATAACAAATAAATCAATGTCATTTTAGAGCTAATTTTAAAGACATCATGTGTACGTACCTTGAATTTTGAGACTATTGTCAAACTTCTTATTTAGATAGTGTATGGCCCGTATGGCTGTTGTACGCTTCAGTTTGTTCTCATTGCGGCTGTCCTTGAGCTTGTCCAGCTCCTTGATGACTATGTATGGTATATACAACATGCTGCCCTTTGTTTCGCCTAATGCCACATGACACAGATCCTCCACAAAGACAAGGTTATCCATTAGCACATTTGTGTCCAGCACAAAGTACATGTGATCCACACAACGCGCGGGCAACTCCTCTCTAGTACCCAGAAGCCTTTGTAGCGTCAGATCTGATTTACTTTCCAGTTGGCTCTGAGTGTTATTCGCTCTTAGAGCAAACTGTGCGAAAAGAGTGGTAAACCAAATTGTATTGAATATAAAACTTTCTTTAATACGCACCACTGCAGAGCTGGTGACATGCTGGTCTTCCTCTTCCTTTTCCTCCTCCTCCTCCTCCACCCCTTCTTGACAGTCTATGTCCATGGGTTCCACATCGTGCTTTAAACTTGGTAAAGGGGTTGCCTTGACGGTCCTTTTGGCAGTTGTAGCTGGCAGCTGCTTGCCGATTGCATCACTTTTATTAATGTTTTTATTCGCCTCCTTTTGCTGTGACTGCGGCTGCTGCAGCTGCTGTTGCTGCAGCTGCAATGACTCGCGTAGCATCATAAGACGTTGATTGGCTACAAATAGCGAAACTGATCAGTAAATCTTTCACATCTAAAGATTATTTATGGCTTACCACTTATGGAGTGATTCCTTTCCAGTCGATTGCTTGCATCAAGCAACGCCTTGGGCTTCGCCCAGGCATCCTTAACAGAAATGCGTGAACTTGGACTGCAGCTGTGCACTGGCAGTTGCGTTTTTGTTATCTTCAGAGAGTGCTGCACTAAGCCCTTCGACTGCCTGGGTTCATATGCTTTACACATTGTGTGAAATGTGGCAGAAGAGCTCGTGCTGGCAGAATTGCTGCAGTTTGTGCTACTTCGTTTGGCCAAGACTCGTTCCTTGTCAACTTTTCTGTCTTTCAATTGTTTTAAATTTGATTGCAGACGTTTAAGTCGTTCCTGGGCAGGCTGCTTAACGGTTGCGCTCTCTGTCATAGAATAGGGCAATCATGTTAATAGTTCTTGTATGCATTGAGGAGTAACAAGGAATATTTTTGGAACACTTACTTTGCTGCTGACGTAAACTTAAGATGATTTTGTTTTGGGCATCGTTATCAATCGTTCTATGGATCTTATTATTATGATTGTCTTCTTCCATAACTCGCTTGGCAGCATAAAATTACGATTTGCAATAATCATGAATTCTATTTAATAGCGAAACTAAAAATAAAGAAAAACAAGGAAAACAGCTGTTTACCTATTGTCTTGCCAATCGAAATTAATCGAATGTTAAATACCACAAGTTATACTTATTAAATATATGTTCATGGTGCGCTTGTGTTTGATTTCTTGAAAATGTTGCTTATATATTATATGCTGATTATATATGATATGATTATATGATGTTAAAAGTAAGCTTTCTATTGTAAATTTGCAAAAAATATAAAATTCTTTTGCCACAGCCTGCAATCGATTGCCTTTGACTATCAATTATTTAAATGAATTGGTATTCGTGTACTCGACTATCGAAGAAGCTTGCTAAGCAGTTATTGTCCAGCCCTAGTCGTCAAAGCAGCAACCGGTGTTTTAATACCGCAGAGCCGTCGTCGTCAACTAGTCTTCCAAATTTCTCTGCAGTTTCTTAACCAGTTGATTTAAATTTTACACAACATTTAATATGATCAAGGTAAGCATTGTATATAGTATTTGTATGCAATAAATCGCTGAACATATTGTCTAGCGCTTAGTTGCGTTAGTTTTGTACTGGAGACTTCTATCTGACAATTGGGTACAAAGTCCAATTGGGACCACCATTGTCTGCCAAGAATAACTGTATGTATGTGTACCATGTACCTTGTACCTAAAGATTTGATGCGCCGTCTTATCGTTACACAATAATTAAAAATAAAAAACTTTCCATAATCAGCCATAATTAATGTTAATTATGAATATCACTTGTAGAACGTTGTTTCCCTGGTGACTGGTGGCGCCTCCGGCCTGGGCCGTGCCACAGCCGAACGCCTCGCCAAGCAGGGCGCCAGCGTTGTGCTCGCCGATCTGCCATCCTCCAAGGGCAACGAGGTGGCCAAGGAGCTGGGCGACAAGGTAGTCTTTGTGCCCGTCGATGTCACCTCCGAGCAGGATGTGAGCGCCGCTCTCCAAACGGCCAAGGATAAGTTCGGGCGTCTAGACTTGACGGTCAACTGTGCGGGAACCGCGACCGCCGTGAAGACTTACAATTTCAATAAGAATGTTGCCCATCGCCTGGAGGATTTCCAGCGTGTGATCAACATTAATACGGTGGGCACCTTCAATGTGATTCGTCTGTCATCCGGCCTAATGGGCGCCAATGCACCCAATCAAGATGGCCAACGTGGCGTTATTGTGAATACCGCTTCGGTGGCTGCATTTGATGGGCAGATTGGTCAGGCCGCTTACTCGGCATCGAAGGCTGCCGTTGTGGGCATGACTCTGCCCATTGCACGTGACTTGAGCACCCAAGGCATTCGCATTTGCACGATTGCCCCAGGTTTGTTCAATACACCGATGTTGGCTGCACTGCCTGAGAAGGTGCGCACATTCTTGGCCAAGTCGATACCCTTTCCACAGCGTCTGGGCGAACCTAGCGAGTACGCTCAACTTGTGCAGGCTATCTATGAGAATCCGTTGCTCAACGGTGAGGTCATCCGCCTGGACGGTGCTCTCCGCATGATGCCCTAAAGTGGACTGATGCCGCCTAGAGCTGTTACTCTCAAATCAGTTTTGCATTTATAGCAGTCACTGTGTGTGTTTTTTTTCTTCTCTTAGTACATAAGCAAAAAGTTGTTGCCAATTGTAAATTGTGCTTAATAAAAAGGTCAAATTTAAAAATTGAAAATTTAATGGGTATCGATAAGTTTTGCAACGTTCAGTTATAAACTTAAGCATGTAAATCGATAACGGAGGGTATATATAAAATGCTATGGTATTTTGGTTCCTGAAAACCACCGCTTAGCTTTTTATCATTGGCCGGCGTTGGTCACACTGGGAACGACGCTGAAACGACGTCGGAGTTTTGGACGATTAAAATAATGCTGAAATTGAAAGCAGCAGCCGAAAAACAATTGCAATGTGTGCAAATGCAAGCAATCAATATGTGTTTATTAACAAAGTGCGTGTGTTAAGCAAAAAGTGCGATCTGTAGGCATAGCAGTGCAATCGCAACAAGGCAAGAGAGAGCCAGTGCTTACAGCCAAGGCAAGTGCAATGAAAATTGTATGCGCCGTGGAATTGTAATGAATGCTAATGCATTTGGCGTGCATGTGTGTGTATTTGTGTGAGTGTGCGACACTCGTATAAAAAGTAAAAAAGTGTGTATGTGTGTGTGTGCTTTAGTGTCTGGCTGTGTGTACGCGAGAGCCATGAGAGCAATAATTAAATTAAGCTAAGGTGTTACGTTCATGTGAGTTGGTGCTGCTGCTGCGTCGCTGCCAGTGTGTGTATGTGTGTGGTTGTGTGCGAGCGCCCAGTTGTGTATATACAAAGTGACAAAAAACTCTAATAAGAATATTTGTTATCACTATTGCCTTCTCGCTCCTGACTTCGCTCGCCAAAATAATACATATATAAATATATATATATATTGCAATAACGCTTGACTGGATGCAACGCATTTAAATAGCGGCATTCCGTTATAAAAAAATTACTACAGCGCACGACTTACTACGAAAACGACGACAACGACGCCGACGACGATGATGCCGTTAACGTCGACAGCGGCAGCGCAGTAGCGTCAAATTTTCCGGCTATTCCTTTTGGCTGATGCTGGGCGGTGCTGCGCTTGTGTGTGTGTATATATGTGCTTGTGTTGATATGAATGTATGTGTGTGTACTACACACACCGCAGTATTTTACGCACTGAAACGCGTTGGCATTGTGTTAGTATATGTATGTGGAAGTGCGTGTGTGTGTGTGTGTGCATTTTTAAATTGCCAGAAACAGCGTCAGCAAATTTGCTAAAAAAAAACGTAGCAAACATCTACGCCCAAAATCTACTACTAAATTGACAACAATTCTGCGCACAAGCAAATGCTGTCCAAAATGCTTTGGCAGAGGGGGAGGTTGGGCGGTTGGGTGGCTGGGCGCACGCAACTGTCATTGACCTTCAATTCGGTGCAGCATTCGTTGTTGCAGTAGCAGTAGGAGAAGAAGCAGCAGCAGCAGCAACGACGCCGCACCCAAAGGTCATGTGATGTGTGCGCCGCGATGTGCGATGTGTGTCATCAATTAATCAATTTATCAATTCATCAAGCGTTAATTGGCAATACATTGAAAAGGCATGTAGCACGAACCGCCAGGCGAAGCGGCTTTATCATAATGAATGAATGAACCAGAACTGAGACCGAAAATTGTTCAAGAATTTGATTTGCAAAGAAAGTCAATCAATCAATTAGATGATTGACAGTGCGAAACTAGGGGCGGTGAAGGTGCCTAAAGAAATTGGATTGCAAAATGTGAAAAAATTTCGATTAGAATTGACCAAGTATACAGCAAACCAAGCTGGAACTGAAGTATTTATAAGCCCGAACCGTTTTCACCTTCAAAGCGGATAACGTAAATGCAATCAGATTATCTTTTAATCAGTTTCCCTTTGACCGGAAAACAGCACGACACGAGGGACATGTTTTTCTTTTTTAGCCCAATCAATCAATTAATTAACTACTTTACTCTATTTCTACCTTATAGCACACACACTCACACAAGCACACACACAGACACACACAACACACACATACACTGAACATGGAATCGTCCATTAAGCTTAAGGAGTGCAACAACTCGAATGGTAATCCAAATCAGAGCCTCAATCAGAGTCAACTGTGCAATGGGAACAGCAACTGCACCACCGGTGGCAGCGGCGTCGGTGTGACCGTTAGCATTTGCAGCAGCGACAGCTTTAGCAGCATGATGCCACCGCCCGCAACGACGCGCGATCATGAGTTGGTCAGCGCGAACAGCATCGAACTGAATGCGGCTGCCTCGCTGAGCGATGACAGCGGCGTCCCATTGACCACCAACAGCTCCATATCCAGCGGCGATTCGTATCGCATTGGCATGTGCAAATTTGAGATTGAGGTGAGTGCACAATGAGTACGCTTCACTGTCCGTCACCCGATTAACTGACTTTTATGTTTTGCAGATGGTGGAGAGCGATGGCGAGGTGTCACAGTTCGATTCGCTGGACAATTGCTCGGAGGGTGGCATGAGCGCGGAGAACTTTAATACGCTTAAAAAGGGGCCGCTGGCACCGATTGATCCGCCACCCGAATTCCAGGACTCGCCTCAAACGACTCTCGTGCGCTCCATCTCCAAGAACATTGTTAATAGCTTGCGCCGCTGGACCTCATCGCAGTCGTCGTTCGAGCATCTCAAGGATGATGTGACGATGGTCAGTGCTGCGGTGGCTAGCGGAGTCACAGGTGTCAACCAGGAGCTGGTGCTGTTGCTGGCCAAACCAACGTTGGATATCACCAGCACCAGCAGCAGCTGCAAGCACTCTGGCAGTGATGCTGCAGCTGCAGCGGCTGCTGTTGTGGCCAGCCACTCGCAGTCAAGCGCTGCAGCGGTTGCTGTGCTGTGCCAGGAGCGCACGCTCAAGGAATCGTATGCCATCAACAAGCATCTGTACTCGAGCGATTCCATACTGAACAGCCATACGGACAACATATACGACGAACCAAATAATATTATAAGCAGCTCGCTGGGCAATAGTATTGACCTGCTCGACGACGATGAGGACGATGACAATGATGAGGATGATGATGCTGATGACGATGACGACGAGGCTGCCTCGGAGCAGAGCAGCTGTTCGCCATCGCTACCATCGCCACCGCCGCCCGTCTCGATAATAAAAATTAAACAGACGCTGTGCCCCTACTATCAGGACCATACGCGCTACTTCAAGGCCATACCCACGGAACAGGATAGCATTGCCAGTGCGAAGGCGGCGGCGGCTGCAGCTGCGGCACAGCAGCGCTTCAATACCGCCGGCCTATCCGAAATACACGATTACGATCTGTATTATGGGGCGCGAGGCAGGCAGCCAGCCGTGCAGCCGCAGGGCGACAACGGCAGCAGCAGCCTGCAGCGTAGGCAGTTGCTTTATAGCCCACTGGGCCACACCAGTCACTGTCACTATCATTCGCATCATCACCATCACCATCACGGCCACCATCAGCAGCATGGCCAGCGGCCCAACTCGCGCAATTCGCTTAACAGTCGCCTGAGCAGTTCGCACAACTCACTGAACGTGTCGTCGGCGAACAAGCCGGATGATTCGATTTTCATAACGCAGGCGATGTCGCATGATGCGCTGTTTACGCGCGAAATTTCCGATTTCTACAATGTGCCCATCGATTCGGACATCTATGCCTTTCCCGTTGACATGATTGAGCAGCAGCTGGAGAAGCAACAGCTCGAACAGCAGCAGCTGGAGAAACAGCAGCAGCAGCAGCAACAGCAGCAGCCACAACAGCAGAATGTGGCGTACCACAAGGCTTCGAGTAGACGCAACAAACGAAACAAGCGTAAACAGCGCTATGCGGCGGCAGCTGCAGCAGCGGCGGCGGCGGGGGCGACGACGGTGGTGGAGACCAGCGATGACGGCGGCGACAAGACGGGCAAACATGGCAAATATCGTACGCCGGTGGTGCAAAGTGGTGAAGCTGAGCCGCTGCATATGACGCTAGATGAGGTGAAGCAGTTCTATCATACGCTCTACTCCGATGCGGGCAAATCCTCTTGGTGTGGTGCAAGTGCTGCCACCACCAACAAAATGTTAGGCGCAGCAGCAGCTGGCGTTGGTAGTAAAGCGCTGGGCGTCAAGTCGAGCAACGAGACCATCTGGAGCATGTCTACGAACACCACCAACACGACAAATACAACAACAACGACGGCGCGCACGCGCAGCAGTGCGGGCACCACACGGGCGAGTGGCGGTGCTGCCAACAGCGGGGGCGACACCGCCGCCAAATATCTGAGCAAACAGAACAAACACAACATCGACAATGATAAGCTGAACAACAACAACAACAATAACAACAATAGCAGCAGCAACAATTATGCGCAGCAGCAACAGTCGCAACAACAACCGTCGGCAGCTGCTGGCAGCACCACCCAGCTGCCCAACTCATCTGAGAAGCTGCTGTCGGAGCAACCCAACAACAACAAGCATCTGCTGCACACGGAAAAGAAGTCACAATTCTCGCTGAATCTGAAGCAGAAGTTCTGCAGCATCTTTCGCTTTCGGCGCAGCAATCACAGTCGCTGTCGCAGCGCCAATGCAGCAGTAGCGACGGCAACAGCAGCTTCAGCAGGTGCAACAACTGCCGCAGCTGCCGCTGTGAGTGCCACAGCATCGGCGACCGATGCCACCGATACGGAGGAGGCTAACAATCAGTGTCTCAATCGCAGCGAGCCGAGCGCCGATCTACGCAAAAAGTTTCAGTCGCGGGCATTGCCGCCCTTGCCGCGAAAAGGTAAGCTCCCAGCTGTGTGAACTTATTGGAGTAATTGCAACTAATTGTTTAACTAACTCCTTTGCAGCTTATGCCATTGACGCCGCGGAAACGGAATCGGAGGAGCAAAAGAAGAGCGCCGGAGCGCAAGAGCCGCGTGCACTGCAGTTTACCTCAAGCATTGAGAAAGTCAAAGACGTGAGTTGTCTTTCTTAACCTCAGGCTAGCTCTTGCCTGCCTTGTTAGCTACTCGTTACTTCATATGTTGCACTTGTTCTTTTCGTTACCTCGACACGCCTTGTATGCTGCCCGTCGTTACTTCTCTTTCTTTATTCTCTTTGTCAGTCCTCTTTGTCGTCTCTTTGCTCTACTCGTTATTCAGAACACTCTCTTCCTTGCTCTTTGCTTCTTGCTTTGCTTGTTACTTTGTTCTCTTTATTACTATTAACTTATCGTTCGCCTTTGCAGTATGGCTGGTACTGGGGTCCACTGTCCAGCGAGGCCGCCGAGAAGGTGCTTTCCAACGAGCCAGATGGCTCGTTCATAGTGCGCGACAGCTCCGATGATCATTATATATTCTCGTTGAGCTTCAAGCTAAACAACTGCGTGCGCCATGTGCGCATCGAGCAGGATCAGGGTAAGTTGAAAATCTCTATGAAATGTATTCAATAATTAATCTCACACTTTCTCTCTATCTCTCTCTCTCTCTCTCTCTCTCTCTCTCTCTGGTTTGTCTGTCTGTCTCTGTTTTCATTGCAGGCACATTCTCGTTTGGCTCATATGCCAAGTTCAAATCGCAAACTATAACCGAGTTCATTGAGAAGGCAGTCGAGCATTCGCGCAGCGGCAGGTGCGTTGAAAATTCCCAATTATAATATATTTATATATATATATATATATATCTTTGCATTTGTTTAGATATTTATTCTTTCTGCATCGTCGGCCGGAGCATGGACCAATGCGTGTGCAATTAACCAATCCAGTATCTAGATTTAAGCATGTACAAAGCTTGCAGCATATGTGCAGGTGAGTTTAGTAATTAATTGCTCAATTTCATAAGCCCACATTGAATTCGATTCTTCCTTTTGCGTACAGATTTGTTATACTAAAGGCGGTTATACGAAAGGATCTAATACAGACATTGCCATTACCAAGAAGACTTCTAGACTATCTTAACTATAAGCATTGCTACTCCGAGCAGGTGGAGAGCGACAGTTCGCACTCGCAGGTGAGTAGTTACAAGTATATATTGTTCCATCTGTAGCTAAATTGATTGTCTTTGTAGATATCTGGCGATGGCTCTATGTAAAATTAAGCGAGGCAAATGGCGACAAAGAATTTGAACGAAAGCGAAAGCAACAGAAATTATTACATTATATAAGTAGTAGAATTTAACAAACAGACAAAACAATTAATGATAAAATCAAGGCAAGAGCAAAGGCATTTAAAAACACAATCACACAAAAAGAACAGCAACAAAAACAAAATAATTGTTGATAAAGGATGCAAAGAAGATGAAGAAATTCAAAACTCTGTTTATTGATAATTTTTGTACTCGGTGCTATACTATAAATATTAACTAATTAATGACAAAGCAAAGGCGAAACAAAATAAAACAAAAACATATATTAATTGATATGATTATGCGTAGTCAAGTAAAACAAGAACACAACACCAACAATAAGAACAACATCAATAGTAAGAACAGCAAACAAAACCAATGTATATACTTATGCATAACTAGAATCGATAATAGGTAATAAATAATAATAACAATTAACACAGCCAGCTGCAAACTTTGAGCACGATGAATTTGGCGAGCGCGTTAAATTCTCGATTTCTAGATTATTGTATAAAACTTAAATGCTTGCCTTTTAGCTGTGATTTTTAGCTTTTGCCACTCATATATCTATATCTATATCTATATATATTTATATAAATATATATATATATATATATATATATATATATATATATATATATATATATATATATATATATATATATATATATATATATATATATATATATATATATATATATATATATGTTTTGCACAAGATGTTTTTTCCGAAATATGTTTTCTTACCAATTTGAAATGTTCAAGCTGTAAATTTGCTCAAGCGCTCGAAACTCAATGCAACGAAATCGTTTAAGAACTTCAAGAATTACCTACAATACTTGAGGCGTTGTTGTATTTGAAACCTTAAGAAGGCTGTTGAAGTTAAGATGTTAAGCGAGATAAATCTGTTTGGTAAATTTATAGTCTGACACTTGAATGAAATGAAATACTCGACAATTGCTCAAACTTGAACCAATGTTGATATATATGTATATTTATTTTTAATCAATTTGTTTTTATCTTTACTTTCCTTTAATTTTTATTAGCAGATTCTGTAGCCACAATGCTTTGCCAAAACTTGAGTCGCTCTCATAATCGTGCCCAGAGTTCAGCAAGACTCAAACAAAAAATAAAGAAAAGAAAATGAAATGAAATGTAACGAAAACACGAAAGTATGTCATATATATATATAGAGCAATGTAAACATCTGAATAATGTTGATTGTAATTGATAATGTAATATTTAATGTATCTTTATTATTATCATATATATGTATGTATTAATTATTAATTAGTTGAGCAATTGCGGGCTCCAAATGCAATATGTACATTTATTTAATTGATTGTTAACCAAATTTGTTTTCCTTTTGTACTTATTCGTTATTTATGTTTAAAGCTCAGTTCTATAAGTATTCAATCGTATATATATACTTATATATCTTTTTTTTTCTATTGTATATTATTTGTTTTTAATTTTATTGAAATACACTTTGTATATATTTATTTTAAACATGCAAACAAACCGATTTAAAGTTGTTCTTTTTCTTTTTCTTTGAACTTACAACAATGCAGCGAATACAATAAACACTTGCAATTACACTGTGCAACAAAGTTTCATACCACATCAAATAGCAAAACCTTTAAATCAAAAATTTCATTTGAAAACAAATCGAGCGTTTTTTCTTTGTTTTCTGTTAAAAATAAAATCCTGTTGCATAGTGTTAATTGTTTATTAAAATGTAATAAGCAGGAGATAATTAAAAAGAAAAAAATATATATAAAAAAAACGAAAAAAAAACACCAAAAAGACCAGCGAAATGAAAGCAAGAAACATGAGCAATGGAAAGGCAATATAACAAATTTTTAATAATAAAAATTAAACGAAATTGTTGCTACGCTTTCGTTTTTACTGGGTGAATGCAATCGGCGAATCTCGGAAACACTTCAGAAATATTACAATCAGTATTCGAGTTTATGTTCTGTGAGTTAACATGATGAACGACTTAACATTTGAAATTTGTAGTCAGCTTCCATGGGCTTTGACAAGAATCCACAGGCTTTGGGTAGCATTCATTCTACGCTGTTCATTTTGACAAGAACCATAGAACGCGTTCAGGCATTAATGATTGACTGTTTTACCCTTGGCCTTTATTCACCACGGATTCAACTTTTACATTAGCCTATTTATTGTATTGAGCTGTCTCCCTTTGGTTGGCGCCATCTGTTGTTATAGTGGTTAAGCTACCTTGTCATTACTAGTGGCGCCATCTAAGAGTCACCACGGATTCAACTTTTACATTAGCCTATTTATTGTATTGAGCTGGCTCGTTTTGGTTGGCGCCATCTGTTGTTGTAGTGGTTAAGCTACCTTGTCATTACTAGTGGCGCCATCTAAGAGTCAGCTTCAGGATTTGTCATGCAACAAAGTTGTTTTTCTGCTTTATTTTTTTTAAATTGTGTATAAAAGGCAATCAATTGACTAAACTAGTTAAACTATGATTTATGTAATTGTATATGAATACACAAAGCTAATTATGAACATACACAACTTTAACGATATTTAGTAATCTTTAAAATCAGAAGAAAGTAGAGTGACGATAGCCGCTGCAGCTTACAGACAATGGAATTAACATAATATTTCTATAATCTTCATTGGATCACACATTTAAGCAAGCATCCCAGATTTATCCATAAACTATATCAAGCCAATATAGTGAAACATTAAGCAAAAGACAGTCTATATGAAAGATCCATATAAGCATGTAATTAATTGCCTTTGGGCAGCGAACTTCAATATTATCATAAGTTTTACAATAAAGTGTAACGGTCTTATATGGCATGCGAGATAAAAGACAAGTGGAGGTAGGGGTGGGGTACGGAGTGGGTAGGGGGTGGGGGGCGCCTTTGCATGCCGCGGCTTTTGTTGCCTTTCTTGTGGCTTTTCTATCTCTTGATTCCAACAGCGAGAGACGCACAACAACAACAACAACAACAACAACAACAACAACGGCAAGCTGTTAAGGCAAATGCAACTGCAACCGCCTTGTGATTAATTACATTTTCTTTTTAGCCAGTTTTCTCTTTAGCCTTTTCAATTTTTTCGGCTGCTTCGTCGACGTCGACGTCGTCGTTGCGATTTGAAATTAAATTTTGATTAATTGCAGCCGCCGGTCGGCACCTTTTTGGTCGCTTTGGCCGTCGTTGTCAGTCGGCGCTACGTGAAAAGTGTTTTCGTCTCTCTCACCCTCGCCCTCGCCCGCTCTCTTCCTCCCTCACTCTGCCGCTCTCATCTTGTTGAAATTCGCTGCACTTGCCGCCGTCCCGCTGGCTTTGAGAGCGTCAGTCAACCTTCTTGAAACGAAACAATTTTCAGGTGTGAAAAATTTTGAAATGCGCTTTCAATTTGCGCTGCCTGCGCCTGTGTCTGCGTCTGCGTCGGCATCGACAGCGACTGCAGCTGCGACTGCGGCCCCATTAACGCAGCAACCAAATAAAGTCATTACCAAGTGCCAGGCCACAGCTAAGGGCAGCTAGTAGAGAAGTCAGTGGAAGAGGAGGAGGGAAGAGAGGGAGAGGGGAGGGGATGGTACGGGGATAGGCGGGGTTCCTGGGCGGCATTGCCTTCTAATGCGCCCCAGCAATTTGCTACGTAGGCCGGCCACACCTACCTGCTGCCAAACATGCAACACGAACGAACAGACCTCGCCTCCCTCCCCCACTTGGCAGCTTGTGCCTAGCCTAGGTCTCGTTTGTAGCTGTTGCAGCTTATTCGTGTCTGTCTTGTGGCTAGCAGGGGATCAGATAACTCAATTATTCGCGGCGTAAACAAATGCTGCCTTTCAGGGTTTTTAGCCAACATCTCGACTCGACTCGACTCTCAACTCTCGAACTGGAGCCAGCGTCCAACTGCAACTGCGTTCCAGTGCTAGTGCCAGTGCCAGTGCCAGGTCCAGGTCCAGCTCCAGGTCCAGACTCAGTCGGCTCATGGGGGCAGCTTCTTCCTTGCGCCTCAGTTCAAAAGAGATGGGTTATTATCCCAGGCATAAATGGATTGTAAACGTGATTTTTATAGTCATTTAGCATAATAATGCATTTTATGGCTTTGCCAGTCCGACCAGCTAGCCTCTCAGTCTCAGTTTGAGTCTCAGTCTCAGCTCACTCAGTCAGTCTCCATCTTCACATCTTCACATCTCTGCTGCATCTTCATCTCCGTTCGCCTCTCTTACAGTCTCCAACAGTAAATTAAGCCTTGCTACGTTTGGCTCTTTTGGCTCTTTGGCTCTTTGACTGTGGCTGCTTAGTGCAAAGATTTGTTTTCTGCTTAACAATAGACAGAGACAGCGCAATAACAGAACATTTGAGTGCGATAGCTAGATAGAGCGATAGAGCGGGAAAGAGACAGCGACAGATACAGCAACTCCAATGTTAGTTCATGCGTGCAACTGTATGAGATAAGAATTTAAAGCATGTGTCCATTAGGTAGCGTATATATGTATATACTCGAGAAATATATAAAAAATATAAATATTTTGATTTAGAATCTTCAATTTAACAGAACCTAACAAATTTAAATTAAATTTAAATTAAATTTTAAACAATTAATATTTGGCATATTTAAAGCTAAAACAGTGTAGTTTTTAGCTAGAAAGTTAGCCACAATTTGAGGTTTGCAGTGGCATAAAAATTTATAGCTAGAATCAATGACATATTTAAGGCTAAAAAGGGCACTGCTTTTAGCTATAGCTTTATAATAGACTCTATAACTAGCTTAAAATGTTTTTTTTATTAATTACATGTAATCCTTATTCCTAGCTAAAATACTAATTTTAGCAGAAATAGCCATAAATAATGTAGCTAAAAATTGAGCAGTTAAAGAAAGTTAGATTTTCAATAGCAATGAGACGACATTTCAAGCTGATAGCTAGACTTCAAGCTAAACAGTCTCGCCTGGCCTGGGAATTGATGCAAGCGCGCAACTATCACGATCTGGAGCGAACGCAATCGATGTCCGCGCATAAACTAATATCTTGATGAGCGAAGAAGTCGCTTGACTGACTTCTTAGCCAATTTGCGCGTTTGCGGCCCGTTCACGTTTGTTATTCACGCTTTTCAATTGAGAACGCGCCGCACAGATGTTCGACGGCCTCTTTCGGGCAAGCAACCTACCAGACAGCGTCGAGTGCTGCGCTGTGCCGCTCGAGAAACTTCATCCTGGGATCCTCGTTTTATTGTTTGTCTTCTTTATTACAAGTTAAAGCGTAATTACTCAACAAATATGCGGCAATTTGCGAGCCTGCAAGCGAAGCAGCGTGAGCTTGGCCCGGAGAGGCATACTCCTGCTCCTGCTCCTCCTGCTCCTCATCCTCCTTCTTTTGCTGCATCTTCTCCTTCTCCTGCCAGTTGGCCATTTTCGTGCTGGAGAAATCAATCGGCCAAATGCCTGGCCGCGAAATTGTATTTATTTATTTATATCGCTTTTGTTTTTCCCTTTTTACTTGCGC
This sequence comes from Drosophila eohydei, assembly GCA_035045825.1. Lineage (NCBI taxonomy): Eukaryota > Metazoa > Arthropoda > Insecta > Diptera > Drosophilidae > Drosophila > Drosophila eohydei. The sequence continues at coordinate 511,544 of JAWNOT010000042.1, read as the reverse complement.
CTCGTTTCTGCCCCTCTTGATCTTAGCCGACACAGTTGCTGCTGCTGCTGCTGCGGCTGCTGCTGGTTTGCTCTTATCTGACCGCATTGAGAATGAAGTAATCCAATTTGTGCGCAGGTTGTCATTTTGGCGCGCCAAGGTGCTCATTACTGTCCGACGCAGTTGTACCTTCAGCTGGACACGCTCATTGGCCAGTGTTGGTAAATGGCCTACACATTAAGTGTTGCTTAACTAGCTACGCATTCGAAATGACTTAACCTGTTTGTCGACATGCTTAACTGAGCCTAATTATTTACTGGCAACCGCATTACATAAAGATCTAAGTGAGCTGATTGCGTGTTACTCTAGTGTTGGTAAATTCAATTGGGTTTAATCATTTCTGAATAGTTTTATAGCTAAATGACATATTATGACGCAAATGTGTCTCTTCGCCTATGTTTCTCGCCTCTTTCAAATCAGTGTTGGTAAATGACATATGTTTGTCAACATGTTTAACTGATCCGTGTTGGTAAACGCCATTTGTTTTTAGTGCTGGATAGCTAGTTTTAAATAGAAATTGATGGCAAAAGCATTAAGCAATTCTGTTTATATCGCCTTTATAAAAGCAGTGTTGGTAAATGACACGCATTCAGTGTTGCTAAGCCAGTTATGATGTTGCAGTGAATTTATCAACATGATTAGCTATTTCTACTTATTTAGCTAGCGTGGATTTTGTAGGTTTCTTATTTCTGTGTCACACCAGTGTTGGTAAATATATAAATAATAATTATTTTAAGTGCTGGCAAATGAGCTTTCTATAATAGTACATTTAGTTAAGTGATTATATGTCTCTGCAAATTTGGCTTATTTCGAATAGCTTTTAAAAGCAGTGTTGGTTAACTTAAAAGCGTTGCTGTGTTGCAGGCAACACTTAGTGTCTATTTATTACAATTACTTTGCTTTTTTATTCGTTAAGTATTGTTGGTGTTGGAAGAGATGGAGACACTTCTGTGTTGGAAAATGTGTTTTGTCATTAGTGTTGGCTAACTCGGTATGAGTTGCTAAGCAAGATTGTGTTATATGCTTTATAGAGGTAGAGAAATTACTTTCGGGTATTTCTTACAGTGTTGGCTAATTGTTTGAATATCAAAGTTGCTTTTATGCATATCTAGAATTTGTTATAATGTCAAATCGTCAGGAACTATTTGTTAATACTTCATACTGATTACTGATTTGCCTTTTAAATTGTTTCAAACTTTGATTCAGATTTGAAAATTGTGAATTTGATGTTGCCCAACTAGTTAGACATAAATCTCAATTGAGTTTGCTGATAAAAACCTGTTTGGCTACCCTCGCGCTTGCATACCCTGTGGCCACCCGCTGGCAGCGGGGTGTTAAACGCTGCGCTCGCTTGGGCAACGTTTCTTGGCCATTGTTTTCGCACAGCACTCAAAATATTATCAAAATACTTATCAAACAATAAAGCAAACTTACCAAGCGAGGGGCAGGGGGTGTTGGGCATAGGCTGGAATTAGGGTTAGCTTTTGGTCTTTGCGCCTCGATGCTATGTAGATTTACTTGATTTATTATATATATATATATAAATACATGAGCGTATATATTTTCGGTGCGGCTTATCGCTGCGATCAAAATGCAAACCGCACGCGACCTTCATAAAAATGTTGCCCTCTTTCGAACAAAAGTAATTTTGAAATTATTTCCAGCAGCTTTGGGGTTGCCAATGAAATTTTTGATTTCGACGTCCGATTTCGACTTGTTCCAGGGTGTCGTTTGACACGAGACACAAGACACAAGACACAGAACACGAGTAACTGGACGAGGCGAGAGGACAATCGACAATCGACAAGCGACAAGCGACAAGCGACGACGAATGTTTATCAAAACAAGCAAATCGCATAAAAATTGAGCCATTGTCAAGGGGTCCAGGGTGCTGGGCCCTGAGGGGCGTTGCGTGGGGTTGTTTGCCCTTTCCGGTTATGGCTCAAGTCAGCCCAAACAAAAGAGGCGTCGAGATCTGATCCTAAGCCTCGATTAGTTATTATTATAGTCGCATTTAGGCCATTATAAATTTCGAGTGCCATTCATTTGTTTTATTTGGCTGTCAAGTCATCTAACTATCTAAATCTCCTAACTGCTTGATCTTCTCGCACTAAATACGTATCTGCTCTAATGCATTTAATTTCTCTGCTTTAATTTATATATATATATATATATATATATATATATATATATATATATATATATATATATATATATATATATATACGTGTCATGTACCGATATCAATTCGGATTTCTGTTTCGCTTTCGCTAGCATAAATATAATAATTATGGGCCCTTCAGATGTTAATCTAAATGCTTTTAACTAATTCCCCACTTGAATGTTTTATGTAAGATATCTTAGCCCTGTCTCTCAAATACTCTTTTTATCTTCACTTTCAGTTCCTCTTTAGAATTTCTTTAATTTCTTTTTGTAGAATCTTCCGCAGTCTTCTTGAGCAGCTTGATTTATTTCTTTCTCTCTTTGCCCATTTTTGTCTCTTTTCTAATTCTCTATTGTTCAAGGATTCTCTCTCGCCCTTTCCTCTCTGTCCACTCTTTTTTTTTGCCTTTCTCTCTATCTATTACTCTCACTTCCTCTCAGTTTCATCCTCTCATCCCATCATCCTTGACATAGAGAGAGATTTCTTCTTGCTCTTTGTCTCTTGTCCTCTATTTCTCTTCTTCCTCGTTTCTCTCTCATTTTCTATCTCCCTTTCTCTGTTTTATTGTCATCTCACTCTCTTTCGTTTTCTTGTTCCTGTTTGGCTCTTTCTCTTCTCTTTCGCTCTCTCTGTGTTTCCGTCTTTCTTTTTCCTTCTTCTGCTTTCCTTATCGTGTCTCTCTCTCTCACTCTCTCAAGATTATCTCTCCCTCTTTTTCTTTATATGTCTCTTTCCTTTCTTCTCTTTGTGTTTCTTTCTTTCTTTCTATTTTCATCTATTTTTTTTTGTTTCTCGCATTCCCGCTCTTTCCCTGTTCCCTGTTCCCTTCTCTCTTTTCTCTCTAACGCCATTTCTCTATCTCTTTTTCTCTCTGCTTCTCTCCTTTTATTCTCCTTCCTTCCCCTCGCTCTCTTCCCCATACCCACACCATTGTCTATCCCAAACGTTTAGTCCCCTTCCTAACTGCACATTTTCTCAATTTCTTTCAATACTTTCTCCCTCCCCGTTCTGGAAGCTCTCTTCTTTTCACGTTAGCCAACCTCATCTTCCCATGCTGCGGTAAGAGCAACAACATCAACAGTAACAATGACAACAACAACTATTAGCTGGCCACTTTGGGCAGACAACTGGCGATAATCCGAGGAAGCCACCAGCAGTCGAGCCAGCAGCCGAGCAGCCGAGCCGCCGAGCCGCCGAGCCGCCTCGAGAGACGCAAATCCTTGTCGATTGCTCACTTTAATGCGCGACACCCCGCAAAGCTGGCTTCCACTTGGTGTTTGGCATTTGGAATGGCATTCCCCTGTTCACTATTTACGTCATGTTGTACATGTTAAGCCGACAAATCGGTTGCGATTGATTAAAGTGTGTCGTGGCTATGGCGTCGTTCCGCCTTGCTTTGTGTCCGGGTCGATTGCAATCTTGACTTCATTATCGGCTTTTCGAAATTTTTCGAAAATTTGAAATCTGGCCAACGTTCGAACGGGTCGGTAAGTTAAGCCGCTGGCGACGGCCACCTTAGCCAGCCGGCGAGTCCCAAAAAGGACATTCGCCGTGAAATTTGTCATATCCTTATCCAAGCATCTGGCGGTGGTTGTTTGCGCTTGTTGCTGCGCCTGCCAAAACATATTTCACTGGGCCACGGAGGCCAAAGGAGGCGTGAAATCTGCCGTCGCACGTTGCCGTGTCGAAGCAGCAAAGCCGCGACATGCGCCCTCTGCCAGGTTGTACACCATGGCCAGGTCCCAGCTTCCAGTTCCCAGTGGAGCACTAGTCACAATGGCTGCGACTGCGGCTGCCCATGAAATCGCTGCATGCGTTCAGGATTAGGCAAATTTCAACCCAGGAGGAGCTTTGGCATGGGCTTAGAAGCGTCCGAAGTAGACTGTATCTTGTAGAGTATACAATTGAAGTATACTTTGTGTAGCGATTGTAGAGTGTGTGACGAGAATGTAGCCTTGTTTGTTAGTGCTAAATGAAGCGAAGAGTGCTGAATGGACAGAGCTATATGTAGGATTGTGGGGTGCCAGATGCAGAATGCCAGACATTAGATGCCAAATGTAGGGTACTAGATGTATTCTGTATAGCTAGAAGTAGGGTGTTTCATATGGAAGTAGACTGCTGAGAGGATGACTTCAAATATTGGGTGCTGGATGTGCAGCGATAGCTGGACGTTGATCTCTTCAAGGTGCAAGGCGTCAGCTGATAGATGTAGGGTCACCAATTGTGGGGGGACACACAGCTAAGTATGCAACATGTCGAAGCCAGATGTAGGCCTACGAAGCAAGTCCTAAGTTGGGGAACAATGACGGGGTCTACAGGGAGAGAGGATCTGTGCAAAGCAGATGCTGTTGCTGTTGCTGTTGCTGTTACTACTACATGCAGTTTGTGAGGTACAAGTTGAATATTGATATCCTTCGATACGTGTTAGTAGAAGTTGGGAAAAACCTTAAGAATATACGCCACTTGTGTAGGAGACTAAGTTTGAGCTATATAGCTGACATTTCAAGTAGGTTATGAGGCGTAGGCTGCCTAGAGTAGGCTGCAAACAGAGGGCCTATAAAGGGCAGAGATTGTAGAGCACCAATACATTAAGGTAAAGGTCGAAGGGTAAAGCAAAGATACTATGTAAAGGTAGAGGAAAGTCGTGGCGCGGCTAGAGAGCTGCAAGGTAAAAGGAGTACAGATTACAGGGTATTAGCTTCATATATAGTATGTCTATAGAAGTAGAGGCTTAGTTAAAGGCGAACTATATTTTAGGTGTCTCAATGTTGGCTCTAATACCTGAGCTGTTGGACTGTAGCTGGGGCTTACGCTGTCAAGTTGGGGTTGTGGATAGGAGAGGGGGGACTTGGCTTTGGGCTGCGTCGATTGCTGCACTTGCTCTGCGGCATCGAACACTTGCACTAATTACAATTGCAATTACGCGTCGTGCGAATTGCAAATCCGCGTCCGCGTTCGCGTTCGCGTTCGCTTGGGAGCCGAAATGCGTTCGCACTTCCCATCATTAGGCTGAGTGAGTGAATGACTGAACGATAGAGGGAATGGCAGCTGGAGGGGCTGCAGGGCGGGGGCAATGCATGCGTTGCATATTAATCAAATTAGCTCCAATTTTTTGTGGTTGGCTTCGCGTTTTGCTCGCCTTTGGCTTAGGCAACGCTTTTTGCCGAGGCGATCGCAGAAATCATTTTAATGACATCGGCAACGGCCAACAGCAAACAATTGAGTTGTCAACTGTTCGGGGCTGCCAGCGGGGCGTGGCTGCTGGGCAGCTGGGCAGCTGGGCAGCTGGGGCGTTGATGACATTAATAAACGCAGTTCGCATATGCAAAAGGCATCAAAAGGCGGGAGAAGGCAGACAAAAGAGCGCAACTGCAACTGCAACTGCAACTGCCACTGCCACTGCAACAATGTTAATTACCAAAGCCGAAGCCAAAGCTAAAGCGACAAAATTGTAACAGTGGCAGTGCCTTAGGCCCGCTTCGAATGGGCGTGGCAAGCCCGAGAAACTGGGCAGCTGCTGGAGCAGCATCCGCGCATCAGTTCTTGGTATGTGGAGCATCAGCTTCAGCAGCGGAAAAGGCCCAAGGCCGACCAGTTGAAGCGCATTAATTGCCATCTTCGCCCCAAAGACTTTGTGGAGCCAAAAGAAGAAGCTGCAGCTGAGAACCGAGCAATTGAGGGCAACACTTGCAGCACTCCACATCTAAGCCCAGCCGCCCAGCCGCCCAACCGCCCAACCGCCCTGCATTGAGCATGTGCTGTGTGCTGTGTAGCTTAGTGCTTATGAAAATGAATGAGGCCACAATTTGTGGCAGCCCCACAGCCATGCCCCCGCCCAGCTTGACAAAGCAGCCATAATGAAAGCCACTGATGACTTCTACGTGTCCATCAAACGCGGCTACATATTGGCTGCCTGGCTGCGTCCCCCATGCTGGGCGCCAAATAAATTTGTGCCACAAAATCGGGCCAGCCATTTGGCAAGCGTTGCGATTTGTGGGCGGCCCTAGAACAATACCCATCCAAAAGCCTTCGCACACTGCTTGATGAGTTGCCAGCGATGCTCTCCGTTGATAAACTTTGAACATGCATTGCCTCCACACAATTATAATAATAATAATAATAATAATAATGGTTGGCATTATGCGCTGTAATTATATCATGGCCTCGCCAGTCGAACAGAACTTTGCTCTAAGCAAATTCGAATAGATCAGCTTGCCGAAGCCCTAAATGCTTGGCATGGAGATATGAATATCCTTCCTAGTAAGCTTAGTTGAGTAAATCAAGATAAAATTCTGAAGACGCAATGGCTCTGCCCGGCCAGGCAGCTTCTAAGGATTGTAGAATACTCTGCATTGCAGTGGACTCTTCATGTGTTTACTATAGATGCCAACAACTTTTTAACGCCTTAGACTTTATAGCCCTACTCCTTGGCACCTTTTGTGTAGGCAGCCTTGCCATGAGAAGACTTATCCCATCTTGACATGTTGTCGATCTGCACTGTATCCGACTGTTAACAGACTCAGCAGTTCTGTTACTGTCAATGTTAACTAACAGTGCTGTCAGTGGGCTCACATCTTCGGTGCTGTGTTCGTGCTGTGTTATCCTATCTGAAGTTGAGCCAATCTCCGGCAATCAAAATAAAGTCTTTTATAGCTAGTTCTTATAGCAAATAATTAATTATAAAAGGTAATTAATATTTTCTTGCAATTCTCATGTCAATGATGTGCCCCAAAAGGTTGAGTCAAGCTGTCTGAGATGTTGGCATGACTAATATAGCTGTCTAAATAGTTCAGTATTCAGGAGTTAAAGGTAAATCAATAAATCTGCTTAAACATCCAAAGCATTGAGTGAAAACGTGAGCAGCAATTCACAAGTCGAAGACGGCGATGATTGTAAGCTTTAAGCCCGAACGAAGACAAGGATAATCCGACGGAAACAGAAATCTTGCACATCATCTTGAGCTGTCTCAATATAACGATAGAAAGTGGTAGCTTAATGGGAAACAATTAATACTTGCCAATACTTTTAAGTCTTGCAAGTAAAGCCTTGCAAAAGAAAGACGTTCGAAGAACCAGCTGGGCCATAGCTGCATAGAAAATGGCTTAGAACTGTTACGAAAATAAATAAATAATAAATAAATAATAATACTATTCACTTGTAGTTTGTAACTGTAAATTATAAAAAACAATAAATGTGATTTGTCCGAGGATGCAAGACGCCCTGTGTGAATACAAATAACTGTGGTGGTGTTCAGTTGTGTAATGATCTTTATTCGTCTGAGCAAGAGTTCTTATACCCTGGCTCATGCGTATTGGATCTCTTAGCCTAAGTACATTATGTAATGAGTGGAGTTCCAAGCGGGGACCATACTATGCTCTCCCGCTATGTAGCTTCATATATATAGCTTGTATATACTTATATGCATACGGCATAAACATTAGGCAAGCGGCAAAGTGCGTACGCAGCATCTCCCATGCTTCTGTGATCTGACCATAAGTGGCTGATCATATTACATTTGTTTATCTTTGCGCTCGCCCTATGTTTATGCGTAGGGACAAATGTCACTATATGCGTATTTAGTATACACTATCATATGTTAGGCATATGACGCATTTATATGTAGAATACTCTACATTGCTTCGGGTCTTATTAATGTGTTATTAAATATACTACAGTATGTTCATGCCTGAACACCCTGCTCTATGCGCAGTTGCAAACAGAAGTGAGTCTTCAGTTGAAAATTCTTATCGCTCGAGCCTAGGGCTGCGTCCGTTTTTTCGAATTATATTGCAACTTTGTCTCTATTAATGAGGACAGTTCGGTTAACTGCTCCAGGAATTTCAGTCAAAATTAGAGGCCTCAGTGGCTTTACTGCTGGTGGAGTAGAGGGCAGGGTTGTTGGGTAGGTAACTAGCGTGAACAAATTTCCGAAGGTCAAGTTAGTGCCGTCTTGCAGACTCTGGTATTCCGCAATCGTGGACGTTAGTCGACTCAGTTCCTTTATAACTCAACTCACTGAAATGGCTGTTAAATATATTTAAGTCTAGCTTTGACTGTTCTTATAGATATGTGTATCATTAGATAGGCAGAGTAGTCAGTCCTTAAGTGGGTTACGCCAAGTGACCTTAGTCACACTCCGACAGACTAAACTGAGCTTCTCTGATATCATGATTCTAGATATCTAAGGGCACTCTATGAATACAGTTTATATAGGGAAAACACGAGGTGAGGTAAGGCAAGGTAACTTGCTTTGATTGAACTTGAAACTTGAGCTTGTCTTAAACAAAGTCGTGAAAAGTTGTAAATTTCAATACAATTCGAGATATTTGCACAATCCTTAATGATATGTTACCGTTTAGCGGATGCGCAGGCATCAGATCTTCAGAAATAAACTGGCTTATGCGTGTCACGCCCCCCCAAACGAATGGGCAATACACACGGAGCGCGAGCGAGAGCGAGAGCCAGCGCGAGGCAGAGAGAGAAGGCAAACTGGAAAAAGGCCGCGCCATTTGCGGCTAATTTTGTAAATCATGATATCGTAATTAATTTTTGCAGCCCGCAACACAAAACTCAAAAGACAGCCGCATCGAAGTCGACGTCGATGGCGACGGCGACGGTGACGGCGACGTCGCTGCGGACGTCGGCGTCAGCATCTTTAGCGAGAAATCCTCCAGCATGGCATACAGACAAAAACCAATTAATATTTGAGCAATGCTCCTGCGGCAACAATTAAAGTCAACTCCAACAAAAGCAACAACAAAGCGAGCAACAACAATAACAAGAGAAGCAACAAAAGCAACGCAGAACAAGATTTTTATTGAGATCTCAAAGATGCAAAGTGATTTGAATTTGATTGTGCCGCGCGTGCGCTGTGCCCCAGCTCGCTCTGCTGTCGTGGGAGAGCGAGAGAGAAAGGAAGAGCGAGAGTGAGAGCGAGATGGATAGAAGCAGTGGGGCGCAAAAGGTGTGAAAACCCTGCTGCGTTTTAAATGCAAGCTAATAAGAATGGGAACGGCAAAGGCAAAGGCAAAGGCAAAGCCGAAGGCAAAGGCAAAGGGGAAAGGGAAAGGGAAGGAGCGAGTCTAAGGAACGATTGGACCGACACACAAACAAGTCCCAGATCTTGGGCCCGCGCTTCGTGATCGTTGCAAGCGACCGACAACCGACAGTCGCGTCGAGATGAGACGAGACGAGATCTGGACAGCCATGACCAATGTGTGCGGATCGTTGTCGATGCCAAAATGCATTTTATTCTTTATAGCTGGTTCCGAAACTCTCAAATAACAAAAGCCAACTGAAAGTCGTGTCCGACCAACTGCTCAATACTCGCCTGAGCTAAAAAAAAAAAAAACAAAACTACATTTGCTCGCACCTGTGGAACATGTCAGTTATAGAATTAGATATAGAGTTGGCTAATAGTAATCCATCTGGGAAATTCTGCCCATGGGACAATGGCAGACATGGATGGAGTTGTGGTAAGTCTGTGTAGCAGGAGAAGGAAATGCTTTGTAATCTAAATTTATATAGAGTATGTTCGATTTCAGCAATTTCAATCATATCTCCATCAGTTCTGTTAAAGTTAGAGACTCTAAGCTTGCCTTTGGTATCCTCAGCTTATAAATTAATAAGACTTTGTGTCTGCACCTACTAGGCGCGTGGAGACTTGCCATTCGAAATATATACTCATGTGGACTCCATTTGGGAATATAACCAATTGGCCAAAACTGCATCTTTCATTGTTACAAATCCAAAATCCCCAAGCCTGATCTCATCTACAGATCTACAGGATCATCTATATGTCAAGTTTCAAGCTTCTCATTGGCACAAACAAATATACTCTGCTCAATTGGTAAAGCCTGGTATACAATGCAGATATATACAAGAACTGATATATATGTATTTATGCTTTGTATATTCAAATGGGTCTGTGGAACGCATTAAATATGATTTTATTGATTCAATAAACGTTCAAGCTCAACTCAATCATATATGTGAAATGCTAATAGGAAGTGGAAACTGCGTGAGTTCAGTCACATTTATATAATTTAATATAAATTTCATAAAGTAAATTTATTTTAATTTTATGTTGTTAATTTTTTTAATAATTTTAGCTTGGCTTAGAGCAAAAGCAAATAAGAGAAAATAAAAAAAAAAAATAAAAAATAAAAAATAAAAAAATTAAAATAAAAATTAAAAACTTTCGAAATGTATGCTACACATTTATAACATTTTCTTTACATATAATTTATGCATATAAAATATATAAGATTTATAAATATATAAAATATATTATTTTAAAGAAAATTAAAAGTTTATTTCAGTTTATTTTATTATCAATTTGAATTTATATAAATTAATTAATAATTAATATATTATAAATTAATAAAAGGGTATATTGATTCTTCGTTTTGTTTGTCTCTATGAGAGTCAAGCTTTTTGTCGCTCTTCAAGCTAGATAGAACCTTGATAGTTGTATATATATTCTATATTATATATAGTATACTAAATATATTATGCTAAAAATAGTTGTATCTGTAATAAACAAATCGATTCTTATTGCAATTTGAAATTTTGGACTTATTAAACTGATCAGTTGGAACACTATTCAGATCCATTTCCGATGGACCTATTAATGATTTGCTCCAAGCATTGGGCCGCGACAAATGAAAGCAGATGGAATCAGGTATTTTGGGACTGTGAATAAGTATTATTCGATTGCAATATTCATGGTTGTTATATTGCTTATCTATCGATCTTCTTGTGCCATAATATATATATGTATATATATATATATATAAATATGTATATATATATATAATTAATGATGCTCTCAACTAGATATTCCGCTTGAATATCGAGAGCAATCAGTCAGGAATTGTAAGAGTTATAATACGTTTAAGGGACAATCACTTAGCTGTGTATCAGTTAAAATTGGTCAGCTAATGCTGCCAAAAAGTTGTCATGGCAAATAAACCGCAAGAGGGCGGGCAGAATGGGCGGTAAAAGAAATGAAAAGGAAAGGCAGGAAAAGGCAAGGAAAACGTGCCGCCAACGAGCGGCTGGGGAACGAAATCAAATCAAGCGACAAATAAATGTAACAAATACGACAACAACATCCAGCAGCAAGAACGGCAAGCAGCAAGGAGCAAGCAGCAAGCAGCAAGGACATTCGGGCAAGCTACCAAACAACGGAGTCACAGCCACAAAAGTCGACCTCAAAACGGCTGCCTAAAAACTCAATTACATAACAATCTGTTCACATTTTTTCACACACCATCAACTTTAAATGAGCTCACAGCTCTGGCCAGAGACAGAGCGAGAGAGAGAGAGAGAGAGAGAGAGGAAGAGAAGTGGGCTGCTGGGCACGTCGCCAAGCTAAAAATGAGCAATGCCAAAACGGTGGGCGTTGGGCAAAAGGCACTCGAAATCAAATTACGAGCATCGCAGCAACAAGGAAACAAGAGGGTAGCACGACGGTCTAGCCAGGACAACAACAACAATCACGTCGAGGACACACAAATTACAATGTAATTTATTTGCCGCCAGCGTCGCGAGACGAAGAGTAGACACAAACCGAAACAAGCACTAAAAGAGAGAGAAAGAGAGAGCGAATGCGTGCGAGAGAGAGAGAGAGAGCGCGAGTTGGACAAAGGATGCCCACAGGATAACGTTGGAGAAAATCAATCGCGACAGCTAACTAGAAGCCGAGAGAATGCGAATGAGAGAACGACAAAGCATTTGGCCAGCTTTATTTTTGGGGTCGCTGCCAGGGCCATCAAACTGGCCAATGAATGTCAATTGTTGTCGTTGTCCTTCTCATCGTCGTCGTCGTTGAAACCAGATGCCATCCGTGGCCATTGCTCAAGCTGTCTATTTGGTAAATCTTCGCTCACACTGAGCTGAGCCTGTTGCCTCTCACTTCAGCTTGGTGACATTCGTTCTGCTATTCTTTCTCTTGCTTTGTGCTATATTCGTAAATGCTGGCACTTACACGTTTACGAATGCAGCGCAAAGCAGAATCAACAAAAAGCAATGCATTAGAGACGTGTGATATCAAGTCTAAGGAGAGCTGAAAGACATATTTGATTTAGATCGAAGAGAAACTGAAATGTCGAGTAACCATTATAATTATTATATATCACATAGCAAAGGGTATTCTATAGTCGTCTATCCCAGGCTCTGCTTTGTGTCGTGTGCGTGGCTCTGATTTTGGGCGTTGTTTCATGCCAAGTCTTTGCAGTTTTATGAGCCTAATGACGAATTTCCATTTATGCACCCTCGCTTCTGCTGCTGACTGCCGGCTGCCGGCTGCTGGTGGGCGTCTGAACTATTTGGCTCGACATTCAGGGCCGTCAACGCCTTGGCCAAAGCAGCAACATAGCAACTTAGAAGATGGATGTACTTCAAGACTCTAAGGGGTATCGTGTTAGCGCTGCGCTTAGCTCAACAACTGCGAGCTGTTTTCACTTATTTGAAGTTTATAGTAAAATTTCAGTTGAACTTTCGAAAAACTTATATCATTACGATATAAATTCGAGTCTCAAGTATATGATTTGAAGCTGTGAAGTTTTGCTTTAAGTGAAGCTCAAAGCTAAGTATTGTATAATCTATATCTTTAAAAGCTTTCTAAAAGTATTGAAATTTGTGTTTTTCCTAATTGATTATATAATCAAGCAGCGCTCAGCAGCTGAAAGCTTTTCTTATGCAACGACTTGACATATCTTAAGCTGTTGCAATGTATATTTAATACTTAATTATACTTAATACTTAAATTGTACACCAGTTAATAGCTTAGTTTTTGTATGCCAAAAGCTTTTTTATATTGCATAGGGTATCGCCTAGTCGTGCATTTGCCAGTGAACTACTTTGTTCATTATTTGCCCATCGAGTGTCAAATGGATTTTCGAACTTGTGTGCGCTAACGATATTGTTGACATGCATTGCCTGCCAAATGTCTCTCTCTGTGTGCGTGTGTGTGTGTATAGCCCATGCTCCACGCGCTGCCTCTACCTCTGCCACCTTGCTAGTTCCTGTTGTTGTTGCCGCAATTATTCATAATTCGTGGGCCTCATAAAAATAAATGGCTGCTTAACGTAATTGCCATAATTTTGTGTGACTTCGACTTTGCCCGCTGGATGCAGGCAGCAGCAACAACAACAACAACAACAACAACAACAACAACAACAACAACAACAACAACAACATCAACAACCGCAGCAACAACAATCAGTAGTTGTAGAGGAAGAAGAGTGCCACAAGCTGTGGCAGCGACAGGGGTGTGCCTCCTCGCCTGCATTCAAACGATTTTTTACGAGCAACAACAACTGCAGCATCGATTGCCCCCTTTTGCAGTGGGCGTGGCCCAGATTCCGTACCAAATTAGCGACACATGTGTTTTGTTTTTGTTGTTCCATAGCCAAAAACAAAAAAAAACAGAGAAGAGGCAGCGAGACGAAGAGCGAACGCACATTATAATAATAACAATGCGAAGATGCGTCGCAAATGTTGCGCTGCATCTGTTGATCCTTGGGCTGCTGCTGAGGCTGCCACATTTTGTGTCAAGTGGGCGTGGCATTTGACTTTTGATATGGTGCGACCACATCACGGTTATGGCTTATCTGTGTACCCTGTCACATTTGACGAGCAATTAACACGGCTATTACCACCGACATTTAATTGAAAGCCCAACTGTTCCAATTGCAACATTTTGTGGCAAGCACTGCTCGGACTTCAGATGCAGTAGAAGAAGTTGCCGATTGCTGCTGCTAAAAGCTATTGTTAGAATGAGTTCGAGCTAATTATTAACTAACTATACGGAGTAAAAGTGTGAGAGAGACAGAGAGAGAGAGAGTGGGAGGGAGATGAAGAATGTGAGAGTCAGAAGAATATATTGTAGAAATAGCAGTAAAGTTAAGTCTAAAGCAAGCCGAAACGATGTGTTAGATCATTTACTGAATCTAAAGAGATTCTTTTGGAATCAAAACTCATCAAAAACTCAAGAAGTGGTGTGGAGGATGATAGGATGAAGAACAAACGTAGAAAGAGGCTGATAGAGAGAGACAGAGATAGAAAGATAGAGATTTATAGAAAGAGAAACTTGAAGCTGAGAGAAAATGAGAAAGAGAGAGGCCGAAGAGAGTGATAAGAGCAGAATGAGATTGGGATAAAATACATTGAACGACATAAGAGTACACAAAAGATTCTCTCGTACTCTCTGACTCTCTCTATCTCTCGATATCTACTCTTTGTCTAGCTCTCCCTCTTTTTGTCTTTCATATCCCCCTTCTCGCTCTCTCTATTTCTTTCTGTCTGCTTTCTCTCACTCTGTCTCTCTCTCGATTCCCCTCTGCTTTCTTCTATGTTTCTCCCTCTCTCTCTTATTCTCTCTATTTTTCTCTTTCTTTCTTTCTCTCTCACACTCTCACTCTCTCACTCTTTGATTCTCTCTCTTTCCATTACATTTTTCATAGCTCGAGCCAAGTACATTTTAAAAAGCTCCCAATTTTACCTTTCAATATATATCATAGCTATACACTTGATGTTTCAAGAAACTTATTTATATATTTTTGACTCAGGAAAAAAGAATATTTCTTACTTATTCCCAACTGCCAGGTACACAACGATTTCTAGTACATATTCTACACTTATCGAGAAATCTCTCTATTCGAAGCTGCTTCAAAAACTTGCCTATAATACAGTTAGCATGCACTTATCTTCTGAATTTAACTGCTTGTTATTTCCTGTACTTTATTCCCACATCATCATTATCAACATCAACATCATCATCATCTTATGTCTCTTGCTGCCTGACGTTCAAAGCGCCATTTCAAGAAGCAGCCATATAAAAATATCCCAAGTTGAGCATTAAATTTCCCAGTATAAAACATTTAGTTCCCACTGTTTGCTGGAGCATTTTTACAAGCGAAATTCTTGAATATTTCTTTGGAGCTCAGCACTAAATATTTGTTAATTTTAACATAGTTTTAAATAAATAAAATATTTGATTTAATAGAACATAATATAAGTATAGATAAAATGTATTTACATTAGATAATCCTAGTTTTATTGCTACTATAATTTATCAATGAAGTCTTTGGTGCTGCTTTAAATGTCTATTAAAATATATTTATTCTATGTCTAGGGGAGTCAAATGCCGTCTAGGGATGTGGCAAATATATATTGTTTATGTAAATTAGTTTTAAGTTAGTTTAATTAAACTTAGTTTTGGACTGTAAACGAGTATTACGCAGTCGGGCACAGCTGATGTGCTTAATAAATGCGACAATTGATCACGATTATAGTAATGGAATTTTGATTGTTTCTTTTTGATGTTTAAAACGGAAATGTCAATGATAAAAGTATTTTCTGCTTAAAGTTCCAAGCTTGGTTCCCTATGTTAATGAACCTAGGTTATATAGAGTTTATATGTGAATTGTTGATTGTTTCGAAACCCTTGAATAACACGTAGTGGCTTAGCATATAGAAAATATTTCGATTCGAATTTCGAATGGGCTGATTTACGCTAGATACTTATTTAAAAAATGATCTAGAATCAATATGCAGCTATGGGTGCTAGCAGAGGTGGCTAACGGGCTGATTTATGCTGTATAGATATATATATGTATATAGTCTTTTCCAATTAAGGATCATCTAATACACATACTACCAATTTCCAATTGAAGAACAGTTAATAATGCTTATCGAAACATTATGTATGCTTCAATATACATATCATCTAATAATAGAGGGGACCAACAGTGGGTTAACATTCTGCATTTAAAATATTTGTATATATTCTCTATATATATATTTATATATATATATAGTCTATTGAAATTGAAGACAATTTGATATACTTGACTCAATCTATATACTTATATAAACAGATAGTCTAGTAGCTAAAGATACAGCAAGAGGGACTAACAGAGCTGACAAACAGAAGGCTAACCGGAAGCCAGTTAGCCCTTGTTTGAAATGCAATACTAATTAAGAACCTATACCCATATAGAAAAGGTAATTTAAAATATATATAAAATCTATATAGATGTTCATTATATATATGTTTTGTTTATTTGATATGCTATAACAAATATTTATCCTATGTGGGCAGGTTGTTGTTCATATGTGCTTTTCAGAATTCATGTTGCTTGCTGCTTGTTTTTCATATTATTTCCGCTTTTGTGGCATGTGGCATGTGGCAGGCAAGTCTCCCCGGGGCGGCTTATGTTCCTGTTTCCGGCTAGTCAGAAAAAGTTTTGCCAGCTACCTGCTCCAAAAAGTTTTCGCTTTACCAAAAACTTTTCTTCGTTCGGCTCTTTTCTTCTGCTCACTGATTTTTTCTCTCTTTTGCTACCTTCTGGGGCCGGGCAACCACAAAAAATAATTAAAATTCATTCATTTGATTTGCAGGCACAGCTGAGCGGAGCCGAGCGGAGCTGCGGGCTGCCCTTCAACGCGCTGCAGCGGATGGCTGCCATTTTGTGCGAACAACCAGCAGCCAAAGGGCAAAGGCTGTCAAGGAAAACACACACCAACAGACCCACACACCGACACACCCACACACAGAGACGCCGATAGAAAGCAGAGGAAAAACTTTTGCAACAAACTGTAGCAGAATTAATTAAGTTTTCGTACGCATGAAAATTGTATTAACAAATAGTAGAGCAGCGGGTGGGGGCAGGCACGTAGATAGGCGGGCAGGCAGGTAAGCGAAAGGTGGGTGGGAATCTGTGTCGGCCACTGGCATTGTATGTCATTAATAAAATTAACACTAGCAGACAACGTTGCACATGTCACACGGAAACAGCTTGACAGAGAGCAAGAGACAGTCAGCGAGAGGGAGAGAGAGAGAGAGGGAGAGAGCGTGGGTGCAACAGCAGCGAGCAAAGAGCAGAGCAATTAAGTAACCTGCCAACAAAACAGTTGACACTGCTGCAGCGTACCAAAGAGGAAAGGGAGGTATGGGGCAGGCAGCCCAAAGGGGAGGTGTGGCAATGCCAGGGCTAACGTAAAAATATGCTTTATAGACGCCCCCGCAACACATTGACATTGATTGCTCAGCTTTTAGTTAGCTCTGCTGTGTGCTTGACCGACCGAGGGGAGGAGGCGGCGGAAGTGGGCGGCGGGTTGCCAGTGGGGGATGCTGCAGAGCAAATGGGTTAAGTGGAGCAGCGCTGCTGCTGCTGTTGCAGTCGCGGTCGCAGTCGCAGTCGACGTCGACGTCGCAGTTAGCTGTGCTAATAAAATGAATGATTCATGCGCAGGCCACACACTCACACACACACACACACACGCACGACTTGAAGCTGTAGCCGAAGTTGGAGTCGACGCTGGCATCGTTGTGGGAGGCGCAGCTGGAGGACGAGGCGTTTATGTTAACAAATTAAAAGCAAATTGGGCGCCGTTCTGTCTGCCTCTCGCTTCGGCCTATAGCCAGCTCGCTCGCTCGCACGCACGCATCCCAACTGCAGGCTGCAGCTGTTCCCAAGAGCCAGTGCACAGATTTTAATTGAAAAGGAGTGCATAAAAAAGGGAAACAGAAAACGCTGGGCTGGCGTTAAGAAACGCTCGCAGAATGCTGGCGAAGCGCGCGTTTGCGCTTTCGTGGGAGGCATAGAAAATATCGTTTGCTAATTAATTGTTAACGAATTTTCATTTTCTATTTGACGCTGCGAAATTGCCATTTATGGTTATTGGTAGCAGCAAACGTGGCGCAGGCAGGGGCCGGAGTGGCGTTGCGTCGACGCTGGCTGAGAGTGGAGCATAATAATTTGATGTGGCGCAAATTGAAAAATGCTGCATAACTCCGCCCTTGGAAAAGTTGCTCACACACACGTACGCACACTCACAAGTAAAGAAAATTGAAAACTCTTCAAGTCGTTTTCGGCAATGGCGCCTCAGTCGCTGCAAAAATTCCCAGTATTCATAAAGCAGCCTCGCAGCCAATGAAAGTTGCGAGACGACAGCTGTTTGTCTCGCTCGCACTCAAGCTGCTGTACAGTGACTCCATATTGAAAATGGCCACAAGCACACACAAACACAACCACACGCACGCACACGGGCGCAAACAAAATAGCATTTCTTTTAAATGAATTACCCCCGGACGCGTCGCAGTAGTAGCAGCAGCAGCAGCAGCAGAAGCAGCAAAGGCAGCAGCAGCGGCGTCAGCGCCAAGTTGATCAAAATTGAAACAGGCGACGCTGCGCATATAAAAATTAAGTGGTTGTTGCTTTTTGATGAATTTCCAGCTCGCTCGCACACACACAGCCACACACATACACACACACACGAGCTCGACCGCAACAACATGGCAACAATCTCTGCTTGCGCTTGGACTGCGCTGCTGCTGCTCGTTTTGGTTGGTGTTGGTGGCGGTGGTGGTGGTTGCGGTGGCTGTGTGCCCCTCTATCTGGCTCGCTCTATTTCTCGCGCACACTCGCTTGCTGCCTCTCGCTCGCGCTGACGCGCTCTCGCGCAGCCGTTGACGACGTTGGCGACGCAGCCTTGCGTGAAACTTTTGGTTTCCTCGCTTGGCGCGTCGTCAGCGGCGCTCAGTTCAAATTGAATTTTCATTGCGAGCGTTTGCGTCCGTCTGCTGCTGTTTTGCCGCTGCCGCACACAAACACAAACACACACACACGCACATTCTCCTCCTCTCTCATTCTCTCTTAATATTAATATATATACAAATATATATATGTATATAAGCACAGAAACAGTTGAACTATAAATTTTGAGAGTCGCGTAGTGTGTTTTGTTTTCGCATTTTTGCACGCCGGCCGACGGCAAACGCACCTGTATATATACCTGTATATGTTTTTTTTTTGAGCACGTTCAACTACAGCCAACGGTAAACGGGTGTTATATTTGTGTGCCCAGTGTCAAGTGCGTGTACGTTCCATTTGCGTTATAAGTGTGTGCGTTGAACAACTTTATGGCGTGTTCCATGGCCTGAGCAGCTGCCGCAGAGTGGGCCATAATGGTACTAGAGCAACAACATCAGCCAGGAACAACCGCAACGGAGAGCAAAAAGCTCAACAATATCATCATCAACAACAACAACAACAACAATAATAATATTAATAATAATAATAACAACGCCAACAACAACATCAGCAACAACTTCATCTTCAAGCAGGAGGACAACAACAGCTGCGAGCCCACGGAATTCAAGCGCCAAAGGACAAGTCACAGCTCGAGTCACAGCTCGAGCCACAGCTCGGGTCACAGTTCGAATCACAGCTCGAGTCACAGTCACAGCCTGCACAGCCATTTGACCGCCACGCCGCCACAACTGCAGCAACGTTTGAGCGGCGCCTCAGCCACAGCAGCAGCAGCAGCAGCAGCAGCCGCTGCCGCCGCTAGCAACAGCAACAGCAACAGCAGCAGCAGTGCTGTCACTATGCCGTCGGAGGGACTGCATCCGACGGCTGCTTTGCAGCTCTATGCGGCCGCCGCACAGTTGGCGCCCGGCGGCGTACGCGTGCCGCCCTGGGGACCCTTTCTGCAGTTCGGAGTGCCCGGCGTATTCGGTCCAAATGGCCCGTTCCTGGGCAGGCCGCGCTTTGAGGCAGCGGCCGGCGGACATCCCACCACAGCCGCTGCAGCAGCAGCGGCCACCCAAATGGCAGCGGTCAATGCGAGCAATGCATTTGCCAATCTCACCGGCCTGAGCGCCGCGGCGCTGCGCAACGTTAGCGCCGCCCAGACAACGGCCGTGGCAGCGGTCGCTAGCACCGTGGCCACCATCCAGCATCGCCTCATGATTGGCAATCGGCAGAGCTTGCCGCCGGCTGGACCGCCCAGCGAGGGCTCCAATGAGGACGGCGGTAAGTGCATGCCCCTCAGATCTAGATAAACATAAATATTCAGATATGCATAGATATCTTCAGCTGTGCTACTCTGTCCGATGTACACGAGAGTGATGCAACCACTGGGGCCTTAAGCAAAGTTGCTTCACATCGAACTCGAATCGCCTAACACGAAAAGGGCTTACCCCGATCTTCCAAATAGACCATTGGGTGAACCTATATATGTGATCTATCTGGAATGATATTTCGTAGGACATTTTATAGATTAGGAAAAAGCCATTTCTTATTAAGCTAGTTGCAACATCTGATTGTCTGCTATATAGGATGAGCTCTCATATATATAAGAGTTACTTCATGAACTATGCTGAACTTTGATTAGAGAACATACCATGCCACTTTGCTTCAAATATATATCTATATCAGGAGTAACTATTTCTGATTACTGATCTACATATATACTATATAACGCAGTATGTTGTCTGCCTCATATATCTTATTATTATATATAAATATATAAAATATTAGTGGTAACTGCCCTGAATCGAACGGAATAGCCATCAATTTTATTTGAAATTAATATATCGAATACATAGATTGAATAGATAACTCTTGAGTCTAAGAATTATCTAGAGACTCACTCATATCAAGCTTTGGAAGAATACCCATATATATAGCGTATTCATTTATATTTCTTAAAATTTATAAACTAAAATTATGTTTATTTAAGGATTAATGAAAATCTCAAGTCAGGAAAATCCAAAGCACAAAAACCTAAGAAACTTGACTTTTGCTAGAAGTCAAATGATCCAATCAAGTAATATACTTTTCTGCACTAGATGCATAAGATTTCAGAGCATATTTGTGATCATATGATCATATATGATATTCCCATTGTCTTATAGTCAGATTGTAAACAGAATTTCCGTAATTGAGAGCTCTTTGCTTGGCTGTAAACTTAGTTAGTTTCCTTAGGTGCCTAAGAAACCAAATTAAGCTGATGATCGATAACTTATCGATGATTACGAAAGAGCTGAGAGTCGCTGAGACAGACAGTCTGCGCAGCAATAATACCTTTAAATTATGCCATAAAACACAGTTAGAATTAAGACAGAATATCTCTTGCTTATAGAGAGAGAGATAGAGAGAGAGAGAGAGCCGACTAATCATAATATCAATTTGCATTTGAGTAAAGGGCATCAATTGGTTAGTCAGAAATCATTGCCTGCATTTGATTGTGCTGTCTGGAGGTCAGCTCCCAAAAGCAACTCGAGGGTAGGCAGTTGGGACGGAGGGGTCATGGGGAGAGGCAGTTATGCTTTGATTGAGATCCACCTCCTGGGCGTTATCTGTGGCACGTCGCAATATGCTAATTCATTCAATTAGCCGTGCGCTAAACGTATTTGGATTGTCAGCTTTTGCCAGTCGCTTGACTTTTGCTACCTAAAAACTTATTTATTGATTTAGCTAATCAGCGAGCGTTTATTATGTAAAAATCCGATTGATTTTAGCATACAAAGTAGCTGCGAGCCTCGAACCGGGAACTATATATATATATATATAAATATATATATATACGTTGGTATGAATGATTTGTGCTGCCTGCTGCGCTGAAGGTCGGCTTCAGCAAATGGAATTCGAAGTCGAATTCGAATTCGTATCTGAGCTCGACTCTAATTCCGATTCGCCGTGAATGACATTAACAGTAGTCGCCTGCGATCGGTTTCATGATCATCATTAGCCACATCTTTCGTGTGTCTACAAGACATTTCTATTCACATATTCGAAACTCTATTCACGACTCTGACCATTAATTTAAGCATATACGATTTATTGGCTCCCTCTGAGTCTCTAAGCTCAACTCACAGTATTAATTAGGAAATTGGGCCAGATGAATTTGAAATGATATTTGTGATGGGCGTAGAGCTATAAAATCGAATTGTGAACAAGTTTCCTTATTGATTTGGCCACTATTAACAACAGATATTCATGTCGAGATATTGACATAACAGAAAGCAGATCCAAGCAACTGAAACAACGTGCGAATTCCCTACTGAAAGGCAATTTGCTTCTATTGTGTGGCTAAAGAACAAAAAGAAGAAGGAAGGAAGGAAAATAGTTTGCAAAGCCAGTGAAAACGTTTACGAAAGCGCCTTAAAGAAACAAAGAAATAATAAAAAAAAAAATAAATAAAAAATGGCAGACAGAAAGAATGAAAGTGAAGAAGAGTGGACAAGAGAGAGAGAGAGAAACAGTGAAAGGAAAGGAAGGAGAGAAAGACATGCTCAGAGAATGAGAGAGCGAAACAGGCAAAGAAAAGCATAGAAAGAGAGAGAAAGATAGAAAGAAACAATAGTATATATATATATAGAGAAAGAGAGAGAGAGAGAGATACTCCGAGAATGAGAGAGAGAAACAGTCAAAGAAAATAATACAGAGAGAGAGAGAGAGACTCACAGGAGGAGGGAACCAAAAGCTTAAACAATTGCAAAATAATACAGAGATCTTTTGAGCCCTCTTATTATAAACGAGGCAATCTAAGGGTCTTATAACACAGTTTCTTATGCTGATTTTGATCAGGAATTGTAGTACTCAAATAGAGTAATTCATTAAGTGTTATCTCTTCATAAAAGTAGATCACATTTGGACAGCTGGGCAAAGGACATTTCATCTCTCTCTGTGCTCTGCCTTTCTCTTTCCCTCTTTCTCTCGCTGTTTGGCCATTAGCTTCGCCCTGCCCAGTTGCAGTTGTTGGGCCCAAATTGATGAGCTCATGTCCGACAATTGCCTTCCATTCGACTACACTCTGATTGCCGACTGCTGCCAGTCGCTGGCCAAGAGTGGCCAAGTGGCCAGAGACGTCCTTGTTGGGGCCGCGGCTCATTGGCCAATTAGCATTAACAAATGACGGCTAGTTGGTGTAATTATGGCCATAATGCATATATCCAATGCCGAGTCGAGACAACAGCTTGGGGGCGTGGCATGCAAGGCGCGCACTCGAAGTGAGCAGCGTTTCGCTATTCAGTTTGGTATTCTTCTGCCGATTATTAACGGCATTAAGAGTGAGGGGCGGGGGCGGGGGCGGTGGCAAGCTTAATTAATTGCCAAGCAACCGAAGAGCCGTAGAGCTGAAGAGGCGCTGTCTGCGCCCACTTCCTGACTGCGTCGCCATTTTAAAAAGTAATTATTAATTTGATTTGATTCAATTTGATTAGGCCAACGCGCGATGGCAGATAGGCCCCAGCCCGCAGCTCCCAGCTCCCAGCTCCCAGCTACGGCGTCTCGACGTGGGCGCACACAGCGCTGTGGGTGGGGCGTGGCATGGCGTGCTGTGGTGGGTGTTGGGATCGCTGCAAGAGGTAGCAGAACGGGGAACGCCTCAGCTGTGTGTCGTTGCCAAAGCTCATTAATCATGGCGAGGCAAGACAAAAACAAAAAACCAAAAACTGAAACAAAAATAACAAAGAAAAGTGTTTGCTTGTGCAAGGGGTTAAGCGAGGGTGTGTGTGCCGGTGTCTGTGCCTGTGTGTGTGTGTGTGTGTGCCTGTGGCACATCACCATCAGTCACATGGCCATGCTCCGGTTTTCTGGCTTGGCTCTGCATTTGCTCATTTCATGCCGGAAATGAAGAAACTGTCATAAAACGATCGAAATCATTTATCATGCGATTTTTCGCTGGGCGCCGCCATTTTGTTTTGCCGTCGTCTTCTTCTTCTACTTCTTGTGCGGCTTCTTCTTCTTGGCCATGTTCCTCCTCTTTGCGCTCTTCTGCTTCGCTGGCATTCCGTAATGAATTCGAAATGAGCTGAAGGAGTTGGAAGAGGCAGCACTTCCGCCTCATGAACGACATCTGACATCTGAGATGATGAATCGCTCGCTGGCAAATAGATTTGATTTCAATTTGAAAAGTATTTCCGTCTCATAATGAGGTTTTCGGGTCAAGCGCAGCTCCGGCAGGGCACTGCACGGAAGTCCAAGCTAAGCGAGAAACAAGCATCACAATTAGACGAATTATCGACAGAAAGTTTCTCTCATCAAGACTGAATTCCATACGCGAGTGGGCGGCACACGGCAAATGAACTTACAGCTTTACCATCTGACAGTTCCAGAGACCCAACAGCCAGATCGGGGCTCTATATGCACCATGTACCAATTGCTTCAATTCTATGCTCGTCTTAACTACAGCAATTTGACAGTTATGACTGCAAGGCAGGAAAGAGCTAAGAGGGAAATATGTCTATATGAGAGAGGACAAAAGAAACAGAGATTGATAGAGTGAGAGAGAGGGAGGGAGAGATGACGATGGAGAGATAGAGTGAGAGAGAGAAAGAGGTAAATTGAGATGATAAGGAATAATAAAGGAGAGACACATATAGAAAGAGAGGGTGGCAAAAGAGAAAGACAAAGATAGAGAGAGAGTTCTCTCACGAATGGAAAGGATGAGAATAGAAGAAAAATCCTATGAAAGAAGGAGATAGATAAAGAGAGAGATATATAGAAAGAGATAGAGTGAGAGGGAGAAAGAGGAAAATTGAGATGATAAGGAATAATGATGGAGAAACACATATAGAAAGAGAGCGTGGCAAAAGAGAAAGACAAAGATAGAGAGAGAGTTCTCTCACGAATGGAAAGGATGAGAATAGAAGAAAAATCCTATGAAAGAAGGAGATAGATAAAGAGAGAGATATATAGAAAGAGATAGAGTGAGAGGGAGAAAGAGGAAAATTGAGATGATAAGGAATAATGATGGAGAAACACATATAGAAAGAGAGCGTGGCAAAAGAGAAAGACAAAGATAGAGAGAGAGTTCTCTCACGAATGGAAAGGATGAGAATAGAAGAGAAATCCTATGAAAGAAGGAGATAGATAAAGAGAGAGATATATAGAAAGAGATAGAGTGAGAGGGAGAAAGAGGAAAATTGAGATGATAAGGAATAATGATGGAGAAACACATATAGAAAGAGAGCGTGGCAAAAGAGAAAGACAAAGATAGAGAGAGAGTTCTCTCACGAATGGAAAGGATGAGAATAGAAGAGAAATCCTATGAAAGAAGGAAATAGATAAAGAGAGAGATATATAGAAAGAGATAGAGTGAGAGGGAGAAAGAGGAAAATTGAGATGATAAGGAATAATAAAGGAGAGACACATATAGAAAGAGAGGGTGGCAAAAGAGAAAGACAAAGATAGAGAGAGAGTTCTCTCACGAATGGAAAGGATGAGAATAGAAGAGAAATCCTATGAAAAAAGGAGGGAGAGAAAGTCTATAGAGACGGAAGAGATCTTACCTAGCTTCGTACACTATTGAGTGAAAGAGAGAAAAATAATAATTTAGAGGTAAGAGGACAGCTAGGGACAGGCAACAGCATTTTGCGCTTAGTCAATGAATCAATCACGAATGCTGAAACGAATCAATTGATTGAGTGCACTGAGCAAGCCAGTGAATACTCTGCCTGGCATTCTGGACTCTGCTGCGTGCTGGGCATGCAACTAGTGCCGCATTCTAAGCATTTGGCTTTTGGCTGCAATTAGCTTTCAGCTTCTAGCGAAGCCAACATTCAACCCCGTCCGAGCCCTTAGACGCTGGCAGCGTAGCTCCTCTGGGGCAAATTGTTGTCGGACAGGCTCCTTTTTTTCTGGCTGCTCCTCTTTGTGCTGTGCTTCCTTGTTTGTTGTAGTTGCCTTAATTTTTATGACTTAAGTGGCCCGCGCGTCTGGCCAGGGGCGGGTTCTTCAAAGGATGAAGTGAGGGGGGTGGCCGGTTGCCAGTTGCCAGTTGCCAGTTGGTTTCTCCTTGGGTTGGTTAGGGGTGTGTGTAACTGTTATATTGCTCGAGTGACGCGCGCTATAAACGAACCGAACATGCCACGGAATGTGTCTGTGGCATGCACACAACTCGTTTTCGCTCTGATTTTTCGACTTGCTTTTTTTGCTCTGCATTTTAAGGTTAGGGCCGACAGCGTGCAGCGTTGCCGAATTGCAGGGACAGCCAAAAGGTGTGGCAGCTGCTTGGCTATCGTTTCGTTGCATTTGCCATTTGCCACTTGCCACTTGCCACTCGCTGGGCGCAATAATCATAATAAATTTCAATTATCCTGAGCAGCACAAATCACAGAAAGTCCCCTACCACACCATCGCCTCCGACCCCCCTCCATGCAGAGTGCCAAAGGCTGGCCGAAACATGAATTATGTGCGCATACAAAGCGGGAGAGAGAGGGAGAGAGGGAGATGTGAGAGTTACTGTTATTATTAAGTCATTTGAATGCACTTTGTGTGCATGCCAGACCGCCCCACAAAACGCACTCTCACACACGCACACACATACATAGAGAGAGTGAGAGAGAGAGAGAGGGAAATTGAAGTCTGGCAACGCTGCGCCCTTTGGCTTGAACGTTTTGTTTGGTGTTTGGCGTTTTGTCGCTTTGCTTTTAATGTCTCTATTATTGTTGTATATTTGCTGTTGTTATTGAGTTATTAACACACACACTCGCACACACACACACACACACACACAATTATATCGAGTCTAGCTGACCGTCGCGCGTCGTTTAAAACAAACGAGTTTTTTGTCGCTTTGGCCAAGCGTTGCGGCAAACGTTACAGCGCCTTGCGCATAATTAGATACACTTAACAGCAAAATGCACAAGACCCTTCATTAGGGGCGTGGCGCCCGTGTGTGTAGCGAGGGTTAGTTGGTGTCTAGTTCCACATTAGGCACCGGCGCTGGCTCTGGCTCTGGCTCTGGCTCTGCCTCTGACACTGGCTCCAAGGATATGTTTACAAAGTGCCAACAATGTGTGCGAGTGCATAACTTAAGCCGTGCTTAAATATATATATACGTCTGTATCGTAATAACTGCATTTATGGCTATTCTATTCCAAACGGCAGTCGCAATGAAATGAGTTTTGCATAATGAATGAATTAATGCATTTCATGCGTGCGCTAGCCAAAGCCCAGAACAGAAGCATTATTTAAATGTATTTATATATATATAATTATGTTTATACATATAAATTTAGATTTACTAAAGCACAGTCACTTGTGATGATAGCAAGCAAAGCTAATCTGCTGAGCTCCTTTCAGAGCAAAGCGCAAAGACAATTCGAAGTCAGCTTTGAAGCCTTGGCTTTGGCTTCAAAATTGACAATTTTAAATAAAATAGAATTTATCACTTAATAGCTCCAGTTATATATGCGTATATTGAATGCTTTAGAATATTTTTCAATCAAAATCCATTCTTCAGTTTCTAGCTCGAAGCTTGCATAAACTGTTAGTTTGAGTTGACTTGAGTTTAATTAGATTTAATCCTTATCAAATTCAAAATCTTTATAAAATTCCACATATGTCGAGCTCTATATGAACTATTTTGCATTAAAAGAGTTTCATTGTTAAGAAGTGTTCCATGAGTGGACTAGGCACTTGAGAAATTAATTTGGATTTTAATGTTATGTAAATTAATACGAAATTACTTTCATAAGAAATATGATCTTTATATGTTTAAAGAAACCTTAGATCTTGAACAAATCCCAGTTATTTATTAATTTTATTTATTTATTTATTATTTATTTATTTAAGTATTAAGAAGCTAATAATCTAGGCATGTCTATGGAATGGAATCTCTTTCTTCATAGACATAGACTTGCTGTATTTATTGTCTAAGCAATCTCAAGTTCATGGAACTAGTTTAAGTATAACTAGTTCTATGAACTGCTAGGAAAAGCCTCTAATATGCACTGCAAATGCTTGAGGAATCTTGAATGGAGTCTAGGGTCTCTCCACTGAGTGCGTAGGGTAGTTTAAGCCCTTGTGTGCAGCTTCGATTTAATAGACGACCTATGCAGATGGCCCGCACTGTATTTGAGGGCAGCTCTCTAAAGCGTCTCGAACAGCAACACCTTTTTGGCTTTTGTCGGCTTTTGTTGCGATTCTCCCGGCTCGATCGCAGTTAATTTGATAAATTGCTCAGCTCTTGCATGCGACTCGGAGCTCTGCCTGTCTGTCTGTCTGTGCATGCCACGCCCCCTGTTACTTTGGCGCATGGAAAACTATGCGACGCAAGGGAAAGAGCCAAATAGAAACGTAATTAAATTGTTATTTTTGCTGTTTTGCTGTTGCCCTGTTGCTTTTATAGCGAGCCGACGCCTCGGCAGGGGCAGTCTGCAGCCTGCAGCCAGGACATGGCGAGGGCTTAAATGGGCGAGGATTAGGAGGGGATGCTGGCACGAGGGAGACCCATGCGTGGACCGCTGGCCAAGCTGGGCGTATTCTAATTGAAATATATGATTATGAATATTTATGCATTTGATGCGTATTTTCTAATTGTATTGGTGACGTCTCTGTGTGTGTCTCAGCTAATTTAAATAACACTTGATTTGGGAGCTATTAAGTGAGAATAGCTCCATCCGTACAGAGTGGGAATCGTGCCCCAACACGTGTTCCCACTGGACCTAGTTTCTAGTTTGGCCTAACCGCAATTAGTTTCAATTAGTCTTGAAATCCCGCATTCTTGCAGGCTTTCCTGGCGATGGGGATGACGATAGCAGCGCCGCAAAGCGTCGACGCTCGCGCACGAACTTCAACTCGTGGCAGCTGGAGGAGCTGGAGCGCGCCTTCTCGGCCAGCCACTATCCGGACATCTTCATGCGCGAGGCACTGGCCATGCGGCTCGATCTGAAGGAGTCGCGAGTTGCGGTGAGTTCAGTTGCAATCGAACACGCTCCAACTGCTGTTCGCCTGCCGGAGAGTTCACCTTTGCTGAGATTATACGCTTTGTTCCAGATAGGTATGGTTCCAGAATCGACGTGCCAAGGTGCGTAAGCGCGAGCACACCAAAAAGGGTCCCGGACGACCCGCACACAACGCACAGCCGCAGACGTGCAGCGGCGAACCGATTCCTCCCAACGAGCTAAAAGCCAAGGAGCGGTAAGTAAAGCACTTCAAATTTCTATACAATTCAAATCATAATGAAAACATCATAAACAGTCTTATCTATCATCAAGTTAGTAGCTGTGAGAGGTTGATCATTTAAGATAGAAACATTTCCAAACAGTTAATAAAAGTTTTTTTCCTTTGGTAAGGAATCAAATTACTTTTGAGTACATATTTTAAGCATTTAATTCAACTGAAACTCCATTTAAGCATTACAGTCTTGAATAGCAAGCTCCACATATATCAGTTCCATTGCTCCATTAGAATTTTATTATCTCATTCCTGTAGCATTGAATGGATATATCTATTCGTATGACTCTGCTTAGATAGTCTCCTTATTTATTAGATAGTATTACTTTTTTCTGATATATTTTGAATGTCAAAATAGTAATAGGAAATTTAATTCAATTGTAAATTCAATTTTATTATATATATATATATATATATATATATATATATATATATATATATATATATATATATATATATATATATATAATATATTACATATATGATATATATATTATATATATATTAAATACGCCTTCCATATAAGCCCTGATTAAGCATCAATTTCATAGCTAATTCTCACTTTGAGCTTTGCTTTGTCTTGGCTCAATGTAAATACAAGGAAATATTAGTTAAGGTTAGTTCATTGAGGCATTCCCACATTTAATTCCTCTCTCTCTCTCTTCTACTCTCGCATTAGAACGTTATCTGTTCAGTAGACATTTATGAACTCTTCGTAAATATCAGGAAATCTTACTCGTCTATACAACTTCCATTCATTAAATATCCCGTTACAGGCATTTAATATCCCACCGCAACACTTTTGCCATCCTTTCCTTTTACACACAATGGGAAATTTAAGGAAATATTTATTTCCTTCTGAGAACATAAATAGCCCCAAATTTTGAAATTTCCCTTGGATCTTCTGTTGACATTGATAAATAGGGAAATCCCTTTATAGATAATATTTGCATATCTAATCCCAACATTCTCTCTCCCTCACTCTGTTTCATCCATTGCAGAGCGCGACGGCGCAAGAAGTTGGCCAAGGCGATCGATAGGCAGGCGCGCAAGCTACAGGCGAAGGGCATCACCGTCGACCTGGAGGCGCTGAAGGCCGAATACATATCACAGCACAAGGCGAACGGCACGTTCTCCGATTCCGATCTGGAGGACGATGGCATACAGATCGATGTGGTGGGCGGCACGGACAGCGACGACGAGCTGGACAGCGATGCAGTGAGTCCGCCCCGCATGGGCGGCGGCCACCATGGACTGTCGCACTGCGATGGCGATGGCGACAGCTCGCGTGCTGGCAGCTACATTGGTGGCGGCGGCAGCCTGGGCAGTCCCAGCTCGGCGGCGCCACCGACGCTGCACGGCAGCAATGGGGCAGGTGGTGCTGGTGCCGGCGGCGGCGGTGCAGGTGGCAACTATATGCACTCAGAGCAATCGGATGGCGGTGAGCTGGACGAGCGCGAATCGGCATCGCCCAAGGCGCTGCTCTTTCCCGCCAAGGCATTCCATCAACTGAACCTGCAGAACACACAGCACAGCCACAGTCACAGCCACAGCCACAGCGCAGCGGCAGCGACGGCGACGGCGGCAGCGGTCGCAGCAGCGGCCAATCTCGTCCATCAGACCTCGCCCATCAGCATGCGGCGCAGCAATCCGTTCAGTATCGAATCGCTGCTCTTCAACAATACGTGAGGCACTCCAGCTGACAAATATGTAATTGGAGCTGGAGCTGGAACTGGATCTAATTCCGAATCTGGAGTGGCTCTGCTGCATAGAGCAGTCTGCCTAGGGATTGGGCTGCGTCTTTGAATATAGTTTCCTCGTCATTTCAATTATGAGTTCCTAACTGTTTCTTCCTCTTCCCTTTTTGCTCATTTCGTGTGTGTTTTTGTATGTGGGGCTCGTATCTTTAGTCTATTTGTAAACAAACTACATTAAGGGGTTTCCTTTTATGCTTTCACTTTCCAATCCAGTTCGGGGCTGCGAGCTTAAATATAGCTAAGTGATTTAATTTATTATAATTCTTTTTTTTTCTTTTTTTTTTGTACTTTGTATCGTTCCAAGAGAGACTAAAAATTAGCTTCGTAGTGCGCATTTTATATTATTTCTAAGGTATAAATAAAATCTAATTTTTTTTTAATAGTTTTGTCGTGTGGCTAAGCAATGCTTATAACAAATGGTAATATTTACGATAAATATGATATATATATATACATATACGAAAACATAAGAATAAGTTTTTTTTTTGCTGTATGACTGTGTGAAAGAGAGAGAGAGAGAGAGTGCGTGTCTGTAAAAAATGTAATTTAAACTAGCAAAAACAAAGGAAAATATTACAAAATAAAAACAAACAAAATAAGTGCATTTTTTTTGTCCTGATTGAGAGAATATGCTGTAAAAATCAAGAGGAAGCAGTGCATATAAAATATAACACATATGAGACACACAGATTACTATATATAGAGTGCAAAATACGAATATTGTATTTGAAAAACAAAAGCAAAAGCAACAAGAATATTGTCCAACAACATAATAAAAACAAAACAAAAAACGAAATGTATTGTAAAGAAAACACACTGAAATAATGTTTTTTTTTTTTTTGGTCATATAAAAATTGGCAAAGAATTCAATAAAATAAAAGATGAAAACAATTCCCAAATGAGAAATACGCATAAACGAACCAAAAGTGTTTTTTATCGCCAGCCAATGGGCAGTTAATGGACCCGCCCCGCCCGTCTTTATGCAGCGTATTAAAAGTCGGATTGCGGCTCAGCAGATAAAAATATGGCATAAACAAATCAATTGCCAGCTGTAAAAATCTAAATAGTCGGGCGATTGAAGGAAGGAATTCCCGGTCGAGAGCGAGAGGGGAGAGGCTGGGGAGGTGGCTAAGTGGAGAGTATCCATATGTGATTGTCTCTATTGCTAGAGGAGACGTGTGTAGAGAGAGGGAGAGAGAGAGAAAGAGGGTGTGAGAAAGTGTGATAGAGAGAGAGAATTGGAGTAAGTTAAGTAAAGAAAAACAAAGAGATGAAATGAAAGAAAGAAAGAGAGAGAGAGAGAGAGAGAGAGAAATGAGAGAAAGTAAAAATAAAATATGATATTAAAGAGAGCTAATTGAGATTGACAAAGAAATGGTTAAAAGAGACAGAAACAGCAAGCGAAAATGAGAGAAAATTAGAACAAATACTCTATAGAAAGAGAGCAACAGAAAAATGGATAAATATATGAAAAGAAAAAGAGAGAGGAAGACAAAGAGAGAGAGAGAGAAAGAGGGTGTGAGAAAGTGAGAGAGAGAATTGGAGTAAGTTAAGTAAAGAAAAACAAAGAGATAAAATGAAAGAAAGAAAGAGAGAGAGAGAGAGAAATGAGAGAAAGTAAAAATAAAATATGATATTAAAGAGAGCTAATTGAGATTGACAAAGAAATGGTTAAAATTATTTAATAATTAGAACAAATACTCTATAGAAAGAGAGCAACAGAAAAATGGATAAGTATATGAAAAGCAAAAGAGAGAGGAAGACAAAGAGAGAGAGAGAAAGAGAGATCAAAAGAATATGAGAAAATAAACAAGAGATGGAGATAATTAGCAAAAGAAGCAGACCCAGACAAAGATAACAGGCGACAGGTAACATTCCTTCAAAGGAATAGTGAAAATGGCAGCATAAATATTGTTAGCTTTCAATAGAAATAAAATGACAATATTCATATTAACAGGGTATATCAATAAGCGTAAGGGAAATTTGTATTTACCTATTGTCTCTTTCTTTCGTGTGCTCTCGCTCTATATGTCTCTCTCCCTCTACTATTTTTACTTTACTTACCTTCTTACTCCTCCTTACCATACTCTCTTTTACTTTAAGTTTTACTTCCTTTCCTTAGCAGTTCTCTCTTGCACACTTTCTACCTATCTCTCTTTCTTATCTCGTTCTCTGCTTTGCGGACTGTCTCTCAGCAGGTGCTCCTGCTGCAGTATAAGAATATGCGTGTGCATGTGAGTGCGTATTCCTTTTTGCCTTGTTCATTTTCTGCGCTGCCTCACTCTATGATTCTCATAACTGTAAGCAAGACAAACTTAACCTAAAAGTTTTCCTTTATATTCCAAATTTCAACTTTTCTAATTAGCTTTACATGTCTGGTCAACAGACAGAGCCGCTTGCGCCAACTCTGATTACAGCTGTGTGCTGCATGCCACAAAATGTGTCAATTGAATTTGCATTTGTTTTTGTATCTTTTTTTGCCCCAAGTTACGGTACGCTACAATTAACCGTTTAAACTTTAAGCTTGGTAAGTTTAGCTGGTTGCTCTGTGTTGTTGCTGCCGCTGCTTGCTGTGGCTACCCAGCGTGACGTCGACGTCGACGCCAGCGTCAACATCAACTGCGGCCGCTTTCATGGGAATTTGTGGAGTTCATTTCATGGCAATTTTATTGCTTATTAATTTTTCAGTGTTCGCGCTTTTATTGTTGTTGTTGTTGCTGCTGCTGCTGCTACATGCTGTTAATGATTCCGCTTGCTGCTGCTGCGACCTGCCCCCGCCCCTGCTCCCGACCCATTTGTGTTGCCCTGTTGATATGATTATTACGTTTATGTATTTTAATAATTGTTGCATGATTTGAAACATTTTTCTCTTCAACTCTCTCTCTCTTCCTCTTTCTTCCTCTGTTTGAATAGAGCTTATAACTCGGGCAGACATTAACTTTCAGCTATCTGTGTATGTATGTCTTTGTATTTATATGCGATCCTCGGCTTCGATTCGTGGTCGTGTGCCCCGTCGAGCGTCCATAACTTTTGTGGCTCAATTACTTTTCGATGCAAATCAAATTGGTCGCCTTTTAACTATTCTTCACACGTTTTTCATTAAATATTTTCCTCCTTAAACTCTTTGCCATGCAGCAGCAGCAACAACAACAGTCGAGACTCTCTTTGCTTTGCCTCATCTTTTTCGGATTCGCCTTTTCTATATGATTCTCAATATCTCTTTGGAGCATTGTAAATGGTTTTTTGTTGAGCTCAAAAGTTATTTCTGTTTGCCTCATTGTTCATGGACTGTTGTTTATTGGCTTTGTATATCGTAGACATAGTTCTTCGGGCTCACTCGACTGCTCCAACATGCTTCCTACTTATCTTAGTATAATGCTCGCAAGCTCTTTAAGCTAATCAAGTTCTTTTGACTGTCCAATGGGATTGTTACACAAACCTTACAAATTAACGATATAAAATACTTAAGGTTTCGAATACTCTACATTTCTTTTCTTATTCTATTAAAATTATGAAACTTTTTGTTTTATATATTTATTATTTATTTTTTAAATTTAAATTTTTTATTATTTAAATTTAAATTTATTATAAATATATTTATATTTTATTTTCACCTTAATTGATCTTCAACAACTTTCTTTCTTTTTATATAAATCTGACACATACCTATGTATATATATCTATATATATATATGTATATTTAACATATATATCTCTTGTCATATATATACACGAATGAATGCGCGGCTCTAGAGTTCCACAATAATAATACTTAATTCAATAATAATATTTGTTTGCATTTATTAGTCAAATTTATAGATTTGACACTCGAATCAATATGCCCGGCCATGAGTGCTGTGCACCCTACGTTATAGCGCTTAATCGAAATCAATAAAGTTATTAAAACGACGCTTTTAAGTTTTCTGTAACAGATTCTTAAGCCAACAACTGAATAACAGCGCAGCAACAATGCGGATTAGCGCTTCATCATAAACAGCAATAACAACAGCTACAGCAACAACAGCAACAGTAACAACAACAACTGATTGTCATAATTATGGGGCATTTTGTGTGTTTGCTCTCTTGAGCCACAACCTTCAAGAATTGGGTTTTGTCTGTTTTCCTTATTGTATTTACACATAGATACCCTGTACATATTGGCAAGGGTAATAATACCAGAGCTACCTCAGAAGCTACCGAAAGCTGTTCAGTTCATTACCCCAAATCATATATAACTGCTTTATTTTTCGATATTTATCGATTGCATAGCTTGTTCAATAAATGATATATATTGACAACAATTGATATTATGATTGGCTTCACTGTCAATCATATAAATTTACATATATGTTGGGCGCCTTATCTATTGTTTACACAAGTTCGATAAATATCGATCGAACTGTTTTAGCTGATATGCCCAATATGTGTACATCAATTGCTCCTATTAAGCTTCAATAACACGAATTTACTGAAGATTATGATGCCGTATTAGGTTTTTCGTTGAAACGATATTTATCGATAATAATTTTTTTAACATTCGCAGATTTTTCAATTATATATATGTTTATACATTTATGTTAAGCAAAATTAAATGTATTCCTGATGTTTTCCAACTTTACTTAAATTCGATAAATATCGATAACTAATTTTTGTCATCGAATGCTGCTCTAAGTTATAATATGTGTATTTATATTATCATTTAGCATCCGTATAAGTAATTTATAATAATTTTTACTCAAATTCAATAAGTATCGATAAACCGATAAGCTTTATATACTACAAATAAAGAGAACTTAAATAATTAAAATAGTTTCTTAACTCTTTTAGAGCTAAAATCCAACGTAATATTGGAAGAGGTCAAGTGAGTCGCATTCCTATCGATTACACAGACGATGGAAATTTTCGAGTATAAAAATCGAAAGATCGAAAATAAAATGTTATTGGAAAAGCAGTTCAGACTTGTTTCACTGTATATTTATGCATTAGCTGAGTGTACTGGGTATCTGTTAGTCTTGCAATTGCAACTAGAGCACAGCTCTAGCTGCGGTACGGTTCAAGTTTTAGTTTTTGGTTCATTGTGGCTGCTGTTGTTGCCCGTTTTGCTGCCGCTTCCATTTCATTTTCGCAGCGGGAACTCCAACTCACACACACACACACACAGAAGAGATTGCTAATCAAAGTGTTTATCGTGGCCGATCGCTGAGTATTATGATCTTGATGCCTTAATTTATTCACACTCTTTGGAGCATGGGTCAGCGGCTGGTGTTAATCTTTGCGCCTCAGTGTCTTGGCTCTCGACGTTTTCTATTTGCTTTCGAGCGCTTTTCAATTTTCACAGCGGGTACAAACGGGGCCTGAAAAGGTTTTTGGAGCTCATGATCAGGCCTGGCCACAAATAAAATAAAACTAAGAAAAAACCCCGAACAATGTTTGTAATTTATTTCATTGTGCGATGATTAGCAGGCATTTCTTTAACAGATTGAATTGAAGAAGGGAGAGAAGAAGCTGTTGCTGAGGCTGAAGCTGAGGCTGAGGCTGAGGCAGGGATTGCTGCAAATGAAGACATCGTGAATTGTGCTCCACTTTCATTGTTTTGATTTGGAATTTGATGTTCGTTATGTCCGCACAGCAGCGCGGAGAGAAACGCGTCGGCCCGGCTTATTAGCTGATAGTTATGGCCAACGGACTAGTTTATGAGCCTACGGCTGACCAGACCTTTTTATGGGCTGCTCCATCCGCTGCATTGTCTGTGATGCGCAGGTAGCCCGCACCAAATTGAAATTGAAAAACAAGAAACATCAGCAGCAGCAACAGCAGCGGCAACAACATCAATATCTGGCTAAAAACCTAGTTTGGTTTCTACAAAATCTGAGCATATTGTTATAATTGAGTTTTTGCCCACACGCTGCCACGCCCACAGCAGCCGCAGCCACAGCGAGCCCGGGGATGGCGCTGACACCAAATATCATAATAATGAACTCAAGTGCGTACTGGAGGCGAGGTTGCTGCCAGCCGGCTAAGGGGACAGTAGCTGGGCGACAACCCTCGACCCCTGGACGAGCGCGCAGAACAAGGAGTGTGAGTGACTTTTAATTTACTTCAAATCCGTACTCAACTACATGGCCCCCGGGGGAGTTGTTCCTGTGGCAAGTGGCACGTCCACACAGAGAGAGAATCAAAGCAAATGGGAGAGAGAGAGAGAGAGAGAGAGAGAGAGAGAGAGCATTGCATACCTTGACGCGACTTTTGACTTTGGGCAACAACCACCAGCCACTAAAAGTCCTGTTAGCCCAAAACACTAGACAACAACACATTTGGAACCAGCATAGACAAGGTATAAGATATAAGATATATATATATATATTTCAGAAATATATATATATATATATATATATATATATATATATATATATATATATATATATATATATATATATATATATTTCCTTCTCTGTTATGTTTTGTCTGTTTCCACATCCTGTAGGATAGTGTAGAGTGCCACTGAAGTTTTTCATATTTGCCAACAACAATCAGTGCCTTTCATTCTCTGTTCCTTTCGCACTCTCTGCAGAAATCTCTCTCTGTCGGTCTGTCTGTCTCTGTCGCGCGCGTTGGTCTGGTCGCTGGGCACATCATTAATTTGTTATACGGAGATTATCTATTTTTATTGTTATTAATGGCAAACAATTTATTAAGCTGCGAGGCAAAGGACTCACACATGCTGAACGCTGAGGGAGGCATGGACAAAGGGCGGGCGGGGGTAGGGCAGAGGGCGGCGGGGGTTGCTGATGTAGTTCGCGTCATGTAAATCAACAAATTTCACTAAACTACGTGCGGGTGTTCTGCAGATGGATTGCTCATTATGTGGCAGGAGGTGTGGGGCTGGCGGGGCAGCTGCGAGTGGGGGTTGAGACTTAGACTTAGGAGAGACGTAGACATAGACGCAGACTGTGTTAGGGAGAGCGTGAAAGGAAGAGCTATTGCAAGGTGTTGACGTCCTGCACTTTGTGCCACATTTTGTGGCTGCTGCCAATGGTGGTGTGGTTGTTGCTGCTGGTGCTGGTGCTGGTGCTGGTAGTGCCGCCTAACTGCCAGCTAGTCCGGATGCTCATTAGTATGCGTAGCGCCCACAAAGCTGTTTATTAGGGTCATTAGCGGCGCCTCTGAGCTCGGCCTTCGGCCGCTTTGCCTTACTGCCAGCAACTGGCAGGAGCTGCCTCTGTAACTATAACTGGAGCACACTTAAATGCTCCAGCCACAACACACACCGAAGACACTAGACAGGTGTTAGATATGTGGCAACGGCTGCCATAGCCGAGTCGATTGCACGGAAAGATAAATGTGAAAGCGCAACTTCATCTTTTCTGGAATGCGCTAATAGATCTTTCTAACTCTTCGATTTGGCCAGCCATACATAAATACATATGTGCATATATATATGTATAAAAGATAAAAGATATATATATCCTTTAGTGAATAAAAAATTATAATAAAATATAAAATTAATATAGTAAAAAAGAGTTTCATAATTTTTTTGAAAGTGCTCAAAACAAATCAAAAACATCTTCAAATAGAGCTCAATTTATATCACTGGGTATATTTTAGTCGATCACTTTTACATTGAATTCTTATATGCAAGTTATATATATATGTATATATATATATATATATATATATATATATATCTGTCAATTCATATACCCTCTACAGTTATAGATTCTCAACTAACTCTGTTCGTATAATCACATAAAGCCAATTTCACGAATTTTAACGGACTTTCATAGCACCTGCTAACTTCTAGCTATTTGATAGAAAAAGTCATGTATTTCTCTGCCTAGTGAACAGTCATAACTATACGAAAGCAATTAACAATTCTAGGTAAGTCTTCTAGTCTGTGCCACCTCTTTGTATTGTGGTACAGGGTATGCGTGCGCTGTCTAAAGACAAAATAAACAGCGCATAAATTTAATATTAAATAAGCATAACATAATAAATTCGATTCCAATAAATCCAATTAGTCATGGACAAATTATTATTGAAGGCAGCCGCTTGTCAGAAACCGAAGCCGAGAATCGTTGAGCGCTGAGAGTTTCGTAGCTGAAATGCGACCCATTGCGCCCCCGCCGTGACCTGCCCCCTCCCCGCTCACTCTCTCTCTGTCCAACCCCTTCTCACTTGTATATATATTTTACGGATTGTTGGCATTTGCGTTGATAACGCGCTGATAGCAGAGACTGAGACTGAGACTGAGACTGAGACTGAGACCGAGACTGACGCTGGAGAAGTTGGAGCTGAGCTGCAAACAGGCTGTGCTCTCTGTTGGCCCTCCCTTGGGGACTTGTCGCGGAGAAGACAGGGTTGGCTTGGGGTCAAACTCTGAGCGCAATGCAAATGAGAAATTGAAATGACATTCAATGAAATGAAATGAAATGTCTGTGAGGATCGCAGCTCGCAGCTCGCAGCTCGCTTTGGATCTGCTCCCAGCTCTGGTCTATCGGGCTCGTCTCGCATTTCCGTTATGCGGACAAACGAGATAATTGGGCACATGGATTTATGGCGCCGCAGCTCCGCAACGCTCCAACGAATGACAAGTGTCCCCCCCCCCTTAACCTGTTAGGCCCCCTCCCTCCAGCAGACCCCTTTTTGTTTGTGTGTGATTTATTTAATAAGCTTCGGCGCGCGTTCACATAAAGAAATCGACATGTATGAATTGCCCCCGTTCTCGCCCCTCCTCCTCCCATTCCCTACGTCTACGTCCATGTGCAGTGCATGACTGTAAAAATTTATTGGCCATCAGTCACAATTGCCAATGCGATGTGGCAACGAATTGTGGCAATATGTTGCACACGCGCCCCGATAAGCCCTGGCCTCAGCCAAAAATACCGAAAAAAAACACCTCGATCTGGCAACGTTGCTCCTGCCCAGTGTCGCGCCACACCCCACCCCTTGCCTCGACTGCTGCTCCTGTCAAATATGGCGCACTTGAAATTGTTTGACGTGCTTCCATTTCCATTTGCAGTCATCCACAGTATTACACAGCCCCGATATGCTCACTGGACAGCCCTTCTGAGATTCGAGCTGCTCGAATACGAGTTTCCGCTGAAACTAATCTAAAGGAACTTCAAATGTGACGCAAATATAAGCATATAAATATATATAGAATATTGTCTATTAACATGCATATTTACTGCTCTTCTTCGTTTGCTCTTTGTGCTGCATTCGTAAACGTTTTACCATCCAATCGTCAGCCGCCATTTGCTCTACAATATCAATATCTTATGGAGTCTATAAAAAGCTTACTTTGCTAAGATTCAACTTTATTTAGAATCATACTAAATATCGTTCAAAATTTACTCTACATATTTTTGTTTGGCTGACAATCACTTGACAGGCATGTTTAGCATGAACTTGATTTATATGGGCTTAAAGCTCTTCTTATTCAGTTTTGTTTGTTATTTTTTCATGACTTCATTTGACTTGACAGTCAGTTTAACATCCACTTTAACATGCACTTTATTTATTTGCTTTTAAGGCACTTCTTTATTCTTATTCCTTGTTTAATTCTTTCTTATGTATACCAATGTATTTCGACTTGTCTGACAAGTACTTGACAGGCAGCTTAACATCCACTTGGTTTATATAATTATACGGCTCAAATTTCTTTTTCTTTTTTGGTGCGTCTTTGATTTATATATCTATATACACTCAATTGGTTGACCGTCAATTGACAGCCAGTTTAACATGCACTCTAACATACACTTTGAATATATTTTAAGGCTCTTCATTGTTCATTCTTTTACGACATGACTTTCTGTTACATATCTATAAATGTATACTTTTCTAACAAGCACTTGACACGCAGTTTAACGTGAACTTTGACTTTATGATTTAAAGGCTCTTCATTGTTCTTTCTTTACGACATGTCTTTCAGTTACATATCTATAAATTTATTCTTGTCTGACAAGCACTTGACACGCAGTTTAACGTGAACTTTGACTTTATGATTTAAAGGCTCTTCATTGTTCTTTCTTTTACATGTCTTTCTGTTACATATCTATAAATGTATACTTTTCTAACAAGCACTTGACACGCAGTTTAACGTGAACTTTGACTTTATGATTTAAAGGCTCTTCATTGTTCTTTCTTTACGACATGTCTTTCTGTTACATATCTATAAATTTATTCTTGTCTGACAAGCACTTGACAAGCAGTTTAACGTGAACTTTGACTATATGATTTAAAGGCTCTTCATTCTATTTCCTTTGCCGTTATTAGTTAGTTGTCAGTGCTCGCATAACATCTCATTTCTGATTTCCTCTGTATAGCTATAGCTCTCTCTATAAATAGATATATAGATATATAGAGATATGTGTGGTATATAGCTGATTGTTGATTGAATGAGGTGAAAAGCGCATTCTGGCAGCGACTTGTGCCCGTTTTTCGTACATTTTATCTGCTGTTTTTGTGATTCAGTTAAAATGAACATAATTTTTTTTGTCGGCAACCGCTGGGAATGACTGAGCGAAAAGTCAGAATTGGGGGCAGGGCTGAGGATGGGGCTGATTCTGAAATAATGGGGCTCAATGATATTAATACGTTCGCTCGTTATCAAATTGCGTTTGCATGCAGAATGGACAGAGAGAATGGACGAGATTTTTTGTTGCGCTTCAGCGTGACTCCAGCTCCGATTCTCGCTCGCATTCAGCTCTCTTTTATTGCTCCTTTTGCTGTAGATGTTATTATTATTGTTATTTTTCTGCTTTGCTGGACACGGACATCGAAACGAGCGCCATATTTAAGCATCGTACGTGAGTCTGTGATTTGTGGCGCTGCCTGAGCGCCCCAATCCCACCCCCAGACCCCACCCCAACTGTAAAAAGCCTAAACAATAAACACAGACAGCCAAAAGAGATGTATTTAACAAGAGCGAGTGAGAGAGCGATACAAATAGCAAACGTGAGCAGATTTTTGGAGCAGCTCTCGAATAGGGGAGGAGACTCCGTGTGGCGCAAAGGTGACAAAATTCGAATGCAAATAAAACGACAGCGACAAAAACTTTATTTAATTTAAAAGCTAAAAATATAAAATAAATTTTCCACATTTGACTTTTACAACGACAATTTGCCCGTTGACTGTCGTAAAGCGAAGAACAGCCCATGTTCTGACACCCCTCCAGTCGCGCCCCACCCACACCTACGTCAGCCAGCGGCTATAACATTCTGCCTATGGCAACCTTTTTGCGACCCCTAAACACACAGAC
The DNA here is from genome assembly GCA_035045825.1 of Drosophila eohydei. NCBI lineage: Eukaryota > Metazoa > Arthropoda > Insecta > Diptera > Drosophilidae > Drosophila > Drosophila eohydei. Next base: position 469,562 of record JAWNOT010000042.1, on the reverse strand, counting down.
ACACGACCCCTAACCCGTATAGGTGTAGATTGGCGGGCCAGCAGGAAAGCAAAGCGAGAGAATACGCCGTAAACCGTAAACCGTAACCCGTAAACCGAAACCAAAAACCGTACGCAAAGTTACGATAATCGTTTATTGAAATGCAAATTTTTTGCTGATTTTGCTGCTTTTAGAAGTCAATTTGAGTTGCCCCTGCAAGACGCCCCCTTCGACTATGTGACAACTTTTACACTTGTGTTATGATTGTCTTTTGCTTACGCCAACAATACAATAAAAGGTCATCTATTTAACATATGCATTTGCATATTTACAAGTTGCTATGCCCCTCCCTTCCGAGAGCGATTGCCTCTGAGGTGTGCGGACTAAGCGAAGGGTTCGAATCAAAGGTTTAATGCGACCAAATGGGTTGATCCAATGATTGCTTTTGGGCCTTTGGGCATCATCAGATACATCATTAAGCAGATCCCTACATATATTTGTCCATATTCGATAGTTCGATAGAATAGACAATATCTCCCTTTCGTTCATTTAGATATCTTCATCTTCATCTTCATCTTCATCTTCATCTTCATCTTCATCTTCATCTTCATCTTCATCTTCATCTTCATCTTCATCTTCATCTTCATCTTCATCTTCATCTTCATCTTCATCTTCATCTTCATCTTCATCTTCATCTTCATCTTCATCTTCATCTTCATCTTCATCTTCATCTTCATCTTCATCTTCATCTTCATCTTCATCTTCATCTTCATCTTCATCTTCATCTTCATCTTCATCTTCATCTTCATCTTCATCTTCATCTTCATCTTCATCTTCATCTTCATCTTCATCTTCATCTTCATCTTCATCTTCATCTTCATCTTCATCTTCATCTTCATCTTCATCTTCATCTTCATCTTCATCTTCATCTTCATCTTCATCTTCATCTTCATCTTCATCTTCATCTTCATCTTCATCTTCATCTTCATCTTCATCTTCATCTTCATCTTCATCTTCATCTTCATCTTCATCTTCATCTTCATCTTCATCTTCATCTTCATCTTCATCTTCATCTTCATCTTCATCTTCATCTTCATCTTCATCTTCATCTTCATCTTCATCTTCATCTTCATCTTCATCTTCATCTTCATCTTCATCTTCATCTTCATCTTCATCTTCATCTTCATCTTCATCTTCATCTTCATCTTCATCTTCATCTTCATCTTCATCTTCATCTTCATCTTCATCTTCATCTTCATCTTCATCTTCATCTTCATCTTCATCTTCATCTTCATCTTCATCTTCATCTTCATCTTCATCTTCATCTTCATCTTCAGCTAGTTTTACAATAAGATTCGGTTGTCATGGGAACCATTTGATTTCCATGAGTAAAGTAACTGCATTTAGAATAGATTAGTTAATATTTTCTCACATTTTCTCGAGCTTTTCCTTTTTGCTGCTGCTGCTAAGCTTTGGCTTAATTAACGAACGCATTTTTATCTCGAGTCGATCGATCAGAAATCAAAACTCTAAATCTCATTAATTTGACAAGCATTGCGCACAACATACACCACACACCACACACACACATGCAGACTGAGGCGGGCTCAAATTTCTGGGAAAGATAAATATTTTCGAGAGATACATAGAGAGAGAGAGAGAGAGGAGGGGGATACAGATGCATAGATAGCAGCTAAATTAGAGCCGCAGCAGCCGCCAAGTTGCCAAAAAGATATCAAAGTGTGCTACGCCCCCCTCCCCCCTCCCCTTCTTCTGCCTTCCCCCTAACTCGCAGGGTGGCTGATGCAACTGTCAACTGTCAAAAGTGCAGCGCAACAAGGGACTGCGAATTGCGGTTCAACTATTTACGGTGCTGCATGGAAAATCAAAACTAGATACGCCGATAAGATAAATAATTGGAATATGAAGCTGGCCCTTTCTGGCACTCCCCCTGCAGCCCCTCGGCCTTCCCTTGCTCTGCTCAAAAACTAAACTAAAAATTGACACACGACGTGTGACGTAGCTCGTAGGGTGTTCGGCAGGGGGTGCTGAGGGTAGGGGGTGGCTGTGGCTGTGGCTGGTGGCTGGTGGCTGGTGGCTTGATTTTGTGCGCTGCGTGTTTAATCACAGCAAATAATTAAATGTCTATTTCAGAGGGCGTCGCAGCGACACGTGTGCAACAAGAGGCATTAGGAATTAAGACTTCATTTAAGTGCTTATCGCCACAAACAAATCAACAAAATATGACAGCCCTCCCTCCGTCTCTCTCTCTCTCTATCTGTGTCTATCTCTGTCTCTCTCTCGCTCTCTAGATAGATGATTTTCGATTTTAGGCAACTTGCAAGCAAATCTGCAGCGCAGCAGACGTCTCTCCTATCCGCCGTCTCCTCTTACCTGTCTGCGCACACCTGTCTACCTGTGTTACATTTACGAATTGTACTTAGCTAATAAAGTCATTATTTTATCCCCACCTCCGCCCAATCAAGCCCCTGCCACACTTCAGTGATAGCAAACAGAAGGTATTATTTCATTTGTTTTGGGCAGGGGCAGGCGCAGAGTTAATATACGCGCCACGCAATGCCCTACAGCGATGTGAGCGGCCTTTAAGCACCTGCGAAGCGAAACCCCTTTATTCAAATCTATTTTAATATTTATGTAATAGAAGATGGTTCCTTTCCTATCATTTCTGTAAAGTATTTAATCTGTCGATAACTGAAATAAAATCATATAAATGCAGAGAAAATTCGTTTATTTCAATTTGTGTTTCAGAGTCTTTGAGATATGCATTCGGTAACTGTTTTCCTTTCAGAGAGTATATATATATATATATATATATATATATATATATATATATATATATATATATATATATATATATATATATATATATATATTGTATATATATATATATATATATATATATATTAGTATTTCATTATCTCTTTAGTCATACATTTTTTAATGAACGTTTCTTTGGATATCCTTAGAAAGGTCTCTAGGGAATTTATATTTAAGGATCTTATTAAAATGAATTCAAATAATTTGAATTATAATGGATTCTCTCTCGCTCTGTCTATCTTTCTTTGTATGTTCTTTCATTCTCTGTGTGAGTATGCCTCGCTCTCTCTATGTCTTTCTTAATATTTCTATAGCTTTCTGCCCCTCTCAATATATAAATATAAATATATATATATATATATATATATATATATATATATATATATATATATATCTGCCTGTCCCTGTCGCTCTGTCTCACTCTTGATCTCTCAAACGCTTCCTCTCCTCCCTTCTCTCTCTCTCTTCCCCTCTCTCTCCCTCTCTCTTTCTATATACACATAAATGTTCTGCAATGAACAGAGTCATTATTATTGTAGGGTCTCGCTGCGGTCTCGTACCCCCAGAGTGTCCCTAAGAAAGCAAAAAAACTACACGATATCAAAGCGCGCTCCAATTCCAATTGGAAATATCAAATAATACCTATTTGACAAATCAATCGGGGGCAAATAATGACATTATTTGTTGCCTGTTGGCGGGCATTACGAATACAAATGCGAATACGAATGTGAATACGTGTGTGAATGCGTGTGAGTGTGAGAGTGAGTGTTTGATATTTGATATTTGTTACTGTAATTATTATTGTGGCATGTTCTGTCGTTTAGTTGCTGCTCAGATACATATGGGGGCGTGGGGAGTGGGGCACTGAGCTCAGTTTATTCATCAGCAACCGCCCCGCCCGCTTCTTTTTGGTATGCCTCCGCCCACGTAGTCAGTTATTAATTTCGTTATTTGCTCGACGTTCGTTTTATTTATTCATCAATTTTATCAGCACAAATTAAAAACAAATTAGTCGACAGTAGGTAAATAATAATAAAGTGTAATAAAAATCACAGACAAATCGAAGCGCGAGCTGGGCCCGGGGAGGGGCACTTGATATGGAGCCAACCATTGATAAGCATTCGAAACTTGATTCATTCAAATGGCCAAGCGATTACAAAGTTTTATTTATTTTGGCCTTTTTTTTGTTTTTTTTTCTTTTGCTTTTCATTTAATCGTCGATTTTTATTTTAATGTCGTTTTTATTGTTTTTAATGCGCTTTTAATAATAATTGATTTCTGATCCCAGCCAGATAAACGCCATTTCACGAAGGACAACAAAATGGAAATCGTTTCAAAATTAACTTTGCATCATGATTTTATACTCTATATCTATATATATAAAGAAGATATTGATAAAGTCAACATTAATGACAATGATGAATGAGCAAATAAATACTATATATATATATATATATATATATATATATATATATATATATATATATATATATATATATATATATATATATATATATATATATATATATATATATATATATATATATATATATATATATATATATATATATATATATATATATATATATATATATATATATATATATATTTTTTTTTTTTTATTATTTTAATGGTTGAATAATTGCAAATGGAAATCAAAGTCAAAAAATGAAACTTTTAAACAAATCATTTTATTTTTTTATGATTTTCTATTGCTTTTAAAGAGAAAATTAACAAATTTGACTCTATTTCTTATGATCCATACATATATATTTTCATAAAAATTAAGGCATAATTAAAAAACTTAGTTCAAGCCAAATTTACTTTGAAGTCTGAAATACTCCGGGACTTTCTTTAAAGACTATCGGTTAAAATGACATATATCAATATTTGTATATATAGTATATATATGCTGGACTTATTTGGGCAACTCCAGCGTTTGCCTCTAGCCAAGATTGATTTGATTAAATTTATAATATAAAATATTAAAAGAAAATAAAGTTTTTTGTGCCCGTAAGCTCTTAGAGAAATTGATGATTCATGGCAAGACAAATATAAAAATATCTAAAAATTACCTTAGCTAAAAGAGGTAAGTGTGCTCCTAACAGCAGTGCTGACTAGTAGATACCCTGACCAAATTGTCATAGTTCTAATCTGTGTATGCCTTACAACTATCTTTAAGCTAAGAAGGAAAAAATTGAGGTCTTGAGAGATATGCTGATATTCGATAACAAGTTTAATCGATTAAATGGAGTTAACTAAAGTTACCGATGAATTTAAAAGTTAACTTGATATGTCGAACGAGCTGGACATAAAAGTTTCACTCAATCATAGAGGTTAGGATATCGAAACAGATCTAGATCTGGATTAATAATTTCTGAAAGTCAATTAGTAACTTGAGCCTAATGAGTTCGAGTTTCAGCAAAAAGTACCCAACACAAATTACACTTCTAAAGTCGATATATCTGAAATGTATATATATATATATATATATGGATATATATATAGTGATAGTTTCTTCGATGGAGTTAACTTGGGCGTAAAAACAAAATAAATGACTGACTGTACGCATTACGCCCACGGCACATGATTTCGCATGAATGCCAATTTGCCCATATCATCAATGTTTTTGATTTATTTTTAATTACGTTTATCACTGGGAACGGGCCAAAAAGAAAAGCTTAATGAAAATGACACTGAAACGAAAACGAAAACGAAAATAAAATGAAAATGCAAATGCAAGTCAAAAACAATATTCATTATAACGATGATGCGCAAATAAGTTCTATAATGATAAATATAATGGGAGCGGACCAAATGTCACAGTAGATTTGTGTGAGCAGCGCAGGGCGAGAGCGGGAGAGCGGGAAGTGTGTGTGGGTGTTGCGAAACTGTGCACAGTCAACTTAATAGAAAATCAAGCGCAAGAAAATGGCGCACGATAAGCAGCTAAAGAACAAAACCAGCAAGACGAAGAAGAAGAAGAAGAAGCAGCAGAAGATGAGGCAGCAGACAACAGCTAGAAGTGAAATAGAAAAAGAAGGAAAACGAAACGCCCCGCAGCAAATTAAATGAAAATTTGTTTGTGTGTGGAAAAATCAAGTGAAAATTAATTGAATTGAGTTGAGTGCGGCGGCCGCTGCCCGTTTATAGATTTTCGCTTGCCGATAAAAACGCTGACAATGAGCAAGAAGAAGACGAAACACTTCACAAAAAGAAGAAGAAGAAGAAGATGAAGCAGAATTTCTATGTGTGTGTGTTGGTGTTTGTGTTTTCCTTTTTTGCCAATCATAAGAGCGAAAGAAGTGAAAGACGGGGCGAATAGCTGGGCTGCAGCACAGCAAATGGTCAGCGAGGGCGGCAATTTGTGCCTGTGTCTGTGTGTGTGCATAATTCATTTAAAAGACGCAAAAGTCGCAGCTGCGCAGTGTGCAGCAGCAGCAGCAGCAGCAGCAAAAGCAGCAACGATAGCAGCCAGTGGGGCTGCTGCTCTGGGGCACCCAGTCCTGCTACATATTTAAGACATTATTACATTATAATCGCATAAAACAATCAATAAAATGTCAGTTGGCTGCGCCAAGCGGCGTCGTAACGGTTGGCAGCGACGCTGCCTTTCGCCTCAATTGCCCATAATCATAACGCCAGCGCAGGGCAACGCATATACAAATTTCCCAGTATTTATTTTTGGCCACGCCTGTGTCAGTAGTGCTGTCTCGTTCTGGCAGCAGCAACAGCAGCAGTAGCAATAGCAGCAACAGCATCTAGCTAGTTGCCAGCTCTACTCGCTCTCGCACAGGCACACACGCACACATAAACAGACACACACGCGCATACACATAAAAGCGCCAGTCACACACACTTATTCACTTTAAATCAATTTTTTTGGCGTTTTTCATTTCATTTTCACGACGTTCTCATCGTTGACTGTTGCGCCTCGCTCTTACTAGCTCTCTCGCTTTAACATGCGCGCACTGAGCCAGAAAAATACCATTATTGTGTTCGTGACTGTGGCAGTGTGTGTGTGTGTGTCTCTGTGTGTGCTTAGTGGAATGAACAGCATGGCGAGTGGAAGAGAGCCCAGTGCCTTGGCGTGTTTGTTAAGTGAAACCATTTTTCTTTATATTGCAACGGCAGCAGCAACAGCAACAGCAACAACATTGGCAGCGGCAGCAGCAGCAACGGTGACGGCGACGTTGGCAGCGCTGCCACTGTCGCTGCTGCGTTCGTTTTGTTATTTCTCGCTTTGGCGCACATAAATTTGAACGTTAATGATTTTTGCTTGCAGTCGCGCATGCGACCAGCAACAACAACAGCAACAATAACAACAGCTGGCCACAAGTGTTGAAAAATGCTCACGCATGTTGTTATTGTTGTTGTTATTATTGTTATTTGTTGTTGGCGCTGCTGCTGCTGTTTTGCAGGTGTCGCTTGCCGTCTCACTTTTTAGCATGGACACAAACCCACCAATGCCAAGCAAAGCTGCGACACTTTTTGTTGTTGCTAGTCACACACACACACACACACACACACACACATGAGGCCACGCAATTATTAAACAAATGCCACAAAACGAGCGTCGTCGCCGTCGCCGTCGTCGTCGTCGTCGTCGTCGTCGTCGTCGTTTGTTGTCAACGTCGTCTGCGGTCGCTGCCGTTTTGCCATTTTCATTTAGACGTCAACTTTGAAGCGTCGTCGCACGCCTCTGCTCCATCTCACTCTATCCCGCTGGCTCTCTGCCTCTCTCTCTCACTCTATATTAAGCTCTCTCGCTCTCCCGCTCTCTCTTGGTCTTTCGCGCGTAAATCAGCGCTGCGAAGCTGTGAGCGTAATTTTAATTCGAATCAATTTGTTTGTCACCGCCGCGGCCGCCGCACAGTGGGTCGCCGAGTCTCACAGCAGCCAAAGGACTAGACGCGAGCGTCCTTATCGTTGTGACGCGTGTGTGATGCAACAGTTGCCACCTGCCCTACATAAATGGATCAACTGCTCAAGCAGCTGGCAGCCGCTGCGCAGGCGCACACACAGCCTCCACTGCTGCGCCTGCCCCACTTCGATAACGTGCACCATCCACATGCCGCCTCCGCCTTACAGCTCTATGCAGCCGCTGCCGGCTGGGCGCCATTTCTGGCCATGAATCCGTTGAGCAGTTCCAATGCAACCGATTCGAGCTATCGCCAGGCAGCGACAAGTGGCAGCGCCTCCGTGCATATGCTGCGTCACATGGCGCTGCTGCAGCGTGCGAATGCAGCAGCCACCAAACTGCAAGAGCTCAAGGAGCACGAGGAGCAAGAGCAGCAGCAGCAGCAGGAGTATGATGTGAAGCTGGAAGCTGTGGAGCCAACATCACGTAAGCTGCTGCAGACGGAGGCTAATGAGGGTAAGTGAACCAATTGCTGTTCGAATTCGTAAACGTTTTACGGGCAGCGCCGTTCAGCTAATCATATAATCGTATCTGCTCATTAACTGAAAATCCCAATTTATATAGCTCTATAATATAAGAATTTTACTTTGCCCAACTTCCCCTTCGTAAACGTTTTACTGGCTGATCCATTTAGTTGATTTGTTTTTATTGATTGAAGTAGTTCTTAATCTCAATTTAATAATAAAGCAAGCCTTCTTATCGATTGCTCTTTGCATGGCATTCGTAAATGTTTTACTGGCTTCTCTAATCAGCTTTACAACTAATTGGATTGGATGGATTAAAGTTATTTTGCTGCTTTCTTCATTTCTGTTCTGTATGGTAGTCATAAACGTTTTACTGGCTGCTCTACTTAGATGTATAACTGTTTAATCTATCTCAGTTACATATTTATGTTGCCACAAATGAATTTCCTTGACAAACATTAAAGCTAACTTCATTTCGTAAGCGTTTTACTGGCTGCTCTATTCAGCTGTATAACTCTATTATCTACCTCAGTTGCATATTTATGATGCCACAAGTCGATTTTCCTTAATAAACTCTATGATAAATACTCAAAGGTTTCACTAGCTAATATCTAACCACTCGAAAAGCCTTAGCAAAATAAATATCCTTAAACAAGCATTAATTTCTGGAGCATTTATGAGAAATTGTGAACTATGCGCTAATTGAATTATTTCATCGTTGAGTGACTTTAAACAACGCTGCAAACCAAATTGCCAGCATTACATTAACAATAAAAGCGACAACAAAAACAACATCAGCCAATGGCAAGTCTGCTCACACACACACACACACAGACAGACAGACACATATACAGTTGTATGCATAAAGCACATATTGTGCACACTCATTAATTTGTAGCAAACATTTTGGCAGCGACGCCAACGACGGCTGCGACTGCGGCTGCGACGTTTCGCTGGAAAGCACATACCAAAACAACAACAAAATCAAAAGAGCAACTGCGAAAACGAAATCCAGTTTTGTTGTTGTTGTTGTTGGCGCCCCGGCGCGCACTTTATTCAATTTACCAATAAAATTTCAATCGCATTGCTCTTTTTAATCAATTCGCTGCGACACGCACACCAACAACTACAACAACAACAACTATGCATAATTTGTTTGTTGTTATGTTTTTTGATCAATTTTTAATCAACAGCAAAAATTTTCGTTCGCGCCTCGACGCCTGCAGCGGCCATTTGTGACAATTTTTGTTGCTGCTCTTTCGCTCTACTTTCTCTCACTCTGTCTCTTCGCCGCGCTTGCCATCGTGTAAGGCTATGCGTGTGCGTGTGCTCGTGCGTGTGTGAGAGAGCGGCAGAGAGTTGCCGTTATTGCTGTTGTTGTTGTTGCTTTTTGTGCCTAATTAAATTTGGCTGGCTATTTGGTGCCTTTTATTTTTAGCTATGCAAAAATAATTTGGCAACTTCCGCGCGGGCTAGCGAGTGAGAGCGAGAATGGACTGGCAATGCAACGGTCAGCAGAGCGAGCAGGCAGGCAAGCACACTATGCAATGCAAAACGCATGAAATTGAACGCAATTAAGCATGTGTGTGTGTGGATGATTTGTAAATGAAATTTAAGAAACTGTGGGAATATACATATGCAAATGGATTGAGTAAAGAGTCTCTTATGAAATCTTATTTAAAATGCGCATATGCAATTGATATGTTTACACTAAGCCCTGATTTATTGTTGCAACAGATCAAAATATCGTAGCATAGTCTCTGTATAACATGCAGACGGAGCTTGGCTTAGAATAGAGATTAGTAAGTAATAAGACTAGAAACCAATTATTTTGTTGCCTTTTGCACAGCACGGCAAATGGAGGTGGTTGACAGAGGATGTCTTGATATGAGAAAGAAATGAAACTCATTAGACATGCATAGGGGCACCTGCACGGACAGGTGAATGGATGTTTCTGTTTTCCATTCGCTCTGCTAGTCCAATTGCCGCAATGCCAAAATTTCAGATGCGAGTCTCGAGTCCTGTCATTAAAGGCGACTGCACTGCCCATTGCTCATGTGGCAACGCCCACGCATGCATTCGACTATTGTTTTTTGTTGTTGTTTTTGTTATTGTTGTTTTGCTTTTGAGTCGCCTCTTGAGTTCGAGGCGCTGCTGTTGGATAAACGGGGCCAAGAAATGTGAAGCAGTTTGTCTCATCCTACTTGGACGGGAAATTAGCTGCCATTAGTCATTTTTATTGTTTTCGGTCGCAGCCCCGACAACAACAGCAGCAACAACAACAACAATAGCTTAAGGAAAAACTTGGCATGGCCCAAATTGGGCAACAAACAATTTGTATTAACAATTTTTCCATTTCGGTACGCGGTCCGAAGTGAAATGTCTTAATTATTTTGGGAGCTAACCGCCTCCTGCCCGGCAATCCGAGAATCCGACAAGCCCAACAAACATACAATTTTCGTTTACGACATTTTAATTAAGTTTTTCGTTGGGTTTGCCTCCTCCGCCTCCTCCTCGGCCACTTCACTTCACTTTGACCCTCTTCTCTCGCACTCTCGCTACCTTTTCTTCCCTCTCTCTCTCCCTCTCTATTTCTCTTGTGGAAATTGAACAAATTAATAAGAACGCCATTGACACGCCCCGTAAAACGCCAGAGTTGCCCTATCCTATGCTCTCTATTAGCTGTTGCTGCTGCTGCTGCTGCTGCTGATCATCATCAGCTGTGATCATCAGTGATGAATGAATTGAGCTGATCTCCTACTGCTCATTAGCCTCGCCGACCGCGAGCGCGTCTAGTAATTGCCATCATTTCTATGGGGCCTACCTAGACCATAGATTAATTGAAGTGGAGCTGGAGCTGGACCTGGAGCTGGGGCCAGATATGAGAAGTTGCTGAGTTGCGAGTTAGTCAATTGGTTGAATGTTTCTAAAAAGCAAAATACAAAATAAACAGGCAACTGGATAAGTCCAAGCACGAATCGGAGATACGCTTATAGATTGTTAGAAACTGGAAACTGCAATTAGACCGAAGCCAAGTCCAGTGAAGCAATACATTGATTTGTTTGATTCTCCTTTGTGCCTTATCCTTAAACGTTAAGCAATACTTACATAACTGTCTTTTCAATAGTTTCTTCAATTCCTCTTTCTGTTGTATACTTAAACATAACCAGCAATATTTCGCTTGCTCAGTGCTTTATGGTTGACTTGAACCTTGCTTTGTGCTTTGTCCTTAAACGTTCTTTTTACTGAAGCCTTTGATTTGTAGACATTTTTACCTATGCTATTTAAAAACACTTAACTGTATTTATTAACTTATTATTATTAACTATTTTTTGCATTCCTCTATGACTCGCATTCGTAAACGTTTGTCGAAATCATTTGCCATTTATCATAGAGAGTTTTTTGAGCGCAACAAGCTGCAACAACTGTTGGGTTAACCCTCGCGTAGAGTGTTTGATGGAAAGCCAAAAACAAGACTGGAAGCCACGCGAGGCCATCAACATCAGCGGCTAATGCGCATTTGTGCGTTTGGTCCGATTTCCACAGTCCGCAGTCCGCAGTCCGATTTTCCCCATAATTAATAAAACCGCTGAGCATTGAGAGACGTCATTCGTCTCGTTGGCTAATTGGTCGCTCGTCAGATGCCCAGCGTCGACGCTCCAAATGAGCTTTTGACGAGCGTTTTGCCTCGGGAAATGATAATTATTTAAGTGACTCTCATTTAAACAAGCGAGAGCTGCCAAAAAAGAAACAAACTAAAGCGAACGAAGGAAAACACTTGAAGGAAAACGGAACGAAACGAAACGAAACGGAACGGAACAGCTGCAAATGGGGCGCCATATTATTTGCATAATTTACGAGGGCGACAACCCTGGCTGGGCCAATAAATTCACTCAATTTGTGTCCGTTTTGGCCAACAGCCAAGCAGCGCCATTTTTGGCAACGAGCCCCAGAACCAGCCCCAAACCCGACTTTAAAGCCGCACACCACCCCCGCCCCTCTGCGTGGGCGTGTGCAGCTATTTAGCTAATAAAAATCAAAAGGCGTTTTGTTCGCTAAACTTAAATTGAAAACACTTCAGCCAAGCCACAGCAACAACAGCAACAACAGCAACAACGAGCAAAAGGATAAACACTTCAAGGGGCGGATTTGGCTTAGGTGAAATAAAGCTCCCAAAAAAAAGTAAAAAATTCCCCTCTGTCTGTGACTGTGTGTGTGTGCCGTTAGGTACAAAGATGGCGGCTGCAGATAATGAAATTTGCTGAAATAAAAGAAGAAAAAAAAGCAAAATATAACAACAAATTGTTGGGGTTGGGGTGGGGGTTGGGGTTGGGGTTGCGGTTGGGGCTGGGGTTAGACTCGACTCTAGCTTTTGGTTAACTCTCTTTGTTGTTGTTGGCCATTTACAGTTTTGAGGCGTTATTCTTTTCTTTTCGTTGCTGTTGTTGTTGCTGCAGCCACGCCCTAACGCCCACTTTGGCAAATGGCCAATAAGTTGGCAGCCAAATTGGCCAGGCCATTCGAGATTAGCCGTTTAGCAACAAAGTCCCCATTAAGCACAAGCACATTGCAAATGAATTCAGTGCCACGCCCCCATCCCTGTCAAGCCGCCTCTTCGCGGCCTCATCCTCTTTTGTTGTCAATTTGCATTATTCGTTTTTCATAACTTGTCAAGTGGAAACTCGAATGGAAAAGGCTGTTTCTATGTCTGGAAAAACTTCCCACGAATTAAGATGCTCTCTGAAGAGTGTAACTGTTATCGTCGTTGTTGTTGTTGTTGTTATTAGAGTATCAATTATAGAGTTGTTCATAGAAGAGTTTGACTGATGCCTAGGAAACGACGAGAGTACGAACTATGCTGGGATGCAATGATATTTTCTTGTCATATTAAAGTAACTGAGATGGATATTATCTATTGAGACACTAGGTAAAAACTCGAGCTGAATCATATTCGATAATAGTTAAGCTTTGCCTTCGCATCGTTTCCAGTTTGATTCGATTGAGACCTCTCTAAAAGACTTGCATTTTCAGTAATAAATTGGGTAAGCCCAAGGAAACTGAGTAGAACCTGAGGCATATGTAGCAACCGCTCGATATAATCCAACTATGGAATATTATGATTCTATGAAAAGAGTAGAAAAAGAAATGAAATAAAAGTGAACTCATTGAACCGATGAATGAAAGATACTTAGCATCGATAGTACCATCTAAGATACATAACTCATGACCGATGAATCTTAACAGACAGCTTTGTAGAACGCCTGCCCTGCCGCCCTCTAGCCACTCTAAGCACACTGCGTGCAGGAAAATTCCTTCAGTTGATATAAATACGAAAGCCCAGGCGAGAAGGAAAAGCCGCAGACACGTAGAGTTAAGCGTTTTACCACAAAAAAAAACCAATGCCCCTTCCCCCATTTCCCATTTTCCGCTTCCTCCTTGCCAGCTACTCAAATGTTGTGTCGTCCTTTTTTTCTGGCACACACGTTTCGATTTTATGTTATCTCCATGGGGCTTACCAAGTGATACGCCCCGGCTCAGTCCATTCAGCCGCCAACCACGCAACCACCCAACCACCCAGAAGCGCTGCACAGCCAACGACATGAAAATTATGTAAAACTTAAGTAAAAGATGAGCTCGTCAAGAATTATGACACCCAAGGGACGAAGATGTGTGCAAAGCGCAACAGTGAATAAAGCAAGCAACAACAACAACAACACAAATAACTACGCTGTTTAAACAACCCCAAAATAATGCCCAGAGCCAAGAGCTAACTGGAATGCGGGAACTTTGAATACCCTTTGAAAATCCAATAAAGCCTTTCTGAAAAGTGTTTCAGGCAAAAGTAACGAGTAGCGAGTAAACAGAAACTAGCGAGTGTCAAGGTGACGAGTGACTAGAGACATAAAATAAGTTATAGACCAGTATTCAGATCAGTTTATAGAGACAAGTAAGAAGTAAGGAAGAAGGCGGTACAAAGTAACGAGTAGTTGGAAACTAGAAATAAAAGACGAGTAATGAGTAGCGAGTATTATATAATGAGTGACGAGTAACGATTAATACGTAACGAGTGATAAATAACGAGTAATAAGTAATGAGTGATGAGCAACGAGTAATAAGTAACGAGTGATAAATAACGAGTGATGAGTAACGAGTAATAATTAACGAGTAATAAGTAACGAGTAATAAGCAACGAGTAATAAGTAACGAGAAATAAGTAACGAATGATGAGTAACGAGTAATAATTAACGAGTAATGAGTATCGAGAAATAAGTAACGAATAAATAATATTGCATCATTAGTAGGGGAATGACGAGTAAAGGGTAACGAGTGAATAGTAAGGCAATGGCAAGTAATGAGTAAGAGAGTGATGACCTATGCGTTACGAGTAGCAAGTGATTAGTATTTAGAGAAGTAACAACGAGAAAAACAAGAAATAAAGAGCAAACAATACAGACAAATGTGAACTGAGTAACAAATGACGAATAATAAGACTCAAATAAAAAGTGATTACAAACGAGAAACAAGCAGAACGAGTGAAGTATATAATGATTAATAAGTTTCAGTCTGGAGTGGAGAATGCAGCAGAAGAAACGAGGCCTTTTCTAAGTGAGGAGTAACCAAAGAACCGAGTGGCGAGAGGCCAGTCAGAAGCAACGAGTAAATTGTAACGATTAGCGATAGACTTGCTGTTGTTGCTATGACGAATAAAACTCAAACGAGTCAAGCAGCGAATATCAAGGACAAGTGACGAGTGAGGATAACGTTTAATTGACTCAAACGAATAGTTGTATGACTAAGCGATATACCTGACGCAGCTGCCTTTCGTATTAAGTATTCAGCTTCTGCTTCAAGCAAACCGTCCCCAGGCCCCACATAAAACTCTCCACAAGAGAAGGAAGCAGCGCAAACATAAAAAGGCAGAAATCAAATCTAAACTAAAACTACATCATGAGGCATTTAAGTGGCAGGCCCACACTCACACACACACATATAGAGAGAGAGAGAGAGAGAGAGTGAGAGAGGGAGAGCGAGAGAGCACTCGCTCAATAGCAGCGAGTTAAGCAGCCAAGCGTAGCCTGTGTATCCACCCACAGGAGAACGTTTGTTTGGCGCTCGTAAATGCCTCATGTGCGTTTATATTGAAACAGATTGCTCCACCAGCCGCTCGAGCTCTCCTGCCCAGTGCCAGTCACAGTGGCTGCTCCTTGCCTGTTCGTCCTGTCGCTCGTGCTGTGTCCTTTGTGAAATTGTTGCGGTTTGCAATTTGCTGCAAATGACACTTGTTGTGAGCACCCTCGCTGTCTCGCTGTGTCGCTGCCTCCCATCCGTGCCTCGTCCTGTGACGCGTCCTGTTCTTAGTCCTGGCAGCCATGTTGGCCTCTTCTACAAGGCTGCCCGCCTCATGCGTGCGTGCGTGCGAAGGCGACGCATTGACTGCGACGCGCATCAACCACCAAAGGCAGGCAGCCGGGCAGGACACACGCACCACCCCCGCAGCCCTCCATTCCCCTGCCCTGCTCCTCCCTCTTAGCCAGCAATTGGCCAAGCAGCTGCTGCCCCCATTCTGCTCTCCCTCTGCTTGCAGCGCTCGACACTTTGGGGCTAATACAATTTATACACTTGGCTTGGCGTCGTTTCGGTTTGGCTCACTGCCACGCCTGGCAATGTGGTCCGAGTCAGGAGTCCTGTGCCAGGATATGCTAGCAGGCAGAGACAGAGGCAGAGGCAGAGGCAGAGCCAGCAGCAGAGCCAGAGAC
Organism: Drosophila eohydei; assembly: GCA_035045825.1. Lineage (NCBI taxonomy): Eukaryota > Metazoa > Arthropoda > Insecta > Diptera > Drosophilidae > Drosophila > Drosophila eohydei. Next base: position 453,603 of record JAWNOT010000042.1, on the reverse strand, counting down.
AGAGGCGGGCCACGTTTGTCAGCCAGTTTTACGGTTGGATCAATGTTTATGCCGTTATACACATACACACAGACACACGCACACAATCACAGCGCGGCATTTATCCTTGTTACACGAAACACACACCCCGACAGTCCTTGCAACACACACCCACACACACGCAGCCAGCCACAACAACAACTTTGGAGCTGCCTGCTCGTTGGCTTTTGGCGACGTTTGTAAATTGGAAAATTTTTGCTTTGCTTGTGTGTGCCTGTGTGTGGGAGTGTGTGGGAGTGTGTGTGAGCTGGCTGCCAACTCGCCTTGTTGTTGTTGTTGTTGTTGTAGCTACATATTTCTTGTATCCATCGCCTGGCGTTCCGCTCGTTGAGCCCCGCGTCTCCAACGCCTCCATTTGCCTTCCACTTGCCTCGTTGTATCTAATAAACCTTAAATGAAGGCAATATTGTGGGGTTGTTTTGGGTTAATATTGAAACGATAAAATTGAATTGAGCCCTATGCCACAACACAGGCAACAGCAACAACAACAACGCAGACGTCCCTGAAAGTTTTTTGCTTGCTTTGTTTTTTGTCTGAACTTTGCAGGATTTTTGTGAGTTGTAATGACACTTTTAGCTGACTTTGTAGCCATTTTGCTAGCTATCTCTATCACTATCAGTCTCTCTCCCTCCCTCCCTCTAGCTGTAGCTCTGTGATTTGGTATTGAAAATGTTGCTGTTGGTTGTCCTCGTTTAGCTGCGTGCGGTTTTTAATCAATTTTTCCAAAAAACATTTTTGCCATAACTTTTTCTATTTCGGCTCTGTATGTGTGTGTGTGTGTGTGTGGAAGTAATCATTAGCAATATCTATGTATGGCCAAAAATTTTAACAGCAGTCGCAGAGGTTTAAGCATTTTTAGTTATCGAAATATCGATGTCGTTTGGCTAGTTGGAATTCTGAAGACGGAATCGATAGCTTTTAAGTGTATTATTTAATAAATTAAAAAATGTAACTATGCTCGTTTAGTCTCTGACTTATAGGAGAAGAAATGTTATGTGATTTAAGCTAGTTATAAAAATTAAATCGATAAATATTGTTCTATTATAATTGATCGAAAAGCACTTTTAGTTAGTTTTGAGTTATGCAAGACTTACAAAATCGATAAGCGTTTAATGCTTATCGCATTTATCGATAACATGTTTATCGATAATAATGTATTGAATGTATCGATACACATATTTATTTAAAGTTAACGTTAAAGATAAAGGCCTGTAAATAAAGCTTTGAAAGGTTTAGGCAACCTTTTCATTTAAAGCTTTAAGCCCTTTATCAAATAGATCGATAAACACCTTTTAAAAAGTTGCGTAAAATTTGTAAAATCATTTAAAAATCTATATTTCTATATTTTAATGTTATGAGTCGCATAAGAAATTGCGACACCAACAATTTCTTGAATTTTCGAATGAATATAATATATATATATATATATATATATATATATATATATATATATATATATATATATATATATATATATATATATATATATATATATATATATGTTATATGGATACACATATACAGATCTGCATAGTTTATTCTGTTCTTTTTTTTTTTTTTTCATTTTATTATTTAGTGCCGCACACTTTGCGCCTTGGTGTCTGCAATGCTTTTGCATCTGCCTGCGTTTGTGGCAAGTTGTTTCGTTCTTTCTGGCCTAATACAAAAAATTTGCGTGCATACGAAAAGTAATTCAAGTGCCGACGGCATTTTATTGGCCAAAACGGAAGAGCGTGTTGTTGTTGTTGTTGTTGTTGTTGTTGTTGTTGTTGTTGCTGTGGCAGTGGCTGTTACGTTTTTTTTTATTAATTGAAAAGTTAATTAAAGGTGATAAAAATTATACATGCCACCGATTTTCGCGCTGCAGGCGTTCGCCAGCGACAGCAGCAGCAGCAACAACAGCAATGAACAAGTCAGCTAAAACAAAAAGAAGTAAAAACACGTTTCAATTACACACACACGCATACTGCTGCTGGTGTATGTGTGTGTGTGTGCGCTAAATACATATGTAAGCTTGCATGTATGCATATTTAATGCTCAATAAAAACCTTTGATGCTCTTCTTAAACACATGTACATACATAAACACAAACACATAAATATATATACATATACGTATATATATATATATATACGTATTTGTACATTATGCTGAAGCGCTTATAGATTCGAATATGCCTCCCCGTTTTATCAATTTTAAATACAGGCTCTGCTTTTACGCACAGCAAATTGCAAAAGCAGAGCGCTTTCTGCTCTGCTCTCTCGCTCACTCGCTGCACAGCAATCGCTGTCGCAGTCGACGTGCGGCGTCGCCATAGTTTCGTGCTGAAGCAGAGAGCGGCCGGAACACATGTACAGCAAACGGGCAAGAGCAAGTGGGCGGCATGTGTGCCGGTGCGAGCGAGATAGCGCACGTATGGAGCTCGGCAAGTTAATTAAATCCTCATGTATTAATCACGGCACCTACCATCATCGGACGGCCGCAGTTGCTGCCGACACCGCCGACGTCGCCGCTGCCGCTGCTACACCATCATGACGCTCTATTAATCGCCATCGCCGCAAACAAACTCATCCTGGCGCGTCTCTCTCTCTCTTCAGACGTCGGCGTCGCTGCCCCTTTGCCCTGCTGCCCGCACAGTTTTGCATCGTCTCCTCCTTCCCCTTCCATTCGCTGGAATTGAAGCTCGAGTCTCAGTTTCGGTTTCAGTCTCTGCGCTTGCGTGATTCTGATGGCAAATTAATTCCTTGGTAATTTGTTTTGATGTGATGTGCGACTTGAAATTGATTGAGATTGTGTTCTTGTTGTTGTTGTTGTTGTCGCTGCTGCTGTTGTTATTGCTGCTCTGGCTCGGGCCAATAACAAAGGCAACAACAACGGCAGCCGAGAATTTATTAAAGCAGCAGCAGAAATCAATTTTTATGCTCAGCTTTATTTTTGCGCTCTGCTTTTCGCTTTGGTTTTGATTTTGTTGTTGTTAGCTTTTCGATGGCCCTCTTCACCTCTGCTGTTGTTGCTGTTCTTCTTGTTGTTTGGCTTAAGCATAAATCATAAGCCATAGCCCAGACACACAAACATACATAACTTTCAATTAATAAACTATTGTCTATATTAATAGATTTCTTGTTGCCCATAAATTTAATTTGTTTGCTCAATTAATTTTATTCATATCTGCATGTGTGTGTGTTTGTGAAAAAATATGATTTGATTGGTTTTAGGTGAAGTAGTAAGCGAGTAAGTCAGGTGAGTCAGTTCATTTGAACATTGCAGAATAAAAGCTGTAGCATAAATATAGGTAAATTGTATTTTTAACATTTAAGGAGTAAACAATTTGAGTTAGTTCATTTGATCTAGATCTCTCATTTAAAAATAAATTTAAATCAGCTCAATGAACTACATGTCTCGTTGTGAACCCATGACTCTCATACTAATTTTTTAAATTCAGATTATTAAGCATATGGGAAAAACTGTTTCATATACAAAATTCACCCAGTTCATTTGAACTAGATCACCCATACAGAAAATAAGCTATAAGAATATAATAGTAACGAACCTTATAATATATCACCTTAGACCAAATGCAGAGCCAATTTCAGCCAGTTCATTTGAACTAGTTCATGGATGCTGCATCAGAATCAGCTTAACCTTTGTACCGATCTTTATTGCTTACCCTTGGAACTAGTTAATTTATTTAGCTAAGTTCATTTCAGTTCCTAGTTCTCAATTCCATTTCTCCAAATTTGGTTTTCTGTTTGATTTGTTCTTTTGAATTCCATTTGCCTAACGATCCAATCAAATGCATCCACCCACTTAAATTGCATATTTGCCTAAGCATCGAATTTGCATTGCACCTGCAGCTGTTCCATCGCAGACACACACAGATTCAAGTTGGGATTCGGACTGGGATTGGGAAACACTGCCGGTTCATTCGGTTCCAAAGTACACGCCCACTCGTGCTGGACGTCGTTCGTAATCAAATTAAGTAAATTACAAGCTCTCAAATGTGCAAGACTCGTGTTTTACCTGGCTAATAACTGCCGAAAAGGAAAAGTTCCATATACCAGTTGGGACAACATAACCAACCGAACCACCCCCCCCCCCCCTTCTACTTCCTTCTTTCTTCCCCTCTTCTCTTCGATAAGCAGACAACCTCGAACCTGAACTGCAAACTGATCGTGCGATCAGTGAAAGGAGGGAACCAACACGGACAAAGCACAAAAAAAAACGTTGCCACAACTTAAGAACTCAATTTGAAGCTTTAGTTTGCCGTCTCTTTTTGGCAGCAGGCTTCACTCTCGCGCTCTCGCTCGCACTCGCTGCGCTGCGCATCTGTCGTGCGCTGGCTGATCTTTGCCGCGCTTCCTTTCTAAATTGATTTTGAAAACAAAATGATCGTAAATTTTGATCGCCTTTGCAGCCTCTGCAAATTACTGAGCTTTTGCTCCGAAACTGAAACCAGACCCGCCCTGATCATCAGTTGTTGTTGTTAATGTTTTGTTGGTGTGCCTTGGCTTTTATGGGCCTTGATTGAGTTGTCATATTTTATTACCGAAAATTTTAGACAACGCCACAACGACTTTGACTCGCAACCGCAGCGAAACATTTCATTTGCCGTGGCGAATTGCGATCGGGGCGAAGCGACGAAGACGGACGCAGAGACGGAGATGCAGACGCTAACGCTGACGCTGACGTCTGACTGCGACGCTGACTGCGATGTTGGCGCACATACGCTTAACACCTGTGTTCGCCTTGCAGTCGGTCGCTGCACATGCGTGTGTGTCTTTATATGTGTGCATGTGTGTGATATTCAGGTGATAATATGCCCGCCATTTTCGTAATGGAAAGTAATTATTGTTTGCGGCAACGAATTACAGTAATCGTCATAAAATGTTTCCCCATGACTGCCTACAGCAAACCAGGCGAGGGAACGCCAGCCAACAACCAGGCAACTGCCCAACACCAAGACCCAACAATCAGCGGCAGTAAACAGCAACAACAACGAGAGCAGCAACAACAGTGTCGAGGAACAGCCGCTACGGCAGCAGTTGTCCGTTGTGCCCTGCTATAATCAAGGGAAATAACATTTTCAAGCAGCGTTAAAACTAACATTAATTATGTCCGAAACGAACAAAACGATCAGCGAGAGCCGAAGAGGCGAAAACGCAGGGAACGAAGCAAACCAAATTGGGCAAAACTTTCAAAGAGAGCGAGTGTGAACGTGAGAGCGCGCAAAAGGCAGAGAGATAGAGAGTGCGAAAATAAGAAAAATGGGCAATAAGAAATGAGAGCAGGCATTGTTGAGCTTATTGAATGTTGTTGTTGTTTTATTTTATTTTTTTGAAGAGAAAGATGTTGGCGCCCCCTGTTGCATAAATCGAGCAGATAGTGTAACGAATGCCGCGAAGAGCCCATCCACACAAATGGCAGTAAAATGAAGAAATTGAAAAGAGTCAATGTGCAGCGGCTAAAGATGGACAACGGCAGAGGCAATGGCAGCGACAGCGTACGAAACATTGCTCCAGAGTTACGCCCCAGACGCACAGGCGCAGCAGCGATGCGGCTGCAGGCGGGCAGCAACAATGTTGGAATTGGTACTGGAACTGGAAGCGCTGGCAGCGACGCCAACGCCTAACGAGCGAGCGAGCGAGCGCGGAAAGGCAAAAAAGAGCGAGCGAGCGAGCGACGTTAATAAGAAATTAATGTCTTGATCATTTTCGATCGTTATGTAAATCAATCAGGCAAATTATAGCTCAGGGGCTTGCCACAATAATTAGACCCTATTCGTAATGCAGCCGCAACAGCAACACAGCCAGAGCGAGAGCAAAAGAGAGGAAGGCCAAAAGATAGAGACAGCGTATAAAGGCCCGATAGTCATGGCGTGCAGACGTCTCAGACGCAGACGCTGACGCGCCCCTCGAAAGCAAAATGCAAAAAAAAGAGGAAAAGAAGAGAAGAAACGGAGAAGAGGAAACATTTTTGCTGGCATGCAACGCCTTGATGTCTTCTTCGGAGCTCGAGTTGTTGCTGGAGCTGGAGCTGGATCTGGAACCGACGTCTTCATTAAAACAACAAAACATTTATGCGCCGCTTTGGCATGTCGATGTCGATGTCCAGGTCGATCGGAGGCAGCGATCGTTCGTTCGTTTGAGAGCTTTTCGTCAAGAGTCCAGCCAAAGGCAACCAGCTTCAGCTTCAGCTTCAGCTCTGGACTCTGGCAACGTAACAAGATGCGTAAAAATTATTGATTTTCCTTGACTTGATTGTTGTTGGCTATCAAAATTTAATCATAACATGCAACACGAGACCAGCGAGCGAAAGAGCGGGGCAGAGAGAGAGGCAGGGGAGGAGGACTGGCAACATGTTGCCAAGTTAACCACTTGAATTTTCAATTTTGCATCGCAGCAGCAGCAGCAGCAAGTAATTTGCTGCGTTGACGTGCCTGGCGTGGCAGATGAGCAATGACCCAGCACACGAGCTCAACAGTGGTCAAACCGGGGGCAGGCAGCATGGGGCAGGGCAGAAGAGGGGCAAGCGAGTGTAGCTCGTCGTGTCGATCAATTCATTTTAATGCAAACAACTCATATAAATTCATGTGCAAGTTGGCAGCAGCAGCAGCAGACGACGCTGTGCCCGTTCGAACCTCGACGGCAGATCGACAGATCGGTCGATTGAAGTGGCCCCAATGCGAGGATCTCCACTTATCAGCCCCACCCAGCCGCTGCCCCTCGCTCGCTCTGTCTGTGTGTCCACTCGGGTCAGTCACTCACTTGCTCAGGGTTCTTCTCTCCAATTACCGTCGTGGCAAGTGCAAAGAAATTCATTAATTTAAGTGCCACACATTTGTTGCCCACTGTGCGGCTGCCCCATCTCTCCCTCTCCCTCTCCCTCTCCCTGTTCGTGCAGCTTCATCCATGAGCTTAGGAAATGGGTGTGTAAACGTAATGCAAATGTAATAGCAACATCTTCTTAACCTGGCCAATTACATGGATGCCATCAATTACATTAGAACTCGTCATGTGGAGCAGAGAGACTGACGCGGCTGAAATCAATTTTGGATTGGCTGCAAATTTTAGAGAGCAATTTAACGACTGTGGAACGTGGAAGACATTCGCACGTTCAGAGAGAGAGACAGAGAGAGAGAGAGAGCCAGAGAGAGAGAGCGAGAAAGTAGGCGAGAAGAAAACGAGAAAGAGAGCAAGAAAGACAGCTTACGATATTCTAAGAGAATGAACGAGAGATAGATGAAGAGAAAGATAAAGAAAAATATATATATATAGAGAGAGAGAGAGAGAGAGGGAAAAAAAGAGGGAGCAAGAGAGAAAAATAAATAAAAAATATAAAGAGAGATAGAGAGAAATAAAGATAATGAGAAACGACAGAGAAAAAAGATAAACAGAGTATCTGTTTCTCGAGAAAGAAATAAAGAAAGAAAGGTGAGAGCGACAGTCCGACATTGGGATAGCTTATGATAGTGCAAAAGAGAGAGAGAGAGGAAGAACGTTAGAGATATCGAGAGAGAGGTATATTTATTTTTAGGTATTTAGAGACGGGCAGAGAGCAATTGAAAAAGGAAGCAAATGACACAGAGAGAGAGAGAGAGAGAGAGAGAGAGAGAGAGATAAAGAGATAAATAGATAAATAGAGAGAGAGAGAGACAGGTAGAGAATGGAAGAAGAGAATGGTACAGGGAGAGATATAGATTTCGAGAGAAAAAGGTTAGAGTACGAGAGATAACTAGCGAGAGAGAGAGAGAGATTCACATTATATAAAGTAGCTTGAAGAAAAGGATTACGGATCTTAGAAGTTTTACTAGTCGATAGGGGTCAATTCATGTGCTCGTTATGAGACTTTACTTCCTATACTAGTTAAATCATGGCCATGAATCATATAAATTAAGGAAGAGAAATATGATTAGCAGAAGCAAAATAGAAAATATGAGGCCAAAGGTTTCCTCAGCCTAGACTTCTGGCACTCGCAGTTATTCTCGATTGGAGATGCCAACTCTATAGCTTGATCATCGATTGGAGTTCTTTCATGTGTGTGTTGGCCAAGTGAGCTAGGCTCACGTGCAGCTTAATGGTTTTGGTGATTTCGGGATTCTCACGTCTCGAGATTCTCATGGGGCGCGCTCGGAGCGTTTAGCGTGCGGCGTGCAACAATTTAACACACTCCAAAGTTAGAGACGCAGCCGAGGTCGCTCGAACAATTCATCAAAGTGGAAGAACAGCAAAAACAGGCAGCTAAACGACTTTGACAGCCACTGAAAACTCAGCCAGGCAAAGGGGTTACAAGAGAAAAAACAAACCAAAAACAAAAAAAACACGTTAGGAAAACCAAATAGAAAGCCCCGTTAACAGGGGCGCGTGGCCCGGATCCGTAGTGAGTTTTTTCTCATCCTTTTTTGTTTTATGGGATGCTGCGTGAGGGTCGCATAATTAGCAGCCCTAATAAGAGGCTGCCATGTGTGAGCGAGTGTGAGAGCTGCAATTTGTATTTTTTATATTTATTTAACTGTGACTCGAGCTCTATTTAACTCTCATTTTTTCTACTTTTTTCTATTTTTTTTTTTTTAATTTTTTGTAAGCAAAAAACAACGCAAAGCAAAGCAAATCAAATCATGTGACAAGCTTCTAATGAACCTCAAAAGGTGCCACGACCCGCTTAAAGCAGCGCAGCGTCTGACATTTGTGTGGCCTATAAATGCTAATGAGGCCTCGTTTTATGCTCTTTTTTTGTGCATTTTGTTGCTGGAAGTTAATTTTTTATATAGATTTTTATGGTGATTTTTTGGGTAATTCTTTGTGGGTCGTTCGACTTTGTGGGAGACGAACAAATTTGCAGCCACTGCCACTGCCACACTGCCACCGCTAACTGGCACGAGCCTTGGCACTGGTTGAGTTTACAGATTTGATTCGCCTTTGGTAGCCCCCGAGGCGGGTAGTTTTGCCCGCTCAGCGTTATGGTCACGAGCCTTGTACTTTTTTCCCCTAGGGTACTCTCGCTCTCGCTCTCGCTCTCGCTGTCTCTGGCTGTTTGTCGCTGCATTTTGTTCCACTTGAGTTTGTTTGCTTAACGACCTTTGAAATTAGGCAGAGCTAAGGGGCAATAGGCGTTAGATGGACCCAATGCAGCAGCCCGTAGATTAGACGCTGTCCGCAGAGTCTGCCAAAGCGACAGCAACAACAGCAACCATAATAACAATTTATACTATTTATATGCAAATTTGCAAGCGCCTCGCAACTGTGCACCATTTGCTGGCCTAATTAAAATAGGGCTAACATTTTTAATTAGGCCAAAATGTGTAGTGAACAGGGACAGACAAGCGGCAAAGCCAAATATGCATGCCTGACGGCACAATCAAGCGGCAGAGGCATAAAGCAGCAGTGGGAGAGGGGGGTGAGGGGGGAGAGTGGGACAGAGAAGCAACTCAAAGTCACTATCATACGAAAAGGGTTAAGCCTGTCCGGCAACTGAAACCCCATTCAATATGCACATCGGAAAAACTCTTCAAGCTCAGCTTCTGCTGTTTGATTATTTCTAATTGATGTTAGCAAGACACGAGAAGTGAGCGAATATAGGAGATCATGCAGGCAATGCCTTTGCTTTAACCAGTTGAGAATTCCATGCTCGCCTTTACTTGCCTAGCCTAATGGCTATACAATAATAGAGCCATTGTGAGCCTCACTAAGCTAAGGACAAATCGAACCACTTAATATCATTTAACAACATTCAAAAGGTTCTAAACTGCCTAAGGCAAAGCAAAAAGTCTTTCCAGAAGACAACAATGATGAGTGAGGAGATTGACATTTGATCTAGCTTCAGTTTGCTTAGCGAATGAGAGAGCTCGGCAAATAGATAACAGCGTGTGAGATCGCTCACTCAGCCCTTCGATTTGATTAGGAATATATAGCCCAATGTCACCTTTCGCTTCTACTGCTGGCTGCATTAGGTATTCCTTGAGGCATCTGTAACTCTTCCTTAAGACTTTCAAATGCTTCTGCGTCGCTGCTTGATTGTTTCACTAACTGATTTGGTAGCTGTCATAATTTTTGTGCTCCATTATCTGATTTATAAGCAGCCCTTTGCCATCGACGCCGACACGCCCCCTCCCAGGCAGGCTTGGGCCGCAGTTTGCTATCGATTTGAGTTAATGCATGAAGGCGCCTTGTAGCAAATTAGGGGCATGGACCCCAAGCACAACTATGCCACAGCAAGACCAGCTCACTGGGAAACTGAGAGAAGGACAGACAGAGAGAGGGAGAGCCAGACAGAGAGAGAGCGTGCTCGAACAAAGTCAGAAAGTCAACAGAAACCATAATTCAGATAATTTTATTTATAACACCCTTGAGGAATTATATTTTATTTACTCTTTCAAGTGTGATGATGAGGCCGCTGAGCCAAGAGCCGAGAGACCCATACGAATGCGAATGGACAAGCGATACCAAGGACCTGTCCCCGCTCGCACCCCTCCCCCGCCCTGCATTGTCTGCGCCTGTGTGTGTTTGCGTCTATGAGTCGCTGGGTCCTTTGTTGTGTCAATCGAGGGTTGGAACGGGCCTCGAGACACTCCTTCGATTTGGTAGCAGATGTGTTTATAAATTGTTGAAATCTGTGTGCATTTTAACATATGAATATCACGTAGTCCCGACTCCGGCCCGGAATCCGGAATGCGGCGAGTGTGTGCTTGGGGTCGGCCGCATCATTGTCATCATTACGTGGAGCTATCGAATATGCGCATCGAAACTTGAGTTTGATTGGTTTTTAGTTTTTGTCTAGCTCCCTCAGCTATCTCTCTCTCGCTCTCGCTCTCTCTCTCTCTCTCTCTTGTAGCCTTATTTGTGAATTGTTAAGTGATCTCGCCCCCATCCGCCGCAGCTCTAATTGGTTAGCCAGCAAATTCTGCAATTAAATTTCACTTAAAACTGCAACTAAACACAGGCTTTGCCTCTGGCAACGAGGGAGCTGACTGCGACGTTTGGGGGCGAGCGAATTGGGTTCGCGCTACATGTAATTTACTTCCGCAGCGGCGCTTTAAACATATCCGAGGCACCAGGCCCAAGCAACACCCACCACTTCCTAATTGTGAAAACCAATTTGCGCTGCTATAAATTAGAAAGACAAACGACGGCAACGGCAACGGCAACGGCAACGGCAAAGGCTCCGACAACAACATTGCCAAATGCAATGCGCCCGCCCGCGTCTGGGGCTAAGAATGGAGGCCAGAGGCAGAGGTCTACGAGCAGCAGCGACTGGCAATTGGGGGCAGGGACAACTGTGGCTGGCTGCTAGAAGGCGGGCCTGGGATTGAACGACCATCCAGCCAGCAGAGCCATGCCACGCCCATTGCCAGTGCCGTTGCCGGCTGGTTCCTGTGTTCCTGTGCTCCTCTATGCGCTTAGCCGTTAGCATATCTTGGAAATTTACATAAATAGACTTTAATTGTTTGCAATTATAATACGAGCCTAGCGTGAACGAAACCCAAATGCACAGACAGCCAAGGAGACCGAGGCAGAAGCCCCCGACTCGACTTCCATGTTGGCTATATGTGCTGTCTGCCTCTCCTGCTGCCGCTCCCCCGCTCCCCCTCTCCCTCTCTCAATCTCCCTATACCACGCCCACGCGCTTGTCAGTTAATTATGCTCGCTTGTTGGCAGCAGCTCCATTTGCGATGTGCGATTTGCAATTGCGATTTACCATTAGCGATTTGCGTTTAGAGCTGAGCGCCTAATGCCAACAACTTATCGACTTTTGCAGTCTCCTCCGCCTCCGCCTCCGCCTCTGCCTCTGCCTCTGCCTCCGCCCACGACGATGAGACGGCCAGCGAGAGCAGCGCAGCAGCCGCTGCCAATCGTCGACGGAGCCGCACAAACTTCAACACCTGGCAGCTGGAGGAGCTGGAACGGGCCTTTCTCAGCAGCCACTACCCGGATGTGTTCATGCGCGAGGCTCTCGCCATGCGGCTGGACCTAAAGGAGGGGCGCATTGCGGTAAGTCCCGATGTCAAGAATATCGAAAAGAATCGATAACCCAATATAGGTAAATACCTAATTGAAGCACCTGAAACATTTCGAATTTGTTTCGATCGATTATCGATAACATGTCGTAGAATATTCCAGCTAACAATCGATCTATAGCAATTAGTTATTCAGTTATATGATTAAAAAACAATATATGATTTGAAACATTTCCTTTCGCTTATCATTCGTCGAAATCACACATTCGAGCATTCGATTTATCGATAGCAACTACTAACTTTTCTTTCCCCTTCCATAAGCATAATCAATTCAAATATTCATCGTGAAATATCCTAAGCTTTATTATAAAGTATAGAGAATTTTAAGCGATCGATAACTTGTCAGAATTAGAAATATAATATGTGCGTTATCGATAACAAATTATACATTTATTCATTTATTATCAACTAAAGTAGACATGATAAGTTATCGATAACTTTTAATAGACCATTTTTAGATATTATAAATAAGATGTTATCGATCAATTGTATAAGGAGGATAAATATATCGATGTCTACATGTTAGTCAAATATCATAATATCAACTCATATAATCTGTTTCTTAAACATATTTTTCAGTGCATTTGTCATCGAATATGCCTGTGGTATTGATTTGATGTAATCGATAAATGTATCGATTATCACGTATTCTGTTTTTTTAACTTAACGAATTTACATAAACTCTATTTTACAATAAATATATCCATCGATAATCCATTTCTATTGATTTGATGTAATCGATTAATGTATCGATAACTGTATATTCCTTATTTCGCAATGCAAATCAAACAAAATTATATTATTAGTCTCCTAATTCTATTTTCCAATGCATTTGTCATAGATAATCCTTTTAGTATTGATTTGATGTAATCGATCAATGTATCGATATCTGTATTTTCTTTATTTCGCAATGCAAATCATATAAAATTTTATTATTAGTCTCCTAATTCTATTTTCCAATGCATTTGTCATCGATAAACCATTTATTATTGATTTGATGTAATCGATCAATGTATCGACATCTGTATATTCCTTATTTCGCAATGCAAATCAAACAAAATTGTATTATTAGTCTCCTAATTCTATTTTCCAATGCATTTGTCATAGATAATCCTTTTAGTATTGATTTGATGTAATCGATCAAGGTATCGATATCTATATATTCCTTATTTCGCAATGAAAATCAAACAAAATTATACTATTAGTCTCCTAATTCTATTTTCCAATGCATTTGTCATCGATAAGCCATTCAGTATTGATTTGATGTAATCGATCAATGTATCGATATCTGTATTTTCTTTATTTCGCAATGCAAATCAAACAAAATTATATTATTAGTCTCCTAATTCTATTTCCACTGCATTTGTTATCGATAAACCATTCAGTATTGATTTGATGTAATCGATCAAGGTATCGATATCTGTATTTTCTTTATTTCGCAATGCAAATCAAACAAAATTATATTATTAGTCTCCTAATTCTATTTTCCAATGCATTTGCCATAGATAATCCTTTTAGTATTGATTTGATGTAATCGATCAATGTATCGATATCTGTATTTTCTTTATTTCGCAATGTAAATCAAACAAAATTGTATTATTAGTCTCCTAATTATATTTTCCAATGCATTTGTCATCGATAATCCTGTTGTGTTCTGTTGGCTTGGCATCGAGTTTGATCGCACTTGATTGCAGTGGCATTTGCGTGCGCCTTGTAAAACAATTTGACTGCAACTGCAACTCAATTACTCAATAAAACCAATTACCCGACTATTTTTATTCATTATAATTCATTTTATTTCATTTCGAATTGCGTTTCGTGCCGCTCGCTGCTGTTGGAATGATTTCAATTGCATTGCCCAAAGAGTTGACGCTGTCGATGACGACGACGACGACGATGGCGATGCCGTTGCCGTTGCCATTGCCATGCCCGAGTTGCATGTCAGGCGTGTGATTATCGTCGTCGGTTTCTTGGGCTGGGACATTATTCTATGTCTGCGTCTACGCTTTAGCCAGAAATTGTTTCTTGACATGACATATCAATTTGTCAATGCGAACAAGACGAGACAAGACTGCCACAGACTGCCACAGTCGGACAGACAGACGGATAGTTGGACAGGTGAGCCAGCTGGCTGATGGGCGGTGCAATTCGACTTGGCTTTGGTTCAGGTTGAGGTTTGGGCGCTCGTTAAAGCGCAGGCAACGTGAGCATCGCATGCAGCTACTCAAAAACAATTTGCTGCACATTAAAAAATGCACAATGCATGCAAATGACTTCAAATTGAAGTGACACACACAGAGAGAGAGAGGGAGAGAGAGAGCGAGAGAGAGACATTTGAACGCCCACTCGAAATGCGTTTGCGTTGCGCTTGAGTCGCTCCTCAAACTGCCCCCAATTAGGGACGCCATTTTGTTTACGACCCGCCGTCTAACCCCATGAATAGCGAACGAGTGCATATCGAAACCGACCCCGAAATCGAAACCGAAACTGAAACTGAAACTGAGAATATTATAACTAAATTACGATAGCGACATTATAATAATAATATTCATTATTCTTGCTATCGTTCAGCTATTCAGCTGATGCGAACTCATTAATTGCGAGTGTCTAAGATCGTTATTTCTCTGACTAATATCATATCATATCATATCATATATATATCATTAGCATAGGCATATAGATTCTATATGTGGATACTTATTGAACTCTATGTAATCCACATATCGTGTAATCCGTACAATAAACTGAGCTCACATGTTACGTAAGCTTGACTTAACCCGCTCTCACTCAGCGTTCAGCTGTCTCTTTCAGTTTCTGTGCAGAGTAATCCTTTGATCTTGCAGATCTCTTGATGAGCTTAGAGACAGATTCCAATGAATAAGCACGAAGCATTACCTGAAAATCCTTGCTATATATTTCCTTGGCTAAGTTTACTCGCTATGTCTTTCAACATATCCGATTTCTTCGATCTATAGGCTATATCGAATCTGATTCTTATATTAGTCAGCGAACGAATTGTAAGAGGCTTCCAAGACTCAACGATGTCACCTGCTCACCTGCTCGGTGTCTCCTTGTCGAAGCTAGAGTGCGTGTCTTCTGGGTTAGGCTAAGCTATTGTTCAGCTGCTTTTAGACTGTCGTCTAATATCTCGTATCTCGTACCACTTTCAGGTGTGGTTCCAGAATCGCCGCGCCAAGTGGCGCAAGAAGGAGCACACGAAGAAGGGTCCTGGTCGGCCGGCGCACAATGCTCAGCCGCAGAGCTGTAGCGGAGCGCCGATTCCGCTGCAGGAGCTGCGCGCCAGGGAACGGTAAGTGAACGATACAGCAACAGTTGCCCCATAACTGATCCCACTCCATGGCCAATCCTCTCGAGCAGCGCACAGCGCAGCAAGCGCATAGCCAAGGCGATCGAGCGGCAGGCGCGAAAGCTGCGCCTCAAGGGGCTCGAGGTCAATGTGGAGCAGCTGCGCGCCGACTATCTGGCGGCTCACCAGACTGAGCCCAGCAGTCACATGGAACTGCAGCAGGAGCTGGAGCACGGCGAGCAGCTGGACGAAGAGCTGCCCATCGATGTGGTGGGCGGCGACAGCTTGGACAATTGCAACCAAAGAGGCTGCCCGGAAGACAGCTGCGACAGCAGCCCTGTGATAAAACTGGAGCCAGTGGAGCCGCTCGAGCCCCTGGAGCCACTGACATCATTGGAGCCACCGAGTCTGACGGTGCTGCCTGAGCAGCCGCCCCCGCAGCCGAAGCCGCAGTACAACTCCTCCTTCAGCATCGAGTCGCTGCTCGGCACATAACACGCGCCCCAAACCCAACAACAATGGCAACAAAAACCATTTATTTTTATAAAAGAATTTTTTTTTTAATCTAGGAATACCCTCTAAGTGTGCAGAGCGAGGGGTGTAACCGAGTTGTGCAAATATATGTATTCACAAGGCTAAAACTGAAATCGAGTAGCGTTTCAACTGTCCTATTCCCTTTCACTTCGGGTATGTTAGCTTAAGATATACGTACGTTGGTAATATTACAGGGTATACTGATGAAAGCGAATCGAACTAAATAAATTGAAACTGAACTCCAGTATTATTCAAACTATGTGCTCTTTTTACTCAATGGGTCAGCTTGGGGCTGGCGATCTACAGGGTATTTGGCAGTGTGGGGTATATTGACATGGAAAGCATTCACTGAGCTTTGCAATATTCCAGTTAAAACGCATTTCCAACTGCATTTCTCTCTGACTGTTGACTTCAGGTCGTAAACAGCGAGAGGGTACGGAACGGAATGGGAATGGGAACGGGACTGGGACTGGGACTGGAACTGGGAACGAAAGCGGGAATGGGCACAGGAACGCACCAGCTAGCTGCATTTTTGTGAATGCGAATGCGAATTTGAGTATGAATTTTAATTTCCAGCAAAGTGCCCGGCGGCTGCGTGTGGTGCAGTGGTGCAGTGGTGCTGTGCTGCGAGCAGGCGGAGGCAGTGCATCCATCAAGTTCACACGCTACACGCAACGTGCCTGAACCACAAGATCCGCCCGAAGCTGGGCCAGCTGAGACGACCATGGGCCAAGCTATGCAACTATCGAAGTCATAATGCGATAACTATCGACTAATCGAGGCAATAAATTGAAAAAGTCTTGTATATCGATAACGATTATTGGTTATCGCAAAAACAAATCAACTAAGAATATATAACTGACCTGGACAATCTTCTTTTAGAAAGATGACACTAGATTAACGCTGTTATCGATATCGATAATTCCGAAGCACGGGAAATAACTTGCTAAGTAATCGATTCGGCTCACATTTTGCTGTATATTATAATTCAGAAATGTATAGCAAGAATATCGATAGCTATAGTCCTACATGGGACTGCAACTTATACAATCGATTACTTGATCGATTATTCTGGTTGTCGTATTGAGATAGTTCCTATCGAAGTTGTATGTAAGCATCAGAGATCTATTAGACTAGAAGTAAATATGCTAATGGTAACTAAAGCAGAATTTAAATCGATATTACTATCGATAGCTCCAATTCATATATCCAAGTCATATCTGGATGATTACAATCAAATTGCCTATCGATAGTTTATGCAATGGGTATCAAGTCAAGTTCGCATATCAATTATCGTTATTGTTATCGATAGATATAGCTGGATATATCTATCTACTCGCTGATCGATAGCTTCGATTGTGTGGTGGGCGACTGCCATCGCTGGCAGAACAAGTTGCTGTCATTAATAATTAATGAGATCGAGTTTAAGCTGATGCCAGGTCTCAGGTCGTCAGGTCGTCAGGTGCTCAGGTGTTAAGGGCTGGCAACCCACAACACGTGCGTGGCAAACAACAATGAATTGGATTTTCGCTGCGGCGCAAACGTATTTCGGCCATTGTATCTGCGAGCAGCAACTGTATCTGAAAGATACTTTCTGCTGAACGCATCATCAGGCAGCAGCGGGCACAGCAACAGCACCATCATCGTCTCGAGAACTGCGACCTGCATAGCCGAGAGGCAATTTACGATATGCAACGCGTCCGGAATCGGGACACCGTTGCGACTGCCGACTGCCGACTGCCGACTGCTGACTGGCGGCTGGCGACTGGCAGGGTCGGGGTCGGGCCCACAAATGTAATACACACATCAGGCAAATAAATTAGAAGGCAACTCCTTTGGCAGAAGCGTCAGGAGCGTCGCGTCCCCGTCCAGTTCGTTTGCCTCGTTCGCAGTCGTACAAAATGGAGCCAGAGCGTTGCGGAGAGTAATGCCGACAATCCGTCATGCAGGTGTGAATGATTCATTAATTTCTCGCCTTCATACGAATTTTCAGTTAACATGCAAGCGGAACCAAAACGAGCCGCCGCAAAAGAGTTACGCAGCCAGCGACGGCGACGGCAACGGCGACGGCGACTGCAACTGCGACGCATGCCTGCCAGCCACAGAGCCAAGTCCCAAGTCTTAGTCCCAGTCCCAGTCCCAGTCGCAGTTCCAGCTTCAGCCTTAGCTTCAGCTTAACGTCTTCATTACGCACGGGCAACGTTTCCGCTCCACTCCGTTTGCCGCTGCCAGTTGCCAATTTCGTTTTGCATTTTCAATTTTGTGGCATTTCCTTCGAGCAGGCAGCAACAGCGGGTGGGCATGCCCCCATGGCCCCTGCCTCTGCCCCTGCCCCTGCCTTTACCTCCAGCCCCTACCTTTACCTCCAGCCAACTCCGCCTGCACCGCTGTGCGTTAATTACCTGATGAGCCCAAGGATCAAATGCCAATTTGCACCTTTTCGGCTCTGTTTATATTTTTCATTTCTCTTTTTTCAATTAATTCAAAGCTTAATTAAATCTATTTTCAGTGTGCGGCTTATTAGCCCGTTTACAGTCTTAATGCTCATCAATAAAGCTATTAATACGCCATAAAATATGAATTTGAATTTGAATAAACTCGAACGATTCAATTAACAAATTATTTGCCAGATATGAGCTATGAATACACAAATATACATGAATAGATAAGTTTAAATATATAAATATATTTGTGAATACTTAATTGCCTATAAAACGAGAAACGAGTGCGCTGCAAATCTATTCACAAATGTATTCATGAATACATTTCAGTACACACTGCTTAAAGCATAATGATGCACATTCCTCTGAATCAATAGTTGAATAAACGCAAGCACTCGTGAATAATTGCAGACACTCATGAATACACTCATGAATGTTGGTGAATATACTCGTGGGTGTATTTGAATATGTACAAATTGCAGTTAAGGAAATAATTGAAAGTAAAATCAGTGAATAAATTCATAAATAATGTAATGCACTCATGAATACACTCATGAATGATGGTGAATATACTCGTGGGTGTATTTGAATATGTACAAATTGCAGTTAAGGAAATAATTGAAAGTAAAATCAGTGAATAAATTCATAAATAATGTAATGCACTCATGAATATACTCATGAATGTAGGTGAATGTACTCGTGGGTGTATTTGAATATGTACAAATTGCAGTTAAGGAAATAATTTAAAGTAAAATCAGCGAATAAATTCATAAATAGTGTATTGCACTCATGAATATACTCATGTATAACATTTGAATATATTCATAATATTAATAAGTATTTAGTGTTTATTCTCATGAATACTTACAAGCAGTGTTATTGTGGAAATATATGTAAGTGCTCCAATATACCTAAGCATGAAATACACTCATGAATACACTCATGAATAGACTTATGAGTGTTTTGACCTATGAGTATATGTGAATAAACGTACTATTCATGACTTTCCTGATTGAATACGCAGCAAGCTTAGAAACATGACATTGAATACTTGTGAATAAACTCATGAGTATATGTGAATATAGTCAAATCTTTAACAAGAAAGGGACAGAGAGAGAGTATCAAGAGGAAATTAACTTAAAAGTAATTAAGTGAGAAGACTCATGAATAACTAAGCGCAGTGAGTGAATACACTCAATGATTAGCTGGGTAGTATTCACATAGTTGCATTTGAATACATTTATGGTTTAGTCGCTTGGTGTTGGCTTAGCACTCATTTCGACGCATTCAATTGGCCATTCAGTCAGTCAGTTATTCACACTTCTATTCACACATTTCGCCTGCCAATTTGCTGTTCACACGGAATCCTCCAGCTGAATCCCAATCCCAGTGCCCAAGCCAATCCGATTGGACTCCAAGAGCTGTGGCTCGTAAAATGCGCTGAATGATTTTTGGCTGCTGCTTGGATGCTGCTGCAACCTGTTGTTGCTGTTGTTGCTGCAGCTTAAAACAACAACAATTCATATTTTTTATTACACCTACTTTGAGGCTTGAGCTCGAGCTGCGTCTCGGAACCAAAATGAAGGCGTTAACCAACTTTAATACATTTATTTGGGCCACAAAAGCAAAATAAACAACTCAGAAGCCATCGGGGCAGCACGGAGAAGGCCTCGAGATACCCTATAGACTAGCCTTGGTGCGTGGCTAGCAATTGTCGAACTAAGTTTAGTGAAGCCTACTTACCTAGAATATGTCAACTGTTAATGAAGTTTTAAAAAAAAAAAAAAAATAAAAAGATGCGAAAAATAAAATAGCACCATACGCACAAGCAGTTTGAGTGCAGTTGTTAGCGTCTGCAGAAACAGATGAAAGCCCAAGCACAGGTTAGGTAAGGGAGGTAGAAGAAGACATTAGACTACCTTGCATAGTGGACCCTGCAAATATCTGTGAAAACCAAGAGGAAAACTCAAGTAATGCTGCTGTAAAAAATGTATTCAGCCAATTCAGGGGGCGTCGGTGGTGTAATGGTCAGCATAGTTGCCTTCCAAGCAGTTGATCCGGGTTCGATTCCCGGCCGACGCACGGATAAATCTTGTCTTTTTCTTTTATTTTAAATAAAAAGGACAATTTATAATTAATATTAATTTTAAATATTTAAAAAAAAATAAAAAAAATTAAAATTTTGCTTTCATTTTTGTTCTTCTCATTTCATTATTTTTTTTTAAATAAAAAATTAAATTATAATTAAATAACACAATACAAAATATTTTCATTTTATTTTTATGTTCATTTAAACAATTTTTTCATCAATGAAAATACTTTAAATTTTTAATTTAGATTCTACTGATATATGTGTTCTTCTTTTGCTTAATAAGGAGACCAAATTGTTAAGCAATTGTTAGAGAAAAGAAGTGAGTCAGTGCCTATATGTCACGCCTATAGTCACAGGAATATCATTGTCTAGTCAGTCGAGTGCTTACAGGGTATGGCAAGTCGGTCAGCTAGTCGTGAGCGCAGAGTCGGCGGCGCAGGATCCGACGCAGGCGCAGTCGAGGTTGCCATATCTGTCCAAAGTAATAATTATGTTTCACGTTGTTATCCTAATTTACGTGCCAGGGCTGCCCCGACCCAGACCCAGAGCCTCAGCTACAGCCAGAGCCAGGTCCAGTTCATAGCCATTCTCCACTGAACCTCATTTGTGGCCTCGCTTCTGAGGCTTGACGACAACGGAGCATGGCCTGTGCCTCACTCAGCCTCACAGCCGCTGCCTGCCCTCTGCTGTATGGCCCCAGGCGCTGTGCAGCTCCTCAGCCTCAGCCTCAGCCTCGTCCTCATCCTCGTCGCGGCGCATTTCACTGGAAAAAGTATTAAGCACAAAGCGAGATACTGAAAATTGATTTCTCACCTTCGTGCACGTTATGACCGGGCGGCTGTCCAGCTGTCTGATCCTCTGCAGCTCCCAGCCCCCCTCCTCTCCGCTCACCCACCCTCTGTGCCTGCTTCATAATTAATTAATATATATATATAGGTATATATGTATGCATGTGTGTGTGTGTGAGTACGCTCATGTATATCACTGGCCCAGCCAAGAGTCGTCGTGATGCGCGATGGCAACTATTTCAATAAAGCTTACGCCCCCCAGTGCCATGCCCAGTTGGGAACGTAACCCAGAATCCAGCCTAGACAGCGTGGCTCTATGCAGTATGCCCCAGACCCGAAACACCGCCGTCCCTTTGGCTGTGCATAACTTTGCCAGCTTAATCGTAAATAAAAATTTTATCTCTAAATTTATTGCATCATCGGAAAAGTTTTCAATTCTCCCGGCGAGAGAAAGAGACGAGACACAGCGAGACGAGAGACGTTTAGACATTTAGACGTGGAGCCCCTTTAAGCACCTGTTGCTCAATGGAAAATTTATTTGTCATTTATTTTCTTAGGACCATTTGTCGTGGCTTTTAATTTGCTTTCAAAATGCGGCTTAGCTTTTCAGTTCCAACGCTTTTCCCTCTGCCCCCTTGCGGCAACTCGAACTCGAGCTGTCGCAGTCGCCGCACTTTGTCAAGCATCTTGTCGCATGTCAAATATATCATTTATAAATTATACAGAATATATATATATGTCTATATATGATATGAACACATATATATATATATATATATATATATATATATATATATATATATATATATATATGTATATTTCCCAGTTTCAAGAATTTCACTTTTACATATTTCATCTTTTTTTTAATATTTAAATATTAAATATCTATACAAATCTTATATAAATTATACATTTAACATTTTTTTATAAAATTATTTTTAACTCTTCACTTGTCATATATTTTATTTATGTTTAACTTTTGTAAAAATAGAAAAGAATTGTAAAATGTAAAGCTTAATTTCTTTATAAATTGCTCAAGATATTCTTTTTTTTTATTTATTTACATTAAATTATATTATATTTAAAATATATTGTTTTGTTTCTCGCTATTTGGAATTCACACTTTGTTGTCTTTTTTGTTATAGATTTATAGTTTAATTATATTTAATTTTAATTTGTATATTTAAATAGAAATATATTTTTATCTTATATTCTTTAATTAAATAAAAACGTATTTTAATTCAAAAATATAATTTTATTTAAATAAATTCTTTTTTTTTTCAATTTATATAACATTTTTAGCTTAATTTCTGTAACTATTTTATTTTTAAATTACAATTTTTGTTTACCAATTTATTTGTAACTTTAAATCGTTGCTTTGTCCATCGCTCATTGATAACATAAATTCCTCGTTCAAGTTCCAGATCTTGACAGAGTATTGAGCAGTTGGGCTGCTGCTGCTGCTGTTGGTGTTGCCGCTGCCTTGGCATGGCGCGCAGACACTTTAACTATTATTTATACTATTATATTATACATATTATACACACTATATAAGTCTAAGCTTGTTTTCATCTCTATTGTTGGCTTGTCAATAGAGTTAAAGCGCAGCATCTAGCACTGCCCCTGCCCCTGCCTCCTCCCATTCCTCTTCATCTTTTTGTTGTGCATTAAATGTGCTTGGCATATAAAAATTTGTATGATATGATTTTTATAGACTTCAAATCGATTTTTTTACGATCATGCGCTGGTTTTTATGCGCGGCTGCTGCTGCTGCTGCTGCTGCTTTATGTGACAGCTGACAGCGGGGAGGCCGCAGTCAGTGGGCCGCGGGGCGCGGGGGAGCTGCAATTATGTAATTAGGTGTTAAAGCAAACAATATGCGTGGAGATTCAAATATTTGTCCGCTGTGTGTGAGTGTGTGAACCGTTAGACGGGAACTGTTGGCCTTATCGCAGAGTTGGCATCGAGCTTGGCCAGGAGAGCGCCATATGTTGGCCCAAATAAAAGAAGAAGAAGCAGAGGCAGGCGAGCACAAAATAAGTTAAAGGCAAAGCCAATATCCGGCCCAAAGTCCGATCGCTGCTGTTGCTTCTGCTGCATGCCACCTGTTGCATGCTTTTCTATGCGCGGGCAGAATTTTTTATATATTTTTTTTCTTTTCAAAATTTAATGTCTTTATTTTTTGCGCATTTTTTTAAATTATTTTTGCGGCAGGGTTGAGCCCGAAGCGTCATCGCTGCTGATTAATAAAGCGAGTCGGCGGCAACAGCTGCTGTGGCAGCAACTGCCGCAGCAGCAGCAACAGCCTGGCCAATTTCTGTGCTCACATCGAGAGAGAGTTAACAATATTTTGTGTTTTTTTTTTGTTCATTTTCGTTTTATTTATTATTTAACTAGAGCTTACTCACTATGGACTAACAATTAGATAGATATTTACAGGTGTGCCCCGCCCTACTGCCGCCCACGCAGGCGCTCACGTCTTGTGGAGCGCATTGGCAAAGGGGGCCGCAGTGGCTGTGTGCAGCCGATGGAAGTGGCAGGCGGTGCGACAGCCCCGACTGCAGAAGATGCGATCCGCGCACATGGATCTGGCCAGGCTCCATTCGGCGACGACCAGGACGCGGCAGTAGTCGTGGCACATGTAGCAATCCGGCCGAGCGTGGCACAGTGAAGGCGACGCGTCCGTTAGATGATAGCAGCGCTGCCTGCACTGCCAGATGCGCAGCTGTTGGGCCAGCGGCAATGGGTCCGCAGAGGCGACCAGCACGAGCGGCACGAGTATCGCTATGATGCAGACAATTGTTGAGCTTGGGAGCGTGTACGAGGATGAAGACGACATGGCTTGACTGGCTGACGTTGCCTTGGCTTCTAGATGTGTTTGGCCAGCGGTCGGTTGGTTTTATATGTCAGTGGTGTAAGCCGTTAGATGTTCATTCAACAATTGGGTGGAAAGTCCCAAGATGCAACACTACCTGATTGCATAGCTGCTACCTGTGCATCCGGGCAGGTAATTGGCAACACATGTGCGCAATGACGCCGGGATGCCGCCGCACTGAGCCAAATTTTATGAATGGCCCACAGCGTTGGAAATCCCTTGGAATTTCAGCTCATTGAATCGACTACGAAATTTTATGGCTCGCTTACCTGTGACCTGGTGCCGACCGGCTGCCTGGCCACACATTTGGTGACAATTTTATTGTTGCGTAATGTACACTCAACACAAACGGTTAATCCTTTGTTTCTATGACCAGGATCATAAAAGTGGTGTACGTGTCGTCATCTGTGGTTCGTTGTGAGGCTTAAGCCTAATAAGGAGCTGTAGATGACGCCACCGTTAAACAATGTATACATGGCCAGCAAAGGCTGGTTTACAGCAGATGGCGCTAGATATTCACCAAAGTTGAAAGCAATAATAGAGCGTAGATGGCGCCCTGTTTATGATTTTCGTTGCATACTTTTAAGAGAACTTAAATATCAAAGCTGTCGTTCTTTTTCAATAGATGGCGCTATAAACTTCAATTTATGTTGCAATTAATCTATATATTTTTCACAGTTTATAATTGATGGTGCTTGTCTTAATATATTAAAAAATATTTTGATTAAAATCTTGCTGAAGTTATTAGTTTCATTCTTGGGATTTTTAACTGTTCGGAGGCCAATCACAAATATGCTCTGTATATAAGTCGTTATTTTCCCCAGACACTCAATAGCTTCGCTGATCTTTTCTAATCCATGTAAAAAAGTGAATACACAATCGAAATTTGTCTAACTTTGGTTATATTTTTATTCATTAACTTAACTTGTTCTGTATTTCACTTCGTCCTTTTATACTTTCTCTTTATATAACTTTAATTTTAGTTTTACAATCTTCTGCTGTTGCCGCTGCTGCAGCAACAGTTGCGTTTTCTTTCACATCAGTTTGTTTAAACATAGCTTGAGAAATTATTTATATATTATATGTGTATTATTTGTGTATATATGTATATATAAATATATATATATACGCACTCACATATATAATTGTGTTTATGAGTGTAATATATTTTAAACTTGTAGCATAATTTATGTATCATAGCATAAAAAAAATTTGCGCAAAAAAAAAATGTAAACAAAAATGTTTCTTATGACAATAAAAAAACACGACGACAACGGCGGTCCAACTTGCGTTTGTGTGTGTGTGTTGGGACTGTAGCTACTCTACATGCAACCATCCACCACGCACCACCCACTTGCCGCTGCTGTCGCCCCTGCTTCCGCCCGCTGCTCCGCTCCAAACGTTCGTTCACTGTGGCTTCTGGTTCTTTGGTGCTTACTGCTGTTGCTGTTGCTGCTGCTGTTGCTGCTGCTGTTGTTGCTGCTGCGTCTCGTAGCGCTGGCGCAGCGCTGTCAGCGCACTCAGCAGCCGACTGTTGGCGGCGTCGAGCGCCGCTATCTGCTGTCCCTGCTCCTCGATGACGCGCTGCTTGTGCGACAGGGCGAGCGACATCTTCAGCTGCTCGCGCCGCAACTCCTCCTCCATGGTGATAAGCCTGCAAAGGGTTTGCCTAATATTAGTTGGCTGGCTGGTGCGAGCGAGCTGGTAAACACACTCACCTGTCAATAATGCTGCGCATTGTCGACTCCGACTGCAGGCTCAGATTGCTGACGCCGTTGCCCCCACTTCCGCCTCCTGCTCCACCTGGTCGCTGCAGGGCGAACAGCTCATCGCTGGAGTCGCGCAGCTCCGCCTCGTCGCGGTCCAGAGTGTGACGCAGCGTGTCCAGTGTCTCCTGCAGCAGCTGGATCTCGCCGTTCTGATCGTAGCCCCTGCTCAAACCCGAGGAATCCGACACCGAGACCGAGACGCCAGCGCCGCCGCCAAGCCCGCTGTTGGCGTTGCTGCGCAGCTGGCGACGTCGTTTTCCCTCCTGCAGCTGTGCGCAGTGCCCTGTGAAAGCGATTGGAAGCAATTGTAGTCTTAGCATGTTCAGGGCAAATCTACCAGGCACTTTGCAATGATCTTTAAATTGCTGCTGCATCGAAAGAGCTTTGACTGCCTAATAACAAATTTAATCGAATTGCATTTGCATTGCAGGATTTGCAATGCACTGCATCTGGCTTGACATCAACCCTAAAATGTGCCTCATCTTGCTTGTAAATATTACAATGAACATTATCTATCAACTTGATCTGCTAATGGAAGTATATCTTATCTTTCTAGTAAACAGCTTCCCCGGAATTATCACAATAATTTACCACGCTTCATATCTTCCTTGTAAAAATTGACAGGAGTTTAGTTAGCCCTACACTTAGGCCGCCTGGCAAATAGATTCTATTTCTTCTGCTCGTACGCATTCTCCTTGTCAACTGCCCCTTCTTCCTCTCAGATATCCTAACGTTAAGGCAGCTAGCTGCTGCCTGCTTCTGCCTGAACTTACCCTCCGTATCGGTGCTGCTGTCGGAGAGCGTTCGCGCCGAGTCGAGACTGAGTCGGCGCTGAGCCACCGCCGTGCTGGATGTCGCCGTGCTGCTGGCTCCGCCGCCGCTGCTCGCGTATTGCTTGTGATCCTGCTGCAACTGCTGCTGCT
The DNA here is from genome assembly GCA_035045825.1 of Drosophila eohydei. Lineage (NCBI taxonomy): Eukaryota > Metazoa > Arthropoda > Insecta > Diptera > Drosophilidae > Drosophila > Drosophila eohydei. The sequence continues at coordinate 426,825 of JAWNOT010000042.1, read as the reverse complement.
GCTGCTGATGCTGCTGGTGGGGATGGTGATGGTAATGCTGCTGCAGCTGTTGCTGTTGTTGCTGCTGCTGCTGTTGCTGGTGCGTGGACATGGCATAGGTTACGGGCATGCCGGAGGCGCTGCCGTAGACATCCTCGCGCTTGAGCGGCCCGTTTAGACGGCCGTAGGCGTGGGTCGGCTTGCTCGAGTTGGAGTTGGAGGAGCTGCTGCCGCCGCTGAGCGAGCGCTGCGCCTCCAACTTATTGACGACATTGGCGCCGGCAGCCGCTGCCGCCGCATAGCTGTAATGGTTGTCCGTCGACAGCTGCTCGTCCGAGGAGCTGGGCGTCAAGGTGGCCGCGTCCAAGGTGCCGCCGCTGTTCAAGTAGGCAGCCCGTGCCGCCACCAGGCCGGCTCCCATTAGCTTCACACGGCCGCCAAACGGCGTCGTCTGCTGCTGCTGCTGCTGTGCCGTGGGCGGGCCACGATTCGAGGCTGTGGGCACGCTGCTCTGCAGCTGATACGAGGGATTCTTGAAGGCCAGCGGAGCGCCGAGCTTATGCGCCGATTGCGGCTGGGGCTGCGACTGCTGCAGTTGGCCCTCAACCGGACTGGAGGACTGTGCGGGGGAGGGATTGGTGGAGATGCTCTGATAGCCGGAGCTGCAGTGGCTGCTCTTCGCCGACAGCTGCTGCTTGTTGTGGGCGTGGCCGTGGCCATGGCCATGGCCGTGGGCGTGACTGCCGCTCGGCTGTGGCTCCACGATCACGTCCTGCTCCTCGGCGTACTTGAACAGATCGTCGAGATCCTCCAGATTCTTGGGCATATTCGAGTTGGCGTTGAGCGGCGCACGCGCGTAATTGTGAGGGGCCGAGTGGTCGGGTATGCCCAGATTCAGGTTCAAGTTGTGACGATTGATGCGCGTGGCACGCGGTGCCGCTGCCGCTGCCGCTGCCGCTGCAGCTGCCGCGCCCGCCTTCAGCAGCGGCGTTGGCGACTTGCGCACAAAAGCGCTGCTCGTGTCGAGGCCAGAGATTTGGATAAACTCGCCGTGCATGTCGTCGTAGCTGCCGCTCTGGTTGCTGTTGTTGCCGTTGCCGCCGCCATTGTTGTTGTTGTTGTTGTTGTTGTTGCGGGGCAAGGTACGCGCCCGGGAGCTGCCACCCGTGGAGCTGTCGTAGTCAGCGTTGCCATTGCCGTTGCCACTGCCACTGGCACTGCCATTGCTGTTGCCATTGTGATTGACCACATACTGATAGGTCTGGCCAAGTCGCTCCATGCGCTCCAAGCGCTCCATGGTGCTGGCGGCGCTCGTCTGCGGTGCCGGCGGGCAGTGCTGGTTGAGATGCTGGGCGGGATGCTGCTGCTGCTGCTGCTGCTGCTGCTGCTGATGCTGCTGATGCGGATGCAGCAGATTGCTGCTGCTGCCATTCAACGAGGAAGACGCCATCGAGCTCTGCGACTGGGCGTGCTGCAGCACCGGACTGCTCATGTAGCCAGCACCACCCGCACCACCTCCAGCGCCAGCTGTGCCAGCGATCGAGCTCTGCGAGTTGGACAGCAGCTGATGCGAGTGTTGCTGCTCCAATTGCTGCTGCTGCTGCTGCTGCTGCTGCTGCAGACGCACGTTCACCGTGGGATCATTGTAGCGGAATATGTTCTTCTCCAATGCGCTAGGCGTCAGCACACCTCGCATAATGCCACGCTCTGCAGGCAGCGGCTTGCTGACCACCGCATGCTGTGGCTGAGCTAGTTGCTGTTGCTGCTGCTGCTGGTGCTGCTGCTGCAGCGAGCTGCTGGAGCTGCTGGGCACCATGCCAGAGCCAGCAGCTGCATCCGGCTGACGATTCTCTTGGTTCTCACTGGCAATGCTGTGCGTGGACATGACCGTGGGCAGGTAGCCGGAGGCTAGGGCATGTCCCGCCGATAGCTCCTTGGCACGGCTAATGTCGTCGAGTATGTGCTGCAGCGGATCGAGCTCGTGCTGGCGCGCCTCCGGCAGCTTGGCCAGGCTCTCGCTGAGCAGGCTGTGCAGGATGGACAGCTGCTTGCCCTGATCTATGTAGCCCGCCCAGTCCAGGATGGAGTTGGGCGTGGCGTGGTCGGGCCGCGTCGAGATGTACTCCAAGAACTGCTGCATGCGCGCAGCCTCCTGCTCCAGGAAATCGTTGAGGAACTCCATGAAGTTCTCCTTGCCCTGGAAGCGCGTGAAGTTCGCCAGCGTCTGCAGCGTCTTGGCCACCAGCGTCAAGTTGCGTGTGGCACGCGCCGACGGCAGCTCGCTGGTGATGTTGAACAGCGAGGGCGACAGGATCGCCGGGCAGAGGAAGCGCAAGAATATGCTGGCCGAGATCAGGTTGTCAGCCATGTCCAGGCGGCCCAGCTGCTGCAAGCGCTCCCGGAACGTGGCGAAGCAGGCGCGCAGCTGCGGCGGAAAATGCTTGTGCGATTCGTAAATGCATTGCCAGGCACTGCGCACGGCGGTGCGCAACGCCGTCTGCTGGCGCTGCAGCGAGCCAGCCGAGGAGCCGCTCGTCTTGGTGGGATCCACCTCGCAGTCGCGGTCGGACTGGATGAGCTCGTTGATGGGCGCCGAGAGCGTGTCCTGCAGATACTGCTCGCCGGTTAGCTTCAGAAACGCCTCCATGCTCTTGGTGGCCAGCGAGTTGCCGCGGAAGGTCAGACGCTGATCGCCCACGCGCAGCAGATCGAGGGCCACGACGTCGGTGAGGAAGGCGCTCGCCAAGCCCTGCGCATGCATCAGCAGCACCAGCGCCTGGCCAATGTCCTCCTTGGCCTTGACCCCAATCACTGGCTCCAGCGTCTCGCAGACGCGCTTGTAGTTCTCCTTGAGGTAGGCCAGGAAGTTGCCATAGACATTGATGGGCAGGATGTCGGTGCTCTGGAAGCGGCACTTGATCCGCAGCGTCGGCTGCAGCTCCCTCTCCTTGTCCTTGCCCATGCCGCTGCGACCGAGGCTGTCCCCGGCCTTGTCGCTCAGTATGGGGTACCAGTCCTCGCAGATGAGCCGCGATGTTACCTCGTGGACGGGTATCTTAACTGACCCCACGAACTGGTACTTGTCGCGCTTCTTCTTCTTGTCGACCTCGCGGAATACGTTGACCGTAATCACGTTGATCTCGGGTATGTCCGGAAAGTCGAAGTACTCGCCCCAGAATAGTAGATCCGTTTGCAGCTTCACGCTCGTCCGGCCGTACAGCGTCTTGTCGAGCTGCAGCTCGCAAAAGTATTTCTTTTTCGCTGGCAAATTCTTTGCCTCGTAGACCCACAACTTGAGCGAGTTGTCCGTGCGGCGTGTGTGCTCCGCGTTCGGTGCGATCGACTTGCGCAGCGAGTAGATCCACAGGTCTCGCTCCTGCCGCGAGCCGCACGAATAGTAACGCTCGCCACGCGGTCCGCCGCGCACCTGGAAGCAGTGCCGCCGGCCCAGCACCGACTGATGCACGGGCGCCACGCCCACAGCGCCGCTGCATGACAAATCTGTAGCGAGAAGAGCAAATTAACGAGTGAGCTTAACGAACCAGGCGAAAGTCTAGAGCCTAACAAGTCTACTTAGAGTAAACCTATTCAGAACTGGCGAGTACCGAGTCAGTTTGGGAGTAACGAGTGGGCTTTAGTAACGAGTAACTTTCGAAAAGTAACGAGTAGATTTGTTGAATACAGCAAAGCGAGTTGAGAACGCGAATGTATAACGAGCGAGTAACGAGTGTTCAACTTACTCGTTACTCGATCGATACACATTCTCGTAGCGAGTGAGGCAATGCATGCAAAAAGTGCCGTAAATTCACAAGTAACGAGTACGTTTGAGGTGTAACGAGTGTTAGCCTTTTCGAGTACCAACTGAGTCGAGACACTGTAAATGGACGAGAAATTTCGAAAGTAACGAGTAAGTTTTTAGGTCAATTGAGTTAGTTAACGTGGCAGTCTTTCAAGTAACGAGTACGATTTTCGAATAGCGAGTAGGTCTTCGGAGCAACTAGCAAGTGGAAAAGGTGTTCATTAGTAAATGCAGCTCTTAGCGAGAGAGTTGAACAAGTAGCGAGTAAGTAGATCTAACGAGTGCAGACCTCGAAGAGCATGCGTGAGGAGAGCAGTTAACCAAATAGCAAAGATCACGAATAACAATGCAGCACTCGCCGGGTTCAAATTTAATTGCAGCGAGCAACGAGTCTCCAGATATTGCCAATGGAACACTTACCAATGGTGGACATGACTGCATGACTGGAGAGCAGGCTCTCGTGAGAGCGCGAGCCGCGCAGACCACCCGATCCGCGCTTGGTGCGCTCCAATTTGGTGACTGACTTCGTGCGCTTGAGAGGATTCGATCTGTAAATGGGGAGAGCAGCGACGTTACTATTGGCTATTAATTGGCTCAAGTGCCGTGCACAAACCTCTTCGAGAAGAAATTGGTAAAGCGCGAGGCGGCATTATGCTCCGGCTGATGCTGTTTGCTGCCCAAAATGGGCGTTGTGGGCGCCGAGCCGCGTCGGCAGGCCTTCTCATATGAAGTATCTGCAAGTGGATCAAGGGGATAAACATAGGTTCGATTAGTTTTGCGATAGTTATCGATCGTTGCGATATTATTCAATATGTTCATATGATAAGCTGATAACTGATAACAAATTCGAGAATAACGAGTTCAATCCATGTCTCGATTTCTCTTAAAACTTGAATACACAACACCGATAAATATCGATAGATGTAAATTAATCGATTGACTGGACGTTGCTGAAGGCATTTCCAAAATAAATCGTAGTCTTGAATATTGTTTAATTGATGGCAAGTTTACAATATTTTCGCTTAGTATAAAAACTCAGTTATCGATCATTGGCTATCGGTCAGCCGGTTGCACGTGTATTCTTAGGCATTTCAATGAATAAATTGCAATTGAATGCAGCTTTTGTATTTCTGACTTTCATTGTTTAAGAATTAATAATGTTTTTTTTTTAATTTTTAATAATTCCCGATTAAATCATCGGTATTTAAAATATTATATAAAAACTTGTTCATAAACCAGTCTCCTGAGTCGTGCAATTCATTTTGCTGACATGCTTCAAGATGACGTTTCTATTGTTGTCGCATTTAGCAGTTCGAAGATCCGTTAGTCGGGTGTTGCGGCTATTTGGGATACTTATCCTAATCCTGGGCATTGTCTGCAGGAATTTCGCTTGAGGTTTTATCTTTAATTTTTGTATTTTTTCTTTCAATTGAGCAGAGACAAAGGAGAGACAACGGCCGTGTAGAACGAGCCCGCATTACGTGCAACCGGTTTGGCTTGGATGCCACACACTCCACGCACTCACACACACGCACACACACGTAGCTGAGGAAAAGGTGGCCCAAGTGGCAGCTGCTGCACATCACCTGCCCCGGTTGGCAGTTAGCTGCTGCTGCTGCTGCTGCCAGCCCGCCACGCCCACAGCAAGAGGCTGCAGGTACTGAATGCCCAATGATTCATGATTCATCAAACTGCCCCGAAAAAAAGGTAAACGAGGCTGCTGCAAAACTGGTTTCCGTTGATCTTCTTTACTTATTATTCTGCTTCTTATTCTTCTCGTTCTGGTTCAGCATCTAGTTCTGCTGCTTCTTCTTCTTCAGTGCGCATCCGCCCTCACAAAAGAACCTCTAGAGTTTTGAAGACATGGGAACGACCTTGTCAGCCCACCCAGCAAGCGAAGCTTTCGACCCTTTTTCATTTTTGTTTTGCTTTTGCTTTTGCTTTTGCTTTGTTTTGTTTTTGCTTTTGTTTGTGACTCACCAAGCCAAAGCAAACATAATAATTTTTGTGCTCTGACCCCGCACTGCTCCTCTCCGCTCTGCGGCTCAGTGAGCTCCTTCAGCTGTGATTTATTCATTTTTGATGAGCTTCGCCTTTTGGGGGCAACTCTTCCGCAACGTTGATTCATTTCCAGTTGCCCAGAGATGCAAACACAGCGATTTGTCATCAAAAGAAAAGAACCCCTAAGCAGCCGCAATTGGCATGCCAGCACGACTACCAAATACCCTGCATCGTTACAACTCTGGCTCCCTCTTCCTATTATAATGCTATTCAAAATACTAAAGACACAGACTACATCTCCCTTAGTCCCTGAGCTCAATCAAGACAAACATTTCGAGCTGCAACGACTCTTCGCAATCTTATGGAGCAGCTCGTCTAGGGTATAGCCTTTACAGCTTTGAAATTGTGTCATATTTAGATTGTTTCTATTTATAAAAGAATTTCTATGGGCGATCAAAACCCGTTGAAACATTTCCCACTCTTGGCCAGCCCCAAATAGGCGCCGCCCACCAGCGGATGACACAAAGGCCACACAAAGAAGAGGAAGCAGCTCAAGAAGATATAGCCCCAGTTACAAAAATGGTGCAGATTATGATTATGATTTGAATAACGCACCCAACGCCCACATCTACACGCCCACCACACAAAAACACGACCCAATGGCCAATGCCCATGTAAAGAGGCGGCGCACCCAACAAAAGCGCACAAATGGTTATGTTTACAAGGCAGCGAGAGCGAGAGAGGGAGATGGAACGATTGGAATGAAGCAGAGCCACTTAATGAATGAATAGCTGAAGTGAATAGCTATGATTATGATTCTAATAGATCAGCTAGAAGCCACAACTACAGAGCAAGTAGCTGTACTCGGCTCTGGTGTTATCTCATTATTATCAGTAATATATGGCCAAGATGCAGATGATGTCATATGACATTGCCAAAAATGGCATTTCGATACAGCCAGAACTTGTAGCAAATCAAGAATAGCTAGGAACTCTTCCCAAGCAAAAACTCTATTAATATACAGCAACCAGCAGACTGGAGAATGCTTCCTTAAGATTAATTAAAATTAATTAATTAAAAGAACTCTATTCTTCTTCTTTCTTCTTTTAACTTAACCTCTCTCAGCATTGGTTTAAGCTCTTCACGCTTCCGCTGGTCATAATCTATTTAATTTACGTGCTTTCAACTTTGTACATTTTTCAATAAACATTTTCACGACTTTACTCGTTTGTACTCCGAGTTTTTCTAATCTTTAGTTCAGTTCTTTTTTTAATGTTTTATCTGCATCTTCAATTAATTTCTATGAGTTAATGTTTGTATGTTTATAGATCGTATCTCAGCACACTTGACATTTCACATATTTCAATTGGAATTTATGACAGTTCGTCTATCCGTATATACGCATATATATATATATATATATATATATATATATATATATATATTAATATAAAGTAGTTTAAAAGCGGTTCAGATTGTCTTATCAGCGGGGATGACGGATCAGATATGCTGCTCAAGTAAAATGGGTTCAATAAACACATTTTCAATAAATATTGAAGATCTGGAAAGGGTGTTATCATCCGAAAATGAAATATGTGCATATGGACTAAGGCAACCAACTACAAGTGTAAAGCTATTGTAAACAAAACATTATTAATCATTTTTCTACGCAGATAGGGAATATTTTATACTTCCACAACATAGACGACTGATAAAGCATATCGCAGATCGAACTGTTTGCTTAGGAAATCGCTTGAGTAAGTCTTGTCGCCTGTTCATTTAACTATTGTTGTTGTTGTCGTTGCCTGTAGACATATAATATTTGCCAATTCTATTTTAGAGATCGCAATCACAGCCGCATATGGCAAAGGCCAGGGCCTATTACAGCGCAGCGACAATTTTGGTCAAAAGCTGAAGATGAGCCAAGTTTTGAGGAGGCAGCGACCTCCACAGAGATCTCTGATCTGAATATGCGAGCATTACGCATTTCGTATTTCGTATTCCGAATTTCGACTGCTTTTGGTGATTTCATCGTCGACATTTTGGTATGCGTTCCAAAACGGATTTCAATTCGTGTAGGGCCACTGACCAATGGGGGGTTAGGGGGCAGTGAAAGCTATCAAAGTAGAAAACAACAACAACAACAACAACTCCAGTAGCTGCAGAAGCAACAGCAATACAAGTCGAGTTTGATGGCAACGCTTGGGAAATGGATTGGAAATCGAAAACGTAGACGTATATATAGAAAGATAGAGATTGGTTTTGCCTCGCCGATAAGGTCAACTCAATTAACGGCGCGTTAAACAAATGTATTTTCTCGGATCTCACACGATCCGTCAACTTGAGCTGATAAATAGTTGAAAGCGTAGAAAAGATACATTACACAGAGGTATGGGCACAAGCGCAGGAGATGGGTGATCGCAAGTGCGAGAGCGAGAGCGAGAGCGTTGCCTAGCGAAGATCCGAAAAATGTCCACACCGGCTGTACGCGTCGGCAGATGCGTTTGCGATCCAGGCCGATAAGCAGAATGGGAAAACAGTCGGGGGCCAATCAATAAATATGAAAAGTGCATACATACACACACACACACACATACACGAACTAGGGCCACATGCATGACTCTCTTCAATATGCACATGTGTGTGTCAGTGTGTGCGTGTTTTTGACTTTGCATTTCAAAACACATTTCCAGCAAATGTTTGCTTATGTGTCTTTCTATCAGTTTTCTGTGTATGTGTGTGTGTGTGTGTGACTTTATCGAGAATCGCTCAGCTGAGTCGTTGTTACAAAACCGTTTTCTCGTCTTATCAAATTTCAAATAAAGTGCAACAACGCTTGACTGCTGTGCATATCCCTCACTCTCTGGCTCTGGCTCTCGCTCTCTTTTTCTCTATCGGTTTCGTTCTGTGTCAGTCAGTCGATCTGCTCCTTGCTCTGGCACTCTGGCACTCTTGCACTCTGGCTGCCTGCCTCTCTGCTCTCTCAACAACAACTGCTAAACATGCACAAAAATGCCAACAACAATTTAGACTTTAAATAAAGCGGTTCGTTTGTTTGCCGTTTACTGTTTGACCGTGCCCAATGCGCGCTCTCTCTGGCTTCTTAGTTCTCTCTCTTTAATTTTGCTACGCTCTCAGTCCACTCAATGTTCCGACTGCTAGTCCACAGCCTAAACTGGTTTTCGGTGCGGGTGTCAGTGTGCGTGTGTGTGAATCATAATAAAAGCAGCGAAAAAAAACAAAGCACAAAAGAAACAACAAAAACAGCGGCGACGCGCAATGAAATTGAAATTGTAGCCAAAACCCGAAAGAAAAATATTAAACACCGAATGCTGGACGAAAGACGGAACAATAGAGTGTATGAATGGACTAAATACATACATACTAAATACATACTAAATACATACATACGTGTTAAGGCTTGTATGTGTGCCACACGTGCCTGTGTGAGTGTATTTACACAGAACATTAGCATAATCGAACCAATACACGATGGTTTGTAGATTCCAATTTGCAAATAATCTTTGTTAATTCTTGTGTCTTCTAATAGTCAAATGATAAGAAAGTCTACAAGATAAGTTTGTTTGGCATTTATCGATAATTTATGTTCATGTTCTTTATACACATAGCTATCGATATACATATGTCATCAAATCAATTGTAATGCAGTTTCAAGTAAATTCGAAAATTGGAAAACTTGAGCAAGACATTTCTACATTTAGTTCTATCGAGAATTATTTTAAATACTGACATTTATGTATTTCCCTTTTACATACATACTAACAAATTATACGATCGTGATTGTATAACAATTTGAAAGTAACAATTGAAATAACAATTTGAAATAAAAAATCAACATAATTGAAATGGAATTTGTTCATGGTAAAATGATTATGTATTTTTATATGTCTGTGTGTTGAGAGTGTAGGGGAAGTACAACTATAGCTAGTACAAAAAAAGAGTTCATAAAATATATATTTTTGTATGCTGTCAGCCAGTTGACGCCCATTGTGCGACGCTTCGCTGCCTTCTCAGGGCCAACGCCATCAAAATAGGCAACAATTGAGCCAAACAATTGGACTACTACCACACTACCACTACCACTGCAACTATACACACACACACAGACACATATATACAACTACATATGCATAGATTCTCAAAGAAACGACGCACGATCGAACATTGAAGACTACAACAACAATAACAACAAGAAACGAGAGAAAACACTCGCCAAGTGTAAATAAAAAAGCAGCAAAGGTAACGCCAAAGAACAGGAAGGCTTAAAAAAGTGTAGTGGGGGAGGGGGCACGGCTGGCACACTGTAAAATGTGTGAAGTACATCGATAGTCGAACGAACCACACGCACACACATACAAAAACTGTGAATTGGAAGTCTGGAAGCATGGAAATGTTATTGGGCATGGATTGGGGAGGGGGCAAAGAAACGAAATCGTGTTCTCTTATCTTATCATTGCTTTGTCTTTCTTTCGCAGAAAAGCAACGGCGATCAATGCGCACGATCGGAAGGGAACGAAACAAAAAACAGTTTAACTGAGTGAGTCGAGTATAAAATGGAGAGACGACAAAGTAGGCGACCCTGGCCGTGAGGCGCATATCAACCACTAAATAAAATAGGGGGAAACATTACAAGAGGGGGCGAGAGCAAGCCCAGGGTCCGAGGTAGGGGTATCGATCGCTCAAGGGTTCGTAATATTAACAGTAACAGGAAGTGAGAAACTAACGAGCCGTGCCGAACGTGTTCAAACAACACACGGGCAGAGAGGCAGGACTGGGAAGGGGCGTCCAGTAGAGTATTCCATGTGGAAGAGTTCCAATCTGCACTGTACTTTTCGTGATCAAAAATATATATTTAAGTTCGTAGGGGCTGCTCCGCTACTATGTTAATGCTCTTTGTAGGGTATCAGGGCTATCGACCTACCAGAATGATGTCCCGCATCATCGTCTGCCGCTGCTGCTGCATTGCCCTGCTGCTCCGACACCGATTGGGAGGCTTCTGTCTCAGTTGCTGCCACAATTGAGGTGTTGGTCGTCGAGTACAGGTGGAGATCCTTCAGCATGAAACGCTCGCAGATGAGCCGCTCGCAGTGATCGGTCTGGAAGTAGGCGCTTAGTTCGTCCAAGCCCAGCGGGCAGACATCGTAGCTCAGGTAGAAGTGCTTGCCCCAGCTGCCCGTGTCGCTTGCGCAGCTGCTTGACGCAGATAGTGCTGTGCCGGGCGCCATGCCGTGATGCTGCTGCAGCGACTGATGCGCCGATGACGACGCTGCGCCGGCGCCTGCTCCACCACTTCCAATCGTTTTCAGCAGAGAATTGCTGCGCGACAATTTTGTGGAGTGAGCGCGGCGTATGAAGCTGAGCGACTTTTTTGGCGGTGAAGTGATGGGCGTTGGCGGAGGCGTGGCGTCCACTGTTAGCTTGGGCGTCGATTTCAGTAGGAACAGATTCTTGGGCGGAAAACTGTGCGTTAAAATGGACGCAGCTGAGGCGCTGCTCTGCAGCTTGTAGGGCGTTGTGGAACTAGAAGCGGAACCACAGCCGGAACCAGCGCAGTTGTTGCTGCTACCGCCAAACAGCTGACGTTGCGGCAACGGTTGATGCTGTGGTTGCTGCTGCTGTTGTTTGTTATTATTATTGTTGTAATAGTGCGCTGTGTCATCCAGCGCGGCCGCCTCGCGCAGTGCAACTGACGGCGAAAGGTTCTGCGGCAACGTTTTTGCCTTAGCGCGCAGTGTGATTAAAGTTGTTGTTGTTTTTGCAGTTGTCGTTCCAGCTGCTGCTGCTGATGATGACGTCGTTGCCAGACTGCGCTCCACACTGGGCAGCGGCACAGCCAAAATGTTTGTGCGCGAACGCGACTTCATTAGCTTAATGGGCGTTGAGGTGTTTGTCTGCATGCGGCTTATCTCTGAGTCATCGTCGTCGACAACGGCGACGGAGCCTACGGCAGCGACGTCGGCGGCCGCTGACGATTGACGCGAGTGTGCGGGTGAGAGCGAGAGTGCCTGCTGTTTGGGCGGCGTTGCCATCACAATGTCGTTATCTTCATTAAAATGAGTGCGTGGCGCACACCTGGCGCCATCTGGCGGCATATTACCTAAAGGCTCAACGCTGCCGCTGCTATCGTCAGCGCCGCTGCCACTGCCGCTGCCATTAAGGCTGATCACATTCAGCACAATACCATAGCGTTTGAGCTTGGCGTTGGACGCTGGCGTCGTTGTAGATGCTGCTGATGTTGCTGCTGACTTTAACAATTGCTGGCGCTGGCGCTGCTGCAACTGCGGCTGATCCTCGTCATCAGAATCTGAATACTGAGCAGCGACGTCGCTGCCGCTAATGCTCCAATTAAAGCCGCAAGGTGGTGACATTTTGCTGCCGCCGCTGCTGCTGCTGCTACCGTTAGATTTACGCTCAGCCGCTTTAACTGCGTTGCCCTTTTTCCAGCTGTTGCTGCTCAAACTAGAGCTGCTACCGCCGTGTGGCGCTAGATGGCGCTGTTGCTGCTGAACGTCAACGTTGTCGTCGTCCTCGATGACCAACGGTACGTAGAAGGTAGAGCGTCGACGCTGTGTTTTCTCCTCCTGCGTTGGCGTTGAAGCTGCGACGCTGTCTGTGCTCTCAGCGCTATTTCTAGTTGTTGTTGTCGTTGTTGTCGTGCTGCTGGCGTCGCTATGCGCCTGCAACATTTTGCGCGTTTATTTTAATTGTTATTCCTGCTGCTGATGCGCTTAGGCGCCGAACTCATCATTGCTCTCTCTCTCTCTCTCTCGCTCTACGTCTCTCTCTTTCTCTCACACATACACACACCCAGCGCGGACAACTGGAAGAGAGCACGGTGTGCAGGTATTTCTATATGTATGTGTGAGCGTAAGTGCCTGAGCTCTATGTTTGTGAGAGTTTCTTCTTCTTCAACTGTGTGTTTGTCTGTTTGTTGTGGCTTCTTAGACTACTACTGCTACTGCAATTTGCTGACAAGCAGTTTTTTTCTTTTTGTTTTTGCTGTTTTTCTTTATGCTTTTTGCTCGATTTTGTTTTTATTGTTGTCGCTGGTGTCGCTTGGTTTATAAAAATTATGCGCTCAAGTGCATTTCCGCGTTTGTGAGCGAACGTTTTATTTTATTTTTTCTGCTTTCTTACAGTTTTTTCACGCGTCGTTGTCGCCAGTTGTTGTTGTAGTTGCTTGCTGTTATTTTATCGCGACTTTGCATCACATTCGCTGCGTTTCGTTGCATGCAACGCAGCTCATAAAGACTTTGTTGTACGCCTCTATATAAGTATGTGTGTTGTACTATATGCATTTACACACACAAGAACTTAACGAGTTGTTTCGATTTCAAACAAATTTTATGAAAACAAAAAATTTGTCAACAAATAAATTATTTGAACCACGATTAAAATAATTGCTTAAAAAAAAGAATTTACGCACGCACAGAGTGAAATTAGTGGAACAGTGCTAAAGCATCACGACAAACGGAAGATACATTGTAAGTTGGAAATTAAACCCCAAACGCGACACACAAAACAAAAAAAAAAAACACAAAACAGAAAAACGCATTGGAAGGCGTCGTCGTCGTCGTCGTCTTCCCGCTTCGCTACCACTCAATGACGCGCCTTTCTCACAACTGACGCTGCCGCCGACGCAGCCGTTGCTACAGCAGCGGCTTGGCCACGATAAAAATGTGAGAGAAACAAAGTAAGAGAGCAAGAGAGCGATCAGCGTTAACGCTGATCACTTAAAAACAGGGCTGGAAAATAACAAAACAGCCAGCCAATTGGTTGTTTATGTTGTGTATGTTTACGTACAATTTTTATTTAATTTTTTATTTGTATTATTATAAGCAAATAAAATAGTATTTATAAATACGGTAAACATTGAATATTGAATCGGCAATCAATATCGAAGTGCATAATTTTTATTAACCTATGGTAGAAATAAAAAGCACAGTGAAATGATACTTCACAATTTGCACCGTTGCCCAGCCCTGTTCGGTTCAAGTAAGAGAGTGCTCAGTGTAGCCAAACGCTGCCGAATAGACACAGTGCTGCCCATGCGCGTTGACAAAGCCACCGAATTCAACACAAAACAGCAGCGCGAGCGAGATAGCGCGTTAAAGTGCAAGGCGTATGAGAGAGCATGGCACGACTCAGTCATACGAGCACATAAATGCACTGCAATTAAGAATTTGGCTTTTCATATTAACAATTGCAATATGAATATAAACACAAATCTTTATGTTTTACATATCTATACTAAAGTTAATTGAAATGAATATCACTTGAACAAAGTGGAATGATGAATGTTTATTCAATTTAGAAATCTTTTTAAAAAATGTATATTTTCATCTTTATTACCGGAATTGACTGAGCTACTAAATTTTCTATATTACAGCGTAATAAATGATAATAAATTATACAAGGATTGTGACAAACACCTCCCGTGGATTGGGACCTATTGTACTGTCAAGTTTCTCGTGTATTTCGATCTTATCTTTACATTTTGCATGCATGTTTGTACGTGTCTGTGACAAGTCGTATTTATAATAGTCAAAGACATTCTCAAACATGTTTTCCAATGATACGCATGTACCAAATGGTATCTGCATACCTGCATGCGTTATAGAAGCATATCCATTCTGACATACACACATATATTTATAGATATACATACATATCTATCAAGGATACAAAGGCAATATGCCCGATTGTCTTAAGCGCAGCGTATTGTAAGAAACCAAATTGAAAGGAAAACAACAGCAGCAGCAACAACAACTGTAAAGAGCACAAGTTGAAGAAGAATGTAAGGGGAGAAGTAGACAGCGAAACGAGACGCAGGCATAAGCCATAAGGCAAAAGTGCGCGAGTGGCAATGTGGCTCGTAATTGAACGTAATTGAGCGCAGGTACACACACAAACACACTCTTATCCAATATGTGTGTGCGTGTGTTGGGAACATACTTGGACACACAGACAGTACATAATAAGCAAATTAGAGGCGTACATTTTCAAACCCACCCCATGCCTCTCTTACTTCTGCTCTCTCACTCTCGCGCAGTAACAGCAGTTGGCTGCTTAACGGAAGTGCGTGACTTTTGTATTTTACGTGTATGCGACACGTTCGGCCCTTCTTTGCCTTTATCCTCGGCACCTCTAGCGGAACTGTGCGACTTATTTATGAAGCTTGGAATTAGCCATTTCCATTTCCATTTGCATTCCCTTATTCATTTGTGTTTGTGTTACACTTGCGTATGTCAACGGCACAACGAACTGTTAATGCGGGTCCAACTAATATTACAGTTTCTTTGCTCCCGTCCACTGCACACACATCATAACCAGCCGCAAAGTATGCAATGCTAAACAGTTACGCAAGCGCCGCAAAGTATACAAAGACAAAGTACGAGTCGCGCTTAGAGATGGGCGCGTGACGCGTAATTTGGGCACGGTTACGAATTGTATTGTGCGCATTAAATTGGATTGAGTTTACTTTTAAAATTATAGTTGTAATGCTGCCGTTAAACACGAATTTACTATCGAGACTTCCTATATTCATGCTATAAGTCTTATGCTGTTAACGTTATATATATATTATATCGAACTTATCAATTTATTTATCTTCTCGTTGAAGACAAACAACGTTTACCTTCATTTAATGACGTATCGTTTAGTGCCGTATCAAAGTGTATGCGGGGCAATGTCTTCGACTTGTACTCACCTGCAAACAAAGAAAGAGAGAATGAAGGTTAAAAATATTGTAAAGAACATTATCAATAGTGTACGTCTAGATAAGGGGTCTTTAGTTAACGGTAATTATGCATTGTGAGCCGTAGCGATAAACCGACCCATTTACATGGTTTGACCTTTCGCTTTGGCTCCAACTTGCGGGGCAGTGTCAACTTGTTATGAATTCATTTCAATTAATATGCAAAATATGAATAGCCAGAGCCAGCGGCAACACCAACAACAACCATAAATGCGCCAATTCAGCGTCAAGCGCAATTTATGTGCATACACAAATGTGTCGTCAAATGACAAAGACGCCTCGCACAGTTACAGACACAGCAACAGATACAGCCACAGATACAGCCCCAGATACAGATACATTTACACAAAAGATACGCGCATTCAGTAGCAGCAGCTGTCAAAGCTGTCAGGGGCCAAAGGGTGCGAGGGGTGCGGCACGTGTGTGAATGCGCACTGGCGTGGCCTTCGCTTAGAAAGTCGTCGTCTCCATGACAATCCCTTCTAGTCCCCTCCCCTGCTCCCCTCTTACTTCCAATGGAGTTGCTTTCCATTGAGAGCAGTCTCTGACGTAGAGATCAAACAGCATAGAAAGCATTTAACTTGCTCGACTAACAGTTGCCCTGTACTCAATGTTAACCTAGCAAATCTGATCAACGAGCTGTTGCAGCTGACTGGAAAGCGACGCTTTCCCATTCCAGTCATGTTCCAGTGAATAGCTCTTCTCAGAATTATCGGATTGTAATCAAAAAGTTACTGGAATAAAGTAAAAAGGAGTTACATATATAAATAAGTTGCCTATGATTAAATCACACAGTTTATAGGGTATTTGTGTAGTCGTCAACATGTGTTGTTTCGCCTGAAGGAAGTGCCGACTATAAACTGCGCATTTAAGGAGGGTTCAGGCAGCTCTAAAGCTGAGAATCATTCAATGATTCAACCAATTCTCTACATTCATTGACTGCACTCAGTTCTTAAGAATATTACAGACTGCTCTCTCTCCCCTTCCTACCACGTTTTCCCATCTCTCTCTCCACTTCTTTCTGTGATAAAATTTCTTCACTTGTCTTGAATTCCATTTCAATGGAAACTCGACTCATTCCATTTCATATCATTTCGTATCGTTTCAGTTCTATTGTCTAATTGCTGCTTAATGTTCGTTCGGCTTTGCTAGCGGATCTAGTCCGTACAGGTTTCGCGTATTAAAACGGATTATGTGCCTCGAATGTTGCACGGTCAGCGTTACGGCAGTTACCGTTAACCAACATCGATTAACGTTAGGGCAGCAGAGTGCAGCACCAGCAGCAACAGCAGCAGCAGCGCATTTCGCTGCCATTTCGTTCCCTTTCTGCTGTCAATTCGTCTCTATTATTCGCACGTTTTCGCACTCGCGCATAAACTGTAAATTCTGCGGAGCCGCACACTAATGACATCAAAGCAAATGCCTAGACCCACCCCTCTTCAGCCCGCCTCCCTTACAGTTTCAGTAGCCGATGATGTCATTGGCATCATGGAGTGCGTATCATCAAATATGATACATTAACGAACCCACTTTGTCAAGTTATATAGTTCACATTCTCATTCTAATTCCCGTTTTCATTCTGGTTCGCATTCTCATTCTCATTATTATTCTCATTCTCATTCTAATTACCATTCTGCTTCTCATTCGCATTTGTTTTTTATGATCAGAAGCGTACGCAGAGTGCGAACACCCATAAATACATATATATTTTGATATTACATATATGAATGCTTTTATCTAACGATTACCAAGCTAGGCTAGGCTCGGCTAGACTATCTTTATATAATACAATATGAATTAAGATGTTAATGGTAATCATGGAGAGTAGTTGCATAGCTAAGTGTTAAGCGAGTCAACCATATTATTCACTCAGGCGGCACCCCAAATTATGCATATTCATATATAAATAATATTTTCGTATTCATATGTTATATCAATAGGACGATGCATTAACTGTGAAACTTCATGCGCAACAGTGGAAAATGGGTGGAAAGCGATAGTAGTCAATATTTTAATAGCCCGAACTGAAATTGGGATAACATTTTTTTTTAATATTCGATTTAGATTTATCGCATATCATATATCGTATATCGTATACGTTTATCGTATATCGTTTATCGTATATCGCATATCATATATCGTATATCGTATACGTTTATCGTATATCGTTTATCGCATATCGTATATCGTATATAGTATATCGTATACCGTATACGTTTATCGTATATCGTATATCGTTTATCGTATATCGTGTGTCGAATATCGTACACCGCATCTCGAATATCGTGTATCGTCGTCCATCGTATAACATATATCGTATATAGTAAATCGTATGTCGTAAATCGAATATCATATATCGTATATCGTATATCGTGTATCGTATATCGAATATCGTACACCGTCCCTCGAATATCGTGTATAGCAAATCTTATATCGTATATCATATATCGTATATAATATATCGTATGTCGTAAACCGAATATGGTTAGGCAGTTCATGAATGTTCAAACGAACGTTTTGTTCTTGAACAACACGAAGAACTCAGCTCAAACATTTTCTTAATGAACATTCGAACAACTTCATCATAAAATATGTCCTTCATGAACAAGTGAGATAGATCGTTAATTGAATCGCTCAATATGCATACTTGTTTTGTTTAATAAGTAGTTCAATCGAACTAGTTACGCTTTAATATATATATATAATAATATAATAATATATAATCCATATATATATTCATCAAACATCATACTGATTAAGCTATACATATAGTTAATATACTAGATATATTATATGTATATATAATTTATATTTTTCTGTACTCTACCCAATATATATAAAGATATATTAAGGAGAATCCCAGTAGTTCTCTGTCTAGTCTATATACATAATATATATAATATACCTCTATAATATACCTTAAGCCCATCAGTATCAGTATAAACTACTCCAATACTACTCCAATACATCTGATATAGTAGACTCTCCTGAATATATCTATGAGTAATACTCAACTATCTAGACATATTCATATTCCAATTTTATCAGGATTTTCTTGGATTCTCCTTTTATATGTATAATGAATCAGCATATATACTGAATATATATATCTATATCCATAGAGCATACCAGATTCTCTATAGCACTACTATTGATAAACTTATGAATCTAGCATCTATTGAGACCTCCCATTGCCCTTAGATGGATTACTTACTCCTGCCGGCTGCTTCGAGCGCTGCTGCTGCGGGCAGAATTCCGCTGGCCAACTGCAGCTGGTCCTGCTGCTGCTGCTGTTGTTGTTGTTGCAGCAGTTGTTGTTGCAGCTGTTGCTGGTGTTGTTGCAGTTGTAGCTTCTGCAGCTCGCAGTGCACCTCGTGTACGGGCGGCGTTGGCGCATCGTCGCGTTCGCCGCGCAAACAGGAGGCGAGGCCACGCCCACGCGGCATTGTGCTGCGCCGCAACGGCTGCTCCATGGCAACGACGCGACACTGCGCCGACGACGACGACGTCGACTGCAGTTGCGACTGCGCTGTCGGCGTGCGCGGCATTGAATGCATTTTGCGCTGTGCTTCCAGCTGTTGTTGTTCCTGCTGCTGCTGCTGCTGCTGTTGCAGTCGCTGCTTGCCGCGCTGCTGCTGCGACGCTGTTGCCGACTGCAGCTGCGCGTCGTCGTTGACGGTGCGCAGTGCACCGCAGTTCATGCTTCTTCTTCTGCTTCTACTACTGCTGCTGCTGGTGCTGCTTCTTCCTCTGGTTGCTTACGGTTTCTCTCTTTCTGTTTTGCCTTTTTAGACTTGGTATTTTTGGTATTTTTTTGGTATTTGAATTGAATTTTTAGTTGCCTTTGTTAATGAGAATATTTGTATTTGGTTTGCGTTGCGATTTGTTAGTCTGTTTGCCTTAGCCCTGGCATGATTCTCATCCACTTGCTCTGCAAATTGTAACGAGACACTCGATGCGTTAATCCTTGAGTTCGACCAGCAAGTAGCGAGTGGCGCGTAAACTCTGCTGAGCGAACAGGCGTTGTTTGAGTCCTTAAGAACGAATAGCGATTGGCGAGTGGCGGCGAGTAACGAATAGCGAGTGACGAGTAACGATTGAACTAACTCCACGAACACGAGTAGCTAGCTGTGAGCAACGAGTGACGAGTAGCGAGTAACGAGTAATGAGTGACAAGCAACGAGTTAAGAAGAATGTTAAGTTTCTTCTAAATACGCTTTCCTAACTTAAAACTAAGTAACTTGTAGCGAGTGATCAACAGCAACGAGTAGCTGCAGCGAGTGTTGAGTGGAAAGTTAATGCTGACACATATACAATCATAACGTAACAAACGTGTCTGTAGTCAACTAGGGACGATTCACGTGTAACGAGTAGCAACTAGCGAGTACCGAGTAGAGAGTAGCGAGTAAGACACGAAGAAAGAAACATTGAAATGTCGCTTGGTTGTTAATATGAGAGCGAGCGTCGCACGACTAATCACCCACCGAGTGGCTAGAGCTGACTGTATGACTGACTGACTAACTAACTAACTTGGCAAACGCTGACGCCCTGACATGCCGGCTGCGGCGCCAGCGTCGGCGGTTTCGCTTGCCTGCGTCGACAATTAAGATTTATGGTCATGGCGTGCTGGCTGCCCTAAAGTTTTGACCCTGACTGCTCCCGACCCACTCGCGGTCGCAGTCGCAGTCGCAGTCGCAGTCGCACTCTTAGCTCTAGGCCCTAGCAACCCCTTTCTTGCCCGCAGTCCAACTTATGACAGCCACCTTTCAGTGTTTGTATTTGTGCCCCGCAAATTGTTAACTAATTTTAGTTTTTGTTTGCCTTTTATTGTTAATTCTGTCTCTCTCTCTCTCTCACACTCTCTCTGCTTACACACGCGCGACTGCGCACTTCTGCAAACAAAATTGTTATCGTCATCGTCATCGTCATCGCTGTCGGCCCAAAAATTTCCTTTTAACTTGTACAATTTTACGCTCGTTGGCTCTTGGCGTGAACAAGTTGGAACGAATGGAATGGTAATGAAATGAAACGTTTCTCGTTGTTCCATGCCATGCATGAACGCTACTGCGCGAGCCCTTTTAGCGGCTTATCGATAATTATTGCACTGACAGGCTTAAGCTTTGTTGACAAATGGTTTTATGGCGATTTGCAAGCATTTCAAAATTGGTAAGTTTTGATATGGCTCGAATCGACATGTTATCGATGAGTAAGCACACATTGCGTTGACTAAAAATTTGCATATTTCCGAGAGCGCAAATAGTTGGCTGCTCTCATTAAGTTTAGTGCTAGAGCGGAGTTTTTTATCGATATCAAACATTAAATACCTATCGGTGCGTATGCAACATATCAATAGACCTGTTGCTGAAGCAGCTCTTTGATTATTATCGATAAGTTTAGGGCTACAAGAATTTTTTTATCGACATCAACCATTTATCGATAGGACTTATCGATACGTATGCTACATATTAATAAATATGTTTCTAAGGTATATTTTGGATTGTTATCGATACGGTAACACTAAACCAAAGTGTTTATCGACATCACACATTTATCGATAGTACTTATCTATGTATGCTACATATCAATAAATATATTTTGGATTGTTATCGATACGGTTAGTTTTACCAAAAAGTTTGTTATCGATATCACAAATTTATCGATATATGCACATACATTAAATACCTATTGGTAAATAGGCTGTTTAAGTGTAATCGATAACCCTATTAGCACATTAGAGCCGTTTACACAAGAGCCAACGTTTATCGATCAACAGACATATTTACAGCACATTTATCGCTAGGAAACTTGTTAATCAATACTAATTTAAGCAATCGATGTCTACACATCAATTTCCTTTAGATAATCACTTGGAGCAGAGTGCTTAGCGAGTAAGCTAATTGTGGCTATCGATTGACTGCTGTTATCGATAATTACACAGGGAAAGAGAAGGAAAATTATGCATTTATGTTTCTAATTGAAATTCAAAGGCTTTCACGCATAAAAATTATGCGCAGACATTTGAATTCTAGGCCGTTTCTTCTTCTTCTTCGTTCGAGTCTTTCCAGTCGACGGCTGCGGGTTTTTCTCTAACCATTCTTGTTGTTGTTGTTGTTGTTGTTGTTGTTGTTTCTGCTGCTGCTGCTGTGGTTAATGAATTTTCCAAGCCAAGTTGCGTGCGTTTTGCCATGAACACTTTTCCATAAACATTTTACTCCACGCCTTTTGGCTTCTAGCGCTGCGAGCTGCGTGAGCCCAAAAAGAAAACGGCAAAGCATGAGGTCGCTCTATATAGAGATGGCTATACACATACACATGTATATATATATATATATATATATATATATATATATATATATATATATATATTCATATAGTTATGGTTATAGTTATAGCGATAAACATAAATTTCGCCGTCTTACTTTCTCCACAGAGACAAGAGACGCAGCTGTTCTCAAGCGCTGCTGCTGTTGTTGCTGAAGCGTGACGTCGACGTCGACGTCGTCGCACCTGTAAGCGACTACACACACACACACACAGACAGGACTCTCAACTGCTTGTGTGAGGAACGGAAGTGCGAGCCAATGGCCAGAAATGGACAGAATTTGATATACGTGCGCATATGGTCATGGGATCAAAGAAACATATGACTGCACAGACAGGCAGCAGCAAGTGTATGTGTGTGTGTGTGTGTGTGGAAGAACAAAGCGCCGCAGCGGATGCGCCAAATAAAGCAACCAAGCGATGCGACACGATGCGACGATACGGCAATCATTGCATTTCAGCTCCAGCCAACTTAGTGCTGATTAATGCAACAATATGGCAACACACACACGCACACACACACACACACACACACACACACACACACACATACACACACACACACACACACATACACAGGCGCTGGGGGCTGGCTGTGCACAATTTGGCAGCGCTGCATTTTTGCACGTCGACTGCAACGCCGCTGACGTCACAAATAGTGTTGCGAGGGCAGCTGCTAAAGTTGTTGCTATTCAAATTGAAGACTGAAAACTCTTTAATATTTACTCAAGGCAATTACTGGATGCGCCCACTGGAAGTATTACACAATGGGAATTAATTTGTGTCTAGTTCTTACTTAGTTACATTGTGAAGTATTCGAAGTTAGTTAAATATCACCTAAGAAGCTGCTAGAACTGTGGCATCAGACGCAAGACTCATTGGCTTTGAGCCTTAGCTATAACATGTCTTCATAGATCGACTGCACAATCTTTAAAGCTAAAGTCGAGGAAGACTTAGGAGCACATTAGAATAGATTTCATAGATCATAGAGCGTAAAAGTCTCACATCAGTCGCTTCATTAATAATCCAGTTAAGTTGCTGTCAATAGACGTAACTTCTAATTGTGGCTGCTCCCTCAATTAAAGGTAAAACCAAAGCTAGAGTTTCAAGATCTTTCAGATCATTTGGCTTTGTTATAGAACTGAATTTCAATTCCTAGCAAAAAGCGAGAGGCTGATTATTTTCGTTAATGTTCTTCTGTTTTTTTATTACGCGCATTAAAGCAATGTGATAATTGTGAATGCGAACGCGTAAGACCTATTCACAATTACCTCATTATGGCAAATAAGCCGCCGTAGCCATAATTCATATGAACGATATACTATATATAATGGGTATATAATGAACGCTGCAACAAGCTCTCATCACGACACGACACGACACGGCACGGCAGAGGCAATTTAAAAAACTGTTGAAAATAAACCAAAATTTACTATTTTCTTGACAGTGAAATACATGAAGTTTTATACGAAAGTGTTGAGTTTAATTGGCAACAAGATATTGCAATAAGTCAAAGAAAGTTGCCACTTTTTAACGATGTGGCAACACTGCATCGAAACGAGACCTGACTTGGTATAAATTCCTGGTTTCATTTGAGATACACAACAGATAACAATACTTGCTATTTAGTAATATTTTGTAAGTGTGGCAACTCTAGGAGAGCGTTGCCACCATTTGCAGATTGTCTTAAACATTTGCTTCAGCTTCTGCAGCAACTTTGTACTTGCAACAACAATAAATTGTATTTATAGTAAATATGTGTAAGGTGGCAACGCCTTTTTGGAGTTGCCACTTGATGTTGTTGTGATATAAGACCCAACTAACTGCTTTATGCATTGACTAGTCTTAAGTATTTAAGTCTTAGCAACCTTAGTCAGCTCTTAAAAATATAAGCTATGAGACATTATTTAGCTTGCCATAAAGTTAAGCGCTTCATATTTTGTCGTATGAATAATGAGCTCTGAAAAAAGAGAGTGGCAACCTTGCACATACAAGTGGCAACACACATTCGAGTAGCGCGCTCTGCCAGCATGAGAACAGCGTGAATCACTTAGAGACTTGGCTATGCCTAATACGAGCTGGGATTATGAATACAGAAATGCAAGGAACTTCCAGCTTTATGAGATCTTGATCAAGTCAGATATATAGTCTATATTATATATATCAAGTAGCTAGCAGCGAGCGCGACAAGCCCCATCGCAAGTGAAAGCTAAAACCAAACTCAGAATCAGAATCATCAGACACTCCCCAATTTAGATACTTCAAATATAAGCTATATATGACATAGCTCTATATCATATATTATATATATATAATTTTATGAAACTATTTTCAATATAGCGCAGGCTTCAATTAGAGGTTCGATAACTTCCAAAGAATGAATCCTAGTTCCACGACTTTGCTAATATCATAAAGTCTCTTTCTATATATATATATATATATATATATATATATATATATATATTTCCACATATATATACAAATGCCAAATGGGACTACAACTAGATCGGCTAGTTCGCATCTCACGTAGGAATCTTAGATCATCATAAGCCTCATTTTATGGCTGTCAAAAATAAAAAAAAAACAATTTGGTTTTTTTTTCGACTTTTTCAATGGAGCTTCCCTCGCTGAGGGCCTCGGCGCAGTCATTGTCATGCTGCTGCTTCTGCCTCGGCTACTGCTGGGTACGTGGGAAACTTTGCCGCATTGTCGCATAGAACAAAAGACGTTGCAGTCGCTGCCAGCGTCGCTGTCGACGTCGCAGCCAGCGCTAACGCAAACGCAGTCGGCCATATGATGAAGCGTTATGCAAGCCCAGTCATGGGGCACGCCTCTCGC
Organism: Drosophila eohydei; assembly: GCA_035045825.1. NCBI lineage: Eukaryota > Metazoa > Arthropoda > Insecta > Diptera > Drosophilidae > Drosophila > Drosophila eohydei. The sequence continues at coordinate 402,109 of JAWNOT010000042.1, read as the reverse complement.
AATTTGTGGGTCTGGGTCTGGGTCTGGGTCTGTTGCTGAAACTGAGACTGCCTCTGGAAGAGCTCGATAGATCCCAGCGAGAGGTCGTTGCCATTGGCGCGGATTGGCAGATCGCTAGATTGGTGGATTGATGAAGATGCGAGATATAAACAAAGCAAGCGGATCACACAGCAAATGATTTCCATTACATATATATATATATATCTTTAACTATATATTTGCACGGTCGGGTAATTGACTTTTGCCGGCGATGATCATCAAAATGGACCACGATGATTGCGGCTATAATTGCGACATACATAGAGCCCAGCCGAGAGACACGCAGTTGAGAAGAATGACAAGAAGAATGGAGAAGGAATTAATTGAAGAAAGACAGAAAGAGAGAGGGAGAGAGAGAGAGAGAGAGAGTATGTGTGTACAAGTCGAGCTTAAGCGACTGCAAGATATCCTGTAAACAGCAGAAGCAAAGCGAGTGTTCAATGTAATTTATACATATCAAGTGAACGTCAATTGTTATCGAAATTGATCGATAATAATAATCGAAAAAGGAAAGTTAAGAAATATCGATATGATTATGTTATCGATACGTGGAACAATAAAACGTTATCGACTACAAATAAAATCTGAGCTATAGCTGTATAAAGTATCAACGATAATTTAGAGTAAGCTTGATTTAAATCGATATTCATAGTTATCGATTACTGTCTAAATAAGTTGGCTTGTTATTGTTAATTGGAAGTAAAGGCTTTCTTTTATTAAGCAACAATAAAAGGTAGCCAATAGCTAATAGTTAACATGTTGAGAGTAATCGATAAGTTCGATATGACATTGGAGCAAGGCTGAGATTCGTCGATAGTTGCAAGTACACTCAAAGCTAGCATGTTGTAGTTAGACAGCAATGTGATATTGTTAGCATTTAGGGCTGTTGTTATATTGAAAAAGCTCGATCGATATTTATCGATTTTGTTAAGCATTGTGACTCGACTGAACGTGAGACTGTTAACAGGGTAGAGAAACGAATCAGAATAGGTAAACAGATAAATGGCAAAAAAGCAGGCAGCAATGGGTGGGCGTAAAGAGAGAGAGAGGGAGATGGAGAGGGAGGAGTACGGGGCAGGGCAGACAAGGCAGACAGCCATAAACGTGTTGCTTTTTGTGTGATTCATTCAGAACAATGCAAAGACAGAAAACGACAACAACAACAAAAGACAGACAAACAACAATCAACGCAGAACGTTAACTGAAAAACTAAGCAGCGCGAGGAAAAGCGAGGAAAGGGGAGGGGAGGAAGAGGGGAGCGGGGAGCGGGCAGCAAGGCGGGTTTGGAGGCTCATTGTTGTGGTCGTTGATCGCTTGTTGGCCACAGTCAAATTAAATTAACAACTACAAAATTAACAACGACGACAACAACAAGAGAGTCAAGACAGCAAATGACAAAAAAAAAAGTGAAAATTGTTGTTTATTGTAGTTCGTCCGGTTGGTAATTTCGACGGATATTTGCGGTTCTTTTTTATTATTATTATTTGGGGACAGTCCATTTATAGCCGGAGAGAGACGGCTGTGAAATTCTTCAATTGTTTGCCGTGAATTTCAGTGGGCCTAAGCCGAAAATTTTGTGCCAAAAAAAAAAAAAATACAACTTGAGAAGGCGAAGATCATGCGCGATCAGCATGGAAATGGCTAACAAAACAGGCTTAAAACATTTGGCAATTGCACTTAAAGCTGAACCCAATCATGGTCAATGCTTTGGTCAGTTCTATTTCCAAATCTGAACTGCCTTTGCTCTATCTATGTGCTCTATACGCTGAGCCCTTGGTTAAACTGTGTGCAACAGGCAGCAGGAGGCGTGGCAGACCCCACAAAGTATATACACCCCGTGCGTCTGTCCGTCTGTATATTGCACGCTGCGATCTCAGAACCTACGAGAGCTAAAGACATTCTTAACGAGTTATTTGATGTGTACGCAAACATTTTTATGAGCTTCTGCTAGATACCAGCTGAGGAATACGAAGTTCGAACACCGTGCAGGGTGTCTCCCAGTCGAGCACTCCCACTAGAGCTTTCTTATTTGCTTTATATAGTTTATGCTAAACTTAATGTGACAAGTTGTGGCTCAGTTTTAATATTTAAGACTAGATTGGTAGCTTTGATAGATAAGATCTCAATAATATATGTTCCATTTAAATATATTTAAATTTATTTACTATCTACTACAATTGATTTTCAGCTAACTTTCTATTTTGCAACTTTTGTAAACTCAAGTGACTCGAGGTCACGTATTTGTTGATTATTTCTAATCAGCAGTAACAAGGTATAAACAAGCAAGCACACACACATACACAGACATACACACACACATTTACACTCATACGTATGTAGAGTATTTGTCTAGCTTCTTCTCGGCTCTGACATGCGCATCATCATTGCCTTGGCTGAGCTATAACCACTTGAGAATTCTAAGTTGGCTGATTGCGTATTATGTAGATATATTCTCGATAAGATCAGCTTGCTTGGGAGTATTTCAGAGCTGCATGCATAGAAAGTGTTTCGGTCATTGTATTTGGTTTCCAATTTAGATTAGCTACAAATTGATTCATTTATAGTTATAAATATATAAATATATAAATATATACGTAGTTATAAATATATAGGCCAACGCTTAAGTAAAGTGTGTGCCCGAGTTTTCTTTAGTTGCTAATTAGTTACTTCAGCTATACTAATTGCATCGAAATAGGCCAATCCCTTAAGCCATAAGCAGAAACTTACGAGCATAAATTAATTAAATTTTGGGTATTCCCCATTTGTATGTTAATCAAACTCGCCAATATTTCCTTTCACTCTCTTAGAGCTGACTTCATTTGTCATGCTCACACTCAATTTTGAGCGCTTCTCCCTCTAGAAAAGCTCTACTCAGAGAAGATTCTCATTTGCCTTTGACTTCGCAGCGATATTCCGTTGCCTGGCCCAAGTCTTTAGATCAATTAACTCAGCCTCTGGCTGCCTTATTATCACTACTGCAATTGCGACTCAAAGTGGAGCTGGGATGGCTGGAGTCTGAGGCTGGAGCCACGCTTTTCATTCAGCACTGGCCAACGCAGTTTTTCACACGCTGCAGGCAAAAGAATGAAGCCAACTGGGCTAAGGGGAGGAATGAGAGTTGACTTTACTTCAGTTTAGTTTAGTTTAGTTTAGTTTAGTTTAGTTTAGTTAACTCAGTTGGCGGCCTTTTTGTCTGGCTCCGCTTTGATGGGGCTGTCGTAAGTAGCTTCAACTAGTTAGCAAAAGGTGCGCGAAATGAGGGGGCGGCAGGGGGGGCAGGGCTAGGAGGAAGCGTTGCTAATTTTGCGGGCTCTTTTAGGTCTGGCAGCGTTTGCATATTATGTAAATTATTTTGGCAGGGGCAAAAAACTTCAGCTGCAGCAGGGCAGGAGGGGGAGAAGCGGCCGAGGGGTCTAGTTAGGTATCTTCCGAGACTTTGGGCCCAAGTAGCGCCCAACGGGGCCTCAGATGTTGAAATGGGCACATAAAGCAATTTAACTGTTTAATGCTACCTCTGCCCGTCCCTCTCCCTCCCGCTGTCTGGCTGCCTTGAAAGGGAGCACAGCTAAGGCGTGGGCTAGAGGGGGCTACGAAGGGGCTGGGAACATTATGTTTTTTAATGGCAGAATTGTGTGAACTTGTTGTTGTTGTTGTTGCTGCTGCTGCCAGTTGTTGCCGTTGTTGCCGTTGTTGCCGTTGTTGTTGCTAGTTGCCCAGTTTGGTTGTTTACGCGATTATTTTCCTTATTTTTGTATTCGTTTCTTTTTTTCGGCGTTTTTTTTGCTATATTTATCTGATTTCTCAGCATTGTGTGGGCGCTGGTAGGCGTGGCATAGGCTAGTGGCAGCGCTAGTGCGTCGCTTCGACGTACAATTCGAACTTTTTATTTTTGGAAATGATTTCAAACGCATCTCAAGGTGTGATAAACATTCGTGTAAACAAATCAAATCAAATTCGAAAAGTGGCCCTGGGCCTTGCTCCAGCAACAAGTAACTGCGATGACACCCCCAACGCCTGTCGCGCCCCCAAATTGCCTGAGGCTAGCTCCAGCTACTCGCTGGGCTCAGTGTAAACAATGGCAAAACATTGAAAATGTTTACAGATCCAACAGCTCTGCTCGCGGACACGTTGCACGCTTGCAGCCGAATGGAGCTACAGTCAGACCTAACTAGAGCGACTCAACTTGCTTGTCAATTCTTAAGCCTAAAGCCAACATATTGCCAACTAAACTTTGGCTGTAGCTGTGCCTCCCCAAGGCTTCATAGGTGAGGGCTCCATCAACGACTGCAAAGGCTTCTTCCGCCGTCACTCGATTTGATCCTGATCTATGGACAGACAGCAGTAAGCAAGCAGCGCATAGCCTTTGTCTAAAGACCATAGGCAAAAGTGCTCTTCCAGAGCGATGCAGCAGCAACTATTATAATCAGGCACTAGTTATCTATATATATATAAATATAGAGAGATATTGCTTATATATCTTTCAAGTGAAAGATCTTAAAGTATCTTCGCACTTGTGCGCAGTGCTAGGGCTAAGTCGGATTAAAAATAGATGCGAAATAGTCGTAAATAATTGCACAAGTACTTGCACACATATGTGTGTGTGTGTGTGTGTGTGTGTCTGTGTGTGTGTTTATATATCCATTATATAATTGGCTAGCTCAAATTGGAAGTGGAAACAATTGCCATATGTAGATCGACTGCTCGACGGGACCAAAAGACGCTGCTGATGACGATAATGACGATGATGATGATGATGATGATGATGATGATGACGATGACGACATCGAGCAGTTTTGTGTTTTTTTTTTGTGCAAAGTGCGAACGAGCAATTTACATGCACACAGATACATAGATACAAGTATCTCATGGATACAGATACAGCCGACTGACTGACAGATATTTATGACATATGAATTACTGTATGCGACGCCGTTAATTGTTGTCGTCGTCGTCGTTATTGTTGTTGTTGTTGTTTCATTTATGCTCAATTGAATGGCCAGCAAACAGCTTCAAAGCCAACGGATACAACTGCAAAAAATTTGCCTATGACAAAAAAACGAGATAAAAAAACAACTGCAAACAACTTTGAGATACATTTGTATCTACAGAAGCGCTGCGCGCACAATGCACCTGCGGGCGGCTGGCACTTGGAGGCGGCTATGTCAGAAGCCTCAGCGACTCACTAAGCAAACAACAAAAAGTGGGCGTGGTCACAGTAGACAAGGCAGCGAAGACAAGTGTCGCCAATTGTAATGCATTTTAATTTCGACTTGAACTATTTGTGCATAGAACTTAAGGCAGAGAGTGAATGAGAGAGAGAGAGAGGGAGAGAGAGCACTGGAGAGCGACATTGAGCTACGGCAGGCAGCTTAGCAGCGCGACAAAAAACGCCAGCAAATGTCGCGTTTGTTTTTGTTGCTTTTTTTATTTTTTTTCTATTTTTTCTATTTTTTTGACTGCCAATTTCACCCGCACAACGAGCGAGAAATGGACAAACGCAACAATAACAATACAATGGCATTCATCATCGTCAACAGACAATGGCAGCTCCCACCCAGCACTGCCCCCAGCCACCCCACCAAGCGCCCACCCCCAGTGCCCTCTCACGCAACGGCTAACAAAGGGAGCGCCCTATTGTTTCTATTGGCGTTTGCTTTTCAGGAAAAATGCTGTGGTTAGAGTATAAATGGATCACAACGACTTCAAACTGAAGATAACCGAACGACTTATTGGCCAATGATTCATTAATTTAACTGGAAGAAATGCAAATGGATAAGAGAAACTTCTTGGGAATTAACCTAAAGCTTCATAAGATAGGCTAGCCAACATTCTATAAGAGCTACGAGTACTGCCAGAGCTTGTACTCAAGAGAGGCTTTCTGTATGAGACCAAATGAATACTCTTTAAGAAGATCTAGTGCTGCGAGAGCTTACCAAAAGGAGGCTAAATAAGGCTAGGGATTACTCTATAAGCGGAATAGTACTCGATAAAAGGTTTAAGTCCCACAACAGCTCTTCAGAAGTGAGAGTACTGCAAGATGGGCTATGTAGGGCTAAGGGAATACTTTATAGAGTATAATTACGACACAGAGCTTGTCGAAAAGTGAGTTTCCATAGAGGCAAAGTAAATACTCTGCATTTGCTACAAGTGCTTATCAAAAAGAGGCTTGACTTGCAAGACTCGCTGAATACCCTACAAAAAGTGCAAGTAAAACTAACAGAAATATTCCATAGAGTTCAGAGTTAGGGTATTATACAAAGTCGGCGAATGCAGAAACTTTACATCTTTACGGTTTTCTTGCTGCGGTTGCCATTTTCTGCTTCTTCTTTTTATTGTTGTCTACGAGACGCAGCGCTCTCATGGAGGTTGGGCAGAGGCAGAGAGGTGGGAGGGAAGAGGGCACGGCTTCAGCTGCTGCACTAGTGCATTTGATTAATGCTTTTAAAATACTCACGTATTTTCAATTATTTTTATTTATTTTATTTTATTTTTTTTTCAAAATAGAAAGTTTGCAACGCGCAGCCTCAGCAACAACAACAACAACAACAAGAAGCGAATGCATAAAATGCGTATTTATGCAGTTTTATATATATAAATAAATTTATATATATTTAGATTCTCGCTTTTGCTGTTGTTGTTGTTGTTGTTATAAATAAAATGTGGGTCATGTGCATCAAATTAATTAATTGGTGTCAATTGGCGGCATTTGCAGCGCGCGTTTTTAAGCTTTTTCCCTCTCTTTCTCTCGCTGTCTGTCTCTTTCTCTTTCTCTACTGTCGCTTCGCTTTCTTTAAGCGGTTTTTGGCTGCTAACTTGGCCAAATGTGGCTGACATAGTTTGCCATTACAGTTGTTATTCTGATTTCCATATAAACACCCCCTCCCTCTACGCCTCCCCCGCTCACACGCTGCCCCCTTTGCTACCTTTGGCACAGTGTCACAAAAGCTAATCCGGATGCGCTTATAGCCGTAAACGGTTAACTAACAACAACAACAACAACACACGTTGACTTTCCGGTGTCTGTTGGCCGCCTTTTGGGCGCTTAGACTGCCACGCCTCAATTCCCATGCCACGCTACGCCTTCAAGAATGGTGTCAAGCGCTCATTTCCCTAATTCAGTTTTACATTTTCTTTTAGTTTTGCTTTTGCTCATTCTTTGACACACTCGACGCGGTTATAAACGCGCTCGAAACGCGCCGCGTGCGTTTGTAGGCGTTTTTATTTTATTTTCTTTTTTTTTGATACGTTTTCGAATTTTCCTTTGTAGAAAAATATTTTGTTCCGTTTGCCTTTGCTAAATTTATAGCCCAGTTGAGGTTGAAGATGATGATCTATGCGAGTGTGTGTATGTGTGTGTGTGTGTGTTTTGTGTGTGTGTTGTAGTTGTAGCTGTTGCCCAGTTTTCGCGTTTTTTTTGCCTTAGTTTTTGGGGTCTGTACGTTGCGAGTCGCAGGTTTATTTGTTTTTGTTGCTTTTGTAGTTTGTTTGTTTGTTGTTTGCATTTTATTTTTAGAACATTTCATTTCGCATTCGCAACGCGCCGCCGCGCGCATAGTTTTACAAAATATTTTCCAATGGACTACAACATTCTGCGATTTTTCTTCTTCTCGCTTCTCTTTTTTCGCACAGCTAAAAGTTTTCATTCACTCACACAAAAAAAAACATGTTCACAAACATTTTGTGTTATGGAAATTCGTTTCAACTTGTCAAAAAAACCAAAAATGTTGCGGGCGTCTTTGCTGGATACCAACGGAAAACACAAACAAAAATACTAACAATAAAAACAAAAGAATAAAACACAAACACGTAGACAACACAGCCGCCACTCAGCTGTGAATCGAGCGCAACGACTAAAATTCAAATAACAAATATGAAAAATAAAAAAAAACACAAATCATACTAGAAATTAATTGACAAAAAAAAAACTAAACGGCAAGTGCCGTGCCGTAAGAACGCACCGAAGCGAGAGCTGACGAACCGAGCACCGAACTCAACCGCCTGCGCCGGAAGCTTAAAGTGGACTGAAACGAATCGAACCGAACCGAAACGCAGCAACAACCAACGGCAGCGTCAAAGCTGGCCATAAGACACAGTGGGTCTTAGCTGGCGAAAACTAAGAAACAAAAGTGAAAAGTCGCCGTTTGATTTTATACCATTTGTATGCTAAAATGTTTTATTAATATATATAAAACATTATGTATATTTAATTAATAACAATTAACTTTTTAATTAATATATGTATAAATATATACATATATTTAGTTATATATATTTATTTATTTAATTCATTTTTATTCATTTTTAATATTGAAATTACAAGTCAACATAATATTTTCAGTTCAAACATTATTACTATGACAAGGCAAATAGGCACAAAGGAAAAAAGAAATCTAAGCAAAAAAGAAGTATTTTTACATACTTTTTAAAAAAGATACTCTCTAATACTACAAAATTTATATAAAGCGTTTTCGCACACTTTTTTGTCAATACCTCATAAAAGTTTGCCCCACAGTACGCTGCAAGTCAATGAAATGAAACGCAACGGAAATGAGACGGTCTCTGACTAAGGCGCTGTCTGTCGCTCTTACGTTCGCTCACACTCTTTCTCTCTGTCGTTCTGTGTTCTTGGAACAGTTTGGCAGTCGAAACGAAGCTGCGAACGGCGGAGCCCGCGAAGCGTTGCAAGTGTTCGATGTTGTTGTTGTTGACCATTGCAGCGCTTTGTTTACATTTGCAGTGTGAAATAGAAGAGGAAGCAGCAGTAGAAGTAAAGGAAGAAGAAGCAGCAGTGGAGCTAATCGCTGCAGTTTTTTTCTATTTTAATTGCATTTTAGTTTTGGTGTCAAGCAGCGACGCCTGCGCAGTCTCCGCTTCAGCGGCTATTTAGTTTTGAATTGGCCAAGCGGCAGCCTTGATACGCAGCCATTAACAACATAAAACATAAATAAAAAGCAACAACAACACGCACAACAGCCAAAGCAACTAATAATTGAGTAAATAAATGAGTTTGTATGCGAAGCTTAACAAGGAAAACATTGTAAGCGGCATTGGCAACAGCCGATTGCCAAATAACAACGATAACGATAACGATTACGATAAATGTATATTGAGGTTAACATTTAACTAGGCAAGCTCCGAGCTATTTACACATAGAATTCGAGTATTTAGTTTTTTTAATGGTTCTTTTTTACAAGCCGTCAATTTGTGGCGTTCCGGATTTTTGCTCTTTACATACCCTATACGCATGAATAGCGAAAACAAGCAACAACTATCAAATTTTATATACATATGCATATTCTGATATGTGAAAAGTAGGTTTAAACTGATTTTCTGTTTATCATCGGAAATACCCTGGATATGTCGGATTTATTTTAGCTTCGCAAATAAGGCATCTTCTATTCGAGCAGCGTTTCCGTTTTCATTGCAAATGTTTACTAAATGTTTCACATGCCAAACATTCCATTTGCCGAAACTATTTTTAGATCTTACACAAAGGTTTACATATAATGCGAATATTTCTTATTTCTTTTTGTCGCCTGTACCAACTGGACTGCTGCTCAATCGTGCGTGTATTGTCATTTACGAATTCACCATTGGTGTCGCTTGTCGGGTGGACCGCTCTTCCATCAGTTCGCACAGCGCTCTGTCTCTCTCACTCTCTCTCTCTCGCTCACATACCCACCCTCTTCGCCTGTCTACTACTGTGCCCAATGTGCTGGCATGCGTGACGACGATACAAACAAATTTCCTGACAGACAGCGCAGCTCAAGAGAGAGAGAAGGAGAGCGAGAGAACAGGGGAGAGGCAGACACACGCTTTTGATATGATCGGCAACAACAACGACGATTGCACTCGTCGGTCAATACAATTAAGAGCTGCGACTAATGGAAAAGGTCAGCACGACTGGTCACACTTAACAGTTTACAAGCACCCCCACCCCAATTCACCCCCTTTTCACACTCGCTTACGCAGTGAACAGAGTATATTGAGTTTGTACACTCTCTGGTCAAATTTGGATCATTTACTCAGGTGTAAATAAAGTGTTATGTAGGCACACCGCTTGGAGAAGGGCAAATTATTAAAAATTGTTTCCAGTTTTGAATGTCACTGTAGACCTCTTCTACAAATTGTGGGGTCTGCCTATGCAGTTGCTTTTGGACGAGTATTATGCAGTCGTGTGTTTAAAAAATAGGCATTGCTAACACTCACCTAGATCATTGTAGAGCGTTGTATTCAGCACAATATCGTTGAGGCCGGTCATGCCGGTGCCGAGGCAGGTGTCGGAATCCTCGTTCTCCTCCGCCAGCGTGGGCGGACCATCCCACAGCGCTTTGGCGGGTCGACGGGCACGATCCAATCGCACGCGTGGTATATCCTCATAGCAGACATCGCCCAGCTAAACAAACAAAAAGAGAAAGAAAGCGAGAAAGGAAGAGAGACAAAGAGAGAGAGAGAGAGAGAGAGAGAGAGAGAGAAAGAGAAAGAGAGGGAGAGTAAGCAGAGCAGTTAATTATATATAAGTTCAGAGATAAAAAAGGTATATTAGCTTCTATCTTATATCTGGATTTTTTTTTTTGATTTATCAAGCATTACGCACCTCCAGCTCCTTTTTAGGCGTAGCGGGAAATATCTACAAGTTAGTTGCGTTTAATATTCCATATTAGTGGGTGCAAGAATGTGGGGAAAAAGACATACAACAAATGCATAGAACACATATAGAAATGGGTGTTAGAGAAGTTATATTGTAATTGCAAATGTAATTTTATAAGCATACATTACGATTAGGTAATAAGCAATACTTGTTACTCGCTGTTCGTTAGCTGACTCTACTCGCTTCATGTTACTTGCTAGCTCTTTTCACTACTCGCCACTCGTTAAACTATTTAATCGATTTTAGTATTTTACCAGTAGCTGTTGTTCTATAAATGTAACTTGATATATATACGTAACTCGGTAACAGTTACTCGTTACATTCACACGTCACTTGTTGCTCTTCTTCTTTTTTCTGAATTGTTTATAGCTCGGTTATGCTTAATTAAGTATAGTAATAACCATATATACTACTCTCCATTTACTCGCCATTCCCAGGCTACTCGTTACTTTACTCTCGTTACTCCATTTTTAGCAGCCGTCGTTACTCAATTATGTTTCAATATTTTTTAGCTCATACTACCACTCAATTGCTACTCTGCAATAACTACTCGTTATATTATTAATCACTCTTAGTCTCTAGCTATTCACTAATGCTTTGCTTATTACTTCTAGTTAATATCTATTAGCAACATATCAATACTTAAGAGATTATTGCTAACTAACAAGACTTTCATTGCTTTTATTACTCTTTACTAGTTGTTAGTCATCATACTCGAATCGTTCTATTACTTGCTACACGGTACTCGTTACTCACCGAAATCTCCTCGCTGCAGTAGGCGGTAAATGTTTGATCGTCCTGCTGCAGCACACAGTACAGCGGGCCCCATGGTGGCAGCGGTTTTATTATGCGTGTCAGCTCACCCTCCGTTTCTAAAAGAAAAATTGGAAAAAATTGTTTATAAGCTTAAGCAGAGTATGATTATAAAAATAAATAATTTAAAGTTCGCAAATTATTCTACAAATAAATCATTTACAATATTTACGTTGAGTCTTTTATATTCACGTACATGTTAGCGCCATCTAACGACAAGTGCTGACAACGCATGACAAAATTAAATTAATGTTGCCTACTTTCAGGCAACACAGAATATTGCCGCGTACAATGCGCGCGCAGCGTCTAAAAAGGCGTATAAAAAGCACTAAAAAATACCAAAAAGCACATAGAATTGGCAAGCTAAACCCCCCACTCCACTTCAGCGCTGACCACACATTCGTATACTGCTGCTGCTGCTGCACGCATGCGTGTTGCTAATAAGTCAGCGGGACTGCATAAATAGAAGAAATAAATGCAACTGCAGCGGCGTCAAACGCCGTTTGCCTGTTGCTGTGTGGAAAATTGTATGCATTAGAAACACAAGAAGAAAAAACGAAGAAATGAAGAAGACCGTTCGGCTCGCAGCTACAACAATGGGCAGGCAACCAACTTGAACTAAGTAACTGCTTATTCCACTCTCACCTCCTCTCGCACACTCTCCTTGCGCTAAGGCATTTGCCATGCCCGCATCTTATTCAATAATTCAATTCCATCGTCTCTATCTCTATCTCCGTCGCTCTGCCTGCGCTTCATGTTGCGTGGCCCCGCGAAATTCTCAAAGTTCGTTTCACTTCGTTTCTCCAACGTTCTTGACGACGGCTTCGACGTCGGCGTCAACGTATGCGATAACAATGTGAAGCGCTGCAACAGCAGCAGCAGCAGCAACAACAACAACATGATAAATAATAATAAAACTTAAAAAAAGAAGAAATTGTTTTAATTTGTTGAAGTTGCGAGTTGAGCGAAAGGCACAGGTGAGCGGGGGAAGATGCTAAGACGAGGCGATCAAGAACAAAAGAAATGTGCGAAAGCTTATAGAACTTGAAATACCCTATCCTTGAATTCGTGTGCTATATACGCTGTTTAAATATCTGGACATTTATATATGTATATATGTATATATGTATATATGTATATATGTATATATGTATATATGTATATATGTATATATGTATATATGTATATATGTATATATGTATATATGTATATATGTATATATGTATATATGTGTATGTGTATGTGAAGAAAAATACAATAACAGCTATGGTCACACTACGCATCTAGGCCTATGTCTATGTACATATAGCTTCTATCAGCCAAGGCGCCCAAAGACACCTAAGGGTATTAGCTAGATCATCAAAAGCAGAACAAAACAAAATTGAACCCAAACTTGAGCCAGAGCGTGGGGCAAGTACCTAAAACGCGTAGGCAGAGGCGTAAGCAGAAGAAATTGTGAAGGAGACAGCAGCAGAGGCAGAAGCAGCGGCGCTGGCAGAGGCAGCGGGAGAAGGGCAATGTCTATGCTCTTATTGCGCTATTATTTTTACATACTACAGCCACATTTCAACTGCTGCTGCTACTGCTGCCCATTTAACATAAATATTGTTTGTAATTGTGAGCTGGACGTCGACGTTGACGCGAGCAGCGGCGAAGGCGACGACGACGTCAGCGTTGCTCAGCAACTTTGCGTTAATTTTGAAACGTTCGTTGCTCGTGTTTAATTTTTTTTTTATTTTTGCATAAGAATTTCTCGCTTTCGAGTTCAATGCACTTGAGTCAAAGCCAACTGAGCGGGCGAGCGACAGAGCGAGAGCTTTGCAGTGGCTCTGCCAAGGGCGCTGCATCGAGGCAGCGAGGCGTGGCATTGCGATAGCCCACCTGCCCAACTGCACACCTGCCGGCCAACAGCTGTCGGTGACGTCATCACGCTTATCGATCAATTATCGATACTGCATTGCACAACACTGGCCAAGCGGCTAATCGCATGCGCTGCGTGCGAATTTCAAGAATTTATGATCGTGCCAAAAGCAACAGAATTCTCATCAAGATGCTGATAAAGAGAGAGAGGGAGAGAAAAGGGGGCTATGTATGGGATAGAATGAGAAAGAGAAAGAGAGAGAGAGAGAGAAGGTGAAAGAAAGACAGAACGACAGAGGCTACATGTATGTAATAGAGAGACGAAGAAGGAGAGCAATGTAGAGGTAGAGAGAGAGAGAGAGAGAGAGAGAGAGAGAGAGAGAGATAGAGATAGAGATAGAGATAGAGATAGAGATAGAGATAGAGATAGAGATAGAGATAGAGATAGAGATAGAGATAGAGATAGAGATAGAGATAGAGATAGAGATAGAGATAGAGATAGAGATAGAGATAGAGATAGAGATAGAGATAGAGATAGAGATAGAGATAGAGATAGAGATAGAGATAGAGATAGAGATAGAGATAGAGATAGAGATATCGAGAGAGTGAGGCCGTGTGAGAGAGATTAGAAGTTTAGGCTTTTATTTTCTTTTAAATATTTGTATGTTATATGTATAGAGAAAGAGAGAGAGAGAGAGTGAGCGACAGAGAGAGATAGATTTCAGGACTAGGATATGGAACTTGTGTGTAATAAAGAGAGAAAGAAAGAGAGAGAGGTTAGGAAGCCTATTTCATATAAGATGTAAGTCTATATATATATATATATATATATATATATATATATATATATATATATATATATATAAATATATTGATATCTAGCATAGATTCATACAAGGTAGCAGCAGAGTCGTTGCAACACAACCTGACGCACAGCCCAGACTCGTGTTTCACTTGAACTTGTTATGTAACTCGTCTTTGCATATGTTTATTTTTATTCTGGTATTATTTATAGAACTTCGCTTGAAATTATTGTTGCTTTTGTCTTTATAAATCTCTTCTGTTTGCTTTTATCATTTACTAAAATTGTTCAATCAGATTCCACAAGTCTACACAGATCCTAAGTCTGAATTGAACAACTTGTTGATATACGATAATTATAGTAATGCAATTAGTAATACTAATTATAATGCTGACGATAATGAAAGAAGCCTAAGCTTTTGCTTAAGTTTTTCTTGCTCCAGCTACTTCCATGAATCATAATGACTAATTAATCGATTATAAAGTATATTCGGATTATTCAATAATATATATAGAGCACATGGACTATATATATTGGATATCTGACTTGTTTTGTGGTTTCATTGCAATGCATCAAGTTGAATCAACTCAGTTTATTCAATTAAAACTTAGTTATACATATTATTTATTAATGATCTTGAATATTAATTGTAGTATATATAATTTTTGAGATATATACAAGCTATATATACATATATATATATACATAAAATACTAGAGATTGAAAATATGCAGTAGAAATTTTAGCTAATATTTAAAGGTTTTTTTATATGGTCTTTAATTTAATATAAAACAAAGAAAGATATACTTTTCAGATTTGAGACGTACCCAAGAGGCACTTATATATGGTTTTTGGTGCATCAATAAAGGGTATCAACAGTCGTTCAATTTGGAGTTTCTAAATGTTAAGGGCGTTGATATATCCGCTATATGCCCAGTTACCAGTTAGTTAATAAGAATTTGGGCGTATATTTAATTTATTTGAATTTACGAATGCTAATCGAAACTTCTTTATCGCATACACTGGTAAAAAAAGAGTAGTTGTTCCACGAAAAGTGAAAGAAAAATGAAGTTATTAAAATGAAACCAAAAGAAATTAAAAACAAAAACTTTGCCAATTAAAAGTAATTTAAAATAATTTATGCGATGCGTCATTAATGCGTCTATGTGTGCGTGTGTGTGGGAGGGTGTGGCATGTCTTGCAGCTGATTGCATTCGGGAGTGGGGGCGGGGCGAAATGTGTCTGACTGTTCAGTTATAGTGACGATCGACGCGCTCTGTTCTGCGGCGCGTTTTGTCTGTTCTTTTGGGCTAAGCTGTTTCCATTCGCCTTGTCGCAGCAAAACCAACAACAACAACAACAATCTGGAAAACTAGAGCAGTTCTGGCAAGTCGCAGACGAAATACTCTGACGGTAAAGGCAGGCACTATAAGAGCCCAGTCCAGTCAGACAAAAATATGCACTTCCAGATATTCATTTCAGCCTCTAGCCTGACTTACTATCCTATATATGTTTACAGTTATGCAACTTATGGTGCGCAACTTCAATTCAATTAAATATGACAACAAGCTACAAAGATATCAATGCCAAGTAAGCTTCGATTTATAATATTTAAAGCGTGAAAAATTGAAATTAAAACTGGGCAAAGATTATTGATGATATTTTCTGAAAAGAATCAAATAAGTTGTGCCATCTGTTAAACTGTATGCTTAGCTGTGATATCTGACAGAATAAACGTGCAATAGATATACGTTTACAGTTAATACACATGCATATAATGAGCAAATGGAGGCGAAAAATATAATAGCACCACGCTGACACTTTTCCATGTGAAGTCGAATTTGAAATTTATTGAGTTCTTTTCTAAAAAATATTGCAAATTTGTTACTGTTGCTGTTTTTCTACTAAAAAGCAATAAAGCCATATAAAAGTTACTCAAAGCAACATATGCAACTTGGAGTGCCTGGGGCTGGTGCTATTTTATATTTCGCAGAAATAAACCTATGTATAGGATATACATGCAGGGAGCATATGTGCTTATAGTGCATATCTATATAGCATATAGACACACGTAGAGCATATAGTTGTCATGAACAATCTGGCATGCCGCTTGCTGTGTTAGGGCATTACAAATGTGTTTTACTTTTCTTTTCTCTTTGTCGTGG
The DNA here is from genome assembly GCA_035045825.1 of Drosophila eohydei. NCBI lineage: Eukaryota > Metazoa > Arthropoda > Insecta > Diptera > Drosophilidae > Drosophila > Drosophila eohydei. The sequence goes on along the minus strand of JAWNOT010000042.1, from coordinate 385,779 downwards.
CAGGCGCCAACATGAGCAACAGCAGCAGCAGCAGCAACAATAATACGTAGGGCGACAACAATGGGAGCTAAGACGCGGCATCAGCTACTTCCGCATAGACAGCAGCAGCAGTAGCCCTACTCCCCCATCCCCATGTCTCTCTCTCGCTCACTCTCTGTGTGGGTGAAACTGAAAAACTGACAGATGAACAAGAGCAGAGCGAGAGCAGCTGAAGAGGAAGGGCTGGGCTGAGCTGGACTGGGTAGAGTGCAGGGAGCCAGCGGCTGCAGCTAAAGTTTATAGGCAAACGCATTCTTCTTCTTCTGCTTGTTCGTTGCTTCTTGGGATTTGAGGCATATGCGTAGCAGCGCTAAGCACAAACATGTGTATGCCTGATCACAGGCAGCGCCCGCGCCCTCGTCGCCCACAGCACACACATAAACATGCAATCTAACACAAATAGTTGCGTAAATGCAACAACAACAACAACAATAGCAACAACAACAATAGCAACAACATCTTTTTTAATTAGGTTTATGGGAACTATGCGAAACGTAATGTGAAAAAGTGAAGCAAAAAATAAAGTCGAACAACAAACACAAGCAAATGCCGTCGCTCCCTCTCCCCCTCCGTCTGTATCTCTCGCGCAGCAGACACGCCCCTCGCCACGCCGAACAATGCAGAATTATAGCATAACTTGAATTTCGCATCATGTAATCAGCTGAAAGCCCGCAACTGAATCGCGCCGCATTTTATTTGTCAATTCATTTATAGATTTTTCTCTTTCAGAATACCCTGTAGTCATGGCGGCTATGACAGACTACAGCGTCAGCTTGCTACTCTCTGTTTTAGCTCTAGCATTGCGTTTATAGCTTCAATTTAGTCACATTACATGCTCGTTGAAAATATCGATTAAATATATCGATAAAAAATATCGATAAAAATATCGATAGAATATCGATAAAAATCGATTAAAGATAACGAGATTTACCCACTGTATCCATACATGTTTTATACTGAATCTCTCTTTGCTTAAGAGACAAATTCTAAGCTCTGCGATGCCTTTGGGGTGACCAGATAAGCGCGATACGAAAGAAAATTGCAATGAAATATGAACAGTTTGAGATATTAGATTCTTTCTGGGCTTATAACGAGGCATATCCATGCCATTCAATATGGAATAGCAGATTACACTATTTTCGATAGCTCTGTTCAAATGCTTCACAACTTGTAGCTCTGCTGAGCCGAAAGACGATCCATGATCAAAGGGCGAAGCGCATTGAATATTTCAACAGCTGAAAGTTATCGATGACTTCAACAGCTGCAGAGACATAGTTATCGGAACAGAGTCACTCAAATTATTATTTAGAAATTGCTTTAAGAGAACGAAATATTAGATGATAATATTTATTACATTTTTGCTTACTAGAGGGTGTACAACAGGCTAATGAGAAGGTAAATCAATATGCTGTTATATCATATCTTACAGGGTATTCGCTTAGTCGTGCACTCTGATTAGCCGGCATTGTTGATTATGGCTTGTTTGTATCTTAACGATTGCAAAATTCATCAGACTAAAGAAATGCACACACACACACACACACACACACACACACACACATTCACACTCACATAATAACGGGGTTTTAATGTTTCAGCTTCCTCTTCGCCTCCGCCGTCTCCTTCGTCTTCGCCTTCATCTGGTTTTCAGGGCGTATACGCAACGCGCTTGTGTAATATATTTCTTAGAAGACACGCGAATTATTATTATTATTACCATTTTTTCTGTATCTATGTCTGTCCGTCTGTCTGTCTGTCTGTCTGTCTGTACATATTTGCATTGCCTATCTGTGGGAGATACTTAAAAGTTGCGCTGGCAAATATAACGCACATGGCATTAGCACACAAATTTATGCCAATTGGGCAATTAATTAAGACTGGGAAAACTGAGACTCCAGATACAAAAACAAAACAAGAATGTGTAATTAAAGCAAGCGCAGAATAGAGTAGTCATCTACGATATACGAGCGATAGACGCGAGTTATCTACGATATATGAGAGATAGAATATCGTTAGCGACGATATTTGAGGGATAAACGATAGTTATCTATGATATGGCAACGATTGACTAAAGTATTTACGATATATAACAGATATACGAGAGCTATCTACGATATATGACAGATAGATGAGAGTTATCTACGATAAATGAAAAATACGATATGATATTTAAGAGATAAACGATAGTTACCTCTGATAGGAGAATGATAAGCTTAAGTATTTAAGATATATGACAGATCGATGAGAGCTATCTACGATATACGGAAGATAAGCGACATATATGCGATATATGAGAGAGATACGAGAGTTATCTACGATATTGAGGAGATAGACAATAGTTATATATGATGAGGTAAAGTATTAGCGATATATGAGTTATCTAAGATATAGGAAAGATATTTGACAGTTATTTACGATATATGACAGATATACGAGAATTCATTGCGATATATGAAAGACAGTTATTTGAGAGATAAATTACTTCTAAACGATATATGGAAGATAGGGTATACGATAGGTTATATATACGATATACGAAAGTTATTTACGATGTATGAAATACTAGAGCTATTTACGATATATGAAATATTGAATAGAGCAATCTACGATATGTGAAAGATGGGCTAGAGCATTTAAGATATATGACAGTTAGTTGAGAGTATCTGCGATATGCGGAAGATAGTATACAGATATCGCAGTTAGACGAGAGTTATCCAACATATATAACAGACAGAATAGAGTTATCTAAGAGGATGAAACATTTAATGCAGTTATCTATGAAAGACATAAATCATACGTAAATTTAGACTCGATCTAAGCTTCGCTATGAGAAGTCTGATCTGCAAATGCCCATTCGTTATATAATTTTATGCCATCTCAGCTTTAACAAATGGCATTTTCGGACTTGGATCAATGAAGTCAACAGTTCTCCGCTTTCATCAAAGTAAGTTCTTCAGAAGGCTTTCGTCATTCTGATTCTAAATCGGCTTAACAAAACTCGATTTACGCATGATATAATTTTTATTTTATTCATCAGATTCTACAAATTCTAAGATTCGACGTTTCGCGGACAGAACTTTTGATCAAAAAATTAATTAATTAATTTTTTATTTTTGTTGTCTTTTGTCTTATGGCAGAACAGTTAACAGTTCTTTGTATTTGGCCAAAGCATCAGCTGCGAGTGAAGAACAGATACAAAGCTGAGCTTTTCTCTAAGATTTGTGTTTGCATAGAAATCTAATATCTGAAATATATCTTTGATGAGTTGAGTTTCTGACAATGGAAGCCGGTAAATCGGACTTCAATTTGTGTATTAGATTATTATTGTATTATTATGTATTATTAGTGTAATATTATTATTATTATGCGATCTATGATCAGTAGATCTATTGCTTTAAGATCGCTGCTTAGAAAGATTACCTCTGAAGATTTTTATTTCGTTATGGATTGAACAAATTGTATAAGATTATGCCTTGTCTTTGCTGTTACTAAATCAATCAACTATATATTATATATATATTTTTAACAATTTTCAGCCACTTAACTAAGATTAGCTCGATCTGATTTGAAATATTATTTTAATCATTATTCATTCAATACATTTTGCCTAATCATAAAGTGAAGCAAGTTAATTGCATGGACTTTAAGTTCAATGAATGTACCTATATACCCATATACCCATATACCAAAATACCCATATACCTAAATACCTATATACCTATATACCTATATAGCTATACCCATATAGCTACATCTACATATATAGCCTTGACTGCAATTGGAACCATATAAAACTTGATTTGTTTACCCTATCTCTAGCATATCTTTGTATACGATCTCTCTATATATATATATATATACATATATGATTCTCTTGTGGACTATAATTCAAAGTATTGCTAGTTATCTTGTGGCTGGCTGCTTCTGTTGCTCTTTCTACGATTCCCATTAGTTTTGTTAGCTTTGATTACTTTTTCCATTTTTAACTGGACTTTTGCTTGACTTTCAATTTTCATTTGATCTGCAGGTGTGTGACTGTGTGTGTGTGCACTTACTCGTATTACTTGGACCACTTGGATCACTTCCCATGTGTTGCCCCCCTTCCTCCCCCTTGCCTCATTGCATTGTGACTCCCCGTTCGCTTAGATATCTCGTTTGGCATATGGCGGCTATAATTTCATGCGTTCAACAGGTTTTGCGAATTTCCTTTTTCTTCATTTCTAAATGTAAGTTTTTTTGTTTTGTCATACTCTGTTTCAGTGATAAGGGGGTATATTCGCTGCGTGCACTCTCTACATACACAGAAAGAGTTTTCCCCAGCCCTAAGTCTATACTTCCTATCATGATTATCAAGTGATGATTATAGTGTATTCTGCAGTCGAGTGCACTGTGTAAAGCAGTTTTCATTGGAAAAACCTACGGTGCAGACGTTAGTCCAAGTCTCAGTTCGATTTGCCAAAAGGCAACAACAGCGAACACAAAGATCCGCTGTTTGCAGTTGTTTGGGGAACGCGGAAGAAAAGTGGCGAGTTGGAGGGGCCTGTGGGCCTGGGTGTCTCTTTCAAAGCCTGCTTGGGCCTGGCACCGACGAAACGCGACGACGCGTCGTCCCAAACAACACTTGAGGAAAGAGTGAATTTTTTCATAGAAAGTTGCTGGGCAACATTTGCGACGTGGCGGGGCGACCGATTGCCGATACTTGAAAATAGAAAATAAAACAAAAGCAACAACAGTAACATCAGCAGCAGCAGCAGTAGCAGCAACAACAACAACAAGTGTGCCGAATGCCGAATTCTGCTGCAGCCTGTTTCACTTTCCATCGTTCCATAGCAGTCGCAAATCTGCTCGGCCAGCGCATTGAACTTTCTACCGACAGGTGGCGCTGCAGGCATTGTCGTTTAACCCACAAACCAAATCGAAGCAACAGAAGAAGCGGAATGAGTAAACGGTAACAAAGCGACTGCACTTTGGCTACAACAAAAAAAAAACTAACGAAAAAAACTGTGCCACGGCGACGCGTCGCTAATGACGCCATCGCCAATGGTCGCGTAGATTTTACGAACTTTACGATTTCTCTCTCGTTCCCTCAACTTCCTCTCCCTCTCTCTCTCTTACTGCCTTACACTCGCTCACTTGTTTACGCTATCGTTCCCTCTCGCTCTAGCCTTCCTTTAATGCGCGTTAACGGGCTTTAGAACAAAACGAGTCAAAGAATGATCTAGCCAAGCAAATGGAACGACTAACAGATACCCTAACTTGAATTGCCCAACAGCTACGATCGTAACTAGCTAATTTTGTTACTAGAAGATGTAGATGAGATTAAGATGTAGATTAAGCTTCTATTTATATGTCTTATATAAGATCAGTTTCCATTTTGAGTATATATTATGAACTTAGGCTGGAATCGCTACTACCCTAGTGAGTTGTTGATAGGGTATATTCATAGAGAAATGGCGAATGGCTTGAAAAGCATTTAGCTTAGATCGAATAGCGCTGGCTATGCGTGGCCCAAGAACCGGGCCAACTAACCAACCTGGCCAAAAGCAAAGACGAAGACGTGTGAACGTCTCTCTCTCTCTCTCTCTTACTGCGTGTGTGTATGTGTGTGTTAACCAAGACGGTCAAGTGACATGCAAAGCGAAAGCGCGGCTAACAACATGAAACATGAAGCAGCTAACAAACATGACAGAAATGATGTCAAGCCAGCGGGCACACAAAACAGGAACAACAGCAGCAACAACAACAACAACAGCAACAGCAACAACAACAAACAACAACAGCTGCTGCCAGCAGAGTCGGTCGATTGCTCTCTGTGTGTGTGGGTGGGCAAAGGCAAGGCAAGGCTAAAAGGCTGCTAGAATGTCACAGATGACCTTGACACACACACACACACACACACTCAAATACACATGTGTGTGTGTGTGTATTAACACACCTTCCTTCCGCTGCGCGCACACTTCAATAACTAAATGAAAAAAATAAATATAAAAAAAATGTTATCATGGAGCAGCGCGCGCTTTGCCATTTGCCATTTGCCATTTGCAACTTGCCTTGAAGCCTTTTTTCTTACCACTTTGTCATGCCACGACTTTATCGATGGGTAGCAACACCAACAACTACAACAACAACAACAACTATCAATTGCCAGGCAATTTCAATACTTCTCATTCGCATGTTAAGTGATTCCATATTCGAAAACGAGTTGATTCGATCGACTCTAGCTGAAGTTCAAGTGGCTGCGGCTTAACCAACTCCATAATACCTGTTCATGTCAGAGATTTATGTTTTCCGCCTTAAAGGTCTGTCTGCAGAGCGGGACAGACCAAGATCTGTGTGAACATTAACATGCTCCTAACATAGTAATTAGCTAAGAAGCAGCTCAAAATGCTCAGCCAACTATGAATAGCAAATAAACAAGGCTTAACTTGGAATATAAACTAACATTTGCTATGAACTTTATCTTGAGGATAATGCACTAGAGGCTATTTAACAGACAGAGAGAGAGATAATGGCGGAGAGAGTGCTATATATATATATATATATATATATATATAGAGAGAGAGAGAGAGAGATAAAGTGATAGAGAGCAAATTTATTAAAATCTACCATGAACTTTATCTTGAGGATAATGCACTAGAGGCTACTTAATAGGCAGAGAGACAGAGAGTGAGAGAGAGATAATGGCGGAGAGTGATAGAGAGAGAGAGAGCTAGAGTGATAGAGAGCAAATGTATTAAAATCTGCCATTAACTTTATCTTGAGGATAATGCACTAGAGGCTATTAACAGAGGGAGAGAGAGAGAGAGAATGGCGGAGAGAGTGCTATATATATATAGAGAGAGAGAAAGAGAGAGAGATGGAGTGATAAAGAGCAAATGTATTAAAATCTACCATGAACTTTATCATGAGGATAACATGCTAAAAGTAACTTCATGGACTTAAATTCATATCATGCATATTTAGTAACAGCACAAATCCAACACGCTTTGTAATAAAGGGAAAGAGAGGGCCAGAGAGACACAGCGAGGTGGCGAAAGAGAGAGAGAGAGAAAGATTGGGTCTCTATTATTGCTTCAGCCAGTGCAATAAATATTGGATAACATTTATCTTGCGCTTTATCTGCGCGCTAATCGCATTGTTTTCTTCCAAGTTATTATTATTATTATTATTAAACAATAGAGAGCTGATATAATTCAATTTCAAGTTTATCAAACATATTATGTATATTACGAAGTTATCTTATTTGCGACAACTCTCGATCGCGACAACTCAATAACATATTGTAATAATACTAATCATCATCTAATTCATCAGTTCCGTTCATGAAAATAGTAGTGCAAAATTTAGTGATAAGCACAATATTTTGAATACAATTTGATACGAATATTGAAATTAGCAAATATTTTATTAACTCAAATGAACTGAAGAACATGTGGGAAAGAAATCTTTATCAAATTTTGTTGTTCATAAAAATAGTAGTGGCTGCCAAAACAGTTGACAAAAAATAACTGTAACATTAGGCTAACTTCGTTTCATTGGTTTTGCCTATATTTATTTGTCTTCAGAGGAATTTTGCGCTGCTTAGTTTGATGGCTTTGCACTTGCCACAGCTGTCTAAGCATTGCCCCATGGGTTTATTCAGTTTTATTTTACTGTAGGGCAGCACTGCTATATTCATGAATGCCACTGTATATATGTATATATATAACATGTATATACATTTTAATATAATTATAATTCATATAGAATAAGCCATATCTATATTATATTTAATTATATTTTTAAATTTGTATAGCTTTATCGATGAATAATAAATTGTTGTTTTTTTAAGAATTTTATAAACATACAGGAAATGCAAGAACAGCTTCAAAAGAGAATTAGTTAGCGTGTATGTGTGTTCTGTGTGTGTGTGTGAGTGTTTGAGTGTTTTTGTGTTTGTGTATTTGGCCTTGCGTACCAAGCAACCCCTCGAACTGCAACAACAACAGCAGCAGCAACGACAACTGCAATAAAGTGAAGCGGATGAGCGACAGGTAAAAATGCTAATACCAGATAACGGCAAACGGCAAACGGCAACAACAAACAGTGACAAGCTGCCCAAACTGATGTTGTTGTTGTTGCTGCTGAGAGGCAGCCCTGTTGAGTTTTCCCAGGCGAAGCAGCTTTGCTTGCATTTGCACAGGTGCTCAAAGAGAGAGAGAGATAGTGAGAGAGGCAGAGCTAGATAAACACAACAGCATCCGCAACACAGAGCTGAGCTGAGCTGCCACCCTGCACATAGAGTTGCCACTTTAGGGTTGTCAAGTGAATATGCAAAATGTTGACTCAAACTTAAAAGTTTTCACTTTTTCATATCATTCTTTTGCTGCCTCTTCCTCTCCCACTCCCTCTCCCACTCCCTCTCCCGTTCTGGTTAAGCATTTTTTAATGGATTTTCTTGAATTTGATGGCTTCACATTTTTGTTGCCTTTTCGATCATCGAAAATTGGGGCGAACATCCGCTCAGCAGCAGCCGCAGCAGATGCCATTAGCAGGTGTTGATAGCGCTTTAGAGTTAGTTGAATGCAGTAACGTGAACTTTCATCTGAATCTAGTGTGACATGGTAACGTCTATTTCTTTCTAGTCAAATACTCTCTATCAACAAATTATTCACTTTTCGACTAACATTTATATATATATATTACTCTTAAGTCCCACATCAATTAATCAGATTTTGGCCAACTCTTCGATACATTTACCATGTCTGATTTATCCCTCGTCGTCAGTCCCTCAGAATCAACGATATTACGTAAACTCTATTGTTCGTCTGACAAATTCTCTTTCAAGACTTGTTCATCATGCCCAGCAAATGCAGACTAATCTATATCTAAAGTTAACAAGCGAATGCATCATGGTATTGCATTAGGTTCTTCTGTGACTAAGTGCGACAACTAACTATATCTATGCGTATTAAGTACATATATATATTATAAGTTTGGAAACTAGGCCAAGCTGGATCACGCATGAATTTATACAATACATTAAACAGTAGAATCAGTCAGTAGATACACAGATATAGATACAGGTATATACATAAGTATATCTATATCTGATAATTTTCAAATTAGATCTGCTTACTTTACTATTCCACAATTCCACATCTTCTATATTGTATAAGACGACATCTTATACTGTATAAGACAAGCTAAACTTTGGCTCGTCTATTCGTGCGTATCTTGGGATCTTGAGAGCAAACTTAAATCTATAAATAGCCCTAAGTAGATTGCAATTCAGGGTGGATGGGTGTGCAGGGCGAGGGGCGTTTGGCCTAAGGATTGCGAACTTATGGGGTTTATGCTTACCGCACACGTCCAGCCAGCCCTCGACGCGACTGGGGTAGGAAATTGCATAGGCGCGATTCAGATACGTGCGACGTCCCATGATTTCGTCCTCTTTCGGGTGGGTGATGTTAACGTTTCCTTTTGGGATGCTGCCACCGCTCTCTCTCTCTCTCTCTCTGTCAGGCGCGCTCTCACTCTCCGTCGCTCTCCGGTTTGCGCTCTCTCCGGTTCGCTATAGCTGCTGCGGCTCGTTATCTTTCGGCTTATCGACAAGTTGTCGAATAGCTGCTGCTGCTAACTATTGTTGTTCTTCTTCTTGTTGTTGTCGTTGTTGCTTAATTTGAATATTGATTTTGTTGTCTCCGTCGGCTTGCCATTTATTTGCTATATATTTTGATTTTATTGCACTTGTCTTTGACCAAAAAAAAGAGTAAAATACTGATTCGACGTCGAGTTTTAGTTTTAAGTTCCCACTTGTTGTTGTCGCTGCTGCTGTTGTTGCTGCAGCCTTCTTTTTATATTTTGTTGATTAAAAGCTTAACAAAAGCCCGATTCAAGAGCACAAGAAAACAAAAACAAAACACACAAAAAAATATGTATTAATCACGATTTTTGTTTTATTTGCTGTGCCTTTTTTTGTTTTTGATTTCTTTACGCACGGCTCAAGCTCAATGCTGATTCTCTCTCTCTCCCTCCCGCGCGCGCCTTGTTCTTCTCTTCACTATGTCCGAGTGCCTGTGTGTCAGTGAGTCCGTGCGTGCGTGTGTGTGTGTGATTATTTTTTGAGCTATTTTAGCCTTTTTGCCTTTAACTCAGACCGCAGGCAATTTGAGAGAGACACAGTGAGAGAGAGAGCAGGCGGAGATGCTTCTACAAATTTGTGTGCCGCCCCCCGAGCCCCTTGTGATGCGTGACAGTTGTTGTTGTTGTCTATACACACACACACATGCATGCATATAGACGCATGCACATATATATGTACAATATATTGTTAATATTCTGCGATGAAGGCCGGTCGGCGCATATTGAAGTTTTATTTATTGTTGGTGCCGCTGTTGTTGTTGTTGTTCTTGTCGCGCCAACGAAACCAGAAACTTTTTTTAACAGTCACAGGCGCTGCTCACACAAGTATAAATATATATAAATATAAATATATATATATTTTTATATATATTTATAAGACTATGTATACACGTGCATGTGTATGCGCTTTTCTGTGTATTATTTTTAAATATATGAAATGCGACAGTGGCTCGCACTCCAGCAACAAAATCAAAACACTTGATGAAAACAATTACCACACTTTTCATTCAACGAAGAAAAAAATACAAAAAATTCAACGCACGCTTTTTATTTTGATTTTTTGAAATGCACGTCAACTGCGCGCAAATGCAGCAACCAACATTTAAAACGGAAAACAAGTGTAACAGCTCGATGCGTGCGCGTAACGACGCGCGACGTACCAACCGCGCAGCAACAAACATTAACTAACTAATAAACAATGTGACCGCAGCAGAGTAAGCAAAAAAAAACAACACTAAACGCAAGCGATTTCAAAAATACCAGACTCAAGAAAAATACCAGTATTTTGGTATTTTATGTGCACCAGCAAACAGTGTGCCACGTGAAGTAAACTGGTCACAGCTTGAAAACAAAATGCAAAGGCACAGCAGAAATAAGCTTTGCAGGGGTTGATTTTTTAAATGGCGCGCTTTAACATTATGCATAAAATGCCGATTGACTATATTACTTACATTCTTCAATTATTTGATACTATATTTTTTATTAATTCAAAAAGTATGCTACAAATTAGATGCATTAGATAATGAAAATCCTATTCTTTAATATAAGAAAATTCCGACTTCGACTTAAGAGAAGCTGCAATAAAAGTTAAAATTGCGTTGCCTACTTTTGGGGCTGCAGCATTAAATGCACAATGCAAATATTTGCAGAGCAGAGACTGTCAGTTGAACCTGGTTTTACATAAACCGTTCTCTTTTCTGTGGCACGCTTTTGTATGTGCAGCAACTACTGAGAGAGTAAACAAGATGCACGTGAAGGTTCCACTCCACCATTCGATTTAAGCTGAAACAAATATTTGTTGCCTACTTTTAGGGATGCAATGGAAATACAGACTGCCAATTGGAAACTGGATTTGCCTTGAACGATGTCGGCTTTAGCAGAAGCGAAATATTTGTTGCTCACTTTTAGGGCTGCGCCATAAATGTAATCCCAATTAAAACACATGAATCGAAAAATTCATTGAGATTTAAGAAAAAAAATATAAGTTTTACTTGTTAAACGGTTTACATGAGTTTTAATAGTGCACATAATTAGTAGGTAGTTATTAGAGAAGATAATCGAATACACATCAAATTAATAACATTATTTATAAGTAAGTAGTTGTTGAACTTTTTGTTGTTAAAGTTTTTGCTACGCATTTTTCTGTGCAAATTACAACAGCAACGCGAATTTTTCTATATATATTTATATATATATACGAGTATGTATATATATGTATATATGTATGTATGTATGTATGTATATCTGTGAATATATGTATATATATATATATATATATATATATATATATATATATATATATATATATATATATATATATATATATATATATATATATATATATATATATGGGTATACGCATATTGTTGTTCAGTCTTTGATTTTAAACTTAACGGGTTAAAGAGAGAGAGAGAAAAAAAAACAAAAAAAGTACATATATATATATATGCATACAACTAAGTTTGGATTATGGTTAATTGATATTTGATATTTGATTTTGTTATGTTTTTGTTTTTGTTTTAACACATTTCTGTGGAATGTGCTAGGAAATGTCCTTGTCGGGGCGCAGCCCCATGGAACGCTTCAGTATAATCGTAAACTAAATAGTTCTATATAAATATATATATATATGTGTATATATGTGAGTGTATATATATGTCTATATATATATATATGTAAGATTGATTTTATGCTTTGCCCTTTACACTTTGCTGGGCTCCTCTTCCTGGCCGCTGAAAGTGGGTGCTGGTGAAACCGAACCGGAACCGGAGGCTGAACCAGAGCCAGAGCCTGAACCGGAAGCGGAACCGGGAACTGTGCCAGCTGCAGACTCCATTTCATTGGCCGCCTGCAGCTCGACGAATATATCAATGAGATTGTTGATGCCAATCAAATAGCCATCCTCATGATTGCCCACCTTCCAGGCCGAATAATGATCGATGCTCATCTGCGGCGGCAGTGCCACCGTCTTGGCAAAGTCAATTAGCCAAACGCTGGCGTGCGTCTGATCGTGAACGAACAGCAGCGAACTGCCAATCACCTCGTGCGTCTGGAAAAACTCAGAGACGGCCAAAGTGGCCCTTATGGCCCGCAAGCGTTGTATATACCGTGGCTGCAATAGAACAACAGAGAATTAGGGCTAAGGGTAGTCTAAACTAATATTCGGCTAATCATATATATGACAACGTTTGAAAGTGCAACCAGCAAATCGGAACGAAAATATCATTGAAGCCATTAAGAGTGCTCTAGTGAGGAGTGTCCGACTAGGAGATACCGTGAAGCTGCTATTTATGCGGACATGACAAGCGGTACATTAATTATTGAATCAGTTTTGCTCTAGATGGAGTTTCTTAAGTAAAAGTTAAGTACGTAATATTGGCATTCAGATGTGTCTCTAGCTTTTATAGTTTACAATATGACTGCATTCAGACGGATAGACTTTATGGGATCTGTTACGTCTTCTTCTGTTTGCACCATTTGCACACAAACACCAAGTCCATTCCTATGTCTATTTTTCGTTTTCAAAGGGTTCAGCTTTGTCCTTCAATACGACAGAATAACCTCTATAGGGTTACTAATGAGATAAGTTGAAACGCACCAGAATATGTGGATGGCCGCTAAGGAACTCGCCGAAGGCCAATTTGATTTGTTCGCGTGACTTGGTCGTCTTGAAATCTTTGGAACTGGTGCCGTCGCTCTTCTTGATGCCCTGGAGAATGGAGACGATTAATTATGGCAGCTGAGCAGAGTGGGCACAGCGAGACTTACCTCAATGCGAAAACCCAACGTTGCGGTGCTCGAGATTGTCTCTCGCCAGACCATATAGCGGGGCTTGGTCACCGCCTTGGCTGCGTGCTCCTCGGCATTTGGCGCCTGGGCATCGATTTGTATCATCTTGTCGTACATGTCCTTGCGCAGCTTGGGCTTCTCCTTCGCCTTGGACAGCTCCTCCTCCAGATAGGTGCGCACACCCACTTTGCAGTCCATGACACACGGCTGCACATAGTCGCTGAGCAGATCCTGCAGCTGCAGATAGACTGAAAGTAACGATTATTATAAATTCACATATCTAACTGATAAGATACAATCAGTCAGTCAATCAATTAGCCCATAAGTCAATCATGCAGTTAGTCACTTAGTCAGGAAGCGAATAATTCAGCTCTTGAGCCTTTTAGTTCTTTAGTTAGTAGTTAATAAGTCAGAACGTCAATCAATCAGTCAATCAGAAGAAGTCGAATTGGTCAATCAGTCTATTGGTCAGTGCATGACTCCATCAGCTATCATATGTTTTAGCTGCAATCAATCATTTATATGATCTATATATTGTCAGTCAGTCAATCAATCAATTAGTAAATTAGTAGGGCAATCAATCACAAGGAATATATGTCATTTACTCATACGACTCGCCAAGTAAGTCAATCAGTCAATCTGTTCAATTGGGACAGTATCAGTCAATCAGTCAATCAATCAGAATAAGTCGAAGGCATTGATCATTCAGCACATACATTCAATCAAGGCACTGATTTGATCAATCAGAATCGTGTCAATCAGTCAATCAATCAGTCTGTTGGTCAGTGCATGAGTCCATGAGCTGTCATATGTTTGAACTGCCATCAATCATTTAGCTAGCCGTCAATCAGTTAGAATATAAATCGGTCGATCAATCAACCAATAACCAGCAATCAGTAGTCAATCAACCCACTGATTGCCCCGTATGTACAGTCAAACTCTGAATTGATCAATCAGTATTTATGTTGTCAGTCAATCAATCAATTAGTAAATTAGTAAGGCCATCAATCACAAGGAATATACGTCATCTACTCATACGACTCGCCAAGTAAGTCAGTCAGTCAACCAATTTGTTCGATTTGCTCAGTATCAGTCAACCAGTCAATCAGTCAATCATGTACTATAGAAATTATGTGACTTACGTTCGCCATCCTCGCTGGTCACTTGACCCTTGTAGACGGGCACATATGGACGCAGGACATCCAGCATGAGCACCTGGAAGCATTCCTCCTCCTTGGGGCAGAGCTTCTTGAGGACGGTGCCCGGCTCGGGCCCAGCCTTGAAGTTGCCCTGATGACCCGCCAGCTGCACCCATGGATAGCGCTGCTTCTTGTACGTCTGAAAGAAGGGCGTCCATTGCACAATGTTTCTTATTTTCCGCCAGCCAGAACTCTGTCAAAAGAAAAGAAGCAAACCAATGGAACAGTTAAAAGATAGTTTAGAATAAGAGCATTGAGACCGTCGCGTAGTCCAGAGACTGTTGTAATTGTTCGCTGGATGGCGGCACGTAAATAACACGTTTGAGCGAAAACGTGAATTGTTAGCACTCCCAATGTACCCGCCTCTCCACTCAGGCATCGTTAAGAATACGAGGCGATAAAAGCTTATGGCATTAAACGGGACCAGTTATAAGATCTATAATGACGTCGATGCTTACGTAACTAGTGCTTAAGCGCTAAGTGCCGGCTGGATAAGTCTCGAATGAGGCCGGATAGTTCTTGAAGTCAGAAACAGTTGTAACATCTGTAATGACGCTTACGTACTTAGGTAACTATTCTGTAAGTGTCCGGTTGACGTCGGATAAGCTGCGGATTAGAGCGGATATGTCTCAAGTAATGCCCGTACGTCTTGTAGCATGTCGACATGCCCGTATAAGATCAGATAACAATAGATGGCGCCCAACTTCAGCGGAAATACAACTAAATCTAGGTGACAATGTGATTCAAGTGCGCACAAAGTTGACGTTAAATTATACTAGATTAGTATCGGATATGCGCTGGAGAACACCGGATAGTTGCGGATGCGGATAGATCTTGACGTGTGGCTAATGACGTCAATGCTTAAATAGCAACTGGATAAACGATGGATATTTATCAAATCAGCACTTAATTAAGGTGTTTATGCATTGAATCAGTGCTGTTTATTATCCAATTGCGCCGGATACATTTTTGCAAGCGTATCCAACGACATCGATCGATGAGCTCAGCTAAACAACAGATGAATCGTATTTAGATTAGAGAATGCTTAAGGCCAAATATATTACACGGTTTAAATGGCTCCAGCGTCCACAACAAAAGCACTGGATAAATACTTTAAATGTGAAGCATATGATTTGAATGCGCCGGATAATGCCGGATAAGCGCAGAGCAGTCAGCCTTCGTCTTACCTTTTTCGTGCCGCTTGCTGCGGACCCACCGGTAGCGCCTGAACCGGAGCCCGTTGCCGTTGCGGACGAGGCCGCTGATGTGGATACATCGGAGTCCCACTCGGAGCTCAGATCATCGCTGCTGGCGTAGCCGTAATCCCTTGGCATGGGCACCTCCAACAGCGACTTGGAGTACTGTATATAGCCCGGGCAGAGGCTTTGACCCAGCGGCGAATGACTGCGACGCGGCGGCGTCATCATCATGGGCAGCGAGTTCTGCTGCGAGAGCTTGCGCCCGCCCGCCAGGCTGACATGCTCGCCCGGATTGGCTGTGATGCTGATGGTGGGCATCGATAGTTTCTTCTCGGCGCGCTGCTTGATGCCATGCGCCTGGGCGAAGGCCAGGCTGCATTTGCGCGGCTGCATATTGTTGCCGGATAGCTTGCGCCGGAAGGTCTTCCTGATGGCACCGGTGGATGTGGCATTGCTAGTGCCGTCCAGGTCAGGCTTCTCGGCCTCGCTGTCGCCATCTTCGCTGTCGGCTGTGGGCGGTGTCTTGCTGATGCCGATGCCGGCGCTGCTGTTGGCCGAGCGACCTGCATCGCTATCGACGCCATCGTCGTCATCCACATCGGCGTCGGCATTGTGATCATCTTCGTCGTCGAAGCGCAGCTTGGCAATATCCTCGGGCAGAACGTCCGGGAAGTGAAGCAGCTTGACCGTAACCTTCTTGCCCGCCTCGTTGTAGTACACCTCCTTGGCGCTCATCCTGTCAAAGTCCTCGTAGATGCGCACCTGCGGCGATGGCGGCGGCGTTGGCGGCGTCGTCGGCGACGTCGTTGGCGACGTCGCTGCTCCTGTCTGTCCGTTCACGTTGTTCGCACTGCTTACGGCGGCTGCTGCTGCGGGCGGGCGTGTGAGTGCGCACACGGACATTTTACACGACATGTGACGGGCGTCCACGCGGCGTCCACTTACGCATCAGACGCACTGTCTCAACCGGGCGCAACAACTGCACAGAAAAACCCAAAAATCTAAGAATCAATGCTTGTTGCTGTCGCTTGTTGCTGTCGCTTGTTGCTTGTTGCTTGTCGCTTGCTGCTGCATTCGAGTTGATTGATTTCTGCGCATTTGCGAACCTGTTCGCGCCTTAGCCAACCACAATTGACCCACCGAACGACCCGCCGACAAACCAACGCACCTGCAGCTATTAGCTTTCCGAATACCCTTTCCAATTGGCTAAAATCATTTGTGTGAGAATTGGCATTGTAAACGATTGCTCTGAATGCTAACGTAACTCCAATGAATAGCATAAGATTTGAAGTGAAATGACAACCACAGTGGATACTCATGGAATGTATCAATATTTGAGACTTTACTGTCAAGGTCTCTTAAGAGCGAGAGAGAGAGGGAGAGAGACAGAGGCAGAGAGCTACAGAGTTATTATGATTTGATAGTTGTGGCATAGAGAGATCTGGGAGATGGATCAGAGAACGGAAGAAAGAAGTGAGAGTGAGAGAGAGAGGGAGAGGGAGAGAAAGGCATTGAGCAAGACGGAGAAAGAGAGAGAAAAATGTGAGATGCTTGAGGGAAAGAGGGGAGTTCAGGCTGCCTCTTCCTTAAGCGTTTCTCACGATTTCTCTCAAGCTTTTTCCCTTTTGTCATTCTCTCTCTCTCTCTCTCTTAAAGCTTCAAGTCCTCTTAAGTTAACTTTTACTTTCAGCCAGTTAAACGGCTTTATAATTTGGACTCCACATTAGACTCTAGGCATCTGCAACATATTGATATGAAAGACTCTGCTGGCAGCGTAGAAGAATCTAGGACCTTTTGGCCTAGACTCAGCAGTTTAGACCCCAACGTTTTTGATGCTGCAAATTGCAGCATGAAATAATTGTTGCATAGGAACAGCTATAGAAACTGTCAGCACATTCACTATTCGGTGTGGCTCTACCTCAAATGCAGCTGCAACAGAATTGTTTTTTTTTTTTGGGTTTGTTGTCGAAGTGTGGTTGTCGTTGTCGTTGTCGTTGACACTGTGGTTGTTGCATTGACGCACACATCAATCAAAATTGATTAAATTTAATACATATGTATGTGAGAGCAACAACAAACGAAGCGCACGCATTTAAGTAGGCATTGCAGGAGCGTGCTGGCATCTCGGCACCACCATCTGCGGCTCGCTTGCAAAACCACCGAAACCAACGAAACCACCTTAGATACATATAAATACACATCGGTGTGCGTGCGAACTCTTTAACCACAAAATTCGAATACGTAACATCAGCCAAAATCGGAACTAAACGGCCCAAGCCGAGTCGGGGGCAAGGCAAAAGCGAACAACAACCGCATTATGATAATAATGGAAATGGTAATGCCAACAACAACAGCAACAACAACAACCACAATAGAGTATCTAGAATGGAAACGCAGCTCTCCAGTTACATATAGACACACGCACACACACATGCTCCATCAACAACAGCACCGAATGCCAAATACAGTGATCGCTAGCTAAACTGGAATAAATTTCGAGCTCCAGACACCTTAGCAAATCGAAAAGGAAAATGAGATAGAGGCTAAATGAGATAGATAGATAGGAGGACGAAAAATAGAAAGTGTATAGAAGGATAGTTGAAGAGAAGATAGAAAGATGGATAGAAATTAAAATAGATGGAAAGTTGGATTCATAGATAGTTAGAGAGATGGATAGATAGATAGAAAGATGGAAGATAGTAAGATAAATAGAAAAGAGGATAGAGGAATAGTTGGAATAGTTGGATTAATAGATAGTAAGCGGCATGGATAGATAGATAGAAAGATGGAAGATAGTAAGATAGATAGAAAAGAGGATAGAGGAATAGTTGGGATAGTTGAATTGTTAGATAGTTAGAGACATGGATAGATAAATAGAAAGATGGAAGATAAGATAGATAGAAATGAAGATAGAGGAATAGTTGGATTGATAGATAGATAAATAGAAATATGTATAGATAGCTAAGTAGATAGATAGATAGAAGATAGAAAGATAGATCGAAAAAAAGATAGATCAATAATTGGATTGATAAATAGTTAGAAAGATAGATAGAAGTATGTAAAGATAGATGAATATAGATAGAAATATATATATAAAAATATATTGATAGAGAGATGGATCGATAGATAGATAAGAGATAGAAAACTAAGTCGACGGATATTTGAATTAATAGATATGTGAAATATTTATATGAATAAAAGAATAGTGGGGAAGATAAATGGATAGACGGATGGATGGACACAAATAGTTAGAAAGGCGGATCATATCGAGATATCGACACATAAATTATTAGATCATTTCTGATACGGATATTACCTACATACGTATACAATGTATATAAACGAGATACCTGGAAAATGTCTTCATCTAAGTACGGCGCGTGTATTCAAATTACGTTTCTATTTTTGGAACAATCGTAATTAGCGGAAGTTTCCTTTATTAGCGAGCGATCACTGTATACTGAAATTTCTTTTGCTCTGCTTCTTGCTCGTTCTCCCTCTCGTTCCCTCTCTTTCTATCTGTGTATTACTGTGTGCTGTGCTCTTCGCACCGAAACATTTGACGTCATTTGCAAAAGTTGTACGAGGCGATAACGAAACAACAGCCACAACCACAATTGGGAACCTTGGAACATCGACGTTGTATGCGGCACCTTTTGTATGTTGTGCGTAGTAACTGTGTGTGTGTGTGTGAGTGTGTGTTTGCCCCGCATATAGGCCACAATATGGCGACTATAAGTAGGCCGATCGATATGGAAGCCTCCAGATACACCGGAACAAGCAAACTGCAGCTGCAATCCAGAGAGAGAGAGGCACATCAGACGGACACAGAGTGCAGCTGGACACACGTCTAAACATCCGTATAAACAGGCACCTAATATATATATATTTATATATATATATATAGAGATACTCATATATATTTTTAGTACATACTAGAAATTTCGCTTGTATTGCGGTCGATCGGAACTGAACCGTGTGCAACGGCTGCTGATAAAGGGCCTAGCGTCTAGAGAGCATCTCAATGAACTCACGATTTTTCGATTTATTCCCGATTTCTCGATTCAGTTTGAAAATAAAGCCAAATGCGTATTTGCAATTGATCTCGCTATTTTCTCGTCCGACTTTCGTTATATATTGTATCTGTATATTCGTGACTGTATATCCGTGAAGAGTGTATCAAAATTCGTATATGTTCTATACTTTAAGCTAGCAATGTCTTCGACTCTTTATTCCGTACTGCGAGTATCCTTAACTAAGTTGGAGCTGCTTTGTTTGTCTTGTTTTACTCTTCCCTGCCACTCTTTCACTATCTCCACCTCTCTCTCTCACAAACCCTCTCTCACCTCTCACTCTCTCTTTTTGTGATCTTTCCCTCACTCTCTGTCTCTCTTAGCTATCTCTTCGTATCTCTCTCTCTCTCTCCATTTTACACTCCCCCCTTCTTTCGCGCCTCACAATCTGTACGCTGGCCTGCCCTGGATCACTTTCTTTTACATCACTTTCACTTGCATCTCGCATTTATCTGCCTATTCTACCTGCTTGCAGGCAATACAAATTACTCAGCTGCTGTGCCAACCCCATTTTTATCTGAATTGTAATGCACTTTCAATGAGTTATTGATTTTTAGTCAGCTAGAGGTCTAGACTGCTCTGATATTCCTTTTTCATATACCTATGCAATGTATTTATTGATCTATTCGTTGCTTAATATCATAGCTGAAGTGTATAAATATATATTTTTATGTCTCTCTCTCTCTCTCTCTCTCTCTTTGAGTACCTCTAAAGCTCTATAATACTTATTTATTTCTGTTCCTAACTCTCTTTAGTCAACTACTTCTCACTCCATTTAAAATATTCCTCTATTATTTGCTCTCTCTCTCTTTCTTTCTCTCATATCTAAATCGCTTATTCCCAATTGAATTTATGTGTCTTTAAATCGCATTCTATATCTTCCTACTTCACAGTTTCTATATACATAGCATTTGTCTATCTCTATCTCTCGTTTCTTTTCGATTCTACCAAACAGATCCTGCAGCAGATCACGTTCAGTTGCCACTCCCTTCTATACTCTCTCTCGCTCTCTCTCTTCCTCTCGGTACTGTTCTCTTTTATAGTTTGTTTGGAACACGCTTCACATAGGTAATTTGCCATTCGTTATCTAATGAAAAGAGTTTCGCACATGCCGTCGACGACAACCCGATATAGACCCATATATATGTATATATCTATATATATAGTTGTGGTAATAGATACAAATGTATCCATAGATACAACATGGTGAATAGCTGGGTGTGGGGATACGTAATGCCCGCTCTAACGATCCCACCCCACTTCCCTTTCAGTCCGCGCCCCACGCCCACTGCCGCACCCCCTCAGACCATCCACTACGCAGCCGGACTGCGCTTAATGTGCGGCATTCACGCCGCATAACAATGAAAAAAGCTACTTTTTTTGCGCCATCTATGTGTGTGTGTGTGTGTGTGTGTGTGAGTGTAAGTGTATGTGAGTTTTTTTTTCTGTTTCTTAACTGCCGAAAGCTTAAAATTAATAAAGTAAACACTTTTTTTCTATTTCAGTTGCGTCGGGCGGTTGCCATTGACGCACAAATTGCGATAGAATTAGAGGGCTGACAGTGTGTGTGTGTGTGTGTGAGCGCGTTGATCGTCATTAAGATCGTTTAAGGCTGCCTATAGCCAGTC
This sequence comes from Drosophila eohydei, assembly GCA_035045825.1. NCBI lineage: Eukaryota > Metazoa > Arthropoda > Insecta > Diptera > Drosophilidae > Drosophila > Drosophila eohydei. The sequence continues at coordinate 364,228 of JAWNOT010000042.1, read as the reverse complement.
AGCGTGTGGGTGGGTGGGTGTTTGGATGAAGCGGTACGTGCGGATATGTATTGAACGATTGATGGTAATTATAGCTGCCTGTGTGTGTGAGTGTGTGTGTGTAGGAGGGAGAGAAAGAGAGGGAGGGAGTGTGGGTATGCGTAAGAGCTAATGGACATGAGTTGCCATTTTTGGGACGTTGGCGCTAAATGAGCCTCAATTGCCAAATTGCGACAAAACAAAAAAAAAATTTACTTAATAAAAAATGCGACGCGCTGCGAGTCAAGCGTCTTTTTATTATATAATTCCCAATTGGTGCGCGCGCGTAGATGAACCGAAACAAGACAACTTAGTTGGCCGTCCGCTTACACCTTACCCCTGCTCCGTTCTGTCTCACTCTCTATCTATCTCGCTCGCGCACTGTGCGTAGCATTCTCCATTGACGTCGGCGTTAAAATGTTTACATAAACTTGAATTAATTTCAGTGCAGAGTCGTTCGCTCTACCCCATCTCCTTCCTTTTCACTCTCTCCTTCTTCTACTCATTCCACGCTCTGCCCTTCCAGCAGTCGAACGCGACGTTACGCAGCGCGACTAGCGCAATTTTTGGCGTACGTCGCGTCGGCGCGTGCTTCAATTAACACTTTTTACAGCAAACAACAACAAGAAGAAGGAGAAGAAGAAGAAGCTGACGAAGCAGACGTAGCGGCGCAACTGCAGCAGCAACTGCGCAGCCTGCAACGTTCGGTTGATTTCCAGCGTTTCCAGCAGAAAAATTGTCAACGTGAAAGCTTTCATGTCAAACAAGCAGCAACAAGAAATACGCATGTACATACATGCATACATACGTACACATGCATGCATATGCATATACGTACACACATACATGTGTATGAAAGACAGCAACAACCACACTTCAAATACACAAGTGCACAAACACAGCAACAAAAAAAGAAAAAAACAAAAACAATACAACAATAAAATAAGAAGACAAAATGAAAACACAAAAACGCGAGCCGAGGCGAAATTTAATTAATTTTTTTCACTTGGAATTTTTGCGTTTTTTTCTGTTTTTTTTTTTTGGAAACAAGCAGTCAAAACAGCTCTGGCTAATGTTATTGTTGTTAACGTTGTTCTTGTTTCGTTTGACTGTCTTTTTTTCGTTGTTTGTTTGTGTTGTTGTTTTAGTTACTGTTTCTGTTTGCTTTGCTGCAGCTGCTGGCGTTTGACGCGACGCGTGCCAGACATTGGCTTGAAAAACGCAAACGCAAACGCGCGACCGCGAGAGGAAAATACGTTGGCAAAGGCAGAGGTAAAACACAGTAACAGTAGCAATAACAGTAGTAGTAACAGTAGCAGCAACAGCAGCAGCAGAGTCAGCGGCGGTAGCTATTACAATGATAATAACAGTAGAGCTGTGTTGCTGTAGCAGCAGATGCAGAGACAGAGCCCAGCCGCACGCGATCGCTGCAAAAGCTCAACTGGTCGGGGGACACAGACACACAGTGTCAGAGCCACACAGAGCCAGAAGCAACGCAGCGCGACGTCCGCGATGAGCAGCAGGCAGCGGCGCTGACGTCGCATTGCCGCATTGAAGTCCTCACTACAATGGACGCGCGCAACTGATAACAGTAAATAGAGAGCGCAAACAGCTTGAGAGAGAGAGAGAGAGAGTGAAAAAGCGCGAGAGAACAGCATTATAGGAGTGGGAGTGGTGGAGGTGGTGGTGGTTGAGAGCGTTAGGTGCCGTTGGGTGTTGGAAGGCCAAGTGCCAGACACAAACAATGCAAATGTTAAGTGAAAATGGCAAATGTATGTAGTTTCCAATGGGCAGCGCGCCGGGCAAAGCTCATTACAAGTTGTCTGTCTGTCTGGCTGACTGTCTGCTCCAGTGACGTAGTTGTGTGTGAGAGCGCACAGAATAGTGTAAACAGCTGAGTGTGTGTGAGTGCGTGCGCGTCAGAATGAGCACAACTAAAAGGATCAGAGCAAAAGAGCGCAAAAGCTATGCTCAAAATGGCGCTTGCAAGCTGGAAATGTTTCCAATGCTGGTGGAATATTTTAATATAATATTTTTGAATATCGTGTTTTTGTTTCTTTCCTTCCATCGTTCACTCTCATTTTTTATAGAAATTATTATCTGCAAATCTCCACTTAAATCCATTAATATATTCTTAATAGTAACTTAAGTCGGGAAAATTTGAGCAGCTTATGTATGTATATGCATTTAAATATCCGTATGTATATACATATATTAGTAGTATTAATCAGCCGCTTTCTCCATTCATTAAAACTTGTGCTTTTGCACTCTCTGTCATCCTCTTTTCTGGCCTCGCTTCGTGTTCAGCACGTAGCTGTTGTCTTATGTTGGCTCAAACTTCTAACTCTGTTACACTCTCTCTCTCTTTCTGTGTCGCTCCCTCTTTTAGCAGTTGTAAAGCTTGCCCGCTCGCTCCTGCTACAGCTTTCCAGTTTTGAATTATTTTTCAATGAACTTTCCCCTGCTTGCCGTCGCGCACTCTTCACTGCCTTTGATTGCTTCACGCCTGAGCTGCTGCCGCGCTCTCTCACACTATCTCTTTCTGTCCCTGTCTCTCGCAGGGAAGGCCAAGCGCGTCAGCGTCAAGGCGTATGTCGCATCATAAAGCCTGTGACGTCAATGGCAGCACCAACAACAACAATAACAGCAACAGCTTTCTGACCGGTCCAACAATCGAATTCAGTGCGACAACAGCGACGACGATGCTAAAGCTGAGGCCGAAGCCGACTTGGCCAATGTTGTGGCTGTCTCTGCTGCTGCTACTGCGCAGGCAGCGACATTGGTGCCAAAACTTTAACCGCTAAGCTTTCAATACGATCGACTTAGCCGAGTTGCGAACCCAACGCAAGCTTTTGCGCGCTGCAACTAAGCTAATTAGCGCCTGACAACCAAAGCCAAAGCGAGAGTGTGAGTGAGTGATGGCGAGAGAAACAGGCAGAGCGAGACAAGGAGAGGGAGAGAGAGAGAGTGTGTGCGGGTCTAAATCGTAACAGCTTTTGGGCCACTCGCAGCACCTACCTTCTTCTTGGCCGCCTCGGCCGCGCTGATCACGTACAGATCGACAATGCCCAGCAGGCAGTCGTCGCAGCGGCAGACATCCTCGCCGAATGCCAGAGAGCCCAGGCTGCTCGTCGAGTCCAGCGAATCGGTACGCCGCAATCGGCTCACAATGCCAGCAGCAGGCGTTGCGGCTAATGGCATGGCACTGGTACCGGCACCGGTACCGGCGCTTGCACTGGCACTGGCAACGGCACCGGCAGCAGAACTGGGACCGGCACCGGCACCGGAACCTGCAGCCGCCTCAATTTTACGCGCCAACAGCTGCTCCATGAGCGTGCGCGGACGCGAGGAGGAGGGAAATAGGGCCATGCTTCCGGCCGAGCTGTCACCCCTAAAATGTGGCCACACTGTACGCTTGGGCAAGTTCTTTGCTTAAGTCTTTTGTTTTGCTCACTGCTTAACACGTTAGCCCGGAACTCGCCTTAACTACGACCAAAGTGCAACATACCTGCAATTAGAGAGACAGAAAGAGAGAGAGAATGAGTAAAGAGACTTACGATGACTTTAATTATCCAATTCATTAAATTAAGCCTTATTGCTTTTCCGCTCAGAGTCGAACTAGTCCAAAGTGAACCAACTACGACATACCCGGTACACATAGTCTAGCTCCCTTGGCCAACATATTTTGGTAGACTTTTACAACACTCTTACATAACTGAACTGATATTCATATGAAGCAACGCTTTTAATGGGGGTTTTCTCTAGGAAATACTACTTGGGCCTGTATTTCAAGCAATATTAGTACTCGCTCAAGAAGCTAAAGGGTTATACTGGACTTGTCTGTCCGTAAAAATGCAACTCATTTCGCCGTTATTGAAGTTGAAGAGCTGAAATTTTGTAGCTACAATAATTGGTAATTCCATTGTATATAGTGCTAAAGTTTATTTTTTAAGGGGCACAGCGAGTCGGCAAATACTATATCATTTCAAGCATAAAAATATAGAAACTTGGAATTTTATATATATACATGCTATGCATAGATTTACATGCGTATAACAAAGGATTTAAGGAGCATGACTAATCCTGAAGATTTATATCTTCTACGATTATGCAGCAAGGAACACACAAACCTTGCAGGTGAATCTCAGCTGCTTAAGCTCATTTATGCCACGCCAACTGACTTGACAAATTGATATATCTATATAGTGTTATAGTAGTATCTAGTAGTGCATATGTCTTAAATCTAGGGCTAGAAAACATATAAAGCTCATATAGCTACGATCCTTTTCGAGCTTGAGCCCAAAACTGTGGCAGCTAAATGATTATGGAGCACATTTGCTGTAGGTGTGATTTCCACACAGTTGTAGAGCCAGGATCTGGCAGTTTTGCAGGTGTGTGGCCATTGATCTCTATTCACAGTCGAGCATATCGATTTCTGACTGCCTTTGCCTGTCTTAAGGCGCTTGATCTGAGGCTGCGTAGTCGATCTGTAGATCATTCTCTTGGCCAACAGTTTCTCTTTTGCTATTTTATCGGAGTCTGTCTCCAAGTGAAGTGCCACAATTTGTTGTCTGTCGCAGCTTATCGCCAAATGGGGGCTGGGGAGCGTCTGCTTATCTAGTTAAGGTGTCTCTCCCTCTCTCTCTATCTGCTGTGTGGCATTCGAGTAATCGCAGCTGATAAAAAGTTTCTTGTTAATTAACATGAAAGTGCACAGCGAAGTCTGGAGTTTGAGCTGTGGCACGTATACAGTTGCAGTTGCAATTGCAGTTGCAGTTGGCTGCGAAAACTCGTCCAGAGCCAAGTCGACGCGAAACTGGCTGCACTCCTGGCCAGACTTTTGGCCAAGGCATCGATTGCAGTCGTCGTCGGCGTCGTCATATCGCCGCATTTATGCGCACATAAAAGTCAAATAATAGATCCAATAGATACTTTGCCACAGCGCAACTCGTTGCAACCAGCCAAGCAGCCAAACAGCCAAACAGCCAGGCAGCCAAGCAGTTGTTGTTGCTGTTGTTGTTAGTCGAATGATTTATAAGCAGTTGTTGTTCCGATACCCTGACCACAGCTTAAGATGAGGCATAGCCCAATTGGCCTGACGATCAGTTGCTCTTGCAGATACTGGATATATATAGGACATAATGTAATTTAATCAATCAGTTATCGCTCAATCGATCCGTTTTATCATCAACTATATGAGTATATATACAGCCTCTAAGTAAGCCCAATTGAGTATTCTTACAGATAATCCTTGGTTATAAGCGACTCTCAGCAATGACGCTCTAAATAATGATTGATCATAGAACCGATCGTGTCTTGAAATCATCATTATCATAGCGCAGCAGTTTCCCATTCAACTTTATATTGATTAGGCCTGACTGGTGTCTGATAACTATAAGCTGATGATCAATGATCAGCAGAAACTAGTCTGTATTGAGCGTTCTAAAGATTAGCGTAAGCAGCTCCGACAGATCTTGTTAGCTTGGCCGATAACGCGCTGACTTCTTCAATTTGTTTATTTCGCATCTGCTTCCACTGTAGATCGAGATAACGTTCACTAAATCAATGCACGATCATTGTGAGTTTGTATTTAACAGATTGCACCGCCTGCTTTCAATGGCCAAATAAATCGCTTTCAATCTAGTTGGCAGTTTAAATTATAAATCATTGATAAAGCGGTCCGATCAGTTGACGTCGCCAAAACGTGTTCCCGCTCAGAGCTACCATGTGCTGATCGTTTCCAAGTTTATAATTCCTGAAATTTGAGTTAGCTGCGACTATCTGCAGCAATTATTTTTCGCATTTATCTGATGCTCGTTGCATATAGCTGCACATAGTAGATTGATCTGCAGCTGATCTAGCCTGCAAATTATAAGCCAGCCATAAATCACATTTGCTGATCAATAAATATTTCCCAAGCCAAAATTGGTTAAAGCTGACTGGACTCTTGCTAAGTGATTTGTTATCCAAAAATATTTATAGATCAGCAAAATTTCAGCTAATGATCGTGTAGAACTGTAATTGATCTTTATTGTATGCATAGAGCATTCAAAGAGTATATAAATGATCATAAAAATGATCGTCGCGCTGATCTTCCACTTCATCTTTTAGAAACTGATCGTAGAAGTTATTATAAGACTTATGAAATTCTATGAAAACAATCTATTTTTGGCTATATATAACTATATATATATATAACTGATCGTAGAACAGATCATAAAACTAATAGAAGAAGAATATCTTCTTAGTGTAATCAGTTTCATGATCAGTCTATTAGATCAGTGAGATCAAAAGTATTACAGCTATATAACACGATGTGATCTTATTTGTGATCAGTTCTGCGATCAATGTCATCAGAGTGTTCATTGAGATCGCACATCAACAGATTGAAAACGAGCTTACGCTAGACTGATCTGTTATTATTTACGATTTATGATCGTTGGTCAACTTGACAGCTCGCTTTGGTTGGCAACTAATCGATCTGAGGCGAGCTTTGATAGATCAATTTTTTGTCTTAGTATCGATCACATGCGAAGGGTAACCAAACGTCGACTTTGGCCAGGCAATGCGTCGCTTTATTTCTTATTGCTTTTCGCTCGTAGCGTTGTTGCTTTGTATTGTTGCTGTTGTTGTTGTTGTTGTTGTTGTTGTTGTTGCTGTTTGTTGTTGGTTAAGCCAACTGTCTTGTACTTTTATGGTCGACTCGTCTTATCAATAATTTATGTCAGATTATACCGTTATGTCACAATAAATTAAAGTTGGCAACTTATTTTCCCGGCTGCTGCGATTTTTCTTTTTCCTTTTCGTTTTCGTTTCTGTTTCTGTTTGCGAATTTTGTTTTTTCATTTTTATTATGGCCAAATCTGTCAGTTTAGTGGCGCATTTGGAAAATGGGGAAAATTGAACGGGCCGCACGGGCTGGCTGTGGCAAGTGCCCCGCCTCGTAGCCAGTTGGCAGTTGCATGTTGCCAACGAGGCAGCAGCATCTGCCTAGTTGCCTGGCTGCTTGGCGTGCGGCGGCAAATTTCACTGTCACGCCTCGTTTTCAATTAACTTGTTGGCGGCCGTTGGTCAGGCCGATAAATCAAATATGCCGCCAGTTGCTGCAACTGCTGCAAGCTGCACGCTGCACGCTGCACGCTGCACGCTGCACGCTGCAGGCTACACAGCAGCTTTTTTGATTTATGAAGATCGCTTCATTTGGCTGCTGGTGCCGCGGCTGCTGTTGCTGCATGTCAAAGTTTATCTGCTGCTCTGCGATGATTAATGTGGCTAGCAACAATGTAGCAAGCAGCCATAAATGCGCAACTGCAACTTCAACTGCCCGGGCTGCTGTTTATGGCAGTTGCCTAGTTGGCCAGTTGGCCAGTTGGCCAGTTTTGCAAGGGTCAATCCGTTTGCGTGGTGCAGATACCAAAGTAACTGCAGCCACTGCAAACCTGTATCTATCACTTAGCAAAGTATCTTTTGCCTCTTCCTCTTCTTCTTTCTTTGCTGCGCAGCTACAGCCAACAGCTTCAAGCAGCAGTCTGCCTGCCTCTCTCTCTCTCTCTCTCTCTCTCCATCTCAGCCTAAGCGAAGGATATTAGCTGGACTCTAAAAGACAGCCAAGTTGTCTACAAGCTTGTCAAAGTATCTTAACTATTTCGACTGTTTAATTAGGGGCAGTTCAGTATTCTTTAAGTATCTACAAGTTTCAATAATATTTGCTGATCCCTAAGATGCTGAAGTAACTGCAATATGATCGAGAGTCTTTCGAAAATTTATTGATCTCTAAGATTGAGTAAATACTTGCTTAAGTATCTATACATTGTACTCTTAGAATACCTAATAATCTCTTAGATACATCTACAGGTTTCCCAAAGGATCATTACTTATCGTCAAGTTATATTCAAATCATTCTGAAATACCTTAAACTCGTTCGAAGTATCTAAAACATCAACTGATCTCTAAGATATCTTCCAGTCGTACGAAAATATCTATGAGTTGCTCTAAGTATCTTTGGGATATTTGCTGATCTATAAGATAAGCTTCAGACGTGATTAAGCAGTTCTAAAATAAATATTAATCTCTAAGATTTGAAGTATCTGAAATGCAATAAAAGTATCTTAGGCTATTTAGCGTGCTACAAGACACATTCGAATAGTTGCTGATTTCAGGGAAAGAGTTAAATCTTGCAAAAGTAGCTACAAGTAGATCAAAGTATCTTAAGCTTCACAGTATCTGCTGCTTCCAAAAGTGTCTTGTGTCACTTGCAGATTGATTATTCCAAAGTCTCATTATATAAATATAACTAAATATTTCAGTATCTTTCAGCTGTAAAAGAATCTATAAGCGTTAATGTGTAATATATTTAAATATAGCTGGAACGTATAGAAAAATATCTTTTATGAATAAGTAATTCAATATATTTCAAGTGAGTCATTTCACAGATAAAAGGGTTACATACCCTCATTAGATAAGGTATCTTTATGGGTGCTTCAAGAAACTATGTGAATTCTACAATTGCATAAAAGTATCTTTCAGATTAACGATCAACGATCGGCCCAACTAGGCTCACTGGAAGAACATAAGATACGCAATGCATCCACAACTGAAAGGAAAGTATCTATAGCAGCTCCAAGCAACTATTGAGTGCATTTAATGGACAATTAGTGTTAAAAGTCATCTCGTAGCCATATTGAAATGCATATCAGCTTGCAAAGTATCTGTCGGCCAGGTGAGCACTAGCAATGCAAAGCCATAAAATTAGCCATAAGCAGTTAGCAGCGTTGCACAGTTGCCAATCGGATAGCTGAGTGTAATGTTTCCAGTTGAGTGTCGATTGCAAATTACAATTAATATAAGAAAATAAATATACGAATAAGTAGGAGAATACAACTTTTAATTAACAAGAAAGAAAAGCTAGCAATAGCAACAATATCAATTTGGCCAGGCAAACAAAACAAAACACGAGCAGAAGGCGCTCAGATAGCTTCGATCCAGCAAAGATACTATTTCTATATATGTATGTATGTATGTGTATGTACTCACTTGAGTGTGCGGGCGCTGCTTAAGAGCAGGCACAACACAGATACAGATACAGTAACAGTTTGCGCTACCGTTAGCGCTAACGAAACCGTTACCAGCTGCAGCGACAGCCACGTTAAAAGTTCTAATTCACACAAACAATTATGCTGGCAAACACAGCAAACAACAAAAACAAAAATTCGAAAAAAAAAATGGATACAAATATTGTAAATAAATAATAAATAATAGTTTTTCTTCTCGACGTAGCAAACGGAATGCGCTGCAGCTGTTTGCGAGAAAGAGGAGAGTGAGTGAGTAAGTGATTGAGTGAGTGAGTAACAGAGAGAGAGTGAGTTTGAGAGCGAGCGAGCAACAAGTTCACGCACGACGCACACAATTTGCCGATCGCTTGTTGACTTTGCAACGGCGCACGAGCAACTGAACCCAACGCTCGGCCATCAGCCGCAAGCAAAGCTCCAAACTGTGCAGCGGCGACCTCGGCTGCAGCCCGAGGAGCTGCCGAACGCGAGAGCCGAGGCCGAACGACCACAAATCCCATTACATTTCAGCAAAATGTACCTTTTGCACAAGCTTAGAAAACAACACAAATAGTACATTTTGAACTACAAGCACGAATATAAAGGTAGGTATAAGTATCAGCATACGCTTGAGTGAAAATGGACACTATAAGATTCAGTCTATAAACCTAATTATAGGTACAATACAATATAAATATTAATATATACGCACATGCATGAAATGTACCTGAAAGGAAATTAAAAGTACGTTTTACTCAAAAGAGCCACTTGAGGTACACCTGCACTTAAGGAAGTATAAACGGGTTCAAAGGAAATTTAAAGTACGTTTCGCACACAAAGTTTGCTAATATCCCATTGGCTTAAGTACCTTTTAAGCTGCACTAGAGCTAAGTGAAATGTTAGCAGTAAATATCATGTTGAAAAGTACCATTGGCTAAATAAAGTACCATTTTAGGTACATTAGTGTTAAATAAACGAAATATTCAGTATATAAATTACGAAGGTTTTTTGCTCAGTGTACCATTGGCTAAATAAAGTACCAGCTTAGGTACATTTGCGTTGCATGTGATAAACGTACAAGTTTTGACTTCCTATCTATGCGAGTGTGTGTGCGCGTGTGTATGTGTGTGTCGCTCTTTGCAGCTGTTGCCAGTCTGTTGTCTCATCCTAATCCTAGGCACTGATCGCAGCATAAATCAACAGCAACAACAACAACAACAACAACAACGACGACGACGACAACGTCAACGACAACGACAACATGATGGAATAATGGCGCTGATTGAAACATGAAAAGCATAGCGACAACTGTCAGGGTTGCCAGAGGGTGTAGGGGCTTTAGGATCATGGCCCGATCCTCAACAAGGCCGCTAATTGCGGCAGCAAATTGGCCCCAAACTGCATTTGATTTGCATAATATGCGAACGAAACGATCGCCGATCAACGATCAATGGAATGGCTCGGACGTTCGCTCGCTCGTTCGTTCCTACGTTCGTTTGCCATATGCAAATTGGCCTGGGGGGCTCTCCTAATCGGAGCGGCCGATCGGGCTGGCAACTTTATGACAGGCTCTCTGGCGGCTGTCACAATATTTGTACGGTATTAATTGACCACTTGACGCCTCGAATAGTGCCCAAATGGCCAATAGCAGCGACACAGGCACAGACACAGAGAGACTTCGTTTTAAGTGTTTTATGAAGTCAGGCAGATGGGGCGACCCGATAACGCTCCAGGCACTGCGTACCAGACACACCCAGACAGACCAAGCGAAAGACAGAGAGGGACTGCGTCGGCACATACATAGCTCATAGCTGTCATAGATATCGACTGTCCACAGGCAACACATGATACACAGCGCAGATACATACGGAATGAGACAGCGGATCGAGCCGTGCCATACGAATTGACAGAATTTACAATATTAACTTTACCCAATTGATCGCAACACTAATCGATTCTACGCCCAATTATTGCCAATTATGCAATTTGTATTTTGCGTTTGCCATCGATATCTTATTTTGGTCGGAAATGCTCTCATATCTCTTATCTTATCGAATATTTTTGGCTATTTCTGAACTTGTTTCGTTCTCCATGATTTATACAAGCTTTTTCAATATCAATTCTCATCAAACCATTTGACTTGATATATTTCCACCTCTTCCCATTCCAATAGGCATATGCCTTTCAAATATTGAAGCGTAATTGAAGGCATATAAGACTATACGCCAATGATAATGACAATGACAATGGACAATGACAATGACAATGACAATGACAATGACAATGACAATGACAATGACAATGACAATGACAATGACAATGACAATGACAATGACAATGACAATGACAATGACAATGACAATGACAATGACAATGACAATGACAATGACAATGACAATGACAATGACAATGACAATGACAATGACAATGACACTTTTAATTAACCCATTGAATAAGAACGAGTGAATGGAATTTAACTGAATGGAGAAAGGATCGTGTTTCCCACTAGCTCTACTTCAAATATAGATATTGCTGGGGAGTGCTCACTGTACTGTCAGGCAACAGGCGAACAATCTTTCAGAGTGGGAACACGTTACATTTCCTGTGCTGCGTTTGCGCTCTCAATGTTCGTCTGTCGCTGTCGACTGTCCCAATGTCCGTTTGTGACATGCCACAAAATGTTGTCGCCATAATTTCCCCTTTTACACTGCAAAAAGTTTGCATAGACAACTAGCAAGCTAACTGCAGTTCTTTCTGGCACACTAAGCAGCAGTAGCCATCGCAGAGCCTTTATTAATTAGCCTTTTATTGCTACTGCTACTGCCACTGCTTCAGCAGTAGCTCAGTGGAAGCAGCAGTAGCTAAACGGATTGCCTTTTTCGAGCAGTGCAGTGACTGCCTCACAGATGCTATCTGCAGCAAAGCTCTGGCAGTCATTCGATCTGAGTGGCTACTGCAAAACTAGGTGCAGCTTCAACTATCTGCAACTTACTGCCGTAGACATTTTTTGCTCATATTTCCTATATAAGTTTCCAATTCCAGACGAATTCCCTGCAGTCATTTTACTTATGCTTCCCTCATACAAATGTTTCCATTTCTCAATTCTGACTTATAAATTCCCAGTGCCAGTTTAAAGTTTCAACATAAAGTCCCTTATATATTCTCATTTTTAAATTCCCTTTTGTGAAATCCCAGCAGCAGTAATTTTTTGCTAATAGTTCCTTCATAAGAAATTTTACTTATACTGCCACTATAGGCTGCTACACCAAAATAAATTCCCGCAGTAAATTTAGCTATAAGTACCTCATAAATGACCATTTCGGAGTGCTGACTTATAACTTCCAAAAATCTAAAAGTTCCCACTTCAAATTCCTACATCAATTCCCAGCAGCAGTAATTTTACTTATAAATCCCTTATAAATTCCCATTTCTTAATTTACTTATCAATTACTCTTATCAACTTCCATTTGGAGAAAGAGGATAACTTGTCTTGCAGTGTAGTTGCAGTATGTGTTGCATGCAACGTCGCTGGCATCGTCGTCGTCGTCGTCGTCGTCGTGTTTGGGTGTCGCTCGACAGGCGACATAACCTTTAAGGCAATCGGAGCAGCAGTTGCTGCAACTGCGGAAGAGAAGTGGCAAATGCACAGCTTGCAACTGGGAATGACAAATATGCTGGCGGGCAATCGGCACGCAACTCCCGACGGGGACAAATCGACGGTGCCAGCAAACAACTGCAGCAGCCGCAGCAGCAACAACAACAACAACAACTCGACTAAGCACTCGAATCGCATCACAACTCACAGCTCTGATTCGATTTACTGCAAATTGGCAACAAGAATCAAAGAGTTGAACAACGAATACCTGAATACCCTTACCACACAAGCAGCAGGAATACCCCAACTAAAGAAACTGCTCCTTCTGCTCCAGCTGAAGCAAGGGATAAGAAAAGTCCACATATAATATGATTGTAGACGAAGTCGTGAATGCCCAAGCTGAAGAATAGACGCAAGAAATCTACATATATGCATATATCTGGAACTACAGTTGGAAGTCTGGGAAAACCCCAATGCGCAATATATTTTGAGACATACGAGCAAAGGCCCGAATACCCTACCCAAAAGAGTTAAGATTAATATCTGAATACCCTAACAAAGCAAGAGTCTCTTAAAAAAATCAATTTATATATGATAAATGGCATCCAATGAGCACAACTCTAACTCTAACTTGTATAAGAAGATATCTCTTATATATCTAAAATATCTCTTATATGTATATTTGAGTATACTATACAACTTGCAGAAAATAGAATATAAGATCATCTGTGATAAGCCAGGACTTGAACCAAAAGCCGTTTCGCGAACCAGCTGAACCAAACGATGCTGGCAGCAATTTCCCTTGCTGCCGCAGCCCTGGCGAATTGTATAAGAACAATGTGAACAGAGTTAGGCTACAAAGTGCAACACATAGTTAGCATAGACTTAGTTAGGGTATACAGCTAATGACGCAAATGGCGTACAGCGAATAGCCAAGACTTTTTTATAATTTTGCTGCTGCTGTTGTTGTTGTTGCTGTTTGCCTTATGCTGCTCTTGACTTGCGGTTTTCGCTGTTATTTATTTACTTTGCCATTGTTGCTGCTGCTGTTGTTGTTGTTGCTGCTGCTGCTGCTGCTGCTGTAGTCGTTGCTTTTGCTATTTGGTGGCTTACAGCGACGCCCGCTCGATCATGTAATTACTTTGACGATCATACACGGTGGCCGCTTGATGGGCCGCTGACGTCAACGGAAGTCGACGTCGACGTCGACGCCGCTGTCGAGGCCGCATCAGAAGCTGTGACTAAAGAGCGATAGAGATAGAGAGAGAGAATGCAAAATTGCGTGACTATGCAGCTCTACCTCGCCCACTCGCTCTGCCTCGCCTTCTCGCCCTCTCGCTGCTCGCTGCTCGTCTCCCACTTCAATCGATTTCTCGCACCATTAGCGGGCGTCATAATTCAAGCGGCCAGCCAACCCCCAAAAACAATCGCTGCGGCGCTGCTAGCGTCGCTGCTCGCTGCTCGCTGTTCGCTGTTCGCGATTAGATATGAGCGGCTGTCAGAGCTATGGCCTGTTCAGCTGACGGATGGCCGCGACTATATACACATATATATATAAAAACAACAACAACCCAGCCCCACGGCAAGGCACTATCCAATAATGATAATGCCCGAGTGTTATGCGAACTATGTTATCATGCAAAATGATCGACAGAGCGAAAATTCCGCTTTGCAGCTGATGCTGATTGATGAATGTGCTCAGATGTACGCTTAGGACATAGATATATATGCATATATGTTATCAGACATATAGCAATATAGTATAGCAAATGGAACTAAAGTCATGTATATATAGTTAGATCACAGAAGAGGGAATATATAGAAGCTGCAGCAGAGGGGAGTATTCGAGGTGGATTCTTGTGGCTATATGTTGTATGTATAGGGTATCTGCCTGATATCTGATTCAAGTAACTGTGTGATACTCTCTGAGCAACGCTTCCTCATATCGAGCATATATATGCCATATATAACAGATCTTTGAGAGAAACTCAGTCTCATATGCGGGTCTCGGCGCTGGAGCTGCAGAGCATTGGCAAGTCGTTGCTTTGTGGGCAAATGTTTATCTTCGTAATTTGTTGTTATTTTTATGGCCTCGGGCACAAGATTTGCCATTATTAATGATCGCTAAGCCAAGCAAAATGGTGCCCAGTGACGTCACGAGCGAGCGCGCGCGCTGCCTTGACACCCACACACACACAGACACAAGCAGAAAGAGAGCGGACGCGGCAGGGGGAGGGCGCTAGGGGTAATCTTTATCTAAAGTAATCAGCGTAGCCCACGCCGCAATGTGCCAAGCCAAAAGCCAGACGAGCCGAGAACTGCGAGGCAGACGGACCCAGGGCAAGCAGAGACAGCAGCGAGGCACGGAGAGCCAGCTAAGCAGCTGAACGAACAGCATCTCCGACTCGGAATGCAAAATGATGGCTAGCTAAGCAAATGTTGACCATGTCTCTCGCTCGAACTTTCAACTCTCTGCCTCTCCCTCTCCCTCCTCTCTCTCTCTCTCTCTCTCTCTCTCTTTATCTGCCTTTCTCCCCTAGGCAGCTGATCAAATGTTGCCCGCATCTAGCCATCTGATCTCCTCTCCATAAATAAATAATTTTTGCACTTATCTAACGAACTAGTTCCTGTATCGCATGCTTAGCCAGATATAAAATATTTGTCGCCTATCTCTTTCGCTCTCTCTCTCTCTCTCTCTCTCTCTGTCTCTTTCTAGCTGGGCAATTAATATCCTCATCTTGCGGCCTGCAGCTCCCGCTTTTTATCTTTCTCTTTCCCTTTCTATTTGTGTTCTATCACTTTTTCTTTTCTGTTCCTCTTCTTTTTCTTTTTCTTTTTCTTTCTCTTTCTCTTCGGTTTTTTCCTTTGTTTCTTTTCTCTATTTGTCTTTCCCTACCTGTTTCACTTCTTACTCCTTTTCTTTCTCATTCTCTTTCCCTTTTTCTTTTTCTTTATCTTTCTCTTTCTTTTCTTTTTATTTCTCTTTCCCTTTTATTTCTGTTATTTCTCTTTTCTTTTTCTGTTCTTCTACCTTCCCTTTCTCTTTCCTTTTTCCTTCTTTCTCTTTCCCTTTCTGTTCTCCCTTCTTACATTTTTCCTTTTATGTTTCTCTTCTTTCTCTTTATCTTGCTCTTCCTCTTTGTCTTTCTATTCATTTTTCTCTTTCCTTTTTGTTTCTCTTCATTGTGTTTCTCTATCCCTTTTATGCTTCTCTTCTTTTTCTCTTTCTTTCTGTTCTTTCTCTTTTCCTTTTCTGTTTCTCTTTTCTCTCTGTCTTTTTTTCTCTCTATTCTGTTTTTCTCTTTCCCTCTTGTGTTTCTCTTCTTTTTCTTTCTCTTTCTTTTGCAGTTCTTTCTCTTTTTCTTTTCTGTTCCTCTTATTTCTCTTTCTCTTTCTCTTTCTCTTTCTCTTTCTCTTGCTCTTTCTCTTTTGCTTTCCCTTTCTCATTTTCTTTCTGCTTCTGTTTCCCTTTCAGTTTTCCTTCTGTTTCTCAATTTTCTCTTGCTCTCTCCCCTTTGCTTTCCCTTGCTTTCACTATCTCTCGCTAGGCCCTTCCCCCGCCATCTCTACCGCAGCCCTGAGTTGAGTTCTTCTACCAGGAAATAGGTGTTCCAATGAATACCAGACATTGATATCATAAGTCAACAAGTGGACACGAAATGTCTTATCTCTGACGATCTGTCAAGTGCATCAAGAGAATACACAAAGATGATAGATATACAGTTATTTATATGTTTATATTTACCGTAAAACATTTCCATTTCGCGTTCGCGGAAACTTTTTTTCCAGCTAGTGCTACAGACCCTCTCGCTTCCACCCCCCCCCTAACTCCCTCCCTCCCTCTCTCTCTCTCGCTGTACAGACGTAGAAGCTTCCCTCTGAAGAAACTGCGTTTCATAAAAACAGCCCCGACGTATGCTGAGTATATCTTACAGTTATATCTTATAGTTATATAGTCATATATATATAGTTATACGAGTGATATATCTTATGGAGTGGAGCAAGGCATGTTAAGCCTTAAGGCAGACACAGCTCAGCCAGCTCAGATCCGGGCATATTGGACAGACTATAGCCCAGGCAGAGCGCGCTTAAGTATCATAATTAATTAGAATTTCCTTATGCTCGTGTCTGGGCTAGATAAGTATGTGGACTTAGAAGTCAGCAAGACTGAGTTCTGAGTTCTGTGTTCTGAGTGCTAAATGAGTGTTCCAGTAATAGAGCCTAGGCCGCTCTCTGTTAATCACACGAGACGCATTCCGACTATTTCGTGAGTAATTCGCTTGTGGCTCTGGTCTTCGAGAATTCTTGAAGTAACCTTCAGGAAATCGCAGCTTAACTGACGTACGACTGCTGTATATAATGAGTTCTATATATGTGCATAGGTATATAGAGTTTTTTAGTATATGGTCATGAAATTAGGTCGAATTGCTATTGCGAATTCGTGAGTATTTGTGAAATTCCGTAAATTTTGTTTATGCACGTAGCCGAAGCATTTGCTTTCGAGCCCACTTCAAAGATATTAGCCAAGTGGGCTTAGCCTGAACGCGAAACTGACTGAGAAAATGGGCATTACGAGTATAAGAGATAAGCAGAAGCTCTATTTCATCACTTTTTCGATTACAGAAATTTCCCAGCTAGCAGTAAGACTCCTGCCTATACGCGATATATATATCTATATATATATATATATATATATATATATATCTATATCTATTTGGCTATGCAATACTGTGGCAAATAGCTTCACAGCTCCCAGACTGTCTGAAGAGTGAAGCAACAGCAAATGCCAATATAGATAAAGACGTAGATAGAGTTTACAGTAAGCCCAGATAAGCCAGATAATAACATGCATATATGGAGCAAGATATATATATACATATATATATATATATATATATATCTATGTGTGGCTTTACAATACATGTTTATGTTATGATTTTTATTACGTATAGTTGTATATATATAATCCAAGTTTTCTTTATTTACTTTACACAATACTATATAGTTTTTGCTGTTCGCGTCGGTCGGTCTATCTGTCTGGATCTCTTGATATATATATGTATACATATATGGGAGAAATAATACACATATAGGCGCATTGTATATATCTATAATACTAAAATATACAGAGTTAATCACTAAGATAAGCGTCCGTCGTTGTATGTGTGTGTGTTGTGATAGCACCGTTATATATGTAGATATATATATATATATATGTATATAGTTGGTGCCACAACTTTTATCAGCGCGCCCAATTTCAACATCATCATTTGTCGGCGTCGAGTCATAAGATACAAAAAAAAAAAAAAAAAACAGTTTATATATATGTACATACATATATACACACACTATATGCTATAGGTATATACTAAAAACCCGTCCACGGCAATGGAATCTTGCTTGGCGATAAGATAAGCAGCAAATTAATTACCCGCACTCACTTACGCCCCCCCCCTCTCCCCCTCCCCCTCACCACCCTTGCACTTCTGTAACTCTAATATCTCGAACTCTCTCTATATCATAAAAAAAATCATTTATATACATACACACACACACTTGGGTGTGTGTATGTGCCTATCGTAGATATACTAACTTTAAACAACAACGAAACAGTGCACAGCGCGCACACACACCACGCCCCCACCGGCCTCGGCCCCGGCCCACCCCTTGTCAATCTGCCCCTCCCCTTCCCCATCCCCTTCCTCCCTTCCTTCTTCCTCCCCTGCGTTGACTGTCTTTTAATCTTAATTGAGATTTCCTATAATTGTGACGCTGCCGTCGCTGCCATCGTCGCCGCCGTCGCTGCAGCGCTGCCTGCTGCTGCCTACCTTCTTAGTGCCATCGCCGAGCTGCGTGGCAGCCAAAAGCTCGCTCAGCTGACGCTCTCGCTCTCGCTCTTGTTCTCGCTCCTGCTGCTGCTGCTGTTGCTGCTGCTGCTGCTGCTGATCCAACTGCAACTGCTCGATGTCTATGTCCTCGTCGTCGCCGCCGCTCAGCTCGCCGCTGCTGCTGTGACTCGATTTGCGGGCAAGAGCAACGCGTACGCCGTTCACAATGCACTCGCCGCCGTCCAGCGCCGAAATGGTGGAGCCGCAGTAATACAAGTTGCTGCAGCTGCTCGCCGCGCTCACATCCGACTGACCTTCATCCTTGGAGCCGCCGATGGTGCCGGCGGCAGCGGCACTCGCTTCCAGCGAACAGCGACGCTGGCAGCGTGCGCGCTGCAGGCGAAAATACTCCATCTCCTCCATGCTGATGCCGCATGCCGTTATATCATCCGAATAGTCCGACACGACCACCGAGGGCGTTCGCACGTAACGCACGCCAGCCATGCCGCCCAGCTCGCTGACGCAGCTTTGCGTGGACTCGCGACGTGAACCGGGCGGCGCTGCTAGCGCCGCAACGACGCGCTCCTCTAGCAGCACTTTTGTTGGAACGCCCACGCCCACACCTACGCCTCCGACCACGCCCATGCCGATGCCGTGCGCAGCGGTGGCGCTGGTCGGCGAGGTTAGCGGCGAGTCTGGCAATGCTGTGGGCTCGGCCAATGGCAGCAGAGCCGGACGTAACGGTAAATCGGTAACTGTCAATGTCATGCGTCGCTGCGGCGACGGCAGCGCTTCCATGTTCACATCGTCCACTTCCAGGCCCAGCGCTGAGTCGCTGCTCGCACAGCGCGTCACTTTCGGCTTGCGCCGGGCGACAGCGTCGCACTCATTGTCGCTGCTGCACGGACTGATGCCGCCCGCATTGCAGCCTTCGTCCGAATTGGCAGCGCTGCTCGCGTTTACAGCTGGCTTCAGCTGGCCCGGCGCCTCCGTTGTTGGCTGCTGCACGATCATTGCCTGAAACTTTTCAATGAGCTGCTGTATGGGCGTCTTGGAATCAAGCGCTTCACTTTGAAGTTGCTGCGGCTGTGGTTCTTGTTGTTGCTGCTGCTGCGCTGTTAAAGCGTTAAAATCCTGGAAAAAAGCTGCACGCAGTTGCGCCTTGTGCTTAGCGAGTCGAAGCTGTCGTTCACATGGAATGGCACACAGAGTTGTTTCAATTTCTATTGTTTCGCTCTCTTTTGGCAAAGCTTCTCCTTCTTCTTGTTGTTCGTCTATTGGTGCTGGTGCTGAAGCTGGTGCTGGTACTGCGACTGTTGTCTGTTCGAGGCGTGCGCAACGCTTCGCTGCTCTCAGATAACTAAAAGTCGTTGGCGCTGCCGTCGCGCATTTATTTTGAGCGTTAACCGTTGTCAGCGCCGTCAACGCTGTTGTCGTTGTCGTTGTCGTTGCCGTTGTCGCTGATGCCGGCGTCGCAGTCATTATCTTGAGCATTGAATCGGTTTCGGTTTCGGTTTTGGTTTCGGTTACGATTTTAGTTTCGGACGCGGCGGCGGCGTCGGCGGCATTTTGTTGACCATCGCGGCGCGTACCCATCGCTGTCGGCGTCAGCGTTAACGTCGGCGTCCCGTGCGTTATAAACTCGAGCTTTCGATTTGACGGCGTCCGCGCAACTCAAATTCAAATGACACCTGCCGCTGCCGTCGCTTAACTGTCGCTCTGACTATAAACACGGTCTTCAACTGCGGCGCCAACGGCGACAGCGACAGCAACGGCGACGGCAACTGCGACAGCGGCAGCGTGACGCTGGTAATGATGTTGCTGCCGTGGCTGCGGTTGCAGCTGCTGATGCTGCTGCTGCTGCTGCTGTTGATGATGGAGAAGTTGTTGCCACTGGCGCTGATGGCGTTTATCCCGTTCTATTGAATTTTCGTACTTGCTCATTGCCCGCTTACGCGACCGCGACCGCTGCGGCTCTCAGTGACGCTGACTGTTTGGATGCGGCCGCTGCGGCTATCGCTGCTGCTGCTGCTGCTACTGTTATTGCTGGCTGCAATTGTAAGCAGAATTGAAATTGGAATTGTGTGTGATCTTGAAACGTTGACGCAATGTGCAATGATCCCGCACACACACACACACTCATATATGTATATATTACCACAAGCAAACAAGCAAATACACGCACACACTTATTGCTGCTTATTTATTTATTTATACTCGTATTTCGTTTTTGTTGCTGCGCTCCAATTGCTTTGCTAGTTTTCTTAACTTGAGCGCGTAATTGCATTTAAGCACAAAAAACACAAACACAAACACATACACACACACACACACGTATAGACACAGACAAGGAGACGCATACATGCACAGCGACTGACAGACTGACAGACGTCGTGTTCTCATATGCTGACGCACAGTGGATCACGCTCTTATTTTGTAGCTCATATAATTTTACATTGTTGCGTTCAGCATTAATTAACGATATTCGCGAATTGACGTATGGAATGTGACTCAAACATCATTCAAGAGAAATACAATGAGTTTCAATAGCAAAAATTAGAAAATTTTAGCTGAAGTAAATCACACTTGATGTGCAGTAAAAAAAACACTTAGAATAAACTGTAAAACAAACGCTTAGAGTCATTTTCATATGTTTATATAAGCTTTAAATTTATATACATTACGAAATGACTCGAGAATATGATTTTTGTACTTATTATCTATTGATACGTAGGGCTATATAATATTATCTTCAAATGAGACAAATCGCCATTATCTAAAGTATTATCTGCTTTTTATACACAGTCAGAACTGATAGTCATCCGTTTGGCATTCCCAGTCTGTTTAACGGAGTTCAGTCCATGGCTAGGGAAGAGATGGTGCAAAAGAAAGCTTTTGCCAATGGGCAATCGGGGCGACAATCGCAATGACAGTGATCGATAACATGTTGCTAAAGGGGAGGTAATGTCATCTCAATATCAATTTCACCAGCTATTCACGGGCGGTGGCCCATTGTGATTCGTTGCGCACTTTGTTCGCGTCGCGCTGGCTATGACGTCAGTGGCAGGGACCGACGTTGACGACGGCGTGACGCGCATTTATTTGTCAGACGCAGACGCAGCCGCGGCCAGCGTCCAAGCAAATCGGCCACAAAAAGAACAGGAGAGAGAGAGACAAAGGAGGAGAAAACAAAGGCAAAAATGCAAACATAAATATGCCTATAGCATAAAAATGTAAGCTGTGTATGTGTGTGTGTGTTTTTTGTTTTAACACTTCCGATCACTCATGCAACCTGTGGACGGCATCGGCTGCGACGCATGCTTGACTGCAGAAGTGCCGCCTCATCGAACGGCATAAATATTAAAGAAAAACACAATTAAGAGACGACAACAGCAAACAGAACAAGCAAAGTGCAATTTTTGACAAGACGTTGACGTCGCTGCTGACGCTGATGTGACGCCGATTGCCACCGTCCCGTTGTCTCGCTGCGAAATAGAAACCACTTTAGGTAACACACCTGCGATAGACGTCGATCTGTATGTATTGGCAATTATGTATGTGTGTGTGGGATGTATGTTTGTATTTGTGTTTCGCTTGAACGGCGAATTGCATTGCGTCAATGCAATTGACGAAATGGCAGGCACTAAGAAAACTGAAGGATAACATATGCGCTCTCTTCTACGCTCTTATATAGTCAATCTCTCTCTCTGGCTCTCTTTCTCTGTCTCTCTCTCTCTCTCTCTCTCTCTCTCTCTCTCTCTCTCTCTCTCTCTCTCTCTCTCTCTCTCTTATACTCTGCTGCTGGCCCAGTAACCGATTAAAGTTAACTTTCAATGAAACGCTTCCACAATGATTATTGCTGAGAGCGAGAGGCGCGCAAACATACACGCATGTATGTATGAGTGTATGTATAGATTTATGCATAAGTGTATACATCTATTTCACACTTTAGCCTTAACTTTATGTTTATTGCACACGAAAATGGCCAGAGCAAGCGTTTGACGCGCACACGCACGCGCACATTGTGCGCTCGGCGTTTATCGTTGCCAGGGCTGGGTCGCTTGCTCGTTCGTTCACTCTTAGGCAAATTAGGCATTAGTAAATACGGCAGCCATTAAAACATTACTTGTGTCTTGTAACTATATACTTGTGGCTTATATCAAGTGTGCAGTTGCCTATAATATTTGACAGGCAATTAATGTGAA
Organism: Drosophila eohydei; assembly: GCA_035045825.1. Taxonomy (NCBI): domain Eukaryota; kingdom Metazoa; phylum Arthropoda; class Insecta; order Diptera; family Drosophilidae; genus Drosophila; species Drosophila eohydei. The sequence goes on along the minus strand of JAWNOT010000042.1, from coordinate 341,535 downwards.
CTTAAATTGTTTGCGGTTGCGGTAAAAACCGGGTTGTGCAACTGCTGCAACAGCCCTGGTTGATGCATTCATTGCATTTTCCCATGCGCTGACATTGATCAATTGCAAACACTTTAAAGCCTGTCTCTGCCTGTGTGTGTGTATGTGCTTAGATATTGAATTTAGCAGCTGTTTAAAACACATGCAAATTACATTTTAACTCTTTTAGCTTTTTGGCTCGCAGCTTTTTCTTTTGCGTTTTTGCCGTTTCGTTTTGATTGCTTTTCTTCGTTGTTGTTTTTGCTATTTAGTTTTATTTATTTTTTTCTATATATTTTTGTTCGTTTTTGTAACGGTCGGCAACACGTTTGACGCGTACGTTGACGAGCGAGCGTGCGGACAAGAGAACGCGGCGACGTTGGCGGCGCTTGCTTCGCGTTTCACTGTGCGCAAGCAACTGTTTTCTTTTTTTCTTTTTTTTATTTATTTTTTTTTTCGTTCCGACTTAAGCTCGAACAGACTCAAATTCTCACACATCGATTCAGCGGGCCACGCGGGGGCTGGGGCGTGGTTCACTGGAGGCTTGCCCGCCGTTTAAGCTGCTCTGCTCTGCTCGACTCGGCTCGACTCGACTCAGCTTAGCTCTGCTACTGCTCTGCGCCGCTAGCTAATAAACTAGGCTGGCTTTTGTTACTGATGCACAAATACTAGCGCACACATACGAATATCATTTATAGTTTACACACACACACACACACACACACACACACACACACACATTGACGCGCACACATTTTGTTTATTTTGGGCGCGCATCTTGGCTAGTTAAATATTAATTTTAATTCATTGAACGCACACTTCGCACTCTGCTGTCAATTGCCTATTTTTATATACAAATATATATACATATATGAATATATATGAATATTATTTGACTTTTCTATTTGCTTTAACACTTCTTTTCGCATGTTACTGTTAAATTGAGCATGTTTATTTTACGATGTTCCTAGTGAAACTAGCTGTTAAATAATTGACAGCTCGAGAGACCGTTATAAACGGATGCCCATTTTGTCAGCTTACAGGCGCTGCATTGCCAGCTTTCTATCATAAAAAGCATTGCCAACTTATAGGCTGAGCGTTGCCGACCGCAGGGCGCAAATTGCTTCCCAAATTCATAAATTTTGCATTTTAAACTTATAAAATAAACTTTTAAAGGAAGCAAAAAAAACTTGTGGCTTAAACAAATGTTATCTTTTTATTTTGCATTAAAAACACAACTTGAAAAATTTACATTCAGTGTTAAAAGTTAAGAGCTATGAATTACAAAATATAGCCATAATGCTGCTTGTCTGTATGCATGCTTGTCTATGTTTGTATGTGTGTGTGAGGGTGTGTCTGTGTGTATGTGGGTGTGTGTGTATTTGTTTTTAACCTGAGTAAAAGTCCGTTAAATGCGAAGCTCTGGAGTTGTATACTTGCACTGAACTGGACCGTAATGAAATGGAGAAGGACAAGGAGGAGTAGGACTATAGAAAAAAATGTCATTACATATAATAAATCAAGTGTTCTACATATAAAGAAACAATTTTCAGTTTGCTAAAGAAAAACAACTTTGTCAGTTTCAACGATGGCGTCGGTCCCGTTCTCGTTCCCGCTCACGGTCACGATCGCGCTCCCTTTCTCTGTCCCTATCTCTATCTCTATCCCGCTCTCGCTCCCTATCCTTGTCCTTCTCCCGTTCGTCGGGGTGATCGTTGTACCGATGCCGGGTGCCACGCTCCTCGCGTTTCCGATCGTGACGATGACGAGCACGGCTGGCGCTGCGACTCTTACTGCGGCTACGACTCCGCGAGTTTTGCCTGTGCTTGTGCTTTTTCTTGTGCTTGCTGCTGCGACGACGCTCGACTCGATCACCACGTTCGCCACGGTCACCATAGTCCTTTTCCCGCTCGGAATTGCCATACGGAAGCATCGACGACGCTGGCGCCGGCGGTGGGTAGTCCTCGTAGCAACGACTCCTTCCATACGAAGAGCCAGATGCTTGCGTTGCATAATAGTCGCGATCGTCATGATCATTACGATAGTTGACAGGCGGGTAGGCACCTCCGCCTCCTACACCGGAACGTGCCATAGCATGTCCACGCCCACTTCCGCTGCCGCTTCCGCCGTCATAGTCATCACAGCCCGTGGCAACGGCTGCGGTAGAGCCTGGCGCAGCTGCTGCCACAGCGTTGCCTCGTCCCGTGCTCAGCTGGTTGATCGTCATGCCCTGCTCCCGGCAATATTGCTCAATCCTCTTCTCAATCTGCTTCTGTATGGGCACGGGTATGCGCGGAAAGAGCGTGGAGAACCAGTCCAGCTTTGTCATGAACTGATACACCATCTGGCCAATAGTTAACACCTGGGCACAAGCCGAGAAACGAGTGGAAAATATAGTTCAGTTCAATGTAGGCGTAATGACAAAATAGAAAAGGTACGTTGTGCATATTGATTGGTGGCTCATACAGTTGACTCACCTGGCCGCCGCCCGCTTTGACATCGATCTCCTCTTCGTCCTGCAGATAGTCCTCGTACCAGTCATACAAATCCCCTGGCGGCTGCGTATACCGTAAGTACATAAAACCTGAAGATGATTTTAAAAAACAAAATTAGTAGACAAACACGAGTCATATGGAAGGCTAGTACGCAGCTTAACGTGATAAAAAAATATGAAATATATTTTAATTTTCAAATTAAAACTTTATATCATATTCATGAATTTTTAGTTTATCTTTAGTTAAAGTTTGTAATATGCAAAAATATTATCGATTTAATAACATTTGAAATAATTATATCACTTATATACAACAATATATAGAGTACATTTGATTATTACGAAGATCAAATTTGTTAGCCATTGGCAACATTTCAGCATAACGGCTGTTCCGATTAGGCAGGCTACACTGTATATCATAGACAGATAGACAGACATGGTTATAATGTAACATTGACATATTTCAATAAACGCACGGACTCAACGTATATGGTATCATGGTATTAAGATGCATAAGCAAACTCTTATTTCTAAAAATAAACCTAAATTCATTTTAAGTATGTCTAGCAATGCCATACCATGTTTCCAATATAAAGTTAACATATGTCTAAGCTCACCCAATTGCATCCACACCATCATAATTAATATTTCATACACAAGCAAGATCTGAATATTCAAACAATAATTTCTCTAGACGATTTCGCTGGAAGTTATCATATAAGCTGCGTATTAACCTAGTCAGAAAGAGGGAGAATAAGACAGAGAGACGCGGGCGGAGCAGGAGCAAGCAACGAGTGAGACACGGCTGAACTCATGCGACTTACCAACCACCTACCTAGTGCCCGAATGTAGGCTGAGTCTGTATGGTTGAGTAGTCCATTCACTTGCTTGCGGGTCAGACGCAGCGTGTAGAGCTTGTAGAGCAGACAGTAGGCGGTGGATACGATGCCGCCGGCGCCAACACCGCGTACCTGCAAAGCAAAAGTATTAGCATCGTGGTACACTTATCACTTTAATCAACGGATTAAATATTATCGCCAACGATTAGCGCTACATTTCATAAACTCACACCGCCGCACATGCCCGTTTGGCCGGAGGTTTTGCGCGAGCCTCGCTCCCAGGGCTCCATGTGCTTAACTTGGTAGTAGATCTCGTCGACGACCTCATGGTACGTTTTCAGCTTGAATAGATGCACTGTACGGGCGAATGCAAAAACAATTTATTTTGCTCTCTTCTTTTTTTTTGGCGGGTAAATTTTTGTTACTTTGCTGCTTACCTTTGAAGTAGCTGGAACTTTGTATGTTAGCCAAAATTAGGGGATTGAGGTTCATGGATGTCTCATTGCCCCATAATGGAAGCGTGTTATGCTGTTTGCCAACACCGGCCTTTTTACCGCTGCCGCCACCGGCCGAAGACGCCGTTGAATATTCTGATAGAGCAACAGCAAGCGAGCATTGAAGACGCCGCGAAAGAGAGACAGGAAGATATACACACAAATATAGTTGATTTAATAGGAATGTTGAGGCGAAGTGGAATGCCCGGGACGGGTGCACACTACCTTACCTTCGTCCATGACTCCGCTTCAGTTTTTACTGTTTGAATTGTGCATTAATTTTGCACATTTAAGTGACTTTTTGGCCAAGTAATCGCAATTTGCAAACGTTTGCGTACAGTGAAAATGCCAATGAGTGTCGGTCAGCGAGTTTAGGGATGTTAGACACGCAAGTCGATAAATTTGAGCATGTGAAATATCGATATGCGTGAAATCTCGTTCAAGTGCTCATAGCTAACTATTTTATATGAAATCTTATGAAGTGAGCAGGGCTTTAGCTTGAATGACAAGTCAATAAGCAATCTAATAAAAATATACACCCAAAAATTAAAGTTCATTAATTATTTATTAATATCGATGTGTGGTGCTATGAGATGTTCACTGGCTCTCGCATAACGATATTTACATAAGAATGCACTTTGTTCATTTGAAGTTGTAACTCAATTAGGACATACGGATCTTATATTGGCCTTGACTTACTAACTTAACTATTTCCCGTATTGTATAATAATATAAAGAAGAAAACGTTCGTTATTGAAATAGAAAATTATTCCATTAACTAACAATTGCTAAAATTATAGTACTTTGCAAGAATTTGTACTTATCGAAATTTTCGCGCGTTTTTCGAAGCTAAGTATTACGGCATATCGATAAGTGCGCGTGAGTTTCTGAACGACTTATTAGGTGACCGTACAATCGAACTAGCTCAGCACTTGAACTTATCGACTCTAAAATATACGCAACGCAGCTGCAGAAGAAGCAGCAGCAGCAGCAGAATCGGCAGTAGAAGAAGAAACAGCATCCGCGGACTGCGTTTTAATCAATTAAAAGTCGGGCGAGTGAAAAAATGCAGCCGCTGGCTGCCAGCAGCAGCCGTTACCTCTCAGCTGGTACTGTTTGTGCTTGTACATTTAGATGTAGAAGCGGATACGAACGTGGGTGTCAACCAGTGTCAATCGAGCAAATTCTGAACGCAAGCGCAAAACAAACAACTGGCCAAAACTAATAATCAAAGCAAAAATAGCAAAAGCAACAGCAACACAGTTCAGGGTCAGGGTCATGGTCAGGCAGCTGTAGGAGTTTAGGTGTTAAAGTTGCTAAACGAATCACCTGGACACAGGCGACCGCCATCAGGAATCGTCGCCATGTCGACCGATTCATCTGCTGAGAGCGACAGCGAAGTCTACGATCCGCTTGCCGATGAGCTTCACAATGTCCAACTGGTGATCCATGTGACAAGGGAGAACATCGATGCTTTGAATGCTAAATTTGCCAATCTTCAAGAGCCGCCAGCTATGTACTTAACAGGTGGATTCTCAATATTAAATGCATTTGCACATTTGCTTACTGTCTCGTCTCGTCTTTTCCATAGAATACCAGGAGCTGACGTCCAAGCTGCACGAACTAAAAGCCAAGGAGCATGAGTTAATGGAGCAATTGAATGCCCTGCAACAGGATGACGATTCCAAAAGCCAAAGCCAAAGCGAGGCAAAGCAACAACAGCAGCAGCAGCAATCGAATACGGATCGTACCGATCAGCCGCATTATCAAAACCAGACGCAAATCTTACAGCAACAGCGTCAGCTGGCCAGACACGCTCACGAGCTGAACGAATCCGGATCGGGGAGCCAATGTGGCACTTTAACCCGCCAGCCAAAGGTGCTGCTGCGTGCCCATTTGCCCAATCAGCAGCGCACCTCCGTCGAGGTGGTGGCTGGCACTCGTCTGTGCGATGCGCTGATGAAGGCGCTAACACTCCGCCAGCTGGAGCCGTTCATGTGCGAGGTGAGCACGACGCCGCATAGCGGCCGACATATCATACCGTGGAACACGGATATTGGCACGCTCCATGTGGAGGAGATCTACGTGCGGCTGCTGGACAAGTTCCCGTTGGGGCCGCACATCAAGCATCAGTTTATACGCAAAACGTTCTTCTCGATCGCCTTCTGCGAGGGCTGTCGCCGGCTGCTCTTCACGGGCTTCTACTGCAGCCAGTGCAACTTCCGATTCCACCAACGTTGCGCCGGACGGGTGCCCATGCTCTGCCAGCCCTTCTCCGTGGACAGTTACTATGAGCGCCTGCTGTCGTCGTATCCAGAAAATTCGGTGGGTTTGCCCGTGGGTCGCAGCAATGCTGTGCGCTTCAATGTGAGTAGCCGTCGTTGCAGCAGCAGCGGCAGCAGCAGCACCGCCACGACCACAACAACAACAACAACCAACAACAGCAGCTCTAAACCTTCTGCCAACCGACAGGGCCGACCACCGCGCATCAGCCAGGATGACCGCTCCAACTCGGCGCCCAATGTCTGCATCAACAGCATCCGACCGCTGACCAACGACACGCAGCGCAGCCTCATCATGCAAGCCAGGCCCCCTTTGCCGGTAAGTGTACGCCACACTCCCGGACGTGACTAACAGTCCCAGCTGTATATCTGCATAGCTGTTACCTAACTATACATAGTCCAACTGACTATGACTCAACTTCTGCTACCTATTAAGGGGCTATTTAATTCGACTGCAGATGGATTTCAATTAACTAATTGATCATTGCTTGTAGAGCGTCCAAAAAGACTTCGACTGACTGGACGCCAGATGGATACAATTGTTTGATGGACTTGTGAGCATTGAATAGCCCTTTCAGGCTAGAAAGTCTACGATTTCCTTTATCTGCATCTCTCTTGCTAAGCGCAGACTTGGGGGTTATCAAAAGAGTTCAGACCTCTACATATAGCTGAAAGTGAATTGTACTCTCTTCCACATGCAAGCGTGGAATATAGGTGATATTTAAAAACAGCACTGAAAGAGGAAAGTTGAAAGGATTGCGACTTCAAGTTAGTTTTCGATCAAACTGGGTGGAAAGTTGGCAGGAATTGCAGCTGTTGTGGAGCAAACTAGAGAGCAGATTACACTCCTTTGGATCAGTTGTTTGGATCAGTTAACTAACGCACATGAATTTTGTTTTCTATGTTTTATGTTGCTCGCTTTTTGGTTTTGTTCCGTGCTCCTCTCTCTCTCTCTCTCTCTCTCTCTCTCTTTTTGTTTCGTTCTCCTCTGTTTTACCCATTGCAGCATCCGTGCACGGATCATTCGAACTCGACGCAGTCGTCGCCCACCAGCACGCTGAAGCATAATAGACCCCGTGCCAGGTCCGCAGATGAGAGCAACAAGAATCTGCTCTCACGTGATGCCAAGAACTCGGAGGAGAACTGGGTGAGCTGCACTAGCAACACTGCAAAGCCTAGATCTTAATCTCATTTCGATCTCCATATAGAATATACAAGCAGAGGAGATCTTGATCGGGCCACGCATCGGCTCGGGCTCGTTTGGAACAGTCTATCGCGCCCATTGGCATGGACCCGTTGCAGTGAAGACGCTCAAGGTGAAGACGCCGAGTCCGGCCCAGCTGCAGGCGTTCAAGAACGAGGTGGCCATGCTGAAGAAGACGCGCCACTGCAACATTCTCCTGTTCATGGGCTGCGTCTCGAAGCCATCGCTGGCCATAGTCACCCAGTGGTGTGAGGGCAGCAGCCTCTACAAGCACGTCCACGTCAACGAGACGAAGTTCAAGCTGAACACGCTCATCGACATTGGCAGGCAGGTGGCACAGGGCATGGACTATCTGCATGCCAAGAACATAATACACAGGTGAGTCGATGGACTGGAGATTGCATAATAGACGTAGATTGTTGACTTGATGCTCCACGCACAGGGATCTCAAGACGAACAACATTTTCCTGCACGAGGATCTGTCCGTGAAGATTGGCGATTTCGGCTTGGCCACCGCCAAGACACGCTGGTCGGGCGAGAAGCAAGCGAATCAGCCAACGGGCAGCATTTTGTGGATGGCGCCAGAGGTGATACGTATGCAGGAGCAGAATCCCTATTCGTTTCAATCGGATGTCTATGCGTTTGGCATAGTCATGTACGAGCTGCTGGCAGAGTGCCTGCCCTACCGCAACATTAGCAACAAGGATCAGATTTTGTTTATGGTCGGGCGTGGTCTACTTCATCCTGATATGACCCAAGTGCGATCAGATGCACCGCAGGCCCTGAAACGTCTCTCCGAGGATTGCATCAAATACAATCCCAAGGAGCGTCCACTCTTTCGGCCTCTGCTTAATATGCTGGAGAATATGCTGCGTACATTACCCAAGATTCATCGCAGCGCCAGCGAGCCCAACCTAACCCAATCCCAGCTGCAAAACGACGATTTTCTCTACATGTGCCCCAGTCCCAAGACCCCGGTCAACTACAATAACTTTCAGTTCTACAACAGCGCGGGCAATATCTAAAGCCGGCTCAGGGAGTAGCAGAAGGAGATGGATCTTCTGAACAAGAAGGAGGTGAAGAAGGATGAGGAGGAGGATAAGGAGGAGGAGGAGGAGGCTGTACCTGTACTTACTATGAATGGAAGGCATGAAACAAATGCTTTGGGCGAGCAGGCCACACTAAACGAGAGAGGAACGAGAGCAGAAATAAGGAAACTGAACGTGAGCAGGACAAGAGTAGCTTTCTCTCCCTCTCTCTCTCTCTTTCGTTCTCGCTTGTAGCTGCTCTGCTGCTTCACTTTGAGCTCAGCCTGAAGCAACTGAACGAGAGAGAAAGAGAGAGTTCTGCCAACCGAGTGAGAGCGAGACAAGTGACTTGCTGTCCCTCTCCCCGACAGCTGCTCGGCCTGGAGCAACTTCTAATGTGCATTTCTGTTATCAATTAAACAAACGCAAAAAACAACCACAACTATTATTGTAAACTAACTAAAGTGAAACGCGCATATGTACATACATCTAAATATATATATACACACACATACAGAGAACACACACACACAAATACACGCATACACATACATACGTTAGGCATCTACTACTAAAAAGAAAAATAATAAGAAAACTACATTATAAACAATATACTACTTATTACTATAACGAAAAATCATGTTTTATTTATTTATATATATTTTTTGTACACACACATGAAAAACCGCATGAATTGGTCAGCTAAACGTAACGACTGGCTATGGCCAGGACTTTCGTATAGTCCGCACCCTTGGCTAGCGTCTTCTCCTTGAGTATGGTCCGCAGGACCGTGGGAATTGGCACGTGGATGCGTGTGCCCAGCGGCGAGCCGTTGTCATCGATGAGCACCAAGTTGTTGCTGTCGAATTGGGGCTGCTTTATGCGCTGCTTCTGCTTGAGACCGACGAGGATGCCCTTCTTCATCTGTCCTTTGATGGCCACTAGCACCTTGTCGCCGATTAGGCCAATGCCCCGCTTGTTGTACACATGAATGCATCTGGGCGGCCGGCCCTCGGCCATGGCACGCTTGCCCAGGTCGCTGTTGTCCACCACGCGCAGTCGAGCGAGTTTCCTAATCTCGCAGCAGGCCGGCGTTGTGTGCAGCTGACAATTGCCGGGCTCGGCACTTGTCGCTAGGATGGAGCTGCTGTTGCTGCTTTTTGTTAACAGCGCCGCATTGCCGGCTCGTGTGAAGTTCCTCAGCAGAATTTGAGCCATTTGCTCCAAAAGTTTTTAACTTGCCCGTTGCTGATTTTCAGCACAACAAATGAAATTATACAATGTCTATCGATATATCGATGCTATCGAGCAAGACAGCACTGTAAAACCGGAACGTGAATTGCGCAGCTATCGATAAGTTTTAATTTTATACGACAGTCAATTGTGACGTCAACCGTGTACATTTTGAGCGCACTTTTTGAATGTCTGCAGTTTTATTAATATATCGATACTATCGAGCAAGACAGCATTGTAAAAACGGAACGTTGATTGCGCAGCTATCGATAAGTTTTCATTTTATACGATAGTCAATTGTGACGTCAACAGTGTACATTTTGAGCGCACTTTTTGAATGTGCCCGCAGCTTTATTAATTTTCCTTTTCTATGCAAACTCATGCATATTAGCTGTTCATTAACTAACAAGTATGAATCATAATAACTAACTTTCGCTTAGTAATAATTGCCTTGGCATGCGGTACATAGCAATTGATATTATTGAGATTTAAGAAATTTAAACTTTAAGTTGGCGCGAAAGGATGTTGTCTTCGTTGTTTTCAAATGTGCGCAAAATGATGCGATATGGAAACTGCATAATCCTTTCGATATTCATTGATTGCACAGAATATCGATGATTATTGCAGGCAGTGCTGCCCACAAATAAATTCAAATTTGAAATTTAAAAATGCATTTTTTGTCATTTTATGCGTTTTATTTATTAATTTATCAATAAAATATGCGCTTTAAGCGCACAGTACATATATGTATATGGGTTCGTGTGTAGTATGTGTGTGCGTGTGTCTGTGTGTGCGTGTATGTATTAAATATAATTTATAAGCATAATTAGCGCTTCAATTCATTCGCGCGCTTTGCTTTTTGTGCTATTTATTTTTGCTTAAATTTTATGATTAACTTTTGTTATAGTTGCATTTGTTTTTGTTTTTGTTTTTTTGACACGACTAAGTAGACCAGTCCCATTGGTTAGAAAATTGGTTACTATATTTCACTATGATATACAGAATATGATATAGGCAAATAAGTTTTACATCCATTTGCTCTTTCCTCTCGCATTTCTTGGTTTTCTTTTGTTTTTGTTTTTGGGTTCTTGTGAGCTTAGAGCTAAAACAAAGTATTTTTGTAAAAAAAAAAAATAGAGCCATACAATTACATAGTTCATAACAAATATTAAGAATAGTTAAAAAAATTGATTATATATATATATAGTTATATATATGTTTGTATTGGTATTCAAAAGCGCGCCAAACAACAAAGATTGTTACTAATATATGAAAAAAAATAAAATATATAATGTTTGGACTTCAATGTACAAGATCTGCATGCGCACTTGTTAATTATTTACATTTACACAAAATCATAAAATGTATAAATTAGGATAAAAGCAAACGAAATAAAAACTGCAAATAAAAATCAAAAATCGAAATCGAAAATCGAAAACAAAAAAATTAAGTTGAAAACATTTTCAAATAATTTGCGCCATTCGCTTTGTGCATGTCGTTTCGGTATTCTCTATGCTGCTGCTGCTGCTGCTGCTGCTGCTTTCTCTTCCTCGCTCAGGCACGATTCAGCTCCTCGCGCTTAAAGTTTCGTATCGCCTCCAGCAGCTGATCGCGCGGATCTGCCGCCGGCGACGCTGCCTTCGATTTGGGCATCGCCTTTGCCTTGCTCAACATGGGGGGTGGCGGCGGCGGCGAGGGAGTAGCAGTGGCAGTGGGCGAGGGTGTGGCCGTAGGCGTGGCTACAGATCTGCTAGCCATGAAACTGATGGGTCGCAGCTTGACTTGCAGCGCAGCCGGCGCTGGCTTTGGTTCAGCTGTTTCTAGCTTCAGCTCCACTTTGCTGCTTCTCAGCCTTGTCGTCGATGTCGACGTCGACGTCAGCGTCGCTGGCTTTACTGTTATCGATGTTGGCGTCGCTGGCTTCGCTGCTGTCGGCGTCGCTGGCTTCACTGCTGTCGACGTTGGCGTCGGCGTCGCTGGCTTCACTGTTATCGATGACGGCGTCGGTGTTGGCGTCGCTGGCTTCACTGCTATTGACGTCGGCGTCGCTGGCTTTACTGCTGTCGACGTTGGCATCGGCGTCGGCGTCGCTGGCTTCACAGATGTCGCTGCCGCAGTCGCTGCTGGCACTGGTGCTGCATTTGTTGTTGTTGTGCTCATTCCGTTCACAGAGACAGAGACGCGCACGTTCAGCGCCTGCTCGTGCTCCTGCTGCTCCTTGGCCAACATGCGCTCCTTGAATCCCGTGCGCCTCAGCGTATTCTGACCAAAAGGCGCTGCCACCGGCTCCACTGGCGTCGCAGTCGTCGTTGCCTTTTCCAGCGTCGAATTGGGTCGCGGCAGTGAGTTGGTTGTCCCGCTGACGCTGCTGCTGTTGCTGTTGCTGCTCTGCACTTGAACGCTGGCGGGCAGCGTAAAGCGATTGCTCTTCGACGGCCGTGGCAGCGTGGAGGGCTTGACTATGAGCTCCTGCTGCATGGCTGGCTTCTCCTGTTCCGGCTCATGCTGCTCCCTCTCGCGCTCCTGGCTGGCATCGCGCAGCGGCTTGACCGTGATGGGCACGTGATACTCTTTGCGCGGAATGCCCATGCGCAGCACAGGCGAGGCCACCTCAATGGTCAGCTTGACGGGTGCCGTGGCGGGCCTCGGTGTTGCTTCCGCTCTGGCGCCGCCATAGATGTAGTCGCCCTCGTTTTTGATGGCCACCTGCGACTTGGGACGCTCGCTCCATGTGGCAAAGTTAATGCTGGGCGGGCCGGAGTAGCGATATGTCTGTGGCAGCGGTTTGGGCGCTGGTTCTGGCGCCAACTCTGGCTCTGGCTCTGGCTCAGGCTCCGGCTCTGGCTCAGGCTCCGGCTCTGGAGTGACAGCTGCAGCTGCACTGATGTTCGTTTCCTGCAGAGAGCCCTTGCGAGCCGATGCTATGGGCAAAGCTGCCTGGGCATAAGCTGCAGCTGGCGACACAGTTGGGGTTAGCGAAGCGCACACAGGCATCTCCATGGTTGACGTAGTCATAGGCTGATCTAGGGACACCTTTGTAGCTATAGCTGGCGACACGACTGTGCTCACAGACGTCGTCTTCTTCGCAGGCTCAGCTGTGGACACGTTTGCAGCTTTAGATGGGGACGCGACTGTTTGAACAGGCATGGACTCTGGCTCAGCCACAGGCACAGGCACAGCTGTAGACGCCGCTTTAGATACAGATGTGGTCACAGATGTGTGCTCGTTCGCATGGGATACGACTGTGCTGACAGGCACTGGTGCTGCTGCTGCTGTTGTCGTGGCTGCAGCTGTGTGGGACTTCACTGTAGACTCGGGCGTGCTTACAGGCGTGGCCACTTCTATTGACACCGGCTTGACTGTGGGCGATGCAGCTGATCTGCTCTTTGGTTTCTCAGACTCGTCCAGTTGCAATTGCAGTTGTGGCTTCGTCTCCGTGGAGTCAGTGGCATCTGTGGCCAGGCTGTTCTTGCGCGAGTTGCTCAATATGGTCTTGATGAGCTCGAGACTCTGGAGCGAAGGCGACTCCCCAATGCTCAGCTCGCTGGATGAGCGCCGCTGCTGCAGGCTGCCGTTCAGTCCAGCCAGCTCCAGCCGGTTGAGCGACAGCTGCGAGGAGCTGCGCAACCGCAAACCAAAGGACGAGCCGTTGTGGCTATGCCTAGGCGACTGGAAGGAGTCGGTGCGTGCAACAGTAGGAGAGCTGCTGTTGCTGCTGTTGCTGCTGCTGCTGCTGTGCCTGTTGCTGTTACCGTTGCCCTTGCTGGAGCAGCTTCGCACGTTGGCCGAGCCGTTGCTTATTGCTGCGATGCTAAAGTTGGCCAGGCGATTGGGCTTAGCCGCTTCGATTTGCTGCGGCTGCTCGGGCGCTTGGCGGATGAGCGTGTCCAGCCGCTGGTGCTGTATGATGGAGGACAGCTCGTTGACAACCTCGTTGCTCTTGGGCCGCTGCCCAAGTTGCCCCAGCTGCCCCAGCTGCGCGCCGTCCGAGAAGTCCGGCGGCGGCGATATGGGACCCGCATAGTTCCACGAGGACAGCGAAGTCAGGTCGCTGTTCGGGCTGCTGGGCGTCTGCGCCAGTGGTGTATCAGACAGGGGCGAGGGCTGCTCATCGTGTGCCGCCTCCAGCTGCTGGGTGGTCAGCAGCAGCTCCTTGACCTTGACAGAGCTCTTGCAGGATGTCTTAAAGTTATACACTTTGATGGCCTCGTCGTCCTCCTCGGAGCTGGACTCGATTTGGGCTTTACGAGCTGCCAAAGACTGCGCTTCCGGTTCGGGCGAGGGCGAGCTGGAGGGCAGCGGCGAGGGCACAGGCTCGCCAATGCCTGAGTCCGCCTGCTTGGAGGCCGCATCGTTGTTGTCCTCGTCCTCCTCCGTGGCGCTGCCCAGCGATCGAGGCTCCGGCGTGGGTGTGCGGTTCAACAGCACCTTGGACACGTTCTGGCTGCCATTGCTCTGCAGCTGGGGCGCCGTGCTGGCGGGCAAGGCCGGAGGCACTGCCTCCGCCTGCTGCTGCGGCTGCTGCGGCTGCTGCACACCTGCGGCTGTGGGCGTGGCTACAGGAATGGGTGTGGTAATCCTAGGCGCTGGCTGCGGTATTGCCGGCAGAGCTTCCGTCATGGACGCCGTCGTGGAGGAGGCCAGCGATATGCTGTCTGCAGCTGCTGGTGCTGCCTCGGCTCCACCTTCAGCTGCAGGTCCTGGCGATTCTGGAGGCGGGGCTGGCGCCGTCTTCTTCTTCAGCTGCAGCAGACGCTTGCGCGGCGTCGGTTCCGGCAAGGCCTGAGAATAGGGCCTGCGCTCCAGCGTGGCATAGTGTCCGCCATCTAAGGTCTTGGCACTGTTGCCATTGCAGTCTAGCTCGAACGAGGGTTCCGCCTCCGTTTCAGTTGTCTGTTCCGGCGTGCTGGCCAAGTTGGGCGTGGACATGCACAGCTGCGGACGCTTCACAATGACCGCATAGGCGGGCTCCGTTGGAGTTGGAGTCGGCGTCGGCGTCGGCGCTGGGGTCTCGTTGAACTGCGCTACAGACTGCTCCGGTATGACCACCTGGCTGGGTGGACGTGGCGCGACGCGCTTCTTGCGTGGAGGCGGCGCCACGGCCAACGCCTTGGGCGGCACCACGGGTGTGCGCGTGTAGTTCATGCCCGTGGAGTCCATGGAGTTGAGCGAGTTGCTCGAGCTATACGGACTGGGCGTCTTGGCCGTCAGCTTGGAGTGCGAGTGCCGGCTGCTGCTGAACTCGGAGCTGCTGCTCAGCGAGTCGCGTGTGCCGCCCGTGCGCTGAAACTTGAGCATGGAGTCCGCATTGAAGCTGTCATACGACTCCGACTTGTGGCACAAACGTATCTCCGACAGACCCACTGCACCGATGCTCGACTCGCAGCTGTACACCTGACTAGCATCCACTGTGGGAGTTGTCATAGAGAGAGAGAGAGAGAGAGAGAGAGAGAGAGAGAGATTGATTAGTTGAAAATCTGTTCTCCATCGAAAGTCAGTTCTTGAACCGATTCGAACTTATTCTCAGTTGATTCAACTTGAGCTTATCCTATTTAAAAAGTACAGACTCTCAAAGTAGATGTGCTGGAACTAGCCGTAAGTTAAACAGAGTGAAACGCCTCGATTGGCTTAACTTTATTATGGAGAATTTACTGGGCCTTTAGCTACTCAGACAAGCTGAACTCTAAGCCTGTGCTTGAATAGTTCTGTGAGTCAGTTTATTATCATTTCGATTAGCGCCTTAAAACTGCCTCAGGAAAATATATTCTAGCATCGAACTGCCTAGCACAGATCAATATTGCAATGGGCAGAAGCAAGGACTGCCTCAGAGTTGAATTCAAAACGAATTTCTTAGGCCTAGCTTCAACTGCCGCTTCCACACGCGCTCAGCTTCCTTTAATTAGGTTTATCGACACGATCAATATTTATCGATTGTTCGTTTACAGACGATTCATAGCCAGCTTCATTTGCTTTCCCTTGACAGAGCAGCTCGCACTTCTTCTATATGCTAACTAACTATTTTTTTTGGTATCTTTAGAACCTTCGAAATACCTATAATAAATCGATAGTTCGATCAGCAGAAGCAAAGCATAGCTGACTTCCTTTTGACACATTGTGTCACATGTGCGCACATATCCTACACTCATACTGGGATTAACTTTAGTAGAATTCATGCAATTGTAGTTGGAGTTGATCGATTAATCGATCGTCATAGAAAATGCACTCCATATCACATGCTTACCTGGATTGCGAAACTCATATTTGTCGGCATCCAACTGTTTGTTGTCGCAGACCAGGGAGAGCAGCTTGCTGAGTGGCACACGGGCGCCCAGCCGCGTCACATACAGCTGATCCTTGGGCAGGAGCACGGTGATGCGGAAAGTCTGCTCGAACGGCGCATTGCTGGTGGCTGCGGGCAGAGGGGTGATGCGATTGTAATCCAGCTGACTAGCCTCGTTGATGTGCATGCCCTGGTCTGTGGACAGGTGGTGCAGCTGTGTGGTTGACTTTGACAGCTTGCCATTGGCGCTGCCCACGCTAGATTTGTCTACAAATTGGGAAACAGAAAGAAGGAGAGACAAAGAGAGAGAGAAGGTAAGGAGCAGTCGTAGTCGGTATAACTCGGTCAGAGAGACTTACCCTTTTTGCGGCCAAGCCAGCGATTGAGTGTAGTGAAGCCGCCCTTCATGTTGCTCATGTTGGGGCCAGGCTCGCTCGCTATTTCCTTCTCTCTCTCTCTATCTGTCTATCGATTAGGCTGTTCTCACTTTAGTCTTTGATTGAATTTGATTTTCGCTTCCGTTTTCGTTTCTGTTTTAACTGTTTGTTCGCTTCCTCTCGACTTCTTCCTCTTGTTGTTGTTGTTAATTGATTGATCGATCGATTAATCGATTATTGTTGTGATCGCTGTGCTTGTTGTTGCTCCGATACGCCCCTCTCTAGAATGTTTCGTAATATTTCTGAAGCATAATACAAAATGGCGTGCGATTTGAGCGCTGCGAAATCTGCAAGTAAGAAATCATTCGAATGCCTGATTACGATTACGTTCACAGAAAATGAATACAAAAGTTTATAAGAAATATGCCAAGACGCCAGCGCTCTTATCAGAGGGAGGCTAGAAGAGCGAGCGAGAGAGAGAGAGAGAGAGAGAGCGAGCTGATAACAAATATCTCCTCAGCCCTCTCGCCCCTTCAGGCTCCACAGATAGACTTTATGAGGCGGCGAGGGGCGTGCCAAAGCAGACGCCATACGCGCATTCCTTGTGTAATGAATGGCTTTCTTATCGTCTTATCGTCCCACGCACACACACACACACACACACACACACACACACGCATACTAGACAAGTTCTGATAGCCATTGGATGTGCTCATGTCTGCTAGATAACCAACAAAAGACGTATATCAGCTGGAATGCTTGAAACTAACCTCAAATTTGAGCTAACGCTAAAGCGATGAACTCTATGTGCTGATAGTCGGATGATTATCGAATGAAAGACATTAACTTGTCGTAATATATAATCATAATACATCTGATAATGATAGCTTGCATTTTTTTTATGCTACGTAATGGGCTAAGGCACACAAGCTACAGTTAAAGTTCATGTTAAAATAGAATTGAAATTTAACGCTAAGTTAAGGATTATGTAAAACTTAAGTTTAAGTAAAGGAAAATTAAAAGCTGCAGTTAAAATTAAAGTTGAAGTCAAAGTAAATGTTAAAGGTAAAATGTGACTTTTGTTTAAGTTTAAGTTAAAACTTCAGATTAAGCTGAAAGGCTAACGTTCGATTAGACTTATATATCAAATTTAAAATAAAATACAACATTTGAGCTACATTTGTAGTTAGTGCTAAGGTCAATGTCAAAGTCAGCATAAAAGGCAAACTTAGCATTAAACTTAAAGTGCATAGTTAAAGTTAAAGTCAAACTAAAATTCACATTCAGATTAAGGCTGCAGTCAACATTATAATAAAAGTCAAAATCAAAGTTAACGTTAAGATCAGAGTCAAGTCACAGTTAATTTAAAAAGTTAGTCAAAGTTAAAGTTTATGTTTACGTTAAAGTGCAAGTCAGAGTTAATATCAGCTCTGAAGTAACAATTTATGCCAAAGTTCAAGCCCTTAATCAAACCTTCATAAATAAATAAATAAAAAGTAAATAAATAAAAAATAAATAAATAAAAAATAAATAAATAATAAATAAATAAATAAAAAATAAATAAATAAAAAATAAATAAATAAAAAATAAATAAATAAAAAATAAATAAATAATAAATAAATAATACTAATCAGTGGGGACAACAATACTCAGATGCAATTATATAGTTCTTATTCATGGAATTCACTTGGAATGTTTAACTAGGCACTTAACATTATTAACTTAGTACTAGGGGAAGACATGAATAGATTTCTAGCTGGGTATAAGTATTATAAGTATTATACAAAGCCAATATACCCGTCCCGAATCTGAACTAACTCTGCGATTGCCAATCTCAATGGAAGATCAACTAATAAAGTAGAAGAGACACAACTGAGTTTAATTGATTTAAGACAAATAAATTTTGTTAAGATAAACAAAACTTATTAAATATATATTTATTTTTAGCTGAAGGAAAATTGATTTAGTTTGACTGCTCAAATTAGCCACTTTATGGCCCGATTCGTATTGCTGAAGTCGTAAAAAACGTTTGCCTCTGGAGAACAAGCGCAATCGAGTTAAAGTATTTACAGCTGCCCAGATATTTGCATGCATTCATAAACAAATCAATTTATTATAATCATAAAGTTCTCCACAAAGAAAGATGCGTGTGCGTGTGTGTGTAAATACACTGATGTGTGTGTGTGTGTGTGTGTTAAGTTGCGAGCGAAGTAGAATGTTTGTGCTTGGCACACGATAAGCGTCGATAGGCGATCAGAGATGGACGCGTGAAAATCGATAACGAGCCAAAAGCTATCTAAGAAATAGTTTCTATAGTAAATTATTATCCACCTGGATAACTTATCCAGCCAAAGATCTGTGTGCATATAGATATATCTATATTTACAGTTAGTTTACTAGATGCTAGTTTGGCCTGCCTTTCGGCCAAACATATCTCATAGATAAGATAATATAATTCTTTAGATTTCCAGCTAAATTCGTTGACTAACGCGTTGGTTTGCGTGACTCATTAGACATCGGTTATGTATGGCTCGTGTCACGTGCAAACACGCGACCATCTCTATTATCAATTAACCTGTGAAATTTGTTGCTATTTGCGTTAAGCTTAACGCCGATTGTCCTCTAAAATGATGGTTAAGCGCACCCGCACACTCTGAAAGCCTGCCGACAGCACAGGCGGCAAAAGACGCGCGCGATTCGCACGCGTTTCTTGTCGCGCACATTTCATTTGCACTGCACAAAGGGTGTGGGCGTGTGGAGGGGCGGCATGATTAGCTGGTAGACAAGAGGAACGCGAGGGGTCGTCGCTGGGAGCTTGTTTGATTGAATAATGACAATGTTCAAGCGATATTATTGCTACAAAGTTGCTGTTGTTGTCTACTCATTGGCCATGCAAATTACTTGCAATTGCAACAATAATGACAGCAACAACAACACCAATGCTCGACTGGGAGATACCCCATATGCACACTTGACTATATGAGATATGAGATATGAAGTCAAGCCAATTCAATAGATAGGGTATATGCAAGTATATATATAGACAGAGATATATAGATAGAGAAAGAGTTTGCCACTCGTTTGAGGATGCGACATAAAGAGGAACTTAACAAAAATATATATATATATGTATTATCAGAGACAGAGAGAGGCGAAGAGAGACAGAGGAAGAAAAAGAAAGTGGCAGAGAGAGAGAGAGAGAGAGAGAGAGAGAGAGAGAGAGGGAGAGAGAGAGGGAGAGGGAGAGAGAGAGGAAGTGAAAGAAACACAAATAGAGAGGTAGAGAGAGAGAAGGAGAGGCCTAGACAGGACAAGGCATGTAAGAAGAAATCTATATCTTTGTAGAGAGAGGGAGAGAGAGAGAGAGAGAGAGAGCTAGACAGAGGACAAGGCATGTAAGAAGAAGTCTATATCTTTTTAGAGAGAGAGAGACAGAGAAATTGAGGCATATATGACTACTATATAAAGGAGATTAAGTGGAATACTTCGCTCGCACTTATTGACTGCCCAGTGCATATACCCCAAATATACTGTTGATCTATATATGTAATTGTTGCAGGGTATTTTCACTAACCGCATTTATATATGTATATGAGTTTAGTTAGTTGTGAGTTGTGTAATTGAGCCAGAGCACGTGCCCGACTTGCAGTCGAAATCTGTCACACACACACACACACACACACACACAC
This sequence comes from Drosophila eohydei, assembly GCA_035045825.1. Classification (NCBI taxonomy): domain Eukaryota; kingdom Metazoa; phylum Arthropoda; class Insecta; order Diptera; family Drosophilidae; genus Drosophila; species Drosophila eohydei. The sequence continues at coordinate 321,597 of JAWNOT010000042.1, read as the reverse complement.
ACACACACACACACACACACACACACACACACACACACACACACACACACACGCACACCCCCTCCCGTTTGAGCTAAACACCTTGAAGCCTTTGTAAATCGATTTGGCAGCGACGAGTTGCTCCACTAATTAGCCCGACTAATAGCCAGGCTAATTAAAATTTACTCACTGTTTAGCTATTCGCTGGAATTGTTGTTTTTAATGCCTTAAGCAATGGAACCGAGCAAAGCCTTTGCCAAACAAATCGCATAGAATTTTATTTCTGTTTTATCAATTTGTTTTTACCTTTGTTAACTCTTTTGGCTATTAAAGCACCTCAAGTATGCGTGTGTGTGAGAGAGAGCGGGAGAGCGTGGAAGAGGAAGAGAATCAGTTTATAGTCAGTTAGTTAAACTTGAAATAAATATGAGTAAGAAAAAATTCCTCGACTATCGCAGCAACAAAAGGCGACGACGACGACGACGACGTATAAAATCATCACGTTCCATAAACATGAGCGAAATACAAATATATATGTATATATATATATATATATATATATATATATAACATATATATATTATAAATATATTATATATAGAAATATATTTATATATATAAGAGCTTAAAGACTGAGTGCTCCTCAACTAGTTAAGAGGATTTTGTTATTTGCCGTAGCCGAGAACCGGATATTAGAATATTCGCGCTCTATCCGAGCAGTCGGTTAACTAACTATCCATATCTACTTATCGTATCGTATATGCTGACAAACACTGTCACACGCGTGCTATATCTTTATAGGGTCTGATTCGAACGCAATTATCAGCAGTTGAAAGTTGCTCATTCATAACAACACAATCATATACTATATAGGCATCTATATCTATATATATACTGTGTATATTTTATATATGGTATATAGGCATCAGTTGATACAGTCGTATTCAGTTTGCAATTAGATATTGACAGAGTAAACGCAATTCAAATGTTGTCCCATCATTAGATGAAAACGACTTCAGCTTCGTATGCTAATTCAGGTATATGGTATATGTGTATACTCGTCTATAACCGGGTATATATCTTTATTGAACCGATTGTAAGCTTATCTGAAAGCTTGATAAGCTAAGAAAGAGTCGAGCAATCTGCTAGAGAAACGTTTGCGAATGACGCACAAAGAAGAGCAGAGCTCACAAAGAGCTTTAAGGATAGCGTGGCTGAAAGGCAATTGAAAGTGAGAGCAAGCACTTAAGGATATGGCACGAAGAGGAGTCGCAAACAGAGGTCAAAAGACCGAGAGTATAGCAGCTACTTAGCTGCTGGCTTAGTTCACATTAATGCAAATTGAAATCTTAGTTTTATTAAGAAATGCGACTGACTGACTGATGGGACTAATGGGACTGACGAGGCTGATGGGGCTGATGTCACATAATTATCAAATCAAATTCAAGCAACTGCCAACACTGAGCAGCTAAAGGCCAAGTTAACAGCCAAGTCACGTAACCTATTAAAAATTCTACTGCTATTTATAAGCGCCCAGCCATTTATATAATATATGTAATATCTAGTATAAGAAGTACTGGAATTTGCGTAATATGCCCGTTTCTAGCTATATAATGGGGATGACCTTTCAGTTGTCTAATGATACTGGCGACTCCAGGGTCTGCGGGCATACAGATAGTGGCTGGGCCCATATATTGCCCTTTCCGATATAGGTTTAGCTCTCCAGACACTGAACTTTTGAAGGGTGCCACGAATTACCGTTATAGCTGGCAATCAAATTGGCAACTTTCTACCGTTATGCATTGGCCATATAATTGTGTGCCTTAAAAATTTTAGCACATATATATATATATATATATATATAGTATGCGCCGTTCCATTTCCCCAAACGCTAATAAGCCGAATCAGAAGTACAAACATTCCAAAAAAAAAAAAAAAAAAAAAAAAAAACAATAAAAACGAAATAAAACAAGGTAAACCACAACGAAATATCCCAAAAGCAACAACAACAGGTATGTGATTGATGATTAATCGGGGCTTAGGCATAACTGATTGCATCTGCATACACCTGTACATAACACACACACACAACACACACACATACATATATATATAGTGTGTATTATATCATTTATGGATATTGGGAATTTCATGTGAGTTTTGTTTTTTGTGTTGTTTTTTTATTGTTTTCAGATACATTGAGCAATGCATGCGACATTGGCATTGGCATTGCAGCTGAGTTGGGCAGGGTCGGGGGGCGGTTGCTGAGCTAGAGCTGAGGCTGATCCAAAGTTAGGCGATGATATCACACGCGGCGACGTGCGGCAATTTTTATTGGATGCTCATCATTGTGTATTACCCTAGCCGAGGGTATTCACATTTTAGCACGGAACCAACAACAATTTTAGCATTGCATACATACTGCAAGGTATATATGTATCCATATATATATCGATATCTGATAAGAGTAGTTTATGGATTATAAATGTGCTCAGTTCTAAGTTTTTTATTGTTAAGTTTTCTTTTATATATTCATTAACCCTTGAAATTCTGTAAAAAATATTTAGATTTTAGCCATAAATAGCTTTGTCTTTAGATATATGTCTATATTCTAAGTCTCTATCATCTACGAAAGGCTATAGGGAAAAACTAGGGCAAACGACAAAGTTTGGTTCAACTGCCTCTGGGTTTGTTTCGAGTAGAATTAGTAAAAAGTAATCGGGACAACAACTGCAATAAATCTAGGATATTTGCAGCAATTTTGGCAGCTCAAGAACGATGACAATCGCAGCTTCAGTAAGGAGTCGCGGTGCGAACAACTCTTTCAACACACCTCGATCAGTTCAGCAAAGAACCCTTCGGAACTTTGCCTTCTGCATATAGATACATATATTTACATATATGTTAACTGAGATTAAAACTTGCTTAATCAGCATAAGCTTATAGATTAATCCCTTGACTAACTATTGAATTTCTAGCTGCATGTAAATTCCAATTGGAAGTAAATCTATTAAGAAAGACAACGATAGCAGCATAAGGTAATATATAGAATCTTAAAAATATATTAGAGTGTTATATATTCGGCGTTTGCTTAGGATTATCTTTCCTATTGTTTCGTTGTTTTATTACTATGATTGTTCAGTCTTGTATCAGAGGCAAACTAGTCAGAAAAGCCACAACAACTATGCAAATTGCGCCCATCTTAACAAATATATATATATAAATATATAAATATGATAGTCACCTGTGGAAAAGTTTACACAGCGCCTTTATCTAAAATAGAAATAGAAACTTGGGTCGAGTTATCAGCCGGTTCGAGTGACTAATTGAAGAACTTATGCTAAATAACATTCAGCGGGTCTTTATCGCAGTATTTGCTATTCGAGGCACTTGAATACGCATTGGCCAGAAGCCAAGAGAGCTTCGGAGTGGGTCACGAGAGGTGTACGAGGCTGGGTATTCGGCTGCAGTTAATTGTTTGGATCCGCTACTTCAGTTATCGCATTCTATATGTGGGTCGGTCGGTATATGTGTGGCTAAGTAAATATTGAATAGATAATCCAATTACATAAGCAAAGCCTCTGAGCATGGCTAGCCTAGAAAAATGGATGGGTAAATATGAAAGAAATATGAATACTATTTACTTCGACAAACACTGAAAACTGAGAGCAGGCTCCAATAAGTAGACCAAAAGCTCATTACAATCCAATTTCCAATTGGATGTAGGCCACTCGATATATGGAACAGTTCATCTTACAGCTAAATAAATAAAATAAAAAATAAAATATTTTAAATGCACTAATACATTATATTGTTACGGCTATTGAGAGGAATGTCTCTTATTCGATACAAAATTAGTCTAACGATCATTCCAATACAATGCCAAAACGATTCAATTAGCCGGTGATCGTTGTACCTGATAAGTTTGTAAGCCTTAAATTCCACTTGTGCATTTTCAGCTAATAACAAACAAAAACAAAACACTCAAATTGTTTGGAACTCAACAAAAAAGCGAAGAACATAGCAAAGAGACAATTATAAAATGTTTAATAGTGTCGCATCTAGTGCGAAGTTCTCATAGAAAAAGCTTTGAAACTCTCACTGATTGGCAGCAAATTTGTTCCACTTAATTCTTATTAGAGCCATTCATCATTTGCCGATTGGAATTGTGGAAGCTGTCAGAATGACAATTGCCTGCCGCAGTGTTAACAACAGCAACAACAATAGCTCGCTCCCTCTGTCACTCACACGCTAGCAGTCTTTATGTGGCGGCCCTCTTGAGGGTCAGTTTACTTATTGGAATTTGTTGTTATTGTAATTGTTGTTATTACTAGAACTTCACGTGCCACTTTTCAGTTTTTTTTTGTGTTATAATTAATGTTTTTTTTTCAGCATTGCTGTGCACTGTATTTTTTTTTTCATTTTATTTTTATGTGCCGTTATCGTTGAACAATTTGCACGTTGCCGTAAAAACAAATATGAGCACCCACAGATATCACAGAACACACACAAACAAATCGAGCCCGCATTAAAGTAAATTTAAAACAAAAAAATACAAAAAAAGTGCTTAGAACTGCGTACTAACTGCGGCTAGCGGCGTGTTTGCTTTGGTCTTTTCTTTACTCTTCTTTTTGCGCTCTTGCCTTTGCTTTGTTTTCTGCTGCGGACTCTCTGCTTTGGCAGCAGCGTTGCGAGGCGGCGACGACGACGACGTTAACAAAACTGAAAACAAAAAACGCGCAAAATATGCACAGAACACGAATACAACACCAATACAATAGCGACGTATTCACACACACTCACACGCATGCACACATACAGGCAGGCAATAATAGTAGCAGGCAGGCAGGCAATAATAAAGCAACGGTAACTCTCTAATAATAGCGCCAGACAACCGCCGCACTCCACAACAGCAACAACAACTAGGCACGCAGCAATCCAGGCAAATTGCGCTCTCTCTATGTCTTCACTCTTTAAAGCTCTCGCACTTGCGCTCTACACACATTATTGCTATTGTTATTGTTATTGTTCCTGGTTGCTGTTGCTCTTTGGGCTGCTGCTTCTGCTGCTGCTGTTTTATCTTATCAGCCATAAGAGCAATTGGCGCCGGCGCGGTTAAAGGAAGAACTGCAGCACACCATTGACAGTTTGTTGTAGTTCTCGTTGTCGCTGTCACCGCAGAAGATGTAGCTTTGTATTGTTTACCGTTTATGCCGTGTGCTATCTTCACTTGTCGCGCTAGCTGAGCAAACTGAATCGAGTAGCTGAGCGTTAAAGCCGCGTGCGTTGCATAAGAAGACAGGTGACGGCGGCGCTGTCGCTGCTACTACTGCTGATGCTTGCGCAAGCTTCTCATTCTGACTGCGACGCTGGCGACCTTCAGTGTTGCAACCAGCGTGGGTTACGCTCTAGGTGCGCTCCCGCTGCTATTACTGCTGCTGGTGCAGAAAGCTCGTGCACGGGGGTTGAAAGTCTCAGGAGTGCCTTGGTACATGCGTGACCATTTTTATCGCGGCATCTATTGATTGGCATTGACTAAGGAGGCCGCCTTTTGCCTCGCCTAGCATAACACACACACGCACACACACATACATATGACATCATCTTTAGTTTCAGCCATCTTCATTAATTGCCGCCACGCACCAATTTTCGAGTTGCTGCCCCCAAAGATGGGCATTGGCAAAAGGGGCGCGCCCAAAGACAAGCGATGTTCGATGTTCTACATGCGTTTGACGTTCGACGTCTGTCAAGTTAACAGCTAAATGGGCTTGGATTTCCGATTATTTAATTACGGGGTTGCCTACATTTAAACTCAGAGTCTAATAGCACTAAAAGCGAAGTGTGGGTGGGCAAACTACTTAGAGCCTAAACTGAAGTCCAATATATCTATCGAGTGTTAATAGTCATCAAATAAAGCCATACAATGCACATAATAGAATGTTAGAACTGATGGATGGTAGTTGTGCTTAGTTAAATATTTATCATCTTAATGACGGATAGATATAGATATAGATATAGATATAGATATAGATATAGATATAGATATAGATATAGATATAGATATAGATATAGATATAGATATAGATATAGATATAGATATAGATATAGATATAGATATAGATATAGATATAGATATAGATATAGATATAGATATAGATATAGATATAGATATAGATATAGATATAGATATAGATATAGATATAGATATAGATATAGATATAGAAATAGATATAGATATAGATATAGATATAGATATAGATATAGATATAGATATAGATATAGATATAGATATAGATATAGATATAGATATAGATATAGATATAGATATAGATATAGATATAGATATAGATATAGATATAGATATAGATATAGATATAGATATAGATATAGATATAGATATAGATATAGATATAGATATAGATATAGATATAGATATAGATATAGATATAGATATAGATATAGATATAGATATAGATATAGATATAGATATAGATATAGATATAGATATAGATATAGATATAGATATAGATATAGATATAGATATAGATATAGATATAGATATAGATATAGATATAGATATAGATATAGATATAGATATAGATATAGATATAGATATAGATATAGATATAGATATAGATATAGATATAGATATAGATATAGATATAGATGTAGATATAGATATAGATATAGATATAGATATAGATATAGATATAGATATAGATATAGATATAGATATAGATATAGATATAGATATAGATGTAGATATAGATATAGATAGAATGTTTCTAGATAATCAGAGCTCGATGATATGTCACTGCTTTCTTTAGACTTTGCTATCAATTACTCTTTATATAATGGTTATAGACATATCGTCTGAAAAAATTAGTTCAAATTTGACAAATTTGAAGTGTTTTACAAGCCAGATAAAGCTTTAGGCAGTCCGTTTATAGTTGGTGCGAGAGGCTCGTGGATAGGGAATGGGAATTTCTCGCGGCTTAGTCAGAGAAACGATAACTGATCGAGTCAATCGCTAGCTGATCGAGTGTCTGCTGCTATTGTATCCAATAACGATTCCTATCTAAATCACTTAACGCATGTTTAACCCACTTATTAACACGTTTTCAGGGTTTAATTGTTTTTGAAAGAAACGAATAAAAAACTGAACCACTTTGCCAACAGTTTTCGCTTATCGGTACCCCACTCGATAGTATAAACACCACGAAATTCCATAAAAAAATGTTGATGATCTTGATAATGGCGATTATAATGATATGGGCCTGCTCCAAGGGCCAGCCAACCCATCGGTCTTGCTGCCCCTCCTCCTACACTTCTTGAAATGTAACACTCTAAGACAGCGAGAGAGGTTTGGAACTAGATGTGATATGTTAATTGTTAACTATATAGAGCATATATAATCGTGTTCAACTCTCGCTATAACATGAGATCCTCGAAGCACTATATTATATAGATGAATGTATATAAAGGGGAATGATCGACTTCTCTTCTCTTTTCTCTTTGGCTTGCTTTACAACAAATCAAGTTTCTGATGTAAGGGTATTCAGTGTTCGGCTAGACGTGGAGAGCCCTTCTTGCTTGTTTATCAAATGTGTTTACATTGTTATTTCGCCTGTCCTTGTCTTTTGCTGTGATATTGTGTACTTTGGCACGTTTTCTTCTGATAACCTCAACCTTAACATAGAACATTGAAAAGTGAGTCTTGAGTGCGACTGTGTGTGTGTGTGTGTGTGAGAGTGTGTGCGTGGGCGGTGTTGTGCTTTACGGCTAAGTTGTGTAAGTTTAATTAACAAGCTACGCAAAACCAAAAAAAGAGCGTTAACAAATTGCGTTGCCAAAACATTTCACCTGGCCAAAAAAATAAGGCAAAGACTTCTTTGCTCGACTATAAAATACCCTGCTGCTGCTGCTGCCGTAGCTATATAGGCGTTTAAGTACGATCAGCTTCGCGTGTTTTATGGTTCTATATCGATACATATACCCCTTGTGCAACGATTAATGGGTACATGAAAAGAGTTGAGACGCATTGGCCAAGACTTGCGACTCGGTACGCGCGCTGCTGACCCCGTTTACGGAAATTCTTTTTTGCTTCTGCTGTTGTTGTTGTCTTTTTTCCATGCGCAACTTGAAAAAAAGTGGCACAAACTCATTCCAAAACAAAACACAAACACACAGACAGACAACAACAGCAGCAGCAACAGCAACATTAACAAAAACAAGTTTCACGGCGGCAAATTCGACAATAAAACCATATGATCAGCGTAATAATAGTTATGATCATTGGCTCTCTTGTTCTTTGCGGTGTCTTGCCTGAGCTTTTGCCTTACCATAGACGAAGAGAAGACAAAAATATAGAAAGAAATTTCTACATTTCATGCAGCAGTCGCAGCATCCAAAGTTTTACCTTTTTCTTTCAATACCACGTGAATGCTGCCCAAATAGGGTATGCTCGAGCTGCGCAAATGCAACAGCTCTTCACTATCTCCCTCTCTTTCCCACTGTTGTACGGCTTGTCTAAATGCTCGCTTAACAATATTGTTACTGTTATTATTATTGCCATTGTCATGATAATTGCGTTCATCATGAGTGTGCTTATGATCATGATCATTGTCATTGCCATTGTCATTGTCATTGTCATTATCATTATTATATAAGCAAGGGTATATTGGTTTCGCCACTTCAAAGAAAACTTCATTCTAACACAAAAATCTAGCCTAAATATGGCTGGGGACACGCCTTGTTTGTAAGCTGCATATATATATATATATATATATATATATATATATATATATATATATATATATCATATAGATATGCAGACATCTTTTGGCTAGCTAACTGCTCCACATTGGAGGTAGCTGGCATTGGAGCTGGAGCAGTTAGCAGGGCGGCGTCTTTTACTTTAATTAGGCTTCAATCAATGTCAGCTGCAAATGTTGCGCCCTAGTAGCCCACAAGCCCACAAGACTCAGCAAAGCGAACCACCGAACCACGCCGTGCACCACTCCCCGACGTTGTTGACAGCGGCGTTGTCAGCCTTAATGACTGGCCTCCCAATGCACTGCAGCACAATAGCAAAAAAATGGTATATATCTGTATACACATTATATACATATCTACATATAAGCAATAACAACAACAACAGCCGAGAATTGGGTCAATTGCAGGCGAGACCTCAGCTATAGAGCCACCTCTCGACCCCCGTAGAAAACTTTGCGTTGCGTCTCAGATTCAATTACGGCCAAGCAAAGCTATGTGCATGGAATATTTATATGCGATAGACAGCTTAAATATATATATAAGGTATATATACACATATCGTTATATCTTAACGTTATCAGGGCGCGCCTTAAGTGGCCCTATCAATGCACTTGGCTCAATTGATCCAGCTGCAACTTGGACTTTCGATGATAATGCCCCAAAGCCGGATCGATTTCCTATGTTTCCATTGTTTGACGTGCAATCGGCTTTGAAGTGCTGCGAATGGTGGGCAGAGACAGGGGCATGGCCAGGGCGGGGGTTACGTTGTGAATAAATAGCTGTTCTACATGCATTCAATTCCATTGCTACAAATTAGCTGCAATCGAATGGGAATTTTAATATAAATTAATGGCAATTTTTATATGAGTTAATTAAAGAAATTTCGAATCGAATCGAATCGAATCGAGCAACTAGATAGGTTCTCTTTTTGAGAGAGCAATAGAGACAGAGAGAGACAAAGCAGTCAATGTGTCCATTGAGACTTAACTGTCTTCAGATGTCTTTGGAAAAGTAGACCTTGTTCTTCTCTGTTATTTTTTGGAATAGAATTTTGACATTTACATTCGTTTTGCAACATTAAACCTTAAAGGGAATACCCATAATGCTGGTTCATAATTGATCAATTTTAGCTAAAATTCAGCTGGAGCTACGTCTAGCATAGAGACGACTTAGAAGTTATTGAAGCTGACTTAAGTCGCGATATGTTGAGCGCAGAAAAGTCTATAATTTTTCTGATCTGATCTGAATCTGCTAGCACAGTTAACAAGCAATCAAAATACAGGTATTATTTTTCAACTAATTAAATTTCTCTACAAATTATAGAGTATATTTTATATATCTTCATTAAAATCAACTTGTCATTTTTATTTGCCATTAAATGAAATACGCACAATATATTTGCTTCTCTCTCTCTCTCTCTCTCTATCGATCTGTCTATGGCTTACTCCCTTTCCCTTTGTGCCATTGTAAGTAAAATTCATGTTAAGTTTTCTAAAGAATTTACGTTAATGTCTTATTTGCCAACATAGGAATAACGGTTCGGCCACTTCTTAGCTTCTGTCTTTATCTCTCTCTCTCTCTCTCTCTCTCTATCTGTTTGCAAGTTGAGTCTGCGATAAAGTTATCTTAAAAATCTACGTAAAAGTCTTGTTTACATTGCATGAATAAATGCTGAGCCATTTCCAAGAAATATTGCTTTCTCCCTCGCTCTGCGTTTGCTGCGTTTTCGATTTCATTTCAATTAACCTTTTTTCTCTGCTTTTTTCTGCAGGTATGCGAATCGTAGGCTTTTATTCAAGTTGTCATGTGATCGTATGATTGATCAAAACAATTGCGATTGAAAAGTTGATCTGCGTCCCTCCTCTATCAGTCTCACTCTCACGCATCGCTCTCTCTCTCTCTCTCTCTGTCTCTTTCGGCATTGCTAAGTCTGTCCCATTGGCGAAACGCTGCACAGCTGCAAGTGTCGAATGTTGAATTCCGAATTCCGTATGCCAAATATGTCGCCCAATAATCGCAACCTGGGGCAACCTGTCACAGACTCCCAAAAAAAAAAAACTAAACAAGCTGCCAGCTGGGTGAGGGGCAAGCTGTTGCTGTTGCAGTTGCTTGTTGCTTGTTGCTGTTGCTGGTGTTGCAATTGCAGCACTACACACACATCAATTGCTGCGCCGTTCAAGTGGCGCTCATAAATTTGTTAGAGCGCGCACATTTTCCACATTGCAATGTGCCACAACAACAACAGCAGCAACAACAACAACAGCAACAATGCCAAGCAAGCAGCAGCAACAAGGTGCCGGTTTTTGCAGCAGCAGCAGCCCAAACAGCTTGCCAATGGAAGAAAGTGAAGAGCAATGAAAATGTTGTCGTTGTTGCAACTGTTGCTGCTGCAGTTGCCGTTGCTGTTGCTGCAGCAACTTTTGCTTTGTAGAGGCTTTCTTATGCACTTACTTGGATAACAACTGGATTGCATTTCATTTGAAAAGACGTTTAGCGGCGTGGAGAGGCTTAATTGCAAGTGGCAAACCTGAAACTGGGCAGCGCCAACGCAAACAGCACAGCCGAAGATACAAGCAGCAAGCCGCCAGATACAAAAGTATCTGTGAGATGCGACTGCCGCTGCTGCTGCTGCTGCTGCTGGGCTTGCCAAACAACCTTGACATGCGCAGCTAAACTAATGACAGGAAATCGTCGACAAGTGCCGCGCGCATCCAATCCATTCCAATCCAATCCAACCCAATCCAATCCAATCCAATCCAAGCCAAGTAACATACCCACACACAGATGTGCAACACTTGGGCTCGTTATATGGCTCTTAACTTGGCTCTGGCTGTAGCTTTTAATTACAATTGCGAGTGTTTCAATGCGCATTCGGTTGCTCGCTCGCTCGCGTTTAACCGGTTGCTGGCTAAACAATTGCCGCCCAATTGTATCTCAAATAAGTAGAATTGCTCCAGTGGGGTGTGCATGGCTGGCAGATACCCAATGATACCCAAGGCCTAAATGGACTAGTGATGCGAAAGCGAAAGCTGAGATAAATCGAGTTAATCGAACTCATCGAAATGTCTAACTCAGTTTTCTAAAAGCTAGACGGACGGATAGAGAGACGGACTAACAGTTAGACGATCATAGAAACATTGCTAGATCGAGATAGATAGAGAATTACCTGTAGATATTGATATATATATTTCAAGACTTCAGCTATTATAGACAGACGAATGGATAGTTAGACGGACGAAGCGACAGATGGACTGGCTCAGCTCGATTTGGCTGTGAATTCTGATAACAGATTCTTATATATTTCAAGTTATCAAGCCTCATAGACGGGCAGATAGACGGAAATTAACATATAGAATGACGGACGGAGGAATATATGGACCGATGAATGGATGAACGGATGAACGGACGGATGGACGAACAGAAGGATGGAAGGACGAACGGACGGACAGATAGACTAACAGCTAGACAAACGAAAGGACAGACGGACAGAGTCGCACTGAGTCGAATGTGCTCAACTCCTATAGACGGACAGACAGACTAACAGCTAGACAAACGAAAGGACAGACGGACAGAGTCACACTGAGTCGGATGTGCTCAACACCTATAGACGGACAGATAGACTAACAGCTAAACAAACGAAAGGACAGACGGACAGAGTCGCACTGAGTCGGATGTGCTCAACTCCTATAGACGGACAGACAGACTAACAGCTAGACAAACGAAATGACAGAGGGATATAGCCGCACTGAGTCTGATGTATTCAACTCCTATAGACGGACAGATAGACTAACAGCTAGACAAACGAAAGGACAGACGGACAGAGTCGCACTGAGTCGGATGTGCTCAACTCCTATAGACAGCTGGAACTCGAGCCATAGAGACACACAACTGGGTTATCCAGAAAATGCCTTCTCTGCCTGCTGCATTGGAGTCTACTCAATATACCCTGAAAATTCGATCATTGGGTAGTAGAAAAGTACGTGTATCTGTATCTGAGACTGCATCTACAGCTGGGCATATCAAAAATGTGCAGACAAAAACGCTGAAAAGAAATATGTGGCTACATTTTTGTCCAATTGTCCATTTGGTCAAATTTTTTGTTTTTGGGTGGTTTCCATTGCACCAAAATGTGGCTCACCTTGGCTTTAGAGTCGGCTCAAAATGAATTTCTGTTGCATTTTGGTTTTGGTTTGGTTTGCCTGAGACTGGCCGAACGTGTGTGTGTGTGTGTGTTGCGTGTGTATTGGTGTGGGTGTGGCTATAGCCACAACTTCATCAATGAATGGCAACAAATGAATGAGAATGGGCCAGCCAGGTGGCTGAGGCTGATTGCATACCAAACATCAATTAGTATTCATATTCTATTAACAATTTAGGTTGATTAACCCGACCCAGTGTCGGGCAGTGTTGAACAATGCCGTCATAATCAATTTTGGGCTGACCCCTTGGCCAACTCGCAGCAAACTAAAGCCGCGAACAGCTTAAAGAATTCAAGCTGAGGCTGAGCTCACTTAACCTTAGCCAACATCACCCAACCTCACCTAACCTTACGTTAGTCAACACTAGACTCATATATACATATATGTATGTATAACTCGAGCTAACCTTAGCTGTATCACACATAAATATGGTAGCAAAGCTTCATGAATGTTTTACGTGGAAGACGAGAGACTTACGACTTCAGTTGCTTCTTCTTCTTCATTTGTTAAGAGTAGAAAATGCTAGTTATGCTATATATAATAGACTGACATATACAGTATATACTACTTTTATATATATATATATATATCAGATACGAAACTTAAAAAAAATAAATATATATAAATTTAAATTTAAATTGGTTCACATCAATCAATTGGAATGCTTTTATGTCCCTCTCTCTCTCTCTCCCTCGACTTTATATAAATGTTTATATATTTGTTATTTCTTATATATTAATATACCTCGGGACTGTGATGAACAAATATTTGAGCAGTTTGTGATTTGAACGGAACCGTAAGAAATGCATCCGAGGGCTGCGGTCTGCTGACCCTGTTGTATCGGTTACCAAAGTAAACCTGACAGCAGCAACACTCGATACTGGACAGGTGTTGTTGTTGTAGCCGAGTGTCAGCTTTCCAGCTCGGACTCGCCTGAAGAAACTCAGCTGCCAGTGCATGGGCCAAAAAGTCAATGACTGGACGCGGATTTTGGTAATTTGCAATTGCAAATTAAGTATACGCCGATTGGAATGTGTTGTCGGTGTGTGAGCGAGACAGTAGCAGGGGGAGGGGGAGAGGCGATAGAGAGAGAGTGAGATTCATGGCAAACTGTACAGTTGACAGCTGGTGCTGGCTCGACCTTGGGTTTGGAATTGCAATTGGAATTGGAACCTGACAAGGTGCTAAATGCTAACTAGAAAAACCAGCAAGGCATAGCGAGGCGATGAAGAACGACAACATTGTTGCCGGAGAAAGTAGTCGGGGTTAGAGTCGAGAAACGAGTTGGGCCGGCAAGAAAAAGTAAAATTATTTTAGGACATGCTGCCGAAAAATGTATGTCACCTGCAGCTGTCCCAGGCGCGGACCCAACAGCCGCAAACGCAAAAGCAAAAGCAAAAGCAAAGACAAGCAAACACAAACAGCTGCGACAACAACTACGAGAGTTGCAACAACGCGAGTTTTACTTTCTGCTGCCCCAAAATCGAGTATCCAGTATTCAGTACTGGCCAAACAAGTCTCCCTTTCTCCAGCTCCCCTACTCTGCCTCTCGCGCTCGCTCTGTCTCTATCTCTGTTTGGCTGTGCTGTGTCCAGTGCGTGTTGCATGTTCGCCAAGCAGGAAGCACTTGCAACACGCAAGCCAAGCCAAGCCGTATGATTTTAGCCGTTTGGCCATTTGGCTAATGGAATTCGCTAGTCTCTCCCAACTCCCAGCTCCCAGCTCGCCTAACTAACTTATATAAATCTGCAGCTAAGCCTCTTATAACTCAGCCATGTCACGTCTACGTATATCGTATCGTATCGTATCGTATCGTACCGTATATCGTATTGTTGCCTCTTCCCAGCAATCGCATTATACAATAGAGGCGCGTCTTAAGAGTATTTTACGCACGTCTTCAGCTGGGCCTTGCCCAACATCTCGCAGCCTCAACCTCATAGACACAGGGGCACATGAAATATATAATAACAAATCAAGTCAAGTCAACAAACATAAAGTCTATTTCTCTATAACAAGGAAGTTAGTTCCTCCAGTATTTGGAGGCTCTGTTTATATAGCCGTAACAATTTGAGTATCTTTATATAATGCAAGGCTCGATGTGGGCTAAAATTGTTTACAATTTCACTTTAGCTTTATTGGGCACAGCTTCTGAGAATTGCTAAGTGGCTGTCGAATCGTTCTGTTTACCCAGTTTACCTTGATTAACCAATTCGTATATAGCTCAAGCAAGTCACGTAGCTGCGATTTGGAATATTTTTGGCGCTTGCGCAATATCTGTGCAATATCTGCTGCTTCTTCTTTATTTAAGTGCATATATTGAAGATGTTTAAGAATAGGAATTATCGCTAGATATAGATAGATATAGAGTGGTCTAGCTGCAGCTGATATAATCTTTGTTATTTTTCTTGACCTAGACACAATTGGCTTTAAGATATCATAACTGAAGAGAATATAGTATATAGACTCTATCAAATACTTATCTATATCGGAGCACTAATAGCGTCTGTGACAATTCTCAAGCTCTGTTCGCTCTGCTTTGCTGAGCCAGTTTCCTGGCCAATTGGCGAACCTGGTCACGTTTTCAAATGGTATTATACAACTAGATCGCTGTGTTTGGGTTATATCTGTGGAATCGGACGTGAACTCGGACGCAGGCTTGGACTCTGAGTCTCTGAATCGTTGTCGCAGTCGCTGTATTTCACGCACGTCTCTGAGTGGCCCTTGCCCAACATTTGGTTAGCTCTGACCCATTTGCCTCAATGCGAATGCCGCTCACATTTCGGCTACGCTTTTCTTTTCGCCTTCTTCTTCTTCTTCGCTTGCTTCCCCTGCTTCTTGCTTGTGCTTCTCTGTTCGTGTTCCAGCTGCTCTCAGCCCGATTTTCAATGTCAGCGACATTGGTGACACTGAAGTCAACTGGAATTGTTAGCTTTAGGTTTTTTTCTTTTTCTTTTTTTTTTGGCATTTTTTTTTGTTTTTCATTTCGTTCATATATCAATTTTTTGTCGTGTGTGGCGCGTGTTTTGCTTTTTCAACAAGATCCAACCAGAATTTACACACAAATATTATGTAAAAATATTTCTTTCTGTTTTGGCTTATTTACATACGCAGAGAGTCACAGCAAATGGGAGGTGTTTGATTTGTTTGCTTTTCTTGTTTTCAAACTCATTTTATACACCTTTGGCTGTTTTCAGGTTCAAAGCAATTAAGTAATAATACAAATCAAATGGCGGACAAAGCAGAAAACACACAGAAACCACAAAGCAGACCAAAAGCAAAAATTATGCAAGCCACAAAACAAAAGAAATCAACGAACCGAGCAGCAAACACAACTAAAAAATAAAATAAAAAATTTTACAAAACACAACAAAAAAAAAAAAACTGCTGAAAAACGAAGCATAAGAAATCCCTAGCAGAGGGCATAGCTCAGCTGGAGTGCTGCTTAAATGGCCCCTGAATGGGCTGCTTAGCGTCAAGTCGGTGAGTTTAAGAGCGTTTACGCTCAAATGGATTGCCAAACGGCCAGGCAGTGTTGAAAAACGTCTTCGACACTTCATCACTTGCAACTGTTCGAGACCAGCTGAACTTTACTGTGGGAAAACTAAATTTATTAACGGCTATAATAAAGAAACAGTGTTGAAAAACGTCTGCGTATGAAAGCATGCTCTGCAGCTGAGCTTATCTATGGGAAGAAAAAGTTATTAATTAGCACTAATTATATGAAAACAGTGTTGGCAAAGCGTTAGATTGGTGAAACTCTCTACAGAAGGAATGTAGTGTTAGCAGTAATAATAAAAGGAGCAGTGTGGTAAAACGTCTTAAGCACTTCAAGTGAATTACTGTGAAAACAACTGCGATGCATAAATAAATACAACAATAATACATAAATGCAGTTGACATTATCTACAGCACTGTTGACAGTATGAAGAACAGTGCTGCACAACGTTTGAACGTCCTCTGGCAGCTATAAACGAACAAGTGTTAGGCAATGCAACTTTTCTCATATGGTCGTTGTCACATAGCCAAACATTGTTTTTTTCTTCTGTGAAAGGCAAATTTGTCTGCACTGCAATGACAATAGTGTTGAAAAACATTTGGAGTCAATATGTATAAGTATTGGAAGAGTTGTCTATAGAAAGAAAAATTTGTGTGTTGTTAAAAACAGTGTTTAAACACGCTGAACTATTGGAGAGTTAAAATATTGCAACGAAAAATTTACTGCATCAATTAAGCAGTGTTGTATAACGTTTAAGTTTTTAAATAGAGAAATAACCCATTTAAAGTGAAAATAAAAATATCACAGAATTATTAATTGAATGTGATCAAGAAGTAAATAATAAAACGACTCAATTCCGAGTTAACTCAATAGAGCTAAGCAAATACGTTGTTGACTTAGTTCAAGTAGAGCTAAGAGATGATGCTGCTATATGATACCTGGCCCTATAGCTGTGCTCAGTTCCTCTCTCTTTCCTAATTATGTATTTATATTTCTTCATTTTCTGTTCGTTTTCAGCATTCCGTTTCACATGGCATCCTCAAACGTTTGAGGAGGACCCAGCTAACGTCGAGGGCAACTCTACAAATTTGATCACGTCTTGCTTATGAATTACTTCAAGTGTTTCATAACAATTTGATAGATATATGTGACAAAAGCAGCAAGAGGTGCGAACAAGTCAGGTGGCTATGGTCAGTTATATCATTCGTACTATCAGCTTGTGATTGAATGAACTGCATTATGATATACATAGAGTCAGAGTTAGTTTGAATAGAAAAGTGTTTTTCCTGGGCAGTTGGTGCCGGAAAATCGAAATCGGTGCGTTTTCACGCTTTCCAACGAAGCTGCAATTGGAAATATAATAAGAAATAATATAAAAAGCGAAATGTGAAAATGGAAATGGAAATGAAAAGAAATTCAAAAATGAAAATGTATTCAATTGAGTTGAAGGTGGAGCTGGAGCTGCAGTTGGAGTTGGAGTGGCGAGTCGCTTAGTTAATTGGCAGGGCAGGGCAGAGAGAGAAAGAGAGATAGAGAGAGAGAGAGAGAGAGGGCGTGACCTGCTCTCAAATATTGTTGACATGAAATGCTGTGAAGCGTTACCAAAGCGTGGGAGGAGGCGCAGGGGCAGACAATTTAGACCGGTTTATCACAAATTGCGATTGCTGAGTGTTGGTAAACACGTTTTTAAATGGCGCGCGCCCTTGTCAAGGTCAGATTGTGAGCTACAATTGGAGCTCTTCTCTAACAATTGCTGCTCTGCTTGCTCTTCTGCTTCAACTGTTAATTAGAAACTCCTATATATCCACATTTCCATATATATTTTTCTCTAATAAAAACGCAATTCGCAAATCAGCGATCAGATTCGAGCCGCTTTTATCATAATTAGCTTGGCGCATAACTTGGACGAGTTCAACGACTCCGCATGACAATTGCCCATTGTTGTTGTTGGCTGTTGGCTGTTGGCTGTTGCTTGGCTGTTGGCTTTTAGCTTTTAGCTGTTACTTTTAGTGCGCCCAGTTGGCCGGCTCCAATTAAAAACACGTTAATTTGTCGACTTTTGTTGGGGAAGCTACATGCACAGAATTCAATTTGCCGAGCCGTGATTAATGGCAGCATCGGCGGCCTGCCGACAGCGGACAGCGGACAGTGGGACATTGGACAGTGGTACAAGCCGCGCTCATCGAACTTCCAAGTAATTGCTTGACTTTGTCGGCAATCAATTTTTGTAACGTTTCGACCATTTGCTTTTGGCCAACAGAAAAATAATAATAAAATAAAAAACAAAAATAAAAATATATGAAATAAACTGTTTGTTTCTCCGATTCTTTTGGCTTTGTAATTGCTTAGCACAGGCGCAGCCATGTTTAATGAGCGACAAGCCAAAAAGCATAGCTAAATACACTGAGCCAAATCGCCGAGTGCTAAGTGTAGCTGCAACTGAAAGTTCCTGTGCTTTGTATTTTATCTTAAATTTTGTTTATTAATTTTACCTTATTTTATTTCATTAAATATTTGATTTGTTATTAGATATTCAAATTTATTTTTATTAATTCTTTAATAAGTTATATTTCAATTATTGATCAATTAATGATTTTTATTCGCTATTAAATTTAATCATAAAAAATTAAACAAATAAAATTCTCTGAAAACATATTTAAACAGTGTATTAAGCAATTCAAAAAAAAATATATTTTATTTTTTACTTTTTAACATATGTCAACTAATGAATATTTTGTTAAATATTTTAGAAATTTTATGCCATGTTTTAGTACAATTTTTTTAACATATAATATTAATAATTATTTTTTACATTTTTTTTTCTAAATATGAATAAAAACTTCTAAAATAAAAAATTTATTTTATATTATATATTTATATATTTTTCTATTTTTTTTTTAACAATATTATTTTAGCATATTATTTATTTAATATTATTTATTTATTTATTTTAATATTTGTTCTATAATTTTTTAACATTATTTTTTATATTATGTATAAATTAAGTTCGTTTTATTTATGGCATACAAATAACTAATTAATTTATTTAGTTAATTTTTATTGTTCTATATTTATTTTGTAAGTTTTATTTCATGAGCTGCAGACAATATGAACTCGTCGAATCATATGCATAGCCATTCTTACACAACTGCATGCTCAATTTTGTGCAGTGTATGCGTCAGCTATGGCTATGACTATGGCATCTGATTATGAGCAGCTCCAAGCGCCAAGTTCGAAGCGCTCTCAACTGCCAGTAGCTACGGTTCTAGTCACAGTCAGTCAGTCAGTCAGCGAACTCACACTCACACTCACACACTCACTCACACACTCACTCACACACACTCACACCGGCACTGTCACACACACCCTGTGTAAGTGGCAGCTATGCATGATTCTAATTATTCTGTTTGGTATAAAGCTGGCTCCGAGACAATGCAGAAGCATAGTCAAAGAACCGGAGAGCAATCGGAGCCATCGTCACCGCCATGGGGTTCCATTGTTTGTGTGATGGCAGCAGCTAGAGCGAGAGGGCAGATAGTACAAGAAGAGAAAGAACGAGAAGTTCAAGTACCCTGAAGAACATTAAGCAAGATCTGAAGCGTACCCACACACAACCCTCCATACGGTATATGTACCCTGTATAGGCACAGATGAATAAAGGAAATGAATGTGAAGAAAGTGGAGACAAGGCCAGCAATAGAATATATTATGCAATGGCTCTCAGACATCCGATAGCTGGGAACTGCTGTGTAATCAATCAAAAAAGCAAGAAACAAAAACCGAAAACCAGAAGAAAACCAGAAACAATTGCAAAAGGAAATAAACACGCCAAAGTTGATATGAACCAATTTAATGAATGTTACCTTAGAGAGTGTATATCAAATGTTTAAACAGACTGTTAGTTCCAATTGGTGATCAGGTTAAGCCACAAGCTGCGAGCAGCGAGCCGAAAGCCACAAGCCATAATGAACGGCGATCATTGTAAAAGTTATCGATAAACAATGCCAAATGAGTCAGGGCCAACAAAAAGTGATTTGAGACAAGTGCATTGTACTTCCACATCCATATATTTATATATGTATATGTATAGTATATATATATATATATCTGTATATGGAAGGAAAAGTCAATCAATTAGCGGATAAACGCCAATTGAAGTGAGGGAATGCGTGCAAAATCAGTGAAAAATCACACACACACACATGCACACACTCACTGAGACCCAAAGCCACAGAAATTAGAAAGGTCTCCCAGATCTGGATGATGGTTTCTGTTGGAAGGGCAACAGATCGGGGCGAGATCTGTTTAAATGAAAGTGAGTGGAACGTGAATGGAAATGTACCTGGTGGGCAATCAGAATGTGCTCAATAGAAGAGTAGATAAACAGACACACACACATGAGCAGAAACTGGGCTGGCAAAGCCCTGTCAATTGTCTGGGAACAAAGCCAGAGCAGTTCAAGGCTTAGCTCTCCATGAGACACACACACACATTCACATACAAATATACATACACATACACACATATATATATATATATATATATATATGCTATAAACTTATTCTTTTTATATTCTTTTTAAGTTTCTGACAGCTGCTGCTGACACTTTTCAAAATAGGGGTTGGGGTTGGGGTTGTCCAGCCGGAGCTTAAACAGCAATTTCTATATATTTTTGCGTCGTTTACTTCGAGTTCATATACCTTGAGAACCGAAGCATCTTGTTATTGAAAAAAATCAAAAACCTAAAAAAAATAACAAAAATAAAAAATAAACGGAAAAAGAAAACAAAAACATTTGAAGCGCTTTTGCGTGCGATGCAAATGTACAAAACTCAATAAACTGGAAAACCAGTTTATTACTCGCTCTTTTTGTCGCTGTCCAGTGAAATGCTAAGCTTAACAAAAGTTGCCAAAAAATAAAATTAAAAAAAAAATATATAAAAAAAAACAATAAAGAAGATTTGTCTGAGCTGAAAATTAGATACCCTTGCCTATAGAGTCACTCGAAATATGCGGAGCAGCTAAAAGTATGAAATGTGTTTGCAAAACAAGAAATCCATCGAACTATATCTATTCACATCCATCTATATCTACCTTAATCTATATATTTCTATGTATATATATCTATCTGTTTATATCCATATTTATCAATTTCTATCTATATCTACCCACATCTATCTATAATTGTCTGTATCTAACTATATCTATCCATATCTATCTATATCTATCCATCTCTATAAATATGTATCCGTATCAATATATAGAGCTATATATATATATAGTGATATAGCTAGCTGATATTGCTTAACTAATTATATTGGTCGTTAAACATAGTTTAAAGTGTGTTGACTCCAGATGTTTGCTTAAAGTTGTCTTTAACAGAACAAACCCAAAAACTCAAAGCAAAAAACACTTAAGATACCACTAAGATGGTCAAAAGTTGACAGTTTATTAAAGATAGAACTCCATGTCTATCAAATAGTATAAACTGATCTTGAGCGATATCTATATATATGTATATTCATAACTGTTCTATGTGTAGTTGATCAAATTTAGATATATATACAGTGCATATACTTAGCCGAACTTTGCACAGCTTTTGATCTACATATATGAACCATATATATATTATATTTATATATATATATTTATATATATATATTTGCAGATATAAAGTGATCTACATTTCGTCGACAAAACGTGTATATATAATTCCCTTGGCAAGAGTTTTCAATTGCTAAAAGAAAACAGAGAAGAGATTTCATAGCGATCCAAGCTCCAAGTTTTCAACTCTCAATGATCATTGGGCATGCTCATTATTACGATTGTCATCATTGACATGATTATGATGATGATCATTATTGTTTGTCGGCGCGTTATTTATTTTTAACTGTTTTGCGTTGCGTTTGATTTTAATATGAGATTCAATTAAAAAAACTTTTCAGCAGCAATTTTATAAAATTTAAACAGCTCAAGAGGCGGAGGGGGGGGGGTAGGTTGTGGCGATGGTGGTGCGGGTAAGGTAGGTAATGGCTCTCCATCTTTAACCAGTTTGTCTGTTAATCAATTTTCGCAACAAATTTTTGCACTTGCCGTTTTGGCACTAAAACTTGTTGACTTCACAGCAGCAGCAACAACAACAACAACAACAACAACAACAACAACAACAACAACAACAACAAGAGTCGAGATAGGCAATGTATGTTTGTATCTTTGTATCTATGTATCTCAGCATCTATATGTCCGCACATCCGCATCGATGTGTTATCTGTGGCGCTAGTTTTCGGTTCGCTACAAATTACTTAATATGCATTTAGCAGCTGTGGTTTTTGACCTTAAGCTGCGCGAGCTACGACAACTGATCTATGTAGAAGATACAAACATAAATATAGAAGCCGAAAAGCGATCTGAAAGCAAGTGGCGCGTTTCCGTTGTGGCTTTGAGGGGCAGCATCAACAGATAGTTATGCGGCCAGATAGTTAGATAATTATTATTGCTCTTGGCTCTCAGATGATGGTGATGGTGATGGTGATGATGATGGAATGCAGTTAGGTTCTCAGCTGGCGATAGATACAGCTACATGTGCTGATACAGATAGAGAAATAGATACAGATACAGATACAGATACAGATACAGATACAGATAGAGCAGACGCAGATTTGATGCTGCTTTCACTGGCTAACACTAAACTCCAGCGGGGCGCTGAGAGCGGGCAGCGAGCAGCAAGCAGCGGACTTCACACAGCTGCAGTTACGGCGTCTATCTTTCATTTTGATTTGCCGCACAGTGGTGCAAGTGCATGCATAATTGCCGACAGTCAAATATATAACAGAAATAAAAATTATCAAGTGAAATTTGAAGAGCTATTAAGCAATACGATACATGTATGAATATGCATATATATCTATATACTCAGCTATGTAAGCCAAATGAAAGAGTAGCCCAGGGTTGCAAGCTGCACATTGGTATGACTATTATAATATATAATCGACTTGAGTTTTTCGCACTATCTATAGTTGTTATTTTATGTAAATGCTTACTTATCACAGCTGCGCTTCAGCGATTCTTTTTATTTTTCAGCTTTGCGTTGTGTCTTCTGCTTTCGTTGAGTGCATTTTAGTATATTAAAGCATATTTGGGGCGATTGCATTTTGATTGAGTTGCGTGCCACTGTGCGTGCTGCAAATTTTGCCTTGTGGAGTTACACGGGCGGAGCAGCCAAAGCACCGGCATTATTTACCGTTTGTCTACGTACGCTCGCCACCTCAATGTATCCGTGTATCTATGTACGTATCTTTTGTCTCTGTGTATCTATGTATCTTTGTATCTTTGGCTGCTGCTGCTGTTGTTGTTTGTGAATTTCAATCGCGGCTAAAGCAAACGGAAGCAGCAGCAGCAAGAAGTGGAAGAAGAATAAGAGGAGACATTAGTCAGATCAGAACTTACCTAGCGACGACCTCAATTAGCAAGTCTTGGGCTCCATGGTTCTAACTGCGACGGCAACGGCAACAGCAAAGACGACTGCGACTGCGACTGCGTCTGCGCCTGCGTCAGCGTCGTTTGTTTAATTGCTCGTTGTTTCCTGTTAGTTCACATGCAGCTAAGCACACACACACTCAGACACACACACAAACAGACGCGCGCGCCTTTAGAGTGCAGTTTTGATTTTTGATTTTTTTTGGGAAAGCACAAAAAAAAACAAAACAAAAAAAAAACAACAGAAAAAAACACCGAAACTAATATTTACTAAGCGACTGCCCACACACAGACACATACAATTGCAGTTGCTGCCCAATTAAAACGCCAAATGGAGGAACATGTAATGTATGTAAATAAACAATGTAACAATATACGCACGTACACACGCACACCATAGACAGTCAGAGACACGCATACATGCACACACACACACCAAGCATAGGCAGAGGCGAGAGGCTGCGGCGAAATTCTATAGGGCCACGGCGACTGCGGCTACGACTGGCGCTGATCGACCGTTCGCCACGAAACTCGTTTTCAAACTGAGCGCTCAGCTGAGCGACAACAGCTTTGAGCTCGCCAAAGCTCGGTAGCAACAGCTGCGACGACGACGACGACGGCGCCACGCTCTCTAAACCAACCTCAGTAGCTACTGCAAAAGCAGCAGCAGGCGCAACTACACCCAAAAGAGAGTGAGCGCCCTCTCCCACATTTTTTGTTCGGCACGCTTCAAAACTGCATTTCACTGCACGCACTAAACGGGACTCAGCAACGCCGGCTGCGACTGCGATGACGATGGCGGCAGAGGCTAAAGCTGAGGTCTAGGCTGAAGCTTTGACTGCGGCCTGGGCCTGACAATTAATTTTCATTTTTTTCTTTTTTCTTTTTTCTTTGCCATTGTTATTGCTATTCGCAGTCAGCGATGCGATGTGCAATCAGAACTATACATAGATCGTTTTTGATGGCATATAGCGAGCCGGATACGTTCATTGCTACACATTGAGTTGACAGAGAGGGGACGACGCAGTCGGCAATCAATCAAGGGAAATAAAGTGCATGCATTGCTAAAATCATTAATTTCCCACGACCTCGTGTGGATTTTGCCAGACCTCGAATAGCATTGATCGAGAATTATACTTTTGATTTCTCAGTTCAAATGTGATCAGCTTTCGTTTACATTGCAATTCCTCTTTGTGCATGTTGTCCGTAAACGTTTCAGTTCGTAAAGTAACCCAAATACCATTAAAACCAAAGCTTTTAGTTGATTTTTTGAGTTTGATTTATTTTTAATTTTGTGTGTTTTTTGTGTGTTTTCGCTTTCTGCTTCTCTCAAATAATGGAATTTACTATTGAATTTCAAGAGGAAAATTCTGTTTTGCTAAGTTTATCAATTTACAATCTAATGATCAAATCACAAAAGCAACGAAACGTCCATAATAATTGCATCAAATATTCATCCTAATTGTGTTTTTAATCGTATTTCAAATCTTTTCTTTTGTTTCTTTCATTTCTTAATTGTACAAAGTAATTTTATGCATATATAAATAATAGGTAAAAAAAATTGTTGTGGGGACGGCTTCTCTAGCTGTTCTGTAAATGTAAATGGGCATGTCACATTCACAATTTGATGTCCAGTGTTGTATAATGTTTAAAAGTGATAAATGCCTAATAATTCGATCTTTACGCTATTCAAAGTATTTTTCTTTCGTATATATATCTATATATCTGTATATATAGTATAGTATATTATTTGTATAACTACATATGTCTGTCTGTTGTTTTTAATTAGAATTTCTATTAAAGCTGATAAATGTACTTGATCATTTGTCTTTTGGTTTTTCATTCGTTCATTCGTTTTTTTATTATTATTAATTTCGTATAATTTGTTTGCATTCAACAATTTCAATGTGAAATAAACTACCAAATGCACATACGTATAGCTCTGGATGTACACATTGCTCCTACCCGAAAAAAACCCCGTAAACTAACTGTGAATCTGGCAATCGAATGCATGTAAATATGCTGTAAATAGTTGAGAAAAAGTTTGGGAACTGTTTAAAATTTCGCATTTACTGCGACTACACGAGTACGATTTACTCTAATTTTTAGTCAAATACTCGTTCACAAACTAAACAGAAGTATATTGGCTCGAAACTGTGCTATTTGAAGTATATACCACTCGATCGCCGATGGGTATATCAGATGGCGTAGAGCTACGATTAATTGAAGCACAACTTCACAGTTATATTTAATAAATTAAAAAATATTTCTTTTCTTCCGATGGCTGTGAAGTGTGAACGAGTATTGAGCAGTCGGTTATGCCCGACTGTAAGTTTCTTATTTGATTTTCTTATATTTTCGTTTATGTTTTTACTGGACAAATGACAACTGCAAAATGCCATAAGATGTATAAATGTTAAGCTACAAATACAATAAATAGTTAAATAGTTCATATAATTTAAGGCAATTTCATTCAAATAAAAGAAGAAGAAAAAACACAATTTGAAAGCTCCTTTTCCACTGGCTAATCCAGTGCAAAGCTAGACTAATTTGACTTCTATCAATTGCGACTTCCTTCCCTCTAAAATAGTCGAAACATATTTCATATGCTTCCTTTTCCTACAACTCCTCACGTTTGGCTGGATTGTGTCTGTGTGTGTGTGTGCCCTTTGACCCGCCCAAAAAAGCTGTTATTTGTATGTATATGCATTAACAATTAGTAAAGCCTTGCCTCCAGGCAGCTGCATTCGTTGTCCCATTTGTCTTTGGCTGTTCGTATTTCTAGATTGTGAGATATTGAGATTTGGCTTCGGTCTTGGCCTGATTGGCAGAGGCAGGAGTCGCATTGCACTTGGAGGCAATTGGACGCAACCATCATTCATCGATTCATTGGGTTTTACTAGCTACAAAGTTTGTAAGTATCAAAAAACTTATCATAAATATTACATAGTTCTTCTCCTTCTAACATCTTCATCGTCTTCGTCACTTTTTGATGTAAGTTTGCTCAATTTATCTAAATATTCAGTTTCAGTTTCATGTTCAGTTTCATCGATCTGCATTCCATTCACAGTCCACCGAGTTGGAGCAGTAACTGTTTGGACTACTTAAGATTACAAGTAGAAAACTTACTGAAGTTTTAAGCCAGCTCAGCTCTAGAGGCAGCAGGGAATATACATAGCTGACTGCAGGGGAACCACATTCGAACTGTCCCACAACAGTCTTCAAGGCGAACATCTTAAGTATGAAGAATTGGGCAGTAGTTAACTCTACTAAAGTAACAAGTTGATAGCGAGTGGCTATTCTCCTTAGACTATAGCTGACTGCAGCATTTTCTGTTCAGGTCTGGACGCCAACGGACAGTGTAAACGGCTTCTGGCTGCACGATTTCCGAGGAACCAGCTAAGCGCCCGCACAATATCAATAACTAAACTAAAGTCTTAACTAAATGCTCTACACGACAACACAATGAAAGCACTTCGCTGGCAAATATCACACAGCTGAAGGCAGATACTCAAATACAAGTATCTCTATCTAAGCATGAAAGACAGAGAGAGAGAGAGAGAGAGAGAGAGAGAGAGAGAGGGAGGAAAGAGAAAGAGTGTGTGTGTGTTGGTGTTGGTGTTGGTGTCGGTGTCAGGCGCCTCTTCACTTAGCCAGCGACTATCTGGGATACGGAGTTGGTGCGTCTTCGTTTGGTGATTTGCTTCCACAGGCGTCGGTTCAGCGAGGGCTTGTCCTGCAGTAAAGGAAAAAAAATTGAGAAAGGAAATGCTAAGTATCAAGGACGAAAGATTCAGAAAGTCATATCACCCAAGAAACTTGAAGAAAGAAAATATTAAGAAAATTAAACTGAGGACGAAATACGAGCTGAACCAATTGGACAAAAAAATATTTATGAAAAAATAACAAGGATCAAATGCAAAGGAAGAAATAAATAGTACAAAATGCAACAGAATATTTAAAAATAAATACCAAATTAAAAGCTGAAGAGAAAAATATCAAGCAAAAATACTGAAAATTAGGCAAAATATTAGAGAGGAAAAGCTGATGAAAACAGAACATAATTTAAAGAAAGCAAAGAAGAAATTGTGATCAGAAAATACCACGGCAAAAAAGGAAATAAGGAAGAAATAAGGAAGAAATATTAAGGAAAACTAATCAAGGACGAAATAGTAAGAACAAATATTTTTGATAAGTGAATATTAAGGAAGCAATGTGAAATATGCAATTTCAGGAAGGAAACCCCGAAAACAAATAGCAATACTCAAAAGGTAAAGGCAGACAGCCAAAGAGAGGAAGCTGCAGGAATGCATTTGGTAATCAAGAAGGAGAATCCTTCTGGAGTCGTTATGCGAAGTGCACTTACGTTGTCTTTACGTGGCGACATTTGTGCCATGTCCGCATTGTCCGGCGCCTGCCTCAGCAGCTGCTGACTGCCGTGCAGCTGCAGCTGCAGCTGGGAGTCGCCACCGAATGTGCTGTCGGAGTTGTTGGGATTGTTGCTGCTGCTGCTGCCGCTGGCTGTTATCTCCGAGTTGCGGCGCTTGATAAAGTTGATTCTGGATGGAAGAAGTTGAAGCAGGTTGGATTATGGGGCACATTCAATATGGCTCTGTGGCTGGGAAACGTACAAACGGTTGGATTTGCCCACTTCTGTTTCGAGGCATGCTTCAGTCATTGTTGTTGTTGCTATTGTTGTTGTGGTTGTTGCTGCCACTGCGTCCATCGAAGTAGTACTCATCGTCCTCGTCAGAGAGACTACTGCTGCTGCTCGGCTCGTTGTCAAGGAACAGTCGCGTCTCGTTGCCGTCGTCGTCGTCGTCGTTCTCAGTTTCGTTGTGGTTGTCCCGGATGTCGCCTTGACTCGATAGCCACTCTTCGATTGAGACATGGAGTATATCTTCTCGCGTCTCGCTAAGATTTCCAGATCGCCTAATTTGCTCGCGCCGTTGCTGCTGTTGCAGCTTGTGCTGCTGTCTGCGACGCCGACGCTCGCGCCGCCTGCTCGAGCCGCAGATGCAGAATTGCTCCATGTATTTGGACTTGGATGCTGGCGTTGTGGACCGACGGCGCCGGCACGAACTGAACCAGTGGCGCGCGGACTTCCGTGGCTGCTGCTGCTGTGACTCCGCTGGCCGGATGTGGTCGCCATGGCGGGACGTGGTCGCCGGTTCACCGTCGGCGTGTCCATCTTGGAGTTGCGTTGTTGAGAGTACGATATGACAGCCTCTTTTGGCTGCACCCGATTCGTGGCTGAACGACTCAATAAATCGCGACCCGTCAGACGATGAAATGTGGAGAGGTCGTGCCTAAAGCAGAAGACAGAAAGCAAGAAGAGAGGAGCAAATCAGATGCTTGATTGACTGACTGATCGACGGCCTCGCTCATTGATGGACTGACTGATAGAGCGACCGATCAAAAGATATGTGGAGAGGTCTTGCTTCACAAAGAGAAAAGGAATCAAATTCACTAATTGAATAACTGGAAGTCGAGGTAAGCTGGCTCCGAGCTAGCTGTCTCCTCTTACAGCTATCTCCTTTCATATCTGACTATTGAGGGACTTGTGGTTGGGTCTTAGCACTTACCCCAGAATAGTTGTTAGATCTGGACCAGGCTCGTAGCAGATCAAGTCCTCGTCCCCGAGTATGTCGTGGTTGAGAGCCAATCGCATTTCCAGCCTTGGACTTAAGCCGCAGCCAACGTGCGGCAGTGGGGCAGCGGCCACTGAACGAGTATCGGCTGCGTCCGGTACGGCTGGCGTTACCTGTGCCTGAGCCGGGGCCTGTGCGTGCGCCTGGTCCTTGGCCGCTGGCGCCACTGCAGCTGGGCTGCTCTCCGTGCTGCTCCGCATCGGTTTTGCCGTCCTCGAGGCTGTTGCTGATGAAGTGGCTGAGTCTGCCGGCGCTGCGGTACCCAGCAGGCAGGTCTCGATTATCGTTGACGATGGGCGTTTTGGGCCTGCCACCGGCCCCATCGCCCCCGATGCCGCTGCCACTGACCGTGCAGAGGTTCTGGTACTCGCAGGCGTTGTCCTTGACCCGATACCGATTGTGGGCGAAGCGTTGGCGGCGTCGCCGACAGCCGCCGAACAGCCACTGTCAGCAGTAGCGCCAGATTTTCTTTGAGGTGGCTGCTAAACACCGAAAAGAAGTTCAATTATTCAACATCAAATTCCCTCCACTACTAAGCCATAGTCGTCGCTGTGGACGAACAAGATCAGTTTCAATTCATAAAGAGAGTGCTCCCTGGTACCTTAGATTAGTGCACGCTCGATTCCTAGCTACCCTTGAAGCAACTTAATGACTAGAGAGCTTCACTTCTTAAGCTTTAAATGTAGTTTATATGATCGTAGGATCATAGTAGAGTCAATAGCTCAAACTTTCTTCATGCATAACCGATCAGACCTAGAACAGCCTAGAGTTATTAGATCCAAGGAGATCTTAGATATGACAGCTCTACGACTAACTAGATCTAAGCTGGTAGGCACTTGATTGACAAAAGGAGGTCCAATAGGAGCCAACAGTTCAGTTTGGTTGGGACGACACTAAAGACACGCATATATATAGAAGTTTTATCAGAGAGTGACTGAAGAACAGGAAAGATCGAGAGCATAGCGACACACATAACTATATCAAAGAGGCTGTTGAGAGGAGATGGGCTCTACAAAGGTGGTACAAATGGGGATTAGCTTGGAATGTGGTTGGCTTTACTCACCGTTTTGGCCGGTGCAGCGCTTAGATTTGTCTGCGTGAGCAGCAGACGACGAGGCGGCGGCGGTGGTGGTATAAATCTCGGTGGCTTGACGTTGGCTCTGGTGGTGGCGCAGCTGGTAGTGCCGCTCCCGCTGCTGGTTGTTGTAGTAGTCGATGAGGGAGCTCGACTCGCCGTCGTCGCTGCTGCCACCACCGAGATCCGCATCGCCGTACTCATCATCATCGTCGTCGTCGTCGTCGTTGCCGTCGCCGACGCCAGCGCCGTCGTCGTTGTTGCTGTTGGTGTCGTCGTTGAGCTCGTCATGACGGATGATGTCGCCATAGTCGCAGGCGCGCGCTGTTCGAGTAGATACTCGCAGGATGAGGCCGCTGGCGGTGGCGGTGGTGCTTGAGCTGGCGGCTGTGCTGCCTCCAGCTGGGTCGGCGTCGTAATGGCCGTGGTGGGTAACAGCATGATGGTGGTGGTGGTGCGGCTGCTGCTGCTGCTGCTGGTGGTTGTCAGCGGCCGTGGGCCCAACGCTGTGGTGGCCAGATTCGGTTGCAGACGCTCCTCGCTCGAGTGTGGATCCGGCTCCTCCGGCTCCTCGTCGCTTGAACTTCCAGCCGAATCCTCTAGGTAGTGGCCATTTGTCGTTGCTTCCCCCTACCAATTGTTGGGAATAGAATTCAACTAATCAATTCTGGTTTTGATAAAGCATCCAGCTTGCACTTGATGGGGTTTATGAGTGATTCGTTTGGTTGGTTCTGGTTCATATTTCAGTTAATTTTGTGGTTCATTTTGATTTTGGAATTTCGATTTTGACTCGTTCGATCTCGATTGGTGTTCGGATTCGGGTTCTGATTTGAAATATATGTTTGCTTTCGTTTTTGATTATATTTTTGAAATATTTGGTGCATTCATTTTGATTGTCAATCGTTGTCAATCGCTCGCGGGTCTCTGTCCTGGCGTGTGATGTTTATGAGCTCGCAGTATTGCAGGTTTGGCTAAAGCTTCACTAATTTCACTACGACTTTCTATATATTGTATATATTAAAATATATTTATATATATATGTATACACAAGCCAACAAACACACACACAAATTATATACATCGAGTCAATAACAACAAGAGTAGAGTACATTGAAAGCGAGTTACAAAAAGTTACAGTTTACACAGTGCGAAAAGTATTTGATTGATTGATGCATGTGTGTATATATGATTGATTGATTGATTCGATTCATGGTAATGAAGATGATGATGATGGTGGTGGTGGTGGTGATGTCAAGCAGTTGGCGCACATTTGTGTCGTTATTGGTTGCATATGAAAATAAAAGACAAGAAACACAAGTCAATCAAAAGTTCGGTTTGATTGATAGCAATGCATGCGGTGCACTGTACGGACAATAAGGCCCAAAGGGTTGCGATTTCTATTCACAACACTTATGTGGATTTTGATGATGAAATATTCAGAATGAAATATGGAAGATCTAAACAGATGAAACATGGAAAGCTTTAGCTTGAAGCAAGTAAGAGTGCTGCAGTCGGGAGTGCCCGACTTACAGATACCCTGAAGCCTGAGAGAAGTAGTTATGGAATAACTTCAGCTCTAGATGCATTTTATAGAGCAAGGTTAAAAGTTCTTTCAATTTAAAATAGGAATTCGAATTGTTACGGACGGACGCATGGACGGACAAACGGACGTCCGTTCAAAGACATGAACAAGGCAAGACAAGACTCTGGGAAATCTGTCTCAGGTTCAGGGTATAAAATATAAGAAAATAACTGATAGACTCGAGCTGCAAGGGCATTCCAAGTTCAGCTTGCAAGGTCGTCTCTTGCCATGCCAACATCAAAATCAAAGTGGATAAAAAAGTGTTGAAGTGTGATTCGATCCTGTGTCAAGTTGTGAGCTTATTCATTATTCATTATGATTTGAGTTTATTTCATAGTTATTTATTTAATTGGCGATTGATTTGTTCTAAATACGACCCACCTTTTTGATATCGTCGCTGTCCTGCTGGGTTTTCTCTTCGTCGCTCTCGGTCTCCTCCTCGAACAGGGGCTCAAGACGGCGTCTAAGCATTACAAGTTACGATATACGATTCGATATACGATATGAGATGCAACGAATTGTTTTGTTTTTTTTTTTGTTTTGTTAAATTTCAAATTTGTTTAACAATTTTTGAGCGTGTGATGAAATGATATAAATTTTGGATTTGAGCAAAATGTCTATACATATACAAGTATATATATACTATACTATATAGACATAGCATATATAGTATAGTATACAGCACTAGCATTAGATACTCGAATATAAGTTAGCTATGATTACACTCGACTAGGCACTACGGAAGGATGAGACTAGTTCTTATAGCTGGGTCTGTGGGTCTGCACCACCAAAAAACTTGAGCTACACTAACCCAAGATGACAAACAAATATATATAGTATATATATATCGAAATGAGATACACTAAAATGGATAACGAATTGAATTGAAATGGGTTTTTGATTGGGATTACTTGTGTGTATAGAGTAACGAAAGAACGCAAGGAACACCTGTAAAAACTACGAAAAGAAGACAAACATTTAAAAGATGAAAAATATATAGATGAATGTTTACTCGATTGCTAAATGAGAGCGCTAAAGATCAGCTTAGCTGCTTAGGTATACGATATAATGTCTAAGGCATCTAACGATTTGAGCTAGTTGTTGCTATCCCTTTCTAGCTCGCTCGCTCGCTAGCTCTTTGTGTTGCTATCTCGCTTTAGTGGGAATACCGTTGTTCCTTACCGTGGCAGCAGTCCTCGTATGGTGCTCGCTGTCATGGGCGGCGCCATCAGCAGCTCGTCCATCATCAGCTCCGTGTCATCGTCGTCGTTCAGCGAGGTGCTCGACTTGGTGGGTGACTGGAAGGCAAAGTGTTTGAGGTGGCGCTTGGACGGGCTGCAGCATCACTTACCGAATGTGTGTTCTCCGAGTTGATCAGCTGCATATCGTCGTTGTCGCCTCCGCTGGTGGGCGTGCCCCAGACCTCCTCGCCACTGGTGGCGCCCGAGGTGCACTCGTCCATCTGCTCGTCCGTCTCGGAGGCCGTCTGGTTGGCTGCCGCTTGCGCCTGCTGCTGCTGCTCGTTGGCATTCCAGCGTCCCAAGTACTTGTCAATGAAGGCGCGCGACTCCTCGAAGAAGGACATCTTGTCGGTGACAAAGGCGCCCGCTCGATTCGTCCACGCTCCACTGGCCAACACATCGCCATTGGTCAAGGTGATGCTCGAGCAGTTGGCCGTCAGCTCATGCAGGTTCTGGGCGAGCGCCTTGTCGGCTGTGGCATCGTCCACATCGTCATCGTCGTCGTTATCGTTATCGTTATCGTTATCGTCGTCGCCATCGTCATCGTCATCGCCATCATTGTCGGCCTCGTGCTCGAGCTCCTCGTTGAGCCCGTTCTGCGCATAGGGCTCCAGGTCGTCGTCCAGCTCGTCGGATGGCAGCTTCTCGAGGCTGGACATGGTGCCGAAGCGACGCAGCGCATTGCTCATGGGCCGATATGGTGGCTCCTCGTCCAGCGGCGACTCATCGCACGAGTCCTCCGGTATGTTCTCAATGATCGCCTGCCTTGGCTGCTTGGTTGCCGTGGTGGTCACCTGATCCATGCCCGCGGCACCTCCACTATTGTCCCACACGTGCGTGCTGGTCTTGGTGAGCACCGCATCCGGCGTGGGCGGCACCACAGCTATAGTGGGCGGCGTCGTCTCCTCTGTCTGTCCGCACAGCTTGGCAGCCGGTGCGAACTGCGCCAAGCCGATCAGCATCAGCGACAGCTGGTCATCCTCCTGCTGCTGCTGCTGCTGCAGCTGCACCGAGCTGGTCTTCTGCTTGGGTGACTCCAGCAGCTTGCACGTCTGCTGCTCCATCTTGTCCGGCGCCAGCTGCGTGAAGTCCTCCGGAGTGCAGCGACAATGGCAAGTGGCCGCAGAGCCAGCGTTGGCATTGGCGTTGGCATTGGAGCTGCGGTCGGTGTTGCGCATAATGCGAGCCGTTTCCGTAATGGTCACAACGGCCTTCACCTGCTGACGCACTGGCTCCTGGCACAGCTGGGCCACAACTCGCGTGCGCCTGGGCGGCGGCTGTGGCGAGGCTGAGGCGGAGGCAGGGGCGTTGACTGAGGCGGAGCAGTGGCCATTTGGCAGGGGCTGCTGCGTCTCTAGAACTCGTAGCTTGGCGCTGCTGCTGCTGCTGTTTGGCATCGCATTGACGCTGTCGTCTGTTGCCTCTGATTGGGACAGCGACAGTTCGTCGGTGATTAGTTGTGCCACATCGCTCTCCGTGTCGCCGGTCTCGCGCCGGCTGCTGCTAGCGACTACCTTCGAGGAGAACTCCCCAGTGATGGTGCTGCTGGATATGCTGGTCACGCTGCCGGTGCCCGTGGCACTGCCAGCTACGGCTGCTGCTGCTGCTGCTGCAGCTGCCCCAGCTGCCGCTGTGCCGTTCAGCTTGCAGCAGCGGTTCGGCGAGGATTGACTGTGCTGCACCTTCAGCGAGTTGCACAGCAGCGAGGAGCCACCTGCACCACCAGCATCAGCATCGGCATCAGCATCAGCTGCAGCCGACCCACGCCCCCCGCTGCCGCTGGCTGCACTCTGCTGGCAGTTCTTGTGGCAGTGACGGCACACCGCCAGCTTGTCAAGCACAATGGGGCTGGAGCGCACGGTGATCTAAGCGAATGAAGCGGCAAACGAAATACCAGATCTAGCAATACGTTCTACATGGATCATGGCTACTGGAGGTGGGCGCAGGCAAAGCAAAACTCCTCTAGTCTCTAGATGACCCTAGCTCAGACTAGCTTTGTACTCTGTACCCATCAGATATGTCTATATATTCCTGATCAGTACTACTCAGTATGCTCCAGATCAGTAGCAGCAAAGCCGATAGATAAACTATAACACTAGAGACTTGAAATTCACGCTTAGTTGACTCAGATCAAGTTGATTATATTTAATTGAAACCATCAATGAAGTCTTCAATTTGAATAGATCGATAAAAATCGATAAAATTCTGTTGCTTCGCAAGCTTCAAAAGTTGTCATAAACATGCAGAAAAGAATTAACTTTGTTCTCAGATTCTTCTAAGTCTTATCTATCTATTTAATATATCTATCTATTTTAATATAGCCCAACTTTTTTGGCAGTTGTCTTTCAGAGCTGCGTTCTTCTACCTTTACCGCTTTACGCTCTCTAATAAATTTTCTATAAAACACTTCGCTTATAGAATTCATTTTCAGAATTGGCGCATTTCAAGTCTAAATCACATTTCAGTTGTATAGATCATGTCACAGTTCTGAAAGACACTCAGATATAGAGATCAATGTCAGCATTTCTTATATTACATAGCAATGGAATAAAAGTCTAAGAGCGTGTTTGATAGGTATACAAAGGTGAGTTAGAAATACTGGCTAGTTATAGTCCCAACTAGCTTAGACTGAACGCTAAGGCTTATCTCTAAGCTTGTCTGACAAGGACAAGGTCAAGTATCTGGCCTCATGGCACATGTTATAAATCTGTATCTAGAAAGCAGCTTATAGAGCTAACGGGTCCTCGATTTGCTATTTCGAGAGCTGCTGAACTCATCTGAATCCTACGCCCAACTCCACTAGGGAATACATGGCTCACTCACCTGGCTATCGGATGTGGTGCTATGCGATTGGCTAATCTGGCTGGTGACCACCTCCGCCTCCGAGTAGATGTCTGAGGTGGCGCTCATGCTCATGCTCAGCTCCTCGACGCCGCTGAGGCGCTTGCCACCAAAGTTTGGCTTGGCGGAGAGGCCGCCCATCTCTTTGGCCAGGTTGAGCTCCTTGGTGCGTTTCTCCAGCTGCTGACGTGTCCAGTAGATGATGCGCTCGTCCTGCTCGCTGTCGCTGTTGAAGATCAGCTGCTCGTCCTCGGCGCTAATGTTCTCCTGGGAGCGCGCAATGGCCGCCAGCCTCGCCTGCTGCTGCTGCTTGTCCAGCTGGCCCTTCATCCAGTTGGCCAGATGCAGGGCACTCGACTTCGGCGTGCCCGTCTTGTTCAGGATGCGGCACTTCTCGTCGATCAGCAGCTCGATCTGCTCGACGGCATGGCCCTGGCCATGGCCCAGACTTGGGCCGCGCTGCTGCAAGAGGCGCTTTGTTTAGCTGGAGTTGACCTAGCCATGCCCCGCCCCAAACCAACCGCAACCACCACACAGACGCACAACCACAACCACAACCACACAGAGCTGCAGCTGCCCGACGTTGATTGCAAATTAAAAATTTGTGATGGGCTCAAATTAATTTCAAAATCTTTGTTCATTTTTCCGCTTTTGAGTTAATTTTTCGCTTAACTTTTTTGTTTCTTTTGGTATTTTCAACTAGTTATTTGTTGCTTGTCTTTGGCATATTGGTTTCATTTGGTATTTTTGGTATTTTTAAAAAAGTATTTATGTTGCTTTTGCTATCGAGAAACAGAAACAATAAAAACGCGCGATCTGTGGTCAGAGGCCATCTTTGATTAAAAACGCTTGCACTTGCAGAGGTTCAGACTGCGATAACGATAACGATAACGATAACGATAACGGTAAAGATAACAATAACAAATCATAAATATGAAATTAGAAGCGACAGAAGTATTTTGCAATGGAACTTAAACTAAACTAAAATTGAGGCCATCACAATTTTTAATTTATCAATTTTGTTGACTTTTTTCTTAGTTTTTTTTTTTTTTGGTTTTTCTGGTCAAACAATTTTGAACGCAGGATGAACCGGGACCGGGAGAGAATATATTTCTTTTTTTTTCTTTTTTTGTTTCTTTTTTCGGAACATTTAGAATAGTTGTTGGGCAACGTACAGAGTGGTACAAAGTGAGTGCTCGGTGGGTTTGTTTTTTATTTGGTTGGAGAATCATATTTTTGTATAGGAATTGAAATAAAAAGAACATCACAAGCGTTTTTAGTCAAAGACTTTTTTGGTTTTTATTATTCATCGTTTCTCAACTCAACTGAACTCAATTGAACTAATCTTAACTCATCTCGTGTTTGTGTAAATCTTGCACTTTGCTGGCAACTCAAAAATATCTAAAATGGGAAATCAAAAGTTGTTTTTAACATATCCTAGATACGCTTTTGCCACACTATGCGAGGCAAACGCCGATTTCTTATTACTTCTATATATATATATGTGTGTATATATATATCGAGGGTATATAATGTGTGTATATATATATATGTGAGATTACATAATAGGTATATATAGCTTAATGCGAAAGGGAAAATACAAATAAACTACGGCTACGGCAACACAAATTTGCTCACTGGGGCGCCGCGTACACGTGGCGTATACACGATAATTCCTTTTAGAAGGCCATTCAGCCAGCTCTCTGTGTGTGTGTGTGTGTTGAGATTATATCAATTGAATGTATGTGTGCTGATGCGTGTTGAATTTCATGTGTGCTCGGATTATATCAACTTAGAGCTCTACGTAGTGCAGTCGTCATTATTGAGGTCGCACCGTGGCCCAAAAATTGACTTTATGTGAACATATATCAATCACTATTGCTCAAAAAGAGTGAAAGAAGACAGTAGTAATAGAAGTAAGGTTAACTGAAATGAATCAAAGCTATGAATGGATTTAATTGACTTGAAGATTTGACTTTTGCAGCTTTGAATCAATTCGAGCTTTTACTTTGTGTATTGGAGTCAAAGCTCAAGACTTGAAATGATCTAAATCTGACTCGAAGCCCGAAAAGATGTGCATATTTTAGTTAAGCAATTTGTGAGCTGCTCAAAAGTTATTCAGCTGGAATTTGCTTCCAGCCTGAAGTGCTGCTCATTGATAACTGAAGCCAATAAATTTTGGTTTTAAACAAAGTTAAAAATTTCATTGTTACTATTAAGATTTGTTCAGAGCCAAACAATTCGCATCTGAGCACCATAAACGAGGCTAATGAAATGCACATGGAACTTGCCCCAAAAAGTATGCTACGTTTTTGCAAGTGAGCAAAACTTTCATTTGAAACATGACTCAGCTTGATTTGTTAATTTCTTTGAGGGCAAATGAAAGCTACAAAGTATTTGGCATGCAAAATGCAAATTTCCATGCATGTATGTGTGTGTGTGTGTTTTATTGAGTTACTACTGTATTACACAAGGCAACACGACGCGCACTCAAAGTAAATAATTGACAATGACATCTTTATCCGAGATACACATATATATATAGTATATAGTATATAGTATATAATATATAGTATATAGTATATATGTAGAAAAACAGGTAGTATTTTCGCTAAGTGTACGTCTGGACGCCGAAGACTGAGCAAAGATTGTTACAGTTACAGTTATATAGCTAGCGTATATATATAAACATGTTTATGAGTGAGTGTGTGTGTGTGGGAGTACTATGTACACAGAGGGAGAGAGCGGGAGGGAGAAATGTTGACTGAAAGCAACAAGAGGAAGAGATGAATCGTGGAATCGTGTATAACCTACAAAAAAAGAACATTTCTTATGGCAGCGATTTTTTGATTTTGGTTTTGCTTTTGGCTAACGTTTTAACTTAAGTTTAAATGTAGAAATTCGAATTGAACTAGGGACATAATTTTAGTTTGGTAATACATAGAACAACAACAACAATAACAACAATAGTTTCATATCGATTTCTTTGAATGTTTCAATTTGGCTTTTGCTACAAAATGGAAGCATTTCTTTAGTTAACATATTTTTCTTTCTTTTTTGGTTGCTAATTTATTTTCAATATTTTCTTCTTTTTTTCAAAGAATGTTGGCAAAAAACACATTTCAAGTCGAGTGAATAAGACGATTTATATGGTTAGTTAAACATGATTATAAAACTGAGTTTCATTTTTCCTTTTTCATCTTCTCTTTTCTTCCTTTTTTGTATATGTGATCGCATTATCCCTGCTGCTGGAGCGCGCGTTCTCTATGCGTATGTACACATGTGTATATGTATGTGTATCTGTATATATATATTGGGCTATGTATATGTACGTGTGTATATTTGACTATCTAGGGGCATATTAACTACTCTAGCAAGTACTAAGGACTAGAAATTACTATTTACGAATTGCTTTAATCTAGTATTACATACAGACATCGGCGTAAATATCAACCAGGATCCGTTGCCCTTCGTGATACTTACACTCGACTGGCTATGGACGATACGCATAGACGAATACAAGAACGAGTACAATACAATATATATATAGATTTACGAGTATATACATAAATATATATATGCTTTTGATCGAAACGGGACGCTGAATACACTCAATTTGTATATGTAGAAAGAAATTACGATTACGATTACGATTACGATTAGCATTGAGTATACTCAAGCAGTGTTCATATATATATATGTATATATCTATATCTGTATATACATATATATATATATGAATACCATATATAATAAATCTGTTAGCATTAGTGCAATTTACAAAAGATAATTCACAATTGATTATCAAAAAACCTGTACAATATTGATAATATATATGTATATATATATAAGACCTGAATACCAAAGCCAAGACAAATAATTGTTTTTCAATCTGATCGATCGCAGAGAATTGAGTTATAACTCCTGAATTGCATCTGTATATCGTTTATCTAAAAAATCGCAGTTCTCTAATTGCGTTTACTGTTCCAGTGACAGTCACACTTCCATAAGGCATTCATTAAATAGATCACACTCATTTGCTCAATTGCTTAGGATCGATAGGTGGATCGCGTGTGGAACGTATTTGAAAGCATTGTCGAATCGGTCAAGAACATAGTGCCCATTCCACAAAGGTTATTCATTGTGGTGAAACAGGTGGAGTCTAGGTCGATCATATGAGGAGCCTATGTGGAACATGGAACCCATGTGTTATGTATTATAAGTTCTATGAAATCTGTGTAAAATTGAGCTTCCATCTTGCATACATACATAACCGCCACGAAAGACATGTGGAACATATGTGGAACATATGTGGAACATATGTGGAACATATGTGGAACATATGTGGAACATGTGTGGATCATATATGGAACCTGTGTGAATGTCATGTGGAACACATGTGGATCCTGTGTGAATGTGTGGGCCGTTTTTTGAGTATGTTTGGGGTATGTATGATCCACATGTGGAACCTGTGTGCATCATGTGTGGAGCACATGTGGCACCAATGTATATCCTAGAATGTTCCATTTGTATACAAGTAAACCTATGTGGAAACTGTGTGGAGCATATATGAAGCACCAAAGCAAGCCAAAGAGAGCAAAGTAAGTTAGAAGTGATAAAGACGTGACGGAAGACACGACGTAGCTTCATAATAAAAGACGTAGACTTAGGGCCTGGCTGACTTGTGGGGTTTAGCTAAGAGTTTGGTTAGAGTAAATCAGTTGGGTGGTTGTTTAAGCTCATTTGTTGTCAAAGATTCCGCTTGTGTGCGTGTGTGGGCGTGGCTATGGCTGTGGCTGTGGCTGTGGCTGTGGCCTGGGTCCGTTGCCGTTGCCGTTGCCGCATCGGTTAACAGCCAAAAGTCAAATCACAGATCCAATGAATCCGGCGGCGTTGGCTTGGTGGGCAGCATGCCAAATGGATCGTCCACAGCGACGACGCTATCATCGTCGCTGTCATCGTCTAGATCCGTTTGGCCGATGTTGCCATCACCAGCTCTGACGCCGCCGGCGCCGGCACCCACATCATCGCCCAGAAAGATGCACTCCTCCACATCCGTGTCGTAGCACGGATCCAGATTCACCTCGTTCAGCTGCAGATCCAGCTCCAACAAATCCCAAGAGCCGCCGAACTCGGCCAACGGTATACTGGCCACCGTCGCCACGTTGGCCGTTGTCGGCGGCACAAAGTCATTGGAGAAGGCATCCGAGTTGCAGACCAGCGAGCTGGGCGACAGATTGGGCGTGGGCGTATCGGGTGTGGTCAGCGTGGAGACCTGCTGAACGACATGCGTGGACTCGTCAATGAACGAGCGACCCACCGAGCTGAGACTGAACTCGAGCAGCTTCTGCGCATGCGTTGCCACCGACACAGCGGACGAGGCAGCTGGTTCGCTGCTCGCCTCTGGTATGGCCGTTAGGCATTTGCTGCTGGCGCTGGCGCTGGGCAGCGACTGCGTATGGGCGGTCAGGCTAATGCTGCTGCTCAGGCAGGAGCTGTTGGTGTTGAAGCGGCGCAGGCAGCTGTCGCCGCCAATGCCGACAACACCGCCCACACCATTGGGCATGGAGCCGCCACAGCTGTTGGTATGCGCACGCACGCCGCCCGCCAGCCTGGCGGGCGAGTTGGTGCGCGAGGGCAGCGAGGCCGTCTGTGTGCTGGCCGTGATGCGGGCATGGGCATGATTCGGTACAGTGGCCGAAACGTGGCTGGGATGGGGCGCCGGCACCAGCGCACTGGCCAAGCGCTGCAAATTCTCATAGGAATCGGCGCTGTCCAGGCGCTTGCTGCGAAAGAGACGCACCTGCTGTTTCTGCTGCTGCTTCAGGTTGATGCTGTCCAGCGAGGGCAGCTTCATCGATCCCATCGATGCGGACGTCATTCCAATGTCGCTTAAGGGCACCAGCGTATTCAGCACATCCGGCGAGTCCAGCGGGCTGGACAAAGGCGTCGAGCCCAAGGCGGCATTCACCAG
The DNA here is from genome assembly GCA_035045825.1 of Drosophila eohydei. Lineage (NCBI taxonomy): Eukaryota > Metazoa > Arthropoda > Insecta > Diptera > Drosophilidae > Drosophila > Drosophila eohydei. Next base: position 279,309 of record JAWNOT010000042.1, on the reverse strand, counting down.
AAAGCTATGGGTAAAAGCGAAAGGCGAAACGGAATCGGTTATAAACGGCTGATATAGCAGTTGGAAATGTTTGATACGGCAATAAGTTACATCGGATCAAATGGCAAAGCTCCTCGGATGCTTAAACAACTCGACTTCATCGCTAGCTGCAATAGCTGCTGAAATATATTTATCGAAAATTGTATCACTCTGCCTTGGCTAGTCCAAGATACTGCTACGTAATTCACTGAGAATCACAAGTACTTAAAGTCATATTCCAATTATCCGATAAAGAATTACCCAACCTGAATCTAAATGGATCTTAATGAGTTCTTTTCACGCATCTGGTGTTAAGCATGGGAACTTCCTTGTGATTTGTTTGTCTTTAGTGTTCTTCAAGAACTCAGTGAGTAAGGGATTAGGCAAGGAGAAAGAGGTTGAATATGTAGTTAGAAGACTGAGGGAATCTTCCTATTCCATTGGAAATAATTCATTAGGCAACAAAGCGTCATGGAGTTTGCCAAGAGACTAACTCAATAACAAAGGCCTGTGTCCACGGAGGTAATTCAAGATTAGGAACTTAGAATCAAGACTCACATTTGACGCTGTAAAAGATTTTGCCAAACGGCCTTTAGCTCCAGCGATGGTGCGCGCAGGATAAGGCTCTTCCGCCTGGCACCACGCTTGGGCGTGCGGGTCAGATCCGGCGCACAATATCCTGTGGGACTTTCGGCCAAACGGCCGTTGGGATCGACAGTCAGGCGGAATTCAGTGGCTGTGGGAAGCAAACAGCATTGAGTTGGCATTGAAAGTCAGCTGACAGACCTGAGTCTGGGATAGCACTCACTTTTCTTGCGCATGTGAAAGCAGGAGTCGACGACATTGGCTATGGGTATGGGCTCCTCGGTGATGAACAGGACGCGATCCCGACTGACCTTGGCGAACACAATGATGTCACTGAAGAGCAGCGTCCAGTAGGGCTTTATCGAGCGTCCCTCGACGCGGGACAGGTCGCCGCCGAAGATCCACTGGCGGCCCTGCACGGCCAGCGTAAAGGGCTTGCACTTGGTGAACACCATGCGGGACTCCAGATCCTGCAGGGTCAGCAGCGGGCGACCCTCGCCCAAGGGCTCCATCAGGCCGCTGCTGACGGTTATCTCGCGATAGGCGGCCTGCAGCTCACCGATCACAGTGGTAAAGTTCTTGTGCTCCTCGGTGTCCACATGGCAATTGCTGGCAAGCAGCTGCATGAGCTTCAGTATCTCCCTGAAGTGCTGCAGCGGCCGATGGATAAACATCGTGAGATCGGGACGCCTGCGCGGCACAGCTGGCTCGGTGATGAAGGCTATAAACTCGGAGCCCGTCTGGCGGGACTTGTTCACCAGAACGCAATCGGCGCGCTTGATGCCGTTGCAGTACTTCTTGTAGGCGGCACAGATCGCTGTCGTCTTGGACAGATAGACCCGCGAGGCGAAGTTCATGTGCGGCTCCTGCTCCTGTTCGTTGCTGCACAACTGCTCCAGTATGTCCTCGGCAATGCGCAGCAGCTCGTCAATGTTCTGAAACAGCGTGCGATGATCGTTCGGCGATATTAGATCCTTCCTATCCTGCAATGGCTGCACAAACCGCTGCACTCCAAAATGCAGCGCCGCCGTAAAGTTCTGCTCCCGACTGATGAGCTGCAGCAGAAAGCGTCGACGATTATCCGTTATGGGCACAATGGACTGCACCGATTCATGGCCAGAGACAATGAGAGAGACAGAGAGAGAAGCGTACAGGGTTACGTTAGCTTAAGTAAACTTCTAGCGGGAGCGTGTGTTGAGTATCGATACCAGGAGCTACCCAATAAAGCCAGAGCTCCCATCACCTCTTGATTTCTAGAGAAGTAACACTTTAAGTCCATGGCCTGATTCGACTTTCTTCTTCCTCCTTCATCTATTCACATCGTTGTGAACTATTCTGTTAGATCTGACAACATAGGAATTCTCTACCCACTGTCCAACTACATAGGAAACATGTCAGCAGGTCGCTTTTCCAGCAGGAAAACTGAACCTTCGTTCGACTAAGCTAGTTGTATTATGTGTATTTTAGACTTATTCCTATTTTGATTCCTTTATCCCGCCTGAATGATACTCACATTTCATTCGGCTTAGTATATTAAATAGCTTTGGGACTGAGCTGAGCTGATTGTAGCTGGGACCTTTAACCTAAGGCCTAAAACTATGCAAAACAAAAAAGCAAGAAAAACCAATTAAAATGGCAATTAAGAGAACGGAAGCAACTTGTGGGAGCTCCGCGACCCCAACTCGCGGAGGAAACTTAAAACCTTCATCAACGAAAGCGAGGCAAAGCAAAAACAATAGTAAAACCAAATAAAACCGAAAAAAACTTTATTGTCAAGCAAGGGATGGGAGAGTTGGAGACGGGCTTACGGGGTACAAAAAAAATAGAGGTATATATATATGCATATATATATATTCGCAGGGCAAAAACTTAAACGTTAAAACTTAACAATAATGCGCTAAAAATATATACAAAGGCAAATAGTTAAAAAAAAAAGAAAAAAAAAGGTTTAAGCATATTTCATAAGTGAAGACAAATTCAATAAGAAACAACTAAAATTAGCAGCAGTGGGTGGTTGGTGGTTGTGTGTGGTTGAGTGGCTGCGTGGCTGAGTGGTTGGGTGACTGATTGGTCTTAGACAATGACGCCCTTGCCTACCTCCTTGCTGAACGTCACTTGGGGCAGGTGCAGCCGCCGCTTGGCCGCCTCGATCGAGGAGGTGGTGCCCGAGCAGGCGGTGGCCGGCCTGGACAAGGTATTGCCCAGCAGCTGGGGACGAACGCTGGCGGTGCGCTGCTGCTGCACCACAATGGCTGTCTGCTCCTCTAAGCCGTAGAGCTGCTGTTGGCTGCGCAGCTGCGACTGCTGCTGATTCTGGCTAGCGCTGGCTGTGGCTATGGCTGTCGCTGTGGCCGTGCTGTTGGTGGTGGCATTGGTGGCCATGTTGGCGCCCGCGCCTGACCTTCTGAATATCTCCAACGTTAAGGACGAGCCCTGCGATCGTATCAAATTCAGAACATCAGCCTCGGGCATCGTAACCACATTGTGCTTGTCCACAAAGATGACATAGTCGCCCGGCAGTATGCCGCAGCGATCCGCTGAGAGGCCCGCCTCCACCTTTTCGACGCGCGGCGGATGTGTCCAGACAATGGAGAAGCCAAATCCTCGCTCCTCCGTCCGGGTCAATCTCTTGGTCATTGTGAACGGCGTGCGTCCCGACTGCTGGCGGCTGCCGCTGCTGTTGCCCGGCAGCGTTGAGCAGCGTCGTGCAGCGCTGCCTCCGTTCACATGATTCGCATTGCTGGCATTCGCATTGTTGGCATTCGCATTGGCATTGGAAACGGCATTCGCATTGGATGCACTGCCGGACGTGCTGTTGCCCGGGTTTGTGGTGCTGTTCGCATTGCCATCGGCGGGCGGATCCAGCTCGAGGAAGCGCAGAAACAGATTCTCATCGGCATCTCGCTGATGCAGCGCCTTCTTGCTAAGCACCATCGTTGGCTGCTGCGACTGCTGCAGTGTGTCCTCCTTGCCGTTGCCCAAGGGACCGCCGGTGGCAGCCATGCTATCGATGCTGATGCTGATGACATCATCGCTCAGCACAGCTGTAGCTGCGCCATTCGGTTTCGCTGTGGCCGCCATCGTTGACATTTCAACTGCTGCGGGTCGAGCGGTAACAGTTGCTGTAAGCGGCTCCTTCACCTGCTCCTTCTGCTTCTTCTCAATTGGCTGCACCTCTGCACGGCTTGCGGGCGTTGCGTTGAGTGGGACGTGCGGTCTGCTGCTGCTGCTGCTGCTGCTGCTAGTACTGCGGCAGCTATGAAGGCATCCCTGCGAGTGTAGCTTGTAGGATCCAGTTGCGCCAAGGCCCTGCTGCACTAAAGCACTCAATGGAAACGTGAGGCAGCCGAGGAACTCGCTTCGTCTGTGAACATGAAATTTAATGAAATTGAATGTCAGTCAGCGGAAGGTCGTCTCATATGGAAATACATGCAAGCTGAGACAACGGCCCTAATTAGATTCAGCAGCCACTTCTCGAGTATATTAGATGCAATGGAACTGTAAGCCTCTTTAAGTTAATTTAGATACCACTGCCTGGCTCATAGCTGGACTAACTACTCCCGACACACAAGAGCAACTGACTGTAGATCCGAGAGCTAACACACAGTGTGCGGCACGTAATACACTGACTCGCGCGAAAGCACGAACGATTAATAGAGGAGATAGGAGGCGCACGATGTCGTGCTGTAAAGTGGACTAATGGAGCAGGCTGAAGGAAAATTGTACAAAACAGATCTCGCAGATAGCAAAAGCGAATGCTTCGCTCCCACTAACTAGCCAACATGTATGCCAAGCGGAAGTTGACCTTTCAAAGGAAGTTCCAAGCGCCCAGCAAATCGTGAGCGAGAGTGGCCAAGGGCACCTCGGCTGGCTACAGCTGACTCTGACTAAATTCCAATGACATCTTATAGGATTAGTTTTTTGGACGCTTTGCGTCACGTTGCATTACCATTTTGTTTACTATTTTTACACACACACACTCTCGCTCTGTGCCTTTGCTCGTAACACTTCCGTCCCCACCTTGGCAGGCAACAGCTGCGGTACGTGACATAAATCAATTAGCGCCAACTAAGCTGTCATGGCTTGGCATTCCCACAGATCCAGTACGCAGCGATATGTCGGCTATGAGCTGTGGGTGGTGGTGGGCGGTGGGCGGTAGGCGGGCAGCTACGGGACAGAGAAACCCCCGGAAATGCGCCTCTGCCTGCCTCTTCTGGTGCTGGGTCTGGTGCTGGTGCTCTAGGTCTGTCCGCCGTTGAAATTTCGCCCGCGCGTATTTGGGTCAGTTTTATTGATTTTCATTTGCTGCAGCAGCGCCAAAGTTGTGCGATTGCAATCGCAACTGTCTGACAGACAGTTTTGACTTACCCAGCGCTGGAAGGCGGGCGAAAAGTTCAAGGGGTGTAGCCGCGACAAGGACTTGGGCCCTTTCGATTTTCGGCAAAGCTCGCCCGCGCACGCCAGGGTAAAAAAGCACAAAAAAATAAACACAAATGGGGCCAGTGCATTAAAAATGTAGCAGGCTGCGTAGCTAGTTGCGACAGAAACTGTTGCCACCTGCCTCACAACTGGGGATGGCATGTGCCACACTTAACCCTTGCCACAAGCCCATCAAAACGGAAAATGAATTATTTAGCGAAATGTCGTTGGGCAAATTTACTTAAAATGCTTAACGAGGCATTTGCAAATAGACGACAACAAGGAGAACTATTTTTCAAATGCTTTCATTATGCATGCATAACAAATGTGTCAGGTGTGTGCAGGTGTGTATAGTCCCAGGTGTGCATTTAACTAACTGCCTGCTTCAATTAGCCCGGATATTTCATTGCCTCTGACCTGTGGCCATTGCATAATGTAGAGAGCGCTTATCGATTTGATATAAACGCAAATGGCGATATGAATGACCAAATATCTAAATGCGTGCATGACGGAATGACGGCATGACGAAATGATGAAACGAATGATGGTTTGCATGGGCAGGCCAGATGCTATGTCCTTGAATTTCAATTAACTTGGCCACTGAGCGCGTTGCTAACTACACTCACACGCAAGCAAGCTCACGCACACACACACACAAGCACACACACAGAGAAACGCGGGGCACACTTATTTAGCAGCATGCCTAAAATTATGCTACACAAAACTCACATACTAGCACGCGCACACGCACGCTGGCTGGCGGGCACGCACACACAGTTATATAATTTTGTGTTGCATACTTTTAGCTGCCAGCGCAAAAGGCAATTACAGCACTGCCAACATACCAAAGAGTGTTTGCATTTAAATAAACACACTCACACATACACACACACATAGGCACCGTGCACATGTGGCTCACGCGTGCAATTGTTTGTGCGCAGTCAAAAAAAACATATATAAAAAATATTCGTCTAGCTGCATTTAATAATAATTATTGTAATTGTTAGTTCAGCGAAGCACACACTTTTAAACATTTGTTGTGGGAAACAGTTAGAGCACGCCGTCGTTGCGTTTCGTTCGCTGCGTGTTTTTTGCCGCAGCAGCGTCGTTGCAAGCCTCTGCGTCTTTTTGCGTCTGCGTCGCGCGAGCTTAACACTTGAACTGAGCGCAGCGTTCACGGCGAACCGAACCGAACCAACCGAAACAGAACAGAACAGCAAAGAGAAGAAGAAGAAGATGTGGAAGAAGAGGAATAATAACGGCAACCTAAAAACTAAAGCCCAGGCAATTTTTTTACAGTTAGCTGGAAGGCGGCCTAGAGACATCGGGGCTCACAGCGCCTGCGCTGGATGTGTGACGTGCATGTGTGTGTGTGTGAGTGTGCGTGTGAGTATGCGTGTGCGTGTGTGTGAGCTACTGGAAGTCTCTCCAGAGTTAGTTTAAGCAGCCCGCCCCAACTCGCTCCGCCTGCTGCGGGCGCTGCGTTTGTTTATGTGCAGGAAATGCACAATGGCAAAGTGTGCTACAGGAAAACGTTACAATTAGGCTGAGACACCCTGCGCCACTGCCCCTGCCCCTGTCTCTGGCTATGCCTTTTGCCAGGCGTATCCTTAGCTTAGCATTGTCCTCTCCACTGGGGTGAATGACACGCGCATATGACAGACAGCTTTCGATATGATACTTGTTTAGCTGCTGATAGCTGCTATTGACCTTACTCGTACTCACTTCAAATGCCGATCCCGATGCCAAACGGCCAGCTGCAGCGAGGCTGACGTTGACGTCGACGTTGTTGCCGTTGCCGTTGCCGTTGCCGTTGCCGTTGCCTGCAGCATAGCATCCTGCACATGGTAGCTAAAGCGCTCATCAAAGTACGGACGACTCGAGTGCCGATGGACGGCTGTGCGCTGGAAGCGACTCGAGCTCGAGTTCGAGTTCTCGCTGCCGCCGCTGCCGTTGCTGTTGTTGGCAATGCCGGAAAGCAGCGCCACCTTGACGTATGCATTGATGCTGCCTGCGCCGTGCAATCGCTGCAGATCGCGACAGCGTATAACTGTAAAAGAATTTAGGACTTTCGTTAGGTTTTTCCATTGAATTTAAAGAGGTTTCTAGGGTAAACTTCATTCAAGGGATTTTTTATTTTTGCAGATTTTCAGTCGAAAGTGAATATAAAACGGATTGATTGTCTATACAAATCAAGTATTCCTGATTATTTATAGGTATTTCTGATTGGAATTATTGAAAACTAAATGCTGCTTTCCTGTTCAGATCTCATATCAGAGAAATTGCAGACAAATCTGTTTCATTTAAGGCATCTAAGTAGAGAAACTTTAAAGACCAATTCATCTGTTGCTTTCGTTTCATTTAATTGTTCCACTATTTCATTCTATTGTTCCAATGATAAAAAGCTTGATTTAATTTGAGTAAATTAGCATTAGAGAGTGATTCATTTCGGTGAAGCAATTCTTTTCTTTCATTTCAACGTTCCACTGTTTCATTCCATTGTTCCGATGACAAAAATACTTGATTTAAGGAATCTAATTTAAGAAAATTGACTTTATAGTGTTGCAATTCAATCAAACAATTCGTTTCTTTCACATTATTGTTCCCCTGTTTCATTCCATTGTTCCAATGTTAAAATTTCTTGATTTAACGTATTTAATTAACCAACATTAGCATTGTGGAGTGTTTAATTACAGTCAAGCAAATCGTTTCGTTCATATTATTGTTCCACTGTTTCATTCCACTATTCCAATGTCAAAAATACTTGATTTAAGGAATTTAAGTTATAAAAATTAGCATTCGACTTGTCCAGAGAGTGTTTCACTTTAGACAAATTCTTTCGTTTCATTTCCAGGTTCCACTCTATTAATTTATATAAAAATTGCTGATTAAAGCTATCTAACTTGTTATATGATCTACAAGATATGTAGATATAACGTATCCGTTCCTAATGTAAAGCGTTTAAAATATCTGCAAATTCATTCGATCTCTATCTGTTCAAAGTGGAGAGTGTTAGGGGAAAAGGACGGTGGGGCGGGACCCTGGAACTCACCATGTACATTTAATTGCTGTTGATAAACATCGTAGGCGATGCTCAAATCGATGCTGCCACGTGGATGAAGCTCGCCACTGTTCGTTGCATTGGGGTTGGAGGCGAAGTTGGAGGAGGCGCCCGAGACGCAAGAGGCCATGGAGCCACGCTTGGCAAAGTGCTCCTCATCCTCCAGATCGCTGCCCGTAGAGCTCGAAGAAGAGAAGCTCAGGCAACGCTTGATGCTAGGTATGTGCTCCAGGCTGGGCTGTTTGCTCAGGCCCAGATTCTTTGGGCTCTCGACTGCGATCGAGGCAGTGACTGCGGCTGCTGCTGCTGCTTTTTGCTGATTCTTGCGGCGCACTACGCGCTGCCGCTTTAAGTGGGTGGGCGTGCGCACCTCCATCTCGTGGACGCTGCTCTCGCTCCACTCGCCATCGCCAGGTGTCGCCGCCGTCGACGTTGCTGTTTGATGCTTGCAGCGCACCTCCTTGCGCGCCGACTCAATGATGGCATCCAGCATGCGATCGAGCGTGGTGTCGCCCATGCGTGAAGAGGACAACTGCGAATCCTCAAGACCGCCAGCAGCAGCGCCGCCCAGACGTGGCAAGCAGCGCAGCGCTGCCAACTGCGGCGTGGCCTGCCGCGGTCCGCTGCCCTCACTGAAGCTGCGCCGCTGCGGACTCTTGCCATGCACGTTGCTCAGATCCTGCAGCGCAATCAGGCTGCTGTTGCCAAAGGGGCTGCTCATGAAATGGACGCCAAAGTTCTCCTTGTTCGCATCGCCGCTGGCATTGCGACGCCTGCCGCGCGCCTCCTCGACGCCGCTCGAGCTGGAGTGCCGATGCATGCGAGTCATGGTGGGCATATCCTGGCCAAAGCTAAGCGAGAAGAAAGCCAAGCAAAGTGAGAGACAGAGCGAATTAGAGGTATTGCAAAGCTTTCGTTTGATGCAAGACTTAAGTCTAGAAGCCGGAGTCGAACATCTGATGCGAAATCAGAAGTTCTTCAACGATGGAAGCTCAATAAGAAGCTTTTTAAAATAATCAAAAAACATTGAGAGGCAGCTTTTGATAAATGCATGTTGTAAGCACAATGTAAAAGCTCCAGGAAAGGCTCTGAATTAATGAGATTAATTATAGAAGCTTTTCATATTAAAGCAGTTTAGGCATAGTCTATGAAGTCATTAGTAGGAACAGCTTAAGCAGAAAGAAAGCTGCACGTAAAGCTTTTTAGATAAAAATCTTAAGCATAATCTGTAAGCTCTGGTTGAAGCTTTGCACAGATGGAAGTCTTGAAAGTTGTCTTGAATGCTTTTCAGGTGTTCAGATTTTATGTATAATAAGAAGGCTTCAGGAAGAGCTTTATTTAAAGACTATAGAAGAAGCTATATACGTTGCTTATATTAAATGTACAGAAATAGTCTGTGAAAGCTCATTAATAATAACTTATTCATGTAAGCTTTTCGTCCTTTTCTCAAATACTTCTTTATTTGCTCTTCTATTTGAAGAAATGCTCTACAAAAATCATAAATCATATTTTCTGTGGCAGTTGCAGCCTTTACAGTTAAGCTAAATTGAATCGTTTATGGACGAAATGATAAGATCTTGATCACAGCAAAGGTGGTTGAGCATAGTCGAGTTGCTATCTGAGCCAAGTCTGGCAGCTGGCGAGCGAGTTTTCGTTCTGCATGCAAACTGGCTGGCAAAAAAACAAGAAGATATATATTTATATGTATATAAATATATATATACACATATACACGTGTGTGTGTGTGTGTGTGTGTGTGTGTAGCTATATTGAATTTGTAGTTATAATGAAGCGTCGCAAGACAATGGGCAGAAAGCAAGAAATTTTGCAAATTGTTTTGCGGCAAACGAGTTTTTCACGTACTCGTCCTGCGGCTCCTTTTAAAGGACCTTCTGAAGCGCGCGATTTCTGGTTTGCCTGGCCAAATTCAAATTATACTTATGCTAATTTCCAGCAAAGATTGCTTCTTCCTTAAACTTAAATAAACCTCTTCTTCTTCTTCTTCTTTTTGCTACGCCGCAAACCATAAAATTGAACGAGTCCTTGCCAAAAAAAATAAAGGATCTGCTCGCCTCTCTGTGTGTGTGTGTGTGTGTGAAACAATTACGCCCCAGCATAATGATGCCATTTTTGCCAAAGGAGGAAGTTTTTCGAATGGAACGAAAGGATCGTTCTCATTCTGTTTATCTAGCCTTCAGGCACACACACTCACACACACACACATAGAGCCTGAGTGACTGACACACGAACAATCCAAAAGGAAAATAGGGCATTCATGTAATCCATAAACGTCACCCTGAAGAAAATTAAAAAATTGCAGCTAGGCAAGGCGAGAGCGCAAAAAAAATGTTTTTCGATTTACTTAAGATCTGCTGGAAGTTCGATCAGCAATTGGAAATGCCGCTCGCACCCTCCTCTGATCGAGGATTAGCAGCGCTCAGGGTAGCAGGGGCAACAAAAAAAGTGACGGAAAGAAGGTCGAAAGCAAACCAGCAACAAATTAAATGTATTAGAGCAGCGCACCACCCCTTTTGCAGGCTACTTTTTTTTCTTCGTAAGTCCCATAGTTGTGGGTCTCTCAGTGATCTGTGTGGATGTGGATGGCTCTAGGGGTTAGGTCCTCTAGGGTTTCCCGCTTTCCCTTTGCCCATTTCTTGGCCAAATTAAAATTAGAGCTGGGGCAAAAGACAAATAAGTTGCGGCACATGGGTGCGAGCGCAATTACACACTCACGTGTGTGTGTGCGTGTGTTTGTGTTGCCAGGTGTGAGCGATCACAGTAGCTGAGACCTGACTGAGCACTCGGATCACATGCAACAGCCAGAAATAAGCTATCGATTACTCACAGCCTAGAATATGACACGATCTTAGATACGAGCACTCTGCACTTACCTGGTAGCTGGTCTCTGCCTTCTCTCGCTCAATCTATATATATATATATATATATATATATATATATATATATGTAACGGTATATATATAAAATATATGCGACTATGTCGCCTCTATATTTGCACTTTTAAGTAAATCCTTTACACTTTTCAACTGGTGCACCGCAAAAAAAAAGAAGTCTTTGAGCCAAGTATGAATCAGAGCTTAGCAATCTTGTAGAGCTCGTCTTCTGGATTTGTGTTCCTAGTATTTTTACTGGTTGTACCGCGCGTGTACGTTCGCAGCGCACGAGGCAACAAACGGAAATGACGAGCGGATCGAGTGCTCGAAACGTTTATGGGTTCGTTTCGCCCGAGCAACCACCCCGAGAGCCAGAGAGAAGAGAGCCCGGCACGAAGCGAGAGAGAGAGAGAGAAAGAGAGTGGGAGAACGTGCTGTTAAGATCAATGCAGACCAGAAGAGATACAAATAATAGCCAGTCGGAAACGAGATCACTTTGTCAATGTCCTTGGGCTTCTGAGAGCATGCGAACATTGATTGAATCCTTAGAGAATCTCTGTTGATGGAATATACCAGAAACCACGAGTTGTCCAGTTGCAAATTCATTTCTTTTTATATATACATATATATATATATATATATATATATATATATATATATATATATATACTTAAAATCTGAGCTCATTTCAATTGATAACTAACTTTCTTTACAGTTTAAGCAGTAAAGTCTTAGCTACTATACATACACAACTAACGCCATCCCATATAGAATCAGCTTTACATCATCAATCACAGCTACAAATTCAGTTTTCAATAACGTTTACCCGAGATATTTTCTAAAACTAAATAGTGTTATTCATTATGCTTTTAATTTTGCAGCTAAACAGTTCCACGTGCACTTCATTCCAGTCAACACAAGTTCTTGCAACAGTTGCTTCACAGATTAAGTTGAGCTGCTGCCACCGTGCGATAGATGGCGCATGCTGTTGAGCAGCTTAAGAGCTCTCACGCTCTCGCTATCTCCGTCTCGCCCTCTCTCTCGCTTTTGTATTGCTCTCCTGGAGGCAGCGGCTTACCTGCCGTCTCCTTTGTGCCGGCCAGCATTGCCGGCAGACAAAGCGTCAACAGCTGCCGCACACTAAAAATACAAAAACAAAAAAAAGTTGGAAAAGAAAAATAAGAAAGGTAAGAAAAACCCACACGGCGACGTCGCAAGGTGTCTTAGCCCAGATTTGTCTCGTGTGTTGTTATTTTCTTTTTACTGGAACAGCAGCAGCAGTAGCCGCAGCAGCAGCAGCAGCAGGAACAGTAGCCTAATGTCTCTGTCCAGCACTGATCTGTGGCTCGGAGGGAACGGACAGCGGTCATTACTTTCACTTGGATATTGATTTCGATTTTGGGCCCACTCTCTCCCTCTCCATCCATCTCGCTCTCTTCCTTTGTCGCCTTTGTAGGCGGCAATTTACGAGGCAAAGGTGAAGCTTCGGTAAATATTTGTCCAGATGCTGTGCTGCCGGATCTTATGTAGACCGTCTCGTGCCTTTCAATTAGCAGCCGTTCGTTGGCTCGTTCGTTTTGGCCGACTTCAATTGTTGGCCTAAATTTATGCGCGCTCTTTATGCGACGTCCGCTGTCCGCTGTCCGCTGTCCATCTTGAGATTTTACGAGCGCTCGGCCAACTTTCTGATAGCATTTGAATGGACGCCTTTTTGGGTCAATACGATTTCCATCCAACCGACACGACGTCCTGTTGGTGCGTGGGGGTGGCTCTGCTATGCCAATTCCGTTTTCTATTCCCCGAACTGCCAAACGAAATGTCCTTAATGATGCTTCCAGCCAAATCGAAGCACTTCACTCGAGTGCCCAGCTGCCTCTATTTTTCTACTCTTTCTACCGATCTTTCAGCTTCAAATCACTGTCTTCAGATGGAAAGCCAGCCTCGTTCATGGCTTGAATTGTTACACATATCTTTGGCACTATATTGTTAAGCCAGAGACATAAGCCTAGCCGAGCTGAGAAGACAATATCTAATATCTAATGTGCGCAATGCAATCCAATCTTCTCTTTGGACACTGTCTACTGAGAGTTATCTCAAGCTCAGGCTGCCTCTGGTTAAGCCTTTGCGTCCTCCCTCTTTTCTAATGGAGCGTATCTCACTAATTCTCAATCGGCTGTCTATGAATAATGTGTGCGCTTTTCACTGCTGTAATCGATACGATTTTCATAATCGTTTTCGATTTGAATTTCAATCAGATTGGCATTTTTCGTACTTTGTATTTTGCGCTTCATTAGAATGAAAATTAGCAAAAACAAGGAGTGAGAAGTGGGATGGATGCAAGGGGTTATCCACTATCTACTGCCATTGGGCCTGGGGTTGTTTGCTGTAGCGTGTGCGGGCCAATTTGTTGCTGTTGTTGCAAATTTATCTAAATCGTTTATAAATTCAATTTCCCAGCATAATAATAATAGCAAAGGGTTGCGGCCCGATATTTGGCAAACTTATTGCAAATGCATTTGACACTCGGTCGCGAAAATCGGATCACGGATGCGACAAACCCCTTGACATATGTGGTGTGTGTGTGCCTGTGTGTACGGGTGTTGCATTTGCCTAATGGGCTGAAACAGCTAATATCGACAAAATTAGCATCAACTTGATTTTCGCTTGTAAGCAGGGCAAATGCATTTGCATTTCGGGACAACAAATTAAAAATGCAAATCTTGAAGCTCTGATTTAAGCAGAGCCAAATAGCTACACACACACACACACATACATATATAGGTGTATGTATGTAAGAGAGTTTCACTTTCTGGCAACATGAGAATGAAGGATGCCCTTTGATTGACAGCTTGACATGGCGAGACACAGAAAACGCGCGCCCGAAGGACGGAAAACGGGATTGACAGTTCCTACGATCGACCGATCGTAGGTTCGACTGTTCATACCGATTTTTAAAGAGCGCAACGTCACGACTCAAAGTCTTTGTTTTGATATTCACTTCACAGTGCACACGAAAATGGTAAATGGAAAATGAAAAACTCAAAACTGAAAACTGAAAACTGAAAACTGAAAATCGAAAACTCAAAAATGAAACTGAGTCCGTGAATGTGATCTGCTTTGGTCGTCGCGACAATTGTTCATTTTTGCTTGAAATTTGATAAATGACATTAAAAAAGAAAGAAAAGAACACACGCACATAATAAAGGCAGCTTGTCCAATGGACTGCCACCGCCTGTTCAGTTTTTTATATACTCCGTGGGCAAGTTGTGTTCGAGGAGCCACACAATTGCACCCATATTTGATAACTAAGACAATCTATATATGGGCTGAACTTTACGTTTTTATTCATGCGGTTTTTATTAGAATTGATTTCCTTAAATCCACTTTATATTTGCTATTTATGCTACATAAATCTTTGTACATCTCAATCAACTCTTGGATGCTCCTATCAGGTTATCTTTATAGATGGCAAACTTTTTTCTCTCCTATGAGCACTGTAAAGGTTACCTCTTAAATACAGCCCTACTCTAAAGTCACTCCTTAGCTGAATCTGTACACATGAAGCTAACAAGACAAGTAGGCAATGTCAGCTCATATTCCATATATCAGAGCGATTCTAGATAGTGAACTTAAGCCTTCAAGAAGCCATCACAAGGTAACTGCTAGTCAAGCAAGCGCTTAAGCAGCGCCCAAATTCAGTTCACATGCCACAGGAGACATCCTTTGCGGCAACTGCAATCGCTCATCTTCGCTGGCTAAATATCAAATTAGTGCAGTTTTTTTAAATTTTTGCACAATACTTTCTATATATATATTCGTATGTGTATATATTGTGTATATATCTGCATTGTATCTGCTCAGATTCCAGTTCAGACAGCGCATTGCTTACAAATTAAACATCTTTTTAGCTGCCGCCGAATTTGCATTTCTCACAGCAAAAAAAAACACGCACACACAAAAAAAGGGTTGTCCCTTTGCTGCTTCTGGTGTGCATCTACGACTCCGACTGCGACTCTTGCCAAGGCACCCAAAAAATTGTTAAGTAAAACGACCCAAAAATCCACAAAAAAAAGAAGTTTTCAGCGTTGTCTGCATTGCAGCTCAGTTCACTGTCCGTTTAATTTTTTTTTTTGCTGCTTCAGATGATCCTGTGAGCTGCTGCAACTGCGTTCCCGAAGCGAACCCACAGAAATTTCTCAGACATTTAGGCGCCCTCAAGTAATTTGACATACAACCGAAAAAAAGGAAGAAGACAAAAAATAAGCAAATAAATGCACTCTCAAAAAGTCTGAAGAAAAACTTGTTATGCAGCATGTCAAGTTTAAGCAAATGACATTTGAATTGATTTATGAGATGGCGAAGGCCCCAAAAAAAATATATTCCCAACTATAGCTCAGATATTCCCTGATGAATTGGACTATATATCACCAAATTATATAGATTGAGAGATTTATAGATACATAGATACATAGATACATAGATACATAGATACATAGATACATAGATACATAGATACATAGATACATAGATACATAGATACATAGATACATAGATACGTAGATACATAGATACATAGATACATAGATACATAGATACATAGACACATAGATACATAGATACATAGATACATAGATACATAGATACATAGATACATAGATACGTAGATACATAGATACATAGATACATAGATACATAGATACATAGACACATAGATACATAGATACATAGATACATAGATACACAGATACATAGATACATAGATACATAGATACATAGATACATAGATACTTAGATACACAGATAAATAGATACATAGATACATAGATACATAGATACATAGATACATAGACACACAGATACATAGATACATAGATACATAGATACACAGATACATAGATACATAGATACATAGATACATAGATACATAGATACATAGATACATAAATACATAGATACATAGATACATAGATACATAGATACATAGATACATAGATACATAGATACATAGATACATAGATACATAGATACATAGATACATAGATACATAGATACATAGATACACAGATACATAGATACATAGATACATAGATACATAGATACATAGATACATAGATACATAGATACATAGATACATAGATACATAGATACATAGATACATAGATACATAGATACATAGATACATAGATACATAGATACATAGATACATAGATACATGGATACATAGATACATAGATACATAGATACATACAGGATACACAGATACATAGATACATAGATACATAGATGCATAGATACATAGATACATAGACACACAGATACATAGATACATGGATACATAGATACATAGATACATAGATACATGGATACATAGATACATAGATACATAGATACATAGATACATAGATACATAGATACATAGATACATAGATACATAGATACATAGATACATAGATACATAGATACATAGATGCATAGATACATAGATACATAGATACATAGATACACAGATACATAGATACATAGATACATAGATACATAGATACATAGATACATAGATACATAGATACATAGATACATAGATACATAGATACATAGATACATAGATACATAGATACATAGATACATAGATACATAGATACATAGATACATAGATACATAGATACATAGATACATAGATACATAGATACATAGATACATAGATACATGGATACATAGATACATAGATACACAGATACATAGATACATAGATACATAGATACATAGATACATAGATACATAGATACATAGATACATAGATACATAGATACATAGATACATAGATACATAGATACATAGATACATAGATACATAGATACATAGATACATAGATACACAGATACATAGATACATAGATACATAGATACATAGATACATAGATACATAGATACATAGATACATGGATACATGATACATAGATACATAGATACATAGATACATAGATACATAGATACATAGATACATAGATACATAGATACATAGATACATAGATACATAGATACATAGATACATAGATACATAGATACATAGATACATAGATACATAGATACATAGATACATAGATACATAGATACGTAGATACATAGATACATAGATACATAGATACATAGATACATAGATACATAGATACATAGATACATAGATACATAGATACATAGATGCATAGATACATAGATACATAGATACATAGATACACAGATACATAGATACATAGATACACAGATACATAGATACACAGATACATAGATACATAGATACACAGATACATAGATACATAGATACATAGATACATAGATACATAGATACATAGATACATAGATACATAGATACATAGATACATAGATACATAGATACATAGATACATAGATACACAGATACATAGATACATAGATACACAGATACATAGATACATAGATACATAGATACATAGATACATAGATACATAGATACATAGATACATAGATACATAGATACATAGATACATAGATACATAGATACATAGATACATAGATACATAGATGCATAGATACACAGATATATAGATACATAGATACATAGATACATAGATACATAGATACATAGATACATAGATACACAGATACATAGATACATAGATACACAGATACATAGATACATAGATACATAGATACATAGATACATAGATACATAGATACATAGATACATAGATACATAGATACATAGATACATAGATACATAGATACATAGATACATAGATACATAGATGCATAGATACACAGATATATAGATACATAGATACATAGATACATAGATACATAGATACATAGATACACAGATACATGGATACATAGATACATAGACTCATCGATTCACGTCCAGTCGAGTTCCATTCATAAAGTTAATATCCATATCGCAATCACAGTGAAAAATCATATTTTACGCAAACGTCTTGGACCCATGGACACAGATACATGAAGTAGAAGAAGAAGAAGAACAAAAGTCAGAGAGTGTGAAAGAAATGCGAAGTCCAGAATTGGAAATTTCATGGCAAATCGGGAGCGTATCGACTGGCCAGCAGCTGAGCCGCAGCTGCTCCGATTGCTGTTCGATCTGGACCACACGGATGCCTTTGCAGTCGGAGCTTTGACATGAAGAGCGATTGCCACCGATCAAACAGAGTCAAGTAATGCAAATTCCCAAGACCAGGGAAGACACAAAAGAAAAAAAACAGAAACAAAATAAAATGCAAACCTCAGCCTCTGCAAATGAAGCAATTTCATGTAAATTACGAGACAAGCGCCCTATTTACCAATTCTAAACGAGCCATAAAAAAGGAAGAAAAAACCTATGTCTAAGACTATAAAGAAAAATGAAAACATAAAAAAGTGGGGAAAAACACATCAGCCATAGAAAATTGCGGTAAGATCTCATTAATCTTTGAGGCAGATTAGAAAATGTGAGGCACAAAGCAGCGCGCGCGATATGCAAAAGGAAGAGAGGGTCGCAAATCGTAGTATCCTTCGCAGGATCGGCAAAGATCGTGCGCTGGTCAATCGTGGAATAGGTCGATCGTTCGCACGATCAATGCATAAATTTCCCTTTACTTAGCCTAGTCTTGTTGTTGCTGCTGTCCTCGTGGTCAGTCGAGAAAAATTCACGCACGGCTGCTTTTTGGGCGACAGTTTATGACGGATCAAAAAGCCGCAAAATCCTGGCGCAGAGTTTATGATAACTTCATTAAAAACGATTTTGTGCAGAGCGCGTCGTGGGAATTCGCACTATATACATCACGTATATATTGTAGATGCAGCGACTAGCCGAATTGTGTTTGCTGTACTGTTGCGAAAGATTAATGATGCCATGCGAAAGGTGTTGGCCACAAGCTGCAGCAAACCCAAGCAACAAAAAAAATATACCCCATCACTGTGGCACGTTCAATTTACTAACAAACTTGTCACGCAATGCCACAGACCACATCATTAATCACACTGATCAATCCGTCAAGGCGGCTGCACGTGTGTGTGCAGATGCGTGTGTGCGTGTGATTGAGTGTGGGTAGCAGCGGCGGGTTGGCCGGTCATCTAGACGCGTTCTCTGACATTATAATTAGTGCTCGTTGACAGACCAAGCGCAAGCAGCAGGAGCACAGCACAGCACAGCACAGGATCAAGAGCAGCCACATATGTATGCAACACTTCATTTGAATGATGATCGCTGTCGACTGTGTGGGTTGAAGGTCAAGTGAATGCTCAGACGGCTAGTTACAGGAAGTGCCGCAAACGATCATCAATCAAACGATCAATCAAAGTATTTGCATAGCATCCAAACCAGACTTGAACTTCAATTTGAAAAGAATTAAAGCCGGACTCAAATGACATCGCAGACAAAGCGTCATCAGCCGATCCCACACAAGGTCATGGTTTCAATCGATCACTGCTTAGGTCACAAATGATGACTAACGACAGACTAGGCCACGCTGATCCCACAATTGGAAGATCAACAAATTGAAGATCATCCATCGATTGTCCTAATACAAAATGAGTTCAATTTAAATGAAAGGTTGAGACTTGCATAAAAGAGTGATCGAAAAGCGATCAATATTTGTATAGCACTTCAAAAGTGTGTCATGCTCCGTGACCATCGAAGAGCACCTTTCAAGTATAGCCTCGAGTCTTGTTATTGACATGCAAAAGGTCTTCCTAAGACTTTGAGACATTTGCCGTTGCTTATTGAAAACTCAGCAGATCAAATGTTGTCTATAGCTGCTGCATACACTTCATGGCTTCAATCAGAGAAGAGTTAGATCGGAGACATCTCATCTTATCTCATCTTCGTCTTATATGTGAAACTGTAACATTGATCAGCAGCTGAAGCGATCAGTAGATGATCATTAAGGAAGACTCTGGCGATTAGAACAGAGCAAGCCACAAGTATTTTGCATTGTTTGTATTTATAGTAGCAGAGATAAACAAACTTGGGATGGACAATGCATGGGATGCCCCGCTGATTAAAAGATGCGATCATGAGCATTTGAGGATCGGATCGACTCTCAAACAAAGCCATTTATTAATAATAGCAAAGATTTGACTAAACGACGACGACCTCCGTTGAGCAGCAGCCTCGACCCCCTGTCGTTGCGCTTGACCAAAAAAATAGGTTTGTTGGTTTTTTTTATGACCCCCAAAAAAGATGTGTGCATAGAGTGTGTGTGTGTGTGTGTGTGTGTGCGGCAGTCACACTTTTTTACGACTTTTCCACAGTTTTGTGGACATTTCGGCGCGGTCAGCCGTTTGCATAATGACGTGGGCAAAAAAGGCCTCTTTATGATTTTGATTGGCATGGCGAGCGCATTGAAAAGAAATTAATGTGAAATTGAAAATAGGTAGCAAATGGAAATCCAAATGAAACCGACGGATGATGACGCTGACGATTATGAGAAATGCGAACTGAGGCGCAGCTCATAAACTAGCTGGCAAACATTGTTTTGATGACACTCAGGGCCAGCAGCCCGGGCTCTTGGACAATGAGCCACCCCTCTTTTTTTTGCTCCGCCTGGGAGAACGCTGCATATTTAAATTTTTCGCAAGCCATGTCAGCCATGCGATGCCATCAAAAAGGTATGAACAGCCCGAGGCTCAATGCGCAGACTCGCCGATTCGTTGCACTTAATTGGCCAGGCTGCCAGTCGGAGAAAGCAGAAAGTGTACAAAATTTATGCCTCATAAATGTCAATCCATTTCGCTGCCGCACACGCACACACACACATGGAGAAGGAGATAGAGGGAAAGCCAGCAAGAGAGAGATAGTATGTATTGACTGTCAACTAGAATGCGATCTATATCTGAAGTGTCGCTCGTAAAAAGAGTTCCGGTTAGGTAGTAGTCGTAGGCGCTGACAGCTGACGCTGTTGGAAACTTAGCGCTAGATGAACTGCAGTGATTTGTCACTGCTGATCCATGTAAATGTTGGCTCAAAGAGTTGGTCTTAACACATAATTGGATTAGGCACAACAATTATGCAAAAGGCGCAACATTTGATCGTAGATTACGAAGGTTTCAACTCATGTCTGGCCAAATCTACAAAGTGTCCCTATCTACTAGAGCTAGATCTGGATCTCAAAGCAGTTATGCCTGACCCAACTGAATGCGAGCATACAAAATAAATATGATTGAAATATATTATAGGGAATCAAAGTTAAATATTATAATATCAACAAGATCAGTGATCAGTGATCAGTGATTAGCGAGCAGCGAGCAGCGATCAGCGATGTCTGCGGATATTGCTCAGCTGCATCTAGAGCCCAAGCCTCAGTCAGACTTGCGACAGTCATAGCGCATAGGCCTAGCTTCTGCTGCTAGAAATTATATAAATTTGCCTTAGTCGATGCTTGGAAATAAATCACGCTGCTCATCGTTACGCTAACTTAAGAATTCATTTATCATTTATTTATTTTTCTTAGTATTCTTTGTTAAATGTATATTGAAGCAAATGTATTTCCCTGAACCGGGGCTCATTAGCTGCAGAGTTATTAACGAGTTATTAGCCATTTGTTCGTCGTGCTCTCTGAACTTGCAATTTATGGTATATACTTGTGCTCATCCGATTAAGTTAAGATTTCTTAGCTGCTTCCATTGTTACTTTTGCAGCTATTAAGAAGACTTGAAATTTATGATAGACTGAAAATAATCGAGCATATCAAACCTGATTGCAACAGCAAGGTTCTATAGCTGCATTGTATTTAACTTAGTTCATGGTACTTAACTTAGTTGATGTCACGTCAAATAATCTGCTACAATTTTATAGATCGCATACAGTTGGCACCAGGCACCTCCCATAGTTTAGATGCTCTGAAGAAAATCGAATATTTCATCGTTAGCTAAAACTTTATATGTACTAAGTCTTGGCCAGATTTACAGATAAGACCCCAAAGTGCAAAGTTGAAACTACTGCTTCAAGATTAATTACAAATAGCCACTTAAGCTGCGTCGCTACAAATGGATCTATAAATGAAATGAGTCCGCCCAGAACATATTAATTTATTTATCATTTATTTATTTATTTATCATATATCATTTATTGTTTATTTATCAACTGAAGCTGATTCGTTGGCAATTAATTAGAAATCTATTTAAAGTCAATGAAATCTAAGGAAATCTAGAGGAAATTCAAGGAACAAAAGGATAAGTTGTTATCAGAAGCCTTTAGAGCGCCCTTTAAGGGCCCATTGTAATATTCATTTTGTAGGTTTTGACTGTCATGTAAGCTGTATATTGCAGCTGAAGGCGTGTCAGTTGGTCGATCGGTGGCAAGGCGCGATCTTTATCTCAAGTGTTGGCTGGAATGAGGGAAGGCAGAAGCAAGGGTTCCGACGGGGGCGCTGACAATTGACGCTACTCTCGAAATTTATGTGGCTGTAACTCAGACTGGGAAAATGGGAAATGGGAAAGAACTAGGAACTGGGAGCTGGGCCATATGCTGCAACTGCAGACTGGTTCCGCTTGTTGAAGTTTTCATTTAATTTACATAAATTTCATTGCTGGCTGCTCAAAGGAATAATAAGAAAAGACTTAAGCGACGCTCAAGGCTTGAGCGCTGACTCCGACCTCGACTTCGACTCTCAATTGTCGCAATGGACATTG
Source organism: Drosophila eohydei (assembly GCA_035045825.1). Classification (NCBI taxonomy): domain Eukaryota; kingdom Metazoa; phylum Arthropoda; class Insecta; order Diptera; family Drosophilidae; genus Drosophila; species Drosophila eohydei. Next base: position 256,681 of record JAWNOT010000042.1, on the reverse strand, counting down.
CAGTTCAACTGTTATGCTAATTATGAAGGCTGCCGCTGCTGGCGGTGGTGGCATATGCGGCTAGTGGCATGCCACTTGAGGCGTGCGCTTGCGCAAAACGGTCGCGACGTCGCCCGCGCCCTCACCTCGAGCTGCGCGAAACCAAATGCAAATGCAAATGAGGCCGAAGGGTGCGACAATAACTGTAATTAAAAGCTACCATTGTTGCGGTCAGTTGACCAGCATGTGGCACACTGTACGCTGCACGTTGCACATACCACGTGCCACATGCCACATGACCCTGCAGGCGTCGGCATTTGTTTTGTTGAATGCCCCCGCACAAAAGATGAAAACTGTAACGCGGCCAAGCCAACGTTTTAGATTATCGCGCCACACAACAAGCGGCGCAATCAGAAAACAAAATAACTCCAAATAGAGCAGTTCCACATAATAATCATCGGAGGAGTGCTGGCCAGCGCAGAATGGGCGTTGCCTGTCCACTCAATGCAATTAGCTGTGGGCCGATTGCCCGAGCCACAGCCACAGCCTCAGCAAAGGACTCGACAAATGGCAATGGCAATGCCCATGACAGCTGCATTTCGAATAGAGATGATCTATCGGCAGACTCGAAGTAGATTGAAAAAGATCTACACAAATTGAAACAGTTCCTCGCAGATCAAGACAAAGCCAGAGTAAACGACAATAGATCATGGATCGCAACAGCTGACCTGTTGAGCAGATTGCAATAGATTACACTGATTAGCTTCGAAACAGATCTAAATGCAACTGGCCAAATCGAAGCAGCTCTATGCAGACTTACAGCTATCGAAATAGATCGAAATAGAACATCGAAATTTATATGCTTAGCTAGTAGATCTACATAGAAGGAAACTGATCCAAACAGATCAAAGTTTATAGCTAGAAATTGAGACAGTTCCCAGCAGATAAAACGAAAGGTATCTAAAGTTGTATATCTAGAGATGAAAAGAGTTCAAAACAGAACGCAGCAGATCTACACAGATCCAAAGAGGTAACTAGAGATCAAGGCAGTAGATCTGATAATAATAATACTTAGCAATTCGTGGTAATAAATGAAACGAATTACGACAAAATTTCAACTTAGAAAATACTGCATTAAATCTGCTTTAAGTCCTGAAACCTTTTCAAGTTAAGATACATTTTAAGCATAAAATCGACTTGTACTATTTAAAATGTTATACCAAAAGCAGGCTAAATTTTGTGGTTTGAACTCATTCGAAGCTAAACTCTGTATTCATATTCGAGCAAGAATTTTAATGCTGACAAACAAACTGCAATGAGAAGAAATGCTTAGGCAACTTCTTGAGACAGCAGGATCGATCGAGTTAGACAGCAACAGAGCTGCGATTATTAGGCATTTTGGTATTATATGGAACGTAGGACTTGTCGCTAATAGACCAGAGAGCCAGCCACTCAGACAGCTGCTGCTAGTGATCTGTGAGTGAGCGATGTCAAATCTCTGGGCACGTCTTGGGCTTGGGCTTGGGACTCGACTGGGGCTTGGGCTTTGGTTCACGAGGATATTCGAGACGGTTCATTTGGCAGCATTTTCATTGTGGACTGAAGCAAACGCTTTGTTTGTCTAACAAAGAATGGCGAAAACAAACCCTCCAAGTGCCCCGGCAGAATGGGAAAACGCAACTTTTTGCAAGGGTTTTTCCTGCGGTCGGCTGACAACGAATTTCCCTTTTTTACCACAATTTTCACTTTTCTTTCTTTCATTTCATTATATTTTTTGGCAACATTTTTTCGACACTTTTTGCTGAACAAGAGAAATCGTTTTTGTTGCGCCTTTTGTGTGCGTTGGTTTTTCCTTTATCTATTTATTTTCCATTCTTCATTCTTTTGGTTTTTTTTTTTGGCTTTTCAACAGTTTTCCATTCGGCCTCATTAGTCGAGCGCCGTTTAATTTGTCATGGTGGCAGAAATCGACTCTCATTAGCTGCGACCAGTTGACAGCCTGGCCAATCAACGATAAATGAATGAGCTGCCAGAAAAAGCAAAAAACTTGCCTTAAACCATAAAGTTGCGAATGATCCTGTGCGATCCTTAGCAGCAGCCACGCATCACGTGCGACCAATTATAAGAGTAAAGAGAGAGGCAGAGAGAGGGAGGAGAAATGTAACTGAAGCTGGCAACAGAAATTAGCCCAAAGCATTGCCAAAGCACACACAGACACACACACACGCACACTCACACGTGTATATAAGCTGTGTGGCATGCAACGAGTTAAGTGCCCGCGCCGCTTTTAATAGCGCATAAATTAACATAAACGACGTCGGGTTTATTTTTTATATTTTTTTGTTGCTTTGTTTTGGCATTGACATTGCGCGAGTCGCATGTAAATAGCGAGTGCTAAGTGCCCATGCCCAAATCCCAGTCACGGGGTGGCCAACCCTCTCCCTCTTCTCACTCTCACTCTCTCTCTCTCTCTCTCTCTCTCTCTTTCGCTCGTGCACCCACTGCGGTTTTTGTTTGCCCAGCAGATAGAAATCAGCATTGCATGCGCCGTCGGCCCTCTTTCAGCTTAGCGCCTCAAACCTGCTCAAACTTACCCCATAGCCGGAGCGGGCTGTGCTCTATATCTGATATCCTGTAGCCGGTATGTCCTGTACATCCTGTGACCCGTGGACGGTGCCCCGCGGCAACAGAGGGCAGGCGCGTCCGCACTTTCCACCCATCGAGTGGGCCCCGCCTTGTTGCACAGTGGAAAAACGTGTTAGAGCACCGTACAGTGGTATTTGCCATTCAAATATGTGTGCGTGTGCACAGCTCCTTCAGTGATCGTATTCTTGTCTATCGTTAAATGAGTACAGCTACTTTGAACAATCGATTAATAATCGATCGTGTATCGATATATGAATGCATGGGCTTATAAACGGATAAATTGATTGCTGACATTCGTTATTTTACAATTAATCGTTATCGTTATCGAATCTGAAATGATTAATCTATATTTAGTTTTTTATAGTCATTTATCAATACAATCAATATTAAAAAAGAACGATCTGTGAATATATCTCTATCTAAGCCTTTATTTATCTATACCTATGTTTCGATAACATATCGATAATCGCTGCCTTTGCTTATATCAATCTCTTGATAATGACTTTTTTCGATAAGAACAAATTGAGAATTTAACTCTATCCACTTGTTATATATAAAACTACTGTTTTTCCTATTACATATCGGTAAGTTCGTTTTGAATATGTTTTATTTTTCTATGATAGCAAAAAAATGTTAATATTTGAGTATATGTGTATTTGCATTTACTTCGCTACAGTTACATTTATATTAATGATTTTGCAATACCGATATCTTATCGATAAATCGAAAAGCATTTTATATCAATTTATTTATTCGATAGCAGTGCAAAACATTTCCTTATTATCGCACAATTTGATATACCTCTTGATATTAATAATAATATTTCTTCTTAACATATCGATACATTTTAAGATATGTCTGCTATATGTCTTGCATCCTTGTTTATGCTTTGATATAGGTTTTCACTTAACTTTTCGATAAGGTTATAAACATATATTATAATTTATTTATACAATTTTCATATTAATAATTTTTCAGTTTGCATCTAGTGATAAATTCTGTTTGTTCGCAGCTTTGACGCTCTCGCCCACTGTGCGTCGACGCCACAGCAAAATGCTTAAATGCTTTGGCTTCATTAGGCGATTAACGCTGCAGCCGCCGTTGCCATCGACGTCGACGTCGCTGTCGCAGGGGCGTTTCACTTCCATTGGACCAGCCGACGCGCTGCTCACTTAATACGCGGCGCAGCAAGTCAAGTGCGAATCATGTCAATCAGAGCGCGAGTCGCGTCACGCGTGGCCGTTATAAAAATGGGTGTGGGGAGAGAGCGAAAGACAACAAAGCAGACAGAGAGAGAGAGAGGGAGAGAGAGAGAGAGGGCGACCCGTTGCTAGATGACAAAGTGACAGGCAAATGTCAGACGTTTTGCCGAAACGTTTAAGCTGCGCCACTGCGTCGTTTGTTCACTTCACTGCGCACACACACACACACACACTCACACACACACACACACACACACACACACACACACACACACACACACACACACACACACACACACACACACACACACACACACACACACACACACACACACACACACACACACACACACATAAATGGAGCATAAGTAGTTGTCGAACTTTTTGTCCCTAAAGTGTTTGTTTTTCCATGCAGCAACAACAGAAATAAAATGTAAATTTTCACCCAATTCTCGAGATGTGTAGCTGGCACGCGTGTAATCGCCCGGAAGCGTACTCTGAAGCGCCCCCTCCCCAGCCGCTAGCGCGCTAACCCCCAAACTAACCCAACCGAACCCAATCCGACCCACTCCACCCCATGCTCAGCTCAACCCTGCGCAGGCGCCGCGGCCAAACGTGAAATATGAATGAGGAACAAATTTGAATCTGAATGTGAATTTGAATAGAGGCAGCAGCAGAAGCAATAGCAGTAGCAGAATGTGGCATAGACTACACCCTATGTAATATTACAACGGGGTTGCAACTCGAAAAAGCTTTGCAACTTGGCTGCAAAACACATGCCTCTGCCCCTCTCTACCTCCCTCTGTCCCAGTCTCTGTCTCTGGTTGTAAGTTTGCATTGACTTTTGCAACATTGAATACGCCTCGATGAGGCAGCATGACCAGCTGCTGGGCACGCGCAACGCGCTAGCCAACTGTCATGGCATAGAGTCGCACATAAAGTTGCAACGTCATTGTTGCACATGAAGTGTGAGTGTGTGCGCGTGTGACTTTTGGTGTGGCAACAACTGCCCACTCATCAAGAAGGACAGCCTCTGGCTTCTGCTCGGCAGCTGACGTGGCAACGCACAAACACATACACACGACGTGCAACGTGCAACGTGCAACGTGCAACGCGCTACGTGCTACGTGCAACGGCCACTAAGCTAATTAGCTAAACGCGCTGAAAATTTGCAAAGCGCCGCCGGCAGCGCAGCGGTTGCCAATTGCAGCAGCAACAGCAGCCACTGTGGCAGCAACAGCAACAACGTCCTGCATGCAACCCTTTTTCACCTAGTTTTTGCCTTTGGAAAATTTGTTTATCATTAACAGATTTTTTCTGTGGCGCAGGCAGCAATGAAAATGAAAACGAAAATGAAAATGAATTATAATTACGTCGAAGCTGAAGCTGAATCTGAAGCTGAGGCTGATGCCGACGCCGATGCCGATGCTGAGCTACCCTTGCCACAATTTCACTCACTCGCATATACCCTAACAAGAAGGCATTTACATTATGTTGAGCAACAGACACGCCAGCTATAAGCCATAAGTAGAGCTATCTGAAATTATATAGATATAGATATAGATATAGATATAGATATAGATATAGATATAGATATAGATATAGATATAGATATAGATATAGATATAGATATAGATATAGATATAGATATAGATATAGATATAGATATAGATATAGATATAGATATAGATATAGATATAGATATAGATATAGATATAGATATAGATATAGATATAGATATAGATATAGATATAGATATAGATATAGATATAGATATAGATATAGATATAGATATAGATATAGATATAGATATAGATATAGATAAAGATATAGATATAGATATAGATATAGATATAGATATAGATATAGATATAGATATAGATATAGATATAGATATAGATATAGATATAGATATAGATATAGATATAGATATAGATATAGATATAGATATAGATATAGATATAGATATAGATATAGATATAGATATAGATATAGATATAGATATAGATATAGATATAGATATAGATATAGATATAGATATAGATATAGATATAGATATAGATATAGATATAGATATAGATATAGATATAGATATAGATATAGATATAGATATAGATATAGATATAGATATAGATATAGATATAGATATAGATATAGATATAGATATAGATATAGATATAGATATAGATATAGATATAGATATAGATATAGATATAGATATAGATATAGATATAGATATAGATATAGATATAGATATAGATATAGATATAGATATAGATATAGATATAGATATAGATATAGATATAGATATAGATATAGATATAGATATAGATATAGATATAGATATAGATATAGATATAGATATAGATATAGATATAGATATAGATATAGATATAGATATAGATATAGATATAGATATAGATATAGATATAGATATAGATATAGATATAGATATAGATATAGATATAGATATAGATATAGATATAGATATAGATATAGATATAGATATAGATATAGATATAGATATAGATATAGATATAGATATAGATATAGATATAGATATAGATATAGATATAGATATAGATATAGATATAGATATAGATATAGATATAGATATAGATATAGATATAGATATAGATATAGATATAGATATAGATATAGATATAGATATAGATATAGATATAGATATAGATATAGATATAGATATAGATATAGATATAGATATAGATATAGATATAGATATAGATATAGATATAGATATAGATATAGATATAGATATAGATATAGATATAGATATAGATATAGATATAGATATAGATATAGATATAGATATAGATATAGATATAGATATAGATATAGATATAGATATAGATATAGATATAGATATAGATATAGATATAGATATAGATATAGATATAGATATAGATATAGATATAGATATAGATATAGATATAGATATAGATATAGATATAGATATAGATATAGATATAGATATAGATATAGATATAGATATAGATATAGATATAGATATAGATATAGATATAGATATAGATATAGATATAGATATAGATATAGATATAGATATAGATATAGATATAGATATAGATATAGATATAGATATAGATATAGATATAGATATAGATATAGATATAGATATAGATATAGATATAGATATAGATATAGATATAGATATAGATATAGATATAGATATAGATATAGATATAGATATAGATATAGATATAGATATAGATATAGATATAGATATAGATATAGATATAGATATAGATATAGATATAGATATAGATATAGATATAGATATAGATATAGATATAGATATAGATATAGATATAGATATAGATATAGATATAGATATAGATATAGATATAGATATAGATATAGATATAGATATAGATATAGATATAGATATAGATATAGATATAGATATAGATATAGATATAGATATAGATATAGATATAGATATAGATATAGATATAGATATAGATATAGATATAGATATAGATATAGATATAGATATAGATATAGATATAGATATAGATATAGATATAGATATAGATATAGATATAGATATAGATATAGATATAGATATAGATATAGATATAGATATAGATATAGATATAGATATAGATATAGATATAGATATAGATATAGATATAGATATAGATATAGATATAGATATAGATATAGATATAGATATAGATATAGATATAGATATAGATATAGATATAGATATAGATATAGATATAGATATAGATATAGATATAGATATAGATATAGATATAGATATAGATATAGATATAGATATAGATATAGATATAGATATAGATATAGATATAGATATGATAGATATAATATTAATACTTCAAATACTGCATAATTCATGATATTATCAATGCAAATGCTATACATATTATCAATCCATATAGCTTCCTTCGATATAAGAGATATTACAGGCAGTAGATTCATATTGCAGATATTATAGATATGAACATCATAAATGAACAGATATATTTTATTTGTTGAATGGAGATAGTATTGATATTATGGGTATTATAATTGCACATACTACAGATATAATACATATAGTTATTACAAACACAGATATTACAGATATAGCCATTAGAAGTAGTGAAAATTAAGATACTATTGACAAAGGATTGATATAGATACAGACATAGATAGATAGTTGGAGGTAGATGTGGATATTATACATATAGATGCCCTAAACATAAGAGCTATCATTGATAAATGTCATGTTACATTATATTGATATATATATAATAATAAAATATATAATGCAGATAGATATTATAGATATAGTTATCATATGCATTATAGATACCAAAGATATATGTATATTGTTGATATTATATTCAAATTACAGATACTATGGCTATAGTTACTAAACAAATATATACTAAAGATTCTCTTTACATTTAAGATATTACACATATATATATAAATTAGTATTTTAAATATCTGACCTATTGTTATGAATTTTTGCCTTAAGTCGATCTCTGTGTATCTCATTTGCAGAGAGGACTCTATACCCATGCTAAGACATTAAAATTACAGTTACATATATCTGCAAATAGTTATCTATTAGAGTATAGCCATATATACATTTTATCTGACTATATATGTGATTCTTATTTATGCACATATTTATTCAGATCACTTATCAATCGTCTCTCCACCCAGAGTTAGGGTATTTACGGTGCGATCAATGAAATTGAATATGAATGAGTTTCGTACTTCGGGTGCTACGTTGCGGGGGGATTTGAATATTAATGGTTTTTTGTTGCTGTCGTTGCTGTAAGTTGTTGCCACATAGGCATGCCACACGCGGCGCTTGAGCCTGTGGATTTTGGAAATCTTTTGGCATTGTTTGCATAACATTTGGCAATTATTGCTACATCCTTGCTGACAGTCAGCCAGACGACCTGGTTGCCGGGATGCGCTTTAAGCCGGCTTAGGCCAAACAGGATGCGGAGCAGCAGCAGCAGCAGCAGCAAATGTCAACTCTTATGTGTGTGTGTGAGAGTATGGGGAGTGGGGGTTGCACAGACACTCGCTCAGTCTCGCACTCTCAGCTGGCAATCGCCTGAAGCCAAAGTTTGTGAAAGATCAAAGTAGAGGCAGTTGAGCCACTCGAGGTTAATGCAGTAGCTGGAGCAGTGGCAGTGGCAGTGGCACATTCTTGAAGGCAGTTAGCGCTAAAAGGTTCCATTGCCTGCGGCACGTTTGTCAATCGAAAGGTGTGCGCGAAGATCGCGAGTTGCCATCTGCCAAATCAACAGCTCAGTCAGTCAGTCACTCAGTCATTCAGTCAGTTGGCAATCTGTGCAACTTTCCAACTTGCCTCAGGCTGTGGCTGAAGCAGAGGCAGACTCAGAGGCACTTCCTTTGCGGCCAGCTGTTGATTAACTGCATAATGCGACTGCCAGGACTCGAGCATGTCCTTGGCATTCACTTACCTTCCGCACATTTTCATGTCTTTGTCGTCAATCATTTGCATATTCCGCGAAGCCTTTTAGAGCGAATTCAACGATATTCAAATCTCTACAAGAGGTGTTCTCTCTGTGCTCTATTAAGTCTTCTTCTATCGATTCCTAAAGTCATGCAAGCTACAGCAAAGATTTGTATACGCCTCGTACCGTTTGCTTATTCTCTTTTGTGCTGCATTCGTTTGCTTGCTGTAAATAATCTTATTTTTTGCAAATTTTATACACTTCCTTTCTCTTCTATTCTCTCTTCACTCGAACAAGAGCTGCACATAAGGAATATTTGATTTAGCTGTTAGAGCTTTGAGGCGTGAAAGCTTTTATGTAAGCTCAAGCTCTTCAGTGTTATTGGATAGAAATGTGAAATGGAAAAGAAAAGAAATTCAACATAGAAATATATATATAGACAGACTTTAATACAGATCTATATTATATATATATATATATATATATATATATATATATATATATATATATATATATATATATATATATATATATATATATATATATATATATATATAAATATATATATATATTATAGATATATAGATTATAAAATTTTCTTGACTCATCTCGAGTTGATGTGAGTGTCGCTTATAATTTTTATTGGAATATCTTTAACGCTTGGTCAGCTGTGACCAGTTTTGTACCCCCACCCCACACCGTGGCAAACACAATGTTATTTATCACATTTACAAGCAATTAATAACAATTTTTATCGATTAGACAAGAAGACAAACGGCAAAGTGAAGAATGAAAATAAAGAAAATGAACAGCGGAAATGCGAGCTAAAGAAAATTTAAATTTTCTTTCTTAAAGGGTTAAGGTGTGTCTCTGTGTGCGTGCGCGTGTGTGTGTGTGTGGGTGTGGCTGTCAGCGATAATAAAAAATTAGTTGAACGATGCGGGTGAGCACAGCTGGCAGCAAGTGCAGCCTGCAGAGCCAGAGAGGAAGAGGAATTCTGTTACCGGGAAACGTCTAGAGCCAAATATAATAAAAATAATTCAATTAACGCGCGTCCGTCCGCTCAGCGGCTAAATGGGCAACAAATTAGAGCCAAACCCACAAGAATGTGAGAGAGCCTGATGACAGGTCGACAGGGTCAGACGGCGGAGACAGTGGCAGAGGCACAGGCAGCGGCAGTCGTGTAACCTGTGCGCTTGCTATGGATTAAGCGGGTCGCTGCGGGTTTTTCACAGAAGCCCAACAATAATAATAACAACAACAACAACTTGTACCCTGTGCGAGCCACACTCAAAATGAATTACAGTGCGAAAAAAGGACGCACGTTCCGAAGGGCGTCAAAGTGTTAACAAGTGTTATGTCAAAGTCTCGATGCTCACGAAGCAACGGCTGTCGCACGAGCTAAGCTAAGGCACTAGGAAGAACGAAAGAGAGAAGGCGAGAGACACAGATCGAAGAGAGGATCACTGTTTGCCTGGCAGCTGTTGCCGCTGCGTGCCGACACACAATGGGGGCGTGGTGCGTGCTGTGCCGTCCCGTTTGATCCCGTTTGGACTACCTGCTGCTGTTTTGAGCGTACCAAGCAAAGCAAATCACTTGGTCAAGCAACAGCTACAACAACAGCAAAAACTAAAACCGCAAAACATAACGTTACGACAGCTGAAATAACCTGGCTACCAATGGCAATGCAGCTTTAACTCTCCTAAAATTAATGAGCAATTCCACTATTATGACATACGCAAACTAAGCCTGCCCGCGCTCATATACGTTTTGTATGCTATTTTTGTTGGTCGAAGCAAAATCAGGCTATAGCAAGTGCAAGCCGCACTTATATTTGCCAAGCAAGCGCACGCTCGCTCTTCTACGCTTTTTCGAAGCAAAGGCAAAAGAGAGCTACTTGTGACCTACTAAGTGCACTGACAATGTGAGCAATGTGCATGTCGAGCTTCAATGTATAAGTAAAAAAGCTGAACTTTTCACCATATAAATGAAGAGAAACCAAGGAATAATTCTGCTTTATTTGCATACTTCTATTTTTTTAGTTATACTTATACTAACAAGCATTATACACACTCATAAATCCATTGTGGATTAACACAAACCACCTTATACTCTTAGAGTTATACTTATACTTTATAGTTACACTTATACTTACACATATATATTCTACTTGTACTCATATATTCTACATATATATTCTACTTAAACTCGCACACTCTAGCTTATACTCTAATAGTTATACTTATACTTACACTCATTCTAGTTACTTTTATACAAACTCATTCCATTGGCATTTGCACACTAAACTTATAACTTTATAGCTAGACTTATACTTGCACTTTTATATTCTACTTATACTCTTTCACTCTACATCATACTCTTATAGTTATACTTATAATTACACTCATTTTAGTTACACTTATACTTACTCATTTCAAGTTGCACTCAAAGCATTGGAAATCAATTTCAGTTTGTAGCCAATCAAAAAGCTCCCACTGGAAACTGTTTACATGCTGGAATAACCTTATTAGTTATTTCCGTTAGAAACTGACACTGGAAGAGAAATTTATGAAATGCAAAAGGAAAAATAAATGTTTTGATTTACTTCGGTGTTTTATTAAAAAAATAAAAAAATATTTTAGTTAAAAAAAATAGTTCTTAAGTGTAAATAAATAAAAATTTAGATGTATGAAAAAAAATGTTTTACAAAAACTACATAACAGCAGTGCCCAAAAAAATAACTTAATTTCTAAATTATGTACAAAGCTGAAGTAAGATTAAAAAAAAAATTAATTTATAAACTTAAGAACTAAATAAGCGTCATAGTTAAGCGTTTTCCCCCGTTTGTCAGCGTTGGCTCTCTGTCTCTCTCTCTCTCACTCTATCTCTGTCACACACTCTGTCTTCGCTGTCTCTCTCTCTTTAGACGTAGATGGAGGGCAGCGCGAGTCCCACCTCGAAATAGTTGCGCGCATCCACCTTGAGGCGCTTGGGCGGCGTCTCCACGCTCACCGCTCGCACCGGCTGCATCTCTCGCCCCCGACTTCGTTTCCGTGGGCGCACGGGCGTAGGCGTGGCCAGGCAAAAGGTGTCGGAATGGTTGGGCAACTGCAGCGCCAACTGCGGCGTAGGCAGCTGGAGCAGCACGCTGTTCGACTCCGGCTCTGGCGTGGCGGGCAGCGGCAACAGAGCAAAGCTCAAATCGCTCGCCGGATCATCGCCGGGCGCATACGAGGGCGACAACATCGTCGCTTGGGTGTCCGGCTGCTGCTGCGGCTGCTGCTGCTGCTTGAGCAGCGTGCGCCGGCGCAGATTAAAGGACTTGCGCGGCTTCTTCTTCTGGCTGCTGGGATCCGCCTTGCAGGCCGAGTCGAGGATCGCGTCGATCAGCCTGTCCAGCGTCTGGTCGCCCATGTTGGTCGAGGGCTGTGGCGTCACTGGACGTGGCGCGGCCTGCACTTGGACACGCGTTGGCTTAGCTGGCTGCTCCACTGGCTGCTCCATGGTGGCCAGAAAGTCGGCCTCCAGCTTGCGTTTCTTCAGCTGCTCCATGTAGCGCGGCTGCTCCAGAAACGGATCGAGCGGCAGCAGACCGCGCAGCGCCAAGTGCTGTCCGCTGGGCAGGCTGGGCGAGTACTCCTCCTCGTAACGTGGCAATGTGGTTGCATAGCGCACGGACTGCACCACCCGACGTCCATGCTGTTGCTGCTGCTGCTGCTGCTCCGACGCCAACTCCGGCGTTATGTTGCGTATGTCGCTAAGTGGCGCCAGCACGAGCGGACTGTTGCGCAGCCGAGCCAATGGCTGCGGCGTTGAGCTGTTGTAGCCCACACTCGGCACGTTCTCCTTGTTGGCAATCGTGGCCCGTCGCTGTCGACGCTGACGTCGAGCCGCTCGCAGCTCCGGCGCAGGCAGCTCGTGCAGTCGCTGTGTCGATGCTGTCCACTTGAGCATGTCGCTAGCTTATTATTTATGTGTGTGTGTGTGTGTGTGTGTGTGTGTGCTCCTCGATCTATGTTCAGAACTCTCTGCTCTGCTCTGCTCTGCACTCTGCTCTTCTCCTTACGGCGTTCGCTGACAAACTGAATCGGTTCGGGGTAGCGGGCTGCCTTTTATACTCGGCTAAGGCCAGGCGCTAGGGGTTGTTGCGCAAGCGCACCCCACACCCCGTGGCGAGCAACACGCAATCCATAGTACTCACTCTCTCACATCTTTCACTTCTCTCTCTCTCTCTCTCAGCTAAGCTCTCTTCCCGTCGCTCTCAATTCATACTTAAGCCTAGCCAAAGCTCCACTTTCAAGATGTGCTTTAGCACAATCTCTCTCTATCTCTCTTTCTCTGAACCTCTCTCTGTCTCTCTTTTTCTCTATCTCTATTTCTTTCTCTTTCTATCTCTCTGTATCTCTCTCCCTCTCGCTTCTCTCCCTCTATCTCTCTCTCTCTCTCTCTTTCTCACTCTTCTCTCTCTCTCTCTCTCTTTCTCTTTTTATCAACGTCTCTATCCCACTCTCTCTTTCTCTCAACTTCGCTCTCTTCCAATCTCTTGTTCTGTTCCTTTCTGTGTCCTATTTTTAATGTCTCATCATTCTCTCCAACTATCTCTCTATCTCTCTTCCTTCTCTCTCTTTCGCTACTTATCTTAGTCTTTCATTCTTCCTCTCTCCCTTCTATGTGTCTCTTTCTAAGTCTCTCTATCTCTACATTTCTATCTATCTCTATCACCATCTCTTTCTCTTGCTATCTATATATATCTCTCTTTCTCTCCGATTTATCACTTTTTCTCTTCCATTGCTTCTGTCCTTATCTCTCTCTCTCTCTCTCTTTCTCTCTCTCTCTTTCTCTCTCTCTCTTTCTCTCTCTCTCTCTCTTTCTCTTTCTATCTCTCTCTCTTTCTCTCCCTCTCTCTCTCTCTTTCTCTCTTTCTCTGCTTCTTTCAGGAAGCTTCAAGTGGAGTTTGGATCAATATCACAATTTTGTATTCTCTCATCGTCCATAAACCTAGTCTTATATTATTTCCCACAGGACGCAATCTACGTCCCACGGCACGCCCAAATGAGGTCTAGATCTCTATCGGCAATCTCTTAGTTATTAAATTTGCTTTTGCCCTCAAGGAAGTGATCGTCATTGTGGCTGTAGTTGCGTTTCCTAGCCTGCCTTAGCCCTGGCCCTACCCCTGACGGCTACCCCCATCTCTGGCCAATTTGAATGTCGCTTAGGGGTCGACTGGCTGGCTGACTTCGTAGCAACAGGCTCTGCTGTTGACACTTGCTAGCCAAGCAAGGCCAGGTCGGTTAATTAGTCCGGCTCACAGGTTGCACAACTTCCTGTCTCTCTCCTCCATCTCTCCAGTCGGCTTTATCAAGCATTAATTGCGGCTCTTTAGCGACCACTAAAACAGATACTTTAATTGAAATTTGAAATTGAAAATGTGTGCAACTTCCGCAGGAAACATTTGGAAAACGTTACGAGCGTTGAGTAGGTGCTGATCCTGCACATTAGTCGTCCTGCCATATGGCCAACTGGCCTCAGAAGAGTTTCGCTTCTGCAGGACACCTTTGCCCGGATTCCAGCTTTAGTCACAGCTAATCCAGAGATTACGATCTCGCACATTCCTCAACTGTGCGGATCACCGTGCTCAGCAGGGCTACTGCTAGTACTACTAAGCTCTGGCGATCGGTTGACTGTTAATTATTGATGATCTTGTTCAGAGCTGCCCCCATGTCCAGCAGCTCGGATCATACGAGTCAAGCTGCCATCAGCCAGCTGCTAATATGATTTATCTGTAAACCCTTTTTGACTGATCTTACAGAGCCCTTTATGATCTATTAGAATGTCCTATATTTTCCGATCGCCTTAAAGATGAATCTAACACGATCACCATCTGTTCATTTATACTGAACTCGATTCTATAATTCCATTAAATTAGTAACATCAATAATGAGTTGGACATGACTTCGACCCTGTGATCATATCCGATCTGTGATCATGACGAGCCCAAACACTAACTTAGCGATCTTTAAACTCAAAATTCTAATATATATAAATATATAGCTAAGTAACTGATCGTTTCCAAGCTATATCAGTCTCAAAGGATTGTGTTGCCACTCTCTTGAAATAGCTTTCGATATATATTGGCTACGGCTAGAAGATTATCAGAGTATTACAAGGCTTAAAATAGTTGGAATTCACTTTTGCTTTCTCTCGTTGTTCTCTCTCTCTCTCTCTCTCTCTCTCACACTCTCTCTCTCTAAAGAGCCATCTATTTGCACTTAGATACATTTTAGCGTGTTGAAAAATTGTTTCTGGCCGCTTCCCAATTATCGCTGGCATGGCCCATAAATCTCGCCTCGTCCTTTCTCACATCTTTCTCTGCGGTGAAAGTTGCTTTTTTGTTTGCTTTTACAGCCATTCAACGATCATTTGCGAAACCGTGCAACAATGGGGTAAGGGTAAATTAATTGAATGCTTTAACTGGCAAAAAAAAAATCTCAACTTTTCAACTCTTTTTTGGTTAAATTTCGGATTTTTTTGCACACGAAAAAAGGGTTTCGCATATTGGTTTTTTCTTTCGTCTTTTCTTCCTTTTTTGCCTCGCATTTGAGCAGCCCTTCGCGGCTGGCTCTGGCTTTCTTTGCGTTTCTTTCGGTTCCTTTGGTTTTCTGTTTCGCTGTTTACATAGCCACACAAAAGGATTAAATGGGATTTTAAAGCAATTGCATTTAACGGTCTATATACACATATGAGTGTGTGTGTGTGTGTGTGTGTATGCCCATAAGGAACTGTTGATTAATATGATTTAACGAGGATCCTTCTAACTGGGCGTGTCCTGTCTCTGTGGCTGTCATTCAGGACGGCCTGCTTGAAAAATTATCATAAGCCGCACATTTTCTGCGGTTTACACCAAAAAAAACACACGCATAAGTAGAACCACTCAAAATCAATTTACATTATTCACGTGCGACAATTGAGTTTCTTCGTTCCATTTTTTTCCTTTTTTATGTGCTCAACGATTTAACGCTTAATTAACGAGCCGGCACACAATCCGAAGAGCGTGAGCAAAAACATCAAGCATCCCCCTCTCCTCGCCTATCTCTGTCCAGGCCAGTTGACGATCGCTATGCAAATTGCCTGCAGTTTTTTTTCGCTCTCTTTTCCATTTTTTTGTTATTTCACACACTTTTGCTCTCTCGCTTGCACGCTGCGCTTGCTTGTGCGCTGAAGAGCGTCACAAAGAGCCACTTGACTTTCACTCTTTGGCTTTGACTTTGCCTTTTGCATTTCCCTCTTTTACTCGTTACCGTTGGTCCCCCACAAAACAGTCCGATTTGATTTGCATGCATGTTCAATGGCCTGTGGCAAATACTTCGGCACTTTGACGCATAAACTTTGCGCCTTGCCTTCTGTCTCTGTCGCTCCTATTGGCAGTCGCATCGGGCAAATCGCATTTGCAAATCGCATTTGCAATCACCGATTGCTCTGTTTTCTCTCCTACCATTTAATCCGACCGCTCTTTGCATACAAGCGCAGCCCTTTTTTATGTGCGTGCGTGCGTGTTTTATTATTGTGTTGCGCTCCGTTTGAATTTGATTAATGTGTTGGCTTTGCATTGTATGCGAAATTTATCGATATTTGATTTGCTGCGCCGGCAAAGAAGCAACAAAAACTAAGCAAAGGGAAAAGTGTATCAAAAGTGTTTGTCGCGCGGCTTTGTTTGCGTTTTGCATAAGTGTTACTTCCAATAAACATATGAGCACATACACACGCATATTGATGTTCATATGGAGATGTGTGTACCCATGTAAACACGATTGGAACTTCATTAAGCGATTAAGAGCGTCGATTGCAATGTAAATAAGAGAAATCTTATGAGTTAGTCTTAATATAAGAGAGGCTCTAAGTGTAAAGCAAATATAAATACTGTCAACTGGTTGACTATAATTTGTAGAATCTGTGTAATTATTACTATTAAAAATGATAAAGGAATTTCCCAATTTTAACATCGTAATATTTTCATTTTTATTTTAAGTTATACCGAAAAAAGAATAGACTAGTCAAATCATGTTATAGCTTCCAATAAAACCAACCAATAATTCCGTTAACTTCGCTGATTTCCAGCCAACTCCCTGCTCTCAACTCCAAGAACCCTAAGAAGATGAAGAGCTCGCATCCAAAACAAACGCCTACAGGGGCGACCAATTCCAGATATTGCAGACATGCCCATGAGTTGGCAAAAATAAATGTGTGTAAGGAAGAGAAACTAAAATTGAATAAATAATCAAAAAGGATGAGAGCGGCTCTCGAGCCGGAGCCCAAAGCAAATGTCATGTTTATGCTCATAACTTTAATGCTCAAAAGTCGACCAACTGTCAACTGTCAAATACGAGACAATTTCAAACAAAACGCAATCTTGTGCAGAGTGCAGAGTGAGCGAGCAAGAGAGCGAATGACGAAAGTAGAGGCTGGGACGACGGCTTAGTGGTATTGAGTGTGACCCTGAAAAAGCAAGGCTGCAAAAACTGGAACATGCCAAAAAAAAAAGAATTGCAATAAGGATGCGAAAGATGCGCAACGAAAAACGAAAAAGCCGAGGCAGGCAGACAAGACAAAACAATAGACGGCGTAATGAAGAGCACACATACAAGCACATACACACGCGCACGCAAAGACACAACGGGAGAGCAAACGCAAAACACAAACACAGCAACACAGACAGAGACGCAGACAAACTCACACACACACACACAGTGAACGATAGACTGAGACGTCGAACATGAGGAAGTAAAATACAACAATGCAAGCGAATGAGGCAAAGGATGCGGCTGACTGACGTGCCGCAGAGAGGGTGAAGCAAGAATTGCACAAGACGAGGCAGAAATTATGGCAAATAATTTAGAGCAGAAATTGTCGGCTGGCAAACAATTGAAAGGGATCCTTCTTGATCATTCTGATGCTGCAATCGATTGCCCAACCATTTACCGTTCCCTACTCTACATTGCTTTATCTACGCTCTGTCCGTCTGTGTGAGGCTGCGTCTGTGTCTGTCCCTCTGTTCGTTTGTCATTTTGTCCTGCCCACAAAGCGCCTGAAGTTGCATCCTGCTTCCTTTTTTTTCGCCAATATCTTTACGATGTTTGCGCTGCCTGCCTTTGCCATAAATTTGCAACAATTAAAAATAATGTTAATTAAAATTTATGTGCGACACTTTTTGCACTTGGATTGCGACCAGCCCATCGAACATGTGTAAAAAACGGCACTCAGAATTTGTCTGTCTGTATGTGCGTGTGAGCCAGCCCCGTCTAATTGCTGGGAGTGGCCGATTGGCATTGAATGCCCAACCACTTGAAGCGTTAAGATCTTTGATCTCTCCATTTCATAGATCCCCACAGTCGCTGTGACAGCGATCTGTGTGTAGCTAAATTTCGCTCTCTCTCTCTCTCCCTTTCATTGTGTTGTTTACATTATTATTTGTGTGTAAAAGCTTTAAGAGCGCTCAAGACGTCTTATAAAATGCTGATAGTATACTAATATTAGCTCTCTTCTCTCTCTTTTGAAAGCGAGTTCGTTGAAAAGTATGCAACTGAAATCATAAGGAGAACTACTTAAATTATAAGAGTGCAATGTGAAGCCCAAGGCAAATCACTCTTATATAGTCTTAAGTCAAAACCAACTTACGATTTTTATGTATTAAGAGAGAAGAAGAGAGTAACATAATTGGAACTTCTTATGAGTTTTTATATATTATCTACGCTCATATCCTATCTTAGCAAACTCTAGAGAAAACTGCTTGCCACCCAAGCTTTGGAGAACCTGCTGTTTTATCTGAAGCCGCATCGTTAGTTCTTTTCATAAAACGGCGCCTACTTTGCATATGCCACAAGCAACTGAGGCGCCTTCAATTTTATGATGCTCCCCGCAGTCTGCAGTTCGCAGTCTGCTCGACCACGCCGACAGAGCAGACATTCCAGGCTCTTCACACGAACAATAGGTCCTGTCAGTTGCTGCTGATGCGTGCCTGATGCCCGTAGCGGAGATTTATTGGCCTGCTCTCAATCTTGTTCCACGTTCCACGCTGTGTCCCAACTGAGAAGCGTGAAAGTGGCCGTTGGCCGCTGGCCGGTTTCCTCTTGTGTGTATGCGTGCTCGGCATAACAAAGAATCCATCGGAGCGTCCACTTCTAATGCAAGATCATGCCAATTTTCTTGCAGAATTTTGGACCATGTCCATGTCACTAAATTAGAGCGCAAGGGCGCAGCCGCTGACTGTGGTGGTGGTGGTGGTGCTGCCAGTGCTAACGCTAGGCAGCTGCTGCGCCAATAACTGACCGACTGCCTTCCAAGCTGCTCGCTCGAGATTAGGCATTGCATTATCCTTTTACCTAACGCCAGGACCCAGCTGAGCTGAGCTGGGCTGAGCTGAGCTCTGACCGAGGGAGACAGGGAGCTACTGCTTGATCTTGGACAGGGCTTAGCACGCTACCAAATTTTTAAACACTGAGACATACACTGGACACACAAACCAATTAGGGGACAGCGTCTAAGGAAGACAAGAAAAGTAGGCACGCCAAGGAGGGCAGCGGAAGAGTCGCGCAGGGTGATCAGCCAGCTATGACCCTGAGAAAGTTGTGGCTGGCGAACTTAACCGCAATCATTACCCACACACACACACACACACACAGAGAGAGAGGAGAAGACACACATAGACGCCCACAAGCCGAGTTGAGGATGTGTCGTGTCCTGTGCCGCACGTCTAATTGTCGGAAGTGCAACTACTTAGAGTCTGCCTGCCCTCGGGCTACGCGCTTCGCTGCGTCGCGTCTTTAAGTCTTCAAGTGCGCAAGTGTTCAGGTTCGAACCGAGTTGCACAGCTACACCTTAAGTTAATTGCCACACTTAGTCGTGATAAGGCGGTTGCGATAAGGCGCTAAGGCGATAGGGCTTGCTAGGCGCAAGGTAACAGGACCAGCAGCTGTCCTGCAGCCGATGCGTGTTGCGTGCAGCGTCTTAGGCGACTTAGCTAAGATTTGGCATTGTCTGTGCTGCTTGTAAACCCCTTTTCCAACAATCCTTCGCTGCTTCCTATGTTGTTCTAGGCCCTAACAGGACTTAGCTCATATTTTTACGCCTTACGTAAGCCACAATTGAGCTGTCATCAAAATATTTGATGCTACTTCTCTCCCAGCCTATGCTAATTTCTATCTGTCTCTCTCTATATATATTTAGTTATGGGATGCATGCATATCCTTACAAATATTTTCATGTCTCGAGTCAAAACAGAGTTCGGCTTATAGGACTAACCCTTTAGATTTATGAATCGGAATCATTTGTTGCCTTTCGATTTCTCATTTTTCATCTTCATTTTTTTGCTTATGCAAATTTTGCTAGGGGTAAGGGCTGTCCCGGCCCCGGTCCCAGTCACGGTCACGGTCACAGTCACGGTCACCATCACCGACACAGTCACTGGCAGTCAGTCAGTCCGTCAATCAGAGCTGTTCAGGTAAGTCCATTAAGGTGTTACATGGCAACAATCCTTGTCGAGTAATTACGGGCTTGTTAGCTATGGTTGCAACAACATTTCTTTCGCCTTCTTTCCCTCGTCGGGTGCCGTCGGGTGGCTTTGTACGTGGGAAACGTTTTTTACCATTCAGGCCTTGTCCCTGAACATCATTTATGAGTGTTTGCACGTAAACAAAAGGATCAGCGGATCATTGGATCAGCAGACTGAAATCGACAAAAATGCTAAATAAAAGATCAGTTGTCAATCAAGGCGCAACACATTTCCATATTTCCATATCGACCCTCATATTGCATGGCTAATTACTTTATTCGTTACATCCTCTCCTCTGCCCTCCTTGACTGTCCTGTCCTGTCCTGTCCCGTCCTCGACCATCCCATATAGAAGAACAACTCTCCTGTCTCGCATAATTTGAATTTAATATACTTTTAATGGGCCCATTGGGAGATCCTACAAATGTTAGATTAAAACTCTTCAATTAGTTTAACGCCAAAGACATTTAGATACACAAAGATACGGCGAGGAACTCCCTAATTACACCTAAGACTAAACATTTGATTATGAGTTTCCCCTCTCTAGGTTCGACTTTTTTTCTTTTCAAATAATTTGTGCTATTTTCTCTAGGCAATGTCTAGTGAGTAAGGCTCCATATGCAAATTTTACTGCTAAAATAGGAACTAACAAAGTTTGATTTGCATTTCACGCTCTTTTTAACTGTCTGAACTAGATTTTAATCAAGGATTCAATTGTTTTGACTAAGAATGGAGCCTGCACAACATGTGAGAACAGTCACAAATGGAAATTCTAACTTGCAGCTATGAAAATTCCTAGCAATTAGAAGATCTTGGTAAAAGAAGTTGCAGTCTAAAAAACTTCTTAGACATGAAAACTTCTAGAAATAAAAACTTCTTAAATCAGATTTATTAGAGGTAAAAGCTTCAAGCAGAAAGCTCTTTCTCAGATGCAGAATTCCAAAACATGTAAATTCTAGGTATTATAACTTCAAACTGAGAACACTTGCAGAATAAAGAACTTACTGAAAACTGAATTTATTGAAAAGCGAATTTCTAGAAATGGGAACTTCTGGCTAAAGAAAGTTCCACAAAGAAAACTTAAATATTCTAAAACAAAGATGAGCTTCAGTGAGCTTTAAGTCTTAAGAAATTCTGCAGTTACAAAAAACTTGCAAAAGAAAAGTTCTATAGAAACGAAAGTTGCCATGGGGAAATGTAAGCTTAAGATAGCAGAGCTTTTAAGATAATGAACTTCTTATATTAGGAGCTTTCAGACACAGCAAACTTTTTTGAATGGAAATGAGAATTTCTAGTAAAATAAGTTGTTGAAAAGGTAGATGCAGCTCAGAATGGTTTAGAGCTGAATAGAAATTGTTAAAGATGGAAATACAAACTGAACTAAGGCAAAGCTTGAGGTGGAAATTCCATTTCAAATCTAAAAATTTCAAACTCAGACTTCGACTTTGAAAACTACAGACCAAAGTTTGAAATAAAGAACAGTTCGAAGAGGACCACGATAAAAGGAAGCAACTAACTACCCCTAGACCAGAGCGGGTCAGCAGAGACCTAGTGCAAAGCACCTAATTAGTAGATATCGCTTAAAAAACGATAGAACGAGTCCATTCGAAATGGGAATCTAATCGATCGAGGCACGTGCAGCAAATGGGAAATTAAGAAATTACGAACGGAGGGTGAGGGCGAGGGGTTGGGGGTGGTGGTGGTGGTGGTGGTGGAGTAGCAATTAAAATGTTTACCAATCGCAAAAGCGAAGAAGAGGACCTTAACCATAAACTGTCGCAGTATCAATAACAGGACAACTGGACAGCAGCAGGACAATCAATTGCAATAGGCAGGGGTGGGAGCAGCGAGAGGCAGCGAGAGCGTAGCGTCAGCTGGACAGCATAATAGCAGCAGATCGCCGTGTAGAACAATTTAATGCAATTAGTGCGATATGCGACGACGGACGGACGGACGGACGGACTACTACACAGATAGGAACATGCAGAGACGACACCGAACCAGATCGAGCTATAGACAGCTATAGATATATATATAATTACGTAATTACATGGCGAGCGATATGCAACGCGTGTCAAGGGTTCGATGTGGGTGCAACAGCAGCAGCAACATGCCACATGCCTGTCAGCTTCATTTGCAGCATGTCACACACACGCACGCATACAAATACATATATATATATGTACATATATATAGGTATGTTTGTGTTGAATCATCTACTCTCTGCTGATTAATGATATTAGCTAATCCCATTAGCCGTTGCCTTGGCCCCATGCAAAATCAAATGCAATCAACCGCAATAATCGCGCACGTGAAAAAAAAGAAATGAAAATGGAAAATGGAAAAAAAATTGCAAATTCGGAAAATAGAAGCAAAAAAAAACATTAGCAGCTAATGCGGCTAGGAATTTAAACCACCACCAAAACGCCCCAAGCTAATCGCACTTTTTCCCATATGTGGAGAGGGAGAGAGGGAGAGGCAGAGGCTATATGGCGATGACGATGTGTTAATTTCATTTGATTGACATGTGTCCATGCGGCTGCTGCTCTGTTTAAAGTTAAGAAAACTCAAAAACAAAAGGAAAACAGCAGCGAAAAAGGAAAATAAAAATGAAGAAATCAAATTTTTGAGGCACGGGTCCCATGTGACGAATGTCATGTTCAAATCTCAGCCTTATCAACATATGTTGTCTCCCCCACCCCCTTGCCCTACCATCCCATGCCACACCATTCCCATTCCCATTCCCATTCCCATTGACATTCCGATCTGGCTCAGTCCTGCGCTTGTTACGGCGACAGTTTTGCCGTCTTCTTGTTTTTTGTCCGGATGACATCGAGCGGACATGTAACTGTCATGGATAATGCCCCGAACATGCACACATATTTGAGGCTATCATCAAAAAACTGTCCCGATCAATGCCTAACGAGAAAAACAAACAAACCGGAACAGCGATCGCTCTCATATGGAAATTCCTTCGTTTTCAACACAATCGAAACATTTTTGAAACTGAAACTAAAAGTTGCTCTGAAGCTACTTGACTCTGCTTCTTAGCCATACATCAGCTCTGTTAATATAACTTGGCAAAAGTTCTTATGGATATCGAGTATTTATTTTGGATTCTCTTTCATTTCGACTTCATCTTGAGATCTTTAAAACTTCTCTCTTATTTCTAGTTCATCTTCTGCTTAGATTAAGTTTCTTTGAAGTGTCTCTCTCTCCCTCTCTCTCTTTCTCTCTCTATCTCTACAGTTCATTTCCTTGTATTTAATTTCAAGTTAATCCTAAGATGTTATTTCTAGATCATCCTCAGCTTATGCTTATTTTCTTTTATGTAGATTTCTCATTTCTAGCACATCTAAATCTTATGCAAAGTTTCTCTCTCATTTATATTTCTTTCTTATCTTATTACTTAACACTTTCAAGTTTCTCCCGTCTCTAGTTCTTTAAAGATTCTCTCTCATTTCTGGCTCATCTTCAGCATACTCAATTCTTCAAAGCTTTTCTCTTTTCTAGTTCATCTTCAGCTCACGTAACTCCTAAAAGTTTCTCTCTCCCTCATTTCTAGTTGCAAAGTTTAAATAACTCAGCAAAGTTTCTTCCTCATTCCATTTCTTTACATAAATTCTAATGATTTTCTTTTCTCTCTTGCATTTCTTTTGCTTCTTAAGGTAAAGTAGTTTATAAAAGTAGTTCACTACAGTAAGTAATAAATTGAAATATTTCAACTGCTCCAAGTTGCTCGTATAACTGTCTCTATTATGCTATTGCAACATGGTACAGTGATTGAGCTCTCTTATTTTTTTTCTTATTTATTTATAACTGTATTGCCAGTGCTAGCTCCTCTTCAGCTTACCTAATTCTTCAAGGGTTTCTCTCATTTAATTACTTTATTGAAATTCTTTCGTGTATTGGTTCTTTAAGCTTCTTCAGTGGTTCGCTCAAGTTTCTCTTTTTGTTTCAATTTGTTTTTAAGGTTTTCTATTATTATAAATTGCATTTGAAAGAGATTTTGCACTTGATCGCTGCTTCTTAAGCTTTAACATCTCTATAAGGTTCTCTCTTATGTGTATAAGGCTTAGTTCTCCCTTTCGCTACTCTCTTACTTCTTGTTCTTAAGTCTTAGTCGCTGTTTAAAGAAAGAAACTTTTATATATTATATTATTATGCTCTAAGTTTCTCTTTAATTTGTAAGGTTTCTTTCTCATACCAGTCTCCTTAGGCTTAAGCAGCGACTCAAAGTTTCTCTCATATCTGTGGTTCGTAAGTTGACAAACTCCTTTAAAGTTTCTCCCACATTTAAAAGTTCTTCAAGTTATCTTGAATAACTTCTTAAGGTTTCTCTCTCCATAAATAACATATGCCATTTCCAGATAATATCCCAGCCAAAAGTGATATGCTGAAGGGTTTGCCTTAGAGGCCCTCTAGACCCCCCTCGACCTCTCCCTAACTCTCTTTCTCTGAATGCTCAATCTGTCGGATCGGTCATGAAATCTGTAATTTAAGATGTGCGCGCTTCATGAGACGTTTAAAGTTCGTGAATTGTGAAAATTACTCGATTCGATATGCGCGAAAATTGTGCAGCGAAGCCAGCAAATATTTTGCATGGCTCAATCTTTGATTGCCATTTGGACTGAGCGGGTCCTGCACCCTATCACTCTCTCTCTCTCTCTCTCTTCCGCTCTCTGTCTGCCTGGTCGGTCTCCTTACCCCCTTCGAGCAAGTTGTGACAGGACGAAAGGTAGCGAAATGCGCTGCATTTTAATCGCTCGTCCTGGCCCAAAATGAGAAAAGAGGCTGCTCCTTTTGCAGCCTTTCCTCGCCGTCGTGTCATAAGTGTGTGAAAAATTGATAGACTTGTCATGAGCCGGCCCAGGTGGGGTGGGTTAGACGACAGTCGCCGCGTCACCGCGTCACCACGTCGCCCGACGTCTCGTCCTGTCCGCCTCTTTGTATGCCAGCGCACATAAAGTTGCATAAATGTCAGCCGACTGTCATGACAACCTCTTGTAAACGCCCCATAATTTTTATTATTAATGGCATCAACGCATTATTATCGAACACCCAATGGCCCATCAATATTTTTAGCGCTCACTGAGTGCTCTTTCGTTGTGCGCGCCTTGAAGAGTTCTCGTCATTGGGCGAGTCAACTGCTCGACTCTTGCCTTTCGGTTCTCGCCTCGAGTTCGAATTCCTGCTTAAGTTGAAATTGCCAAAATATTCACATTGACCTTGGCTGCTTCGAGATGCCATAGCAAAGCTCTAGTGGCCATCGAGACATGCCCTTGGCTAGCAACGCGTGGGCTGCCAAGGCTTAAGCTGAGTTGAATCGAATTGAAACTTAAGAAAATCCAACCGATCTGCTTTAAGCTCAATTTCCCAACAATTCACGAGCTTTGTGAGTATTTGGCTTAGCTCAACTTAGCTGAATCGACTTCAAAAAAAATCATTTTTTAAAGAGATTTTATTTAGTTGATTGCATTGACTGTGAGCCAGCTTGGGATTCCCCTGCGGTCCAGAGGTCTAGTGTTGACTCTTATATATATATACTACTATATTCACTGGAAAGGAGTCCACGGTCCACTTTGCTTAGCTTGAATTTTGTTGTCTGCGCTGCAGAGCTCCATAGAGATATTTCCTTGGTTTCACAGATAGTTTACGTCTCTAATCATCCAGTCTAGTTGAACTCATTCAAATTGGCAATTCAGGGTATAATGGTTTTCTGAAAATGTATATAGCACGCAGAAGTAGGCGTGGCCCCGACATGATTGTTATATAAACTCTGCACAGGGCTCAGGGCATCTCCAAGTCGAGTCTAGGCTAAAACACTTTTACATATATTTTGCACACATGAATCGTCTATCACGAGGAACGCCAAGATATTTAGAATTGGGGGTGCCAGTGACACATGCGGACAATCTGCTTTGCTAGTGACAAAGGTGGTGTGTAGCGACTCTTGATGGTAGTGCAACAGCTAAGGAATGCAGCTATGCCTACACTAAAAGGCATTGCCTACTTTTGGGCATTGCTGAAAATGCTTAGAAATAATAAAAGTATTGCATACTTTTCAGAGCATGCGAAAATGTTGAGCCGCACAAAAAACGTTGCGTGCTTTTTGGGGCTAATGCAGAGTGAACTATAAATGTAACCTTGACGCAGGCAATGCCATTTGGAAGACTGTATCAGAACATACAGGGTGTGTATTAATATATAGCATGTAGATGCATATGTTCTAACTGGGCAATTTATCTTTATACATATATGTAGACACACAACTAAAGAGCCCACCTGGCCGTTACTAGTGAAATAACAAATACAGATTATACAATAACGTATATTAACGTCAAATGAGCCTTGCATCCAGTATTGTGACTCATCATGTCTACAAGACGTTCATCGTGCCGTCAAAGAACAGCAAGTCCTATGTGCCGATTGCTGGGAATCACACCGAATTGTGCCACGACTAAGCCTCCCTCAGTTTAAGGTTACTTTGGAATGCAGAGGCAAACACATCCGATGCGAATGCCCTTATTGAGAAGCTTCCAGCAACGTCAGCCACATTCACAGGCCACCAATTCGCCTTGGGTCCCGTGCAGCGATGGCCACTGGCATCACTTCGTGTAGCTTGTGTTCAGCTATTCGTTTTCCATTCCAGAGCATGCACGTCGTCAGGTGGCTGCCGTTGGCTGGTGCAAAACTAATCCTGAGCAGAAAAGAAAACGGCTTTAGCTTAAATCAAATATATAATGCTATATAGTTTTAACTGCCTTGTATAATTTCTTTTCAGTTATAGCTTGATCTTTCGCTTTTTAGTTCATTTTTGACAATTTGACTTGATGGAGGAATATATAATATATACTTCTATACAGAGGTATTAAATTATCCATTTTTTTTCCAAGTATTTATATTCTGTAGTTTCCCGTTAAGTGACTGGACTTCATAAAAAGTCAAGATACCAAATTAATTCTAATGTTCCCTATGAAATATCTTTTGCTGGACTTTTCGCCCTTTATATTAGTTAAGAATCTGGAGGCAAACAGAAAAAGAATTGTTTAAAGCTATAATTTTTTTTGTTTCGCAAACATTTGTCTTAAGCTTAACTGTTATTCAAGTGCTGCAAGTCGATCTGTAATCTACATTATATAATTTTTTTGGCTGTTATATAATCAGTTTCTTACACTTTTCGCTGCTTTGCTTTGCTTTCTTATCCCAGCTAAGTAGCTAAGTAGCATGTCCCATCTCTTATCTCCTTTTATGTATCTATCTATCTCAGTCTGAATGCTATCTCTTCTCATGTATCTCAATATCTGTATCTCTATAGCTCTTACTCTATCACCCTCCATTTGCCATCACTCGCTCTCTCTCTTTTATTATGTATTCCATCTCTTCTAATGTATACGCCTATATCTCCTTAACTATCTCTCATTCTCTTCTTCTTTGTCTGCCATCTCTTTGTATGTCTCTTTTTCTCTGATGTCATATTTTTCTATGTAATCTTTTCTCATGTATCTCCCTTTCTATGTCTCTATCCATACATCTTTCTTTCCATCTCTCTATCAGCTTCCATCTGCCATCTCTTTCTATATCTCCCTTACTTTTAGTCTGTCTTCAATCTCAATCTCTTCTAATGTATATCCTTACATATCTGTGTACCTCATTATCTTTATATCTCTCTCTTTCCATATGTCAATGTCTCCATCACTTTCTATTCTATCTGTTACTCCCTTTGCTTTCTCTTGTCATCTATCTCCCGACCCCTATATACCTGTATCTTCTCTTTCTCTGTGTACTCTCTATCTCCATCGCTTCCGCTAATTCAAGCAAAATAAGGCCCATCCAAAAAATACAAAATGTTTTTTAGCAAAAAAATTATTTTTAATATTCATATTTGATGTTTTTTGTTTTTTGTTCTCTGATTTGTCTTTAAACTAAACCGTTTGATTTTCCTTCTCACTCTCTTCACTTGTCGCTCTTCCCCCTTCGCTGTCTTCCATCTCGCACAGTTCCCTTCCTATCTGGTATTTACAATATTGAGTTAACATATCATTAGTTAGTTATAGACTACACAATAAATGGATTAAAATACATAAATAGGTGTTTAAATCTCTTAAAAAATAAAAAAAAACTGATTTAAATAATATTATATTAGAGTGTAAGCACGACAGGCCGATGCTTGCAGTGGACTCTCCCCGCCAACATATGATATAGGCTATATATACACACGATCGTGAAGAGTTTTCTTTTCTTTTTTTTTTGGGAGGGGAAAATCGTATGAAAATTGCGATAGAAAAACATTTTTCTAGCCTTGCTCTTATGACCCCCTAGATCCTAGTTAGATTATGTTTAGCTTTGGTTACATTATTTTAGCATGTTTTTTGATTTGGTATTTTTTGGTATTTTTGGTATGTCTAAGTAAAAAAAATGGTATTTTCATTCGTGTTGGAAAAGTCGTTAGAATCATAATAATACATTGATTATGTGTAAATTGAGTTGTTATATAGCTGGTATGTGCTGAATATATATATATATATATATATATATATATATATATATATATATATATATATATATATATATATATATATATATATATATATATATATATACATGCATATATGTATATATATATATATATATTTATAGAAACACCATGCAACATTAGAGAGTAAGTAAACTTAACAAAAATACTTGCAGACATTCGAAATGAAAATGAAAGTGAAAAATGTAAAATGAAAAGGAAATGAGAATGTTTTCCGTTGAATACAAGAGATCAAAGCTTTAACATTTCATTTAAGTAAAACAAACAATATAGTTAAAAACAAAAAACATGTTGCATAGTGTTCCCGCTTCTTTTTTTGGTATGTGAGTTGCCTAAGAAAAAATCTCGATCGTGCATGTCATAAGTAAAGTATTGCATTAGGCATCTATATATATATATACATATATATATATATATATATATATATATATAGAGAGAGGGACAGAGAGACCTAAAGGGTCTTTAGCATGGCCGCCTTGCTGCTTGCGCTGCTCTTGTACGTCTCGTAGGAGGCACTGGCAGCTGCGCCCACATGCAGCTGCGCGTAGCCGGAGCTGTTGGCGACAGCAGCTGCCACAGCCTCGGCGCCATTGACAACCGTTGGGGTTATGGGCTTGTGGGACTTGTAGCGCTGCAGCATCTCTGCGGAGCTCTGCTTGAAGGTTTCGGTCATTTGGCCACGCACGCGCTCCATTAGCTGATCGATGTCGTCCTTGGTGAGGCCCTCGGTGCTAATTGGCGGCAGCGTGGTTATCACAATGCGGCCAGCGTTCAAAATTTTCTTCTTGTCGTTGAGGAATGTACAATAGGAGCTGAAGACGACCGGCAGTATGGGTATCTGCTGGTCGATGGCCATGTGAAAGGCGCCCTTCTTGAACGGATGCAGCTCGCCCGTGTTGCGACGCGTACCCTCCGGAAAAACCCACAGCTTAATGCGTTGCTCCTTGATGCGACGATTGACTGCGTTCAGCGTGTCGCGCGCCTTCTCGCCGCGCACCCGATCGATGAAGATGAGCCCGGCCAGCCAGGCAGCCAGTCCGAACGGCCAGGCATAGAACAGCTCCCGCTTGGCCACCACCGTGCACTTGTTCATCACGTGCCAGATGTTGAACATGCCTGCAATGAACACAAATATACTTTAGCTTGAATAGTAATTGCAATGGTCAGATATATGGACTACCCAGCACGTCCAGTGAGCTCTGGTGATTGGCCACGATGATGCATGCCCGATCCTTCTCCAGATGCTCCTTGCCACGCAGCTCCCAGCGCAGTCCAATCAGAGCTGTGACACGATGGCACCAGGTGCTCGCCCAGCTGAGAGCAAAGATAAATATATATATATATAAATAGAGATTAGTTGGAGTTCTAATTGAAAGGCTTCTGTTTCTCAAATGCTACAGCATTCATGAGAATCGCAAAGAGAGGTCAGTAACTATTGATAGCAGCCCAGCAGCAGACAGAATTTATATTGATGGGTATCCAGAAAGAGAGCAAGCAAATATTTCCTATTTTGTTTACAAACAAGGCTCGATTACAGTCGCATTTGAAATGTCAGTCCGGGAAGAGCATATTTAAAATTCGTCTAAACAAAATTATGCACTGAACAGAGTGCGCGTACAGAGGCAAGTAAGCAAGGCTATCTGCTGTGTTTGCTGGGGCTACAAGAGACACTTAGAATCGTCAACAGAATGCCCAATCCATCGTGGGGGTCGTCAAGGGTCATTGGGAAGTCGAACAAGAGCAGCATTTTTCCGGATGATAGACGACGTCGACCGCAGTTGCTTGTCCCGCCGTCGGAACGGAGAGCGGAGCATACGCAAATGTCTCTTCTACTTGGCTGGGAGTACGGACGGGAGTGGCTGGCGGAGCGCAATGAGGTCGAGCGTCGCAATAATCTGCGGTCCTCGAACCGTTTCATCCAGCCCGACTACAACTGGTGGCTAAAGAAGCGAACGACGGCGCTCGATCGCCGGCAACTCTACATGCGCTCTCGCTCGTCGAAGACCTATATCCTGTCCGCATTCGCAACGTCCCGAGGGCTGCGCCAGGGACAGAAGCAAAGTCAAGTGCATCCCGAGCCGGGCACAGCAGCCGACGTCAAGTGCAAATGTGCCGACTGCCAGCAGACGCAATGCCGCCACGCCTCGACAGACCAGACCTCAGCCTCAGCCTCAGCTCGCGGCAATACCCGGCAAATCTAATGTGGACGGGGTTTTACCAATTGAATCAGTTATGACAAAGGCAAAGTGGCAAGGGTCTATGGAAGGTAAATGGGGTTTTCTCATGCTCAGCTATTTGACTGGTTTAAGGTGACGGTGTTGCCACTTGGCCATAGGCGCCACATATGGCAACACATTTAGTATGCGATCCATTTTATCTCCTTTACAAGCTGTCTATCTACGTGTCTACTCTTTTATCCACTTGACTGGCAGGGTTGCCACCTAGTCATCGTTGCGCACATATGGCAACACTAATATTTGTTTGTATGTTTACTACAGGCTCTTGCTGCCTGACCTGACAGGATATATGTTTTATTAATTCGACAGCGTTGCCACCTAGTCATATGTGGCAACATCATGCAACTTGCACCGTTGTGTACTAGCGTTGCAAGCTCATCTGCTGGCCTAGTTAACATTTCATGTTGCTAACTGTTAAATTGATTTGTGTTCCAGCGTTGCCACCTGGTCAAACACAATCATTTTTCGACAAGGCGACATACAGATCTAAATCTATTGCTTGTGGCTGGCAGCCAAGTTCGTAGCGTTGCCACCTAACTGCATTATACACCTCTGGCAACGCTTTTTAATCCATGTTTGAAGCATGAATATCTGTAACATATTTGTTAAGGAAGTTCTTGCAGTCTAAACTTCTGCAGCGTTGCCACCTAGATGCACAGCATTACGCCAGCCCCTGCTGATCAAATTTCTAGCTAAGGAAGCGCAGTGCATTCAAATTGAGGTTGCCATATTGTTGCCAGATGAAATATTTTGACTGCAACATGGGGAAACGTCGCTCAGTCGCCAGTATAAAATCAAACAAACGAAACAACTGTGCTCAGCTAAGTCTTTGCTCTCAGGTTTGGCGCCTACAAGAAAAATTGATATAAAAGAATGAATGAATTTCGTTGGCATCTGGTCATAAGGCGATTCGCTGTCGAGCGGATCGGCGTATGCTGTGCAGCTGCCAAGGTCGCATACCGAACGTATTAAGCGGTCTAAATTAT
Source organism: Drosophila eohydei (assembly GCA_035045825.1). Lineage (NCBI taxonomy): Eukaryota > Metazoa > Arthropoda > Insecta > Diptera > Drosophilidae > Drosophila > Drosophila eohydei. Next base: position 224,062 of record JAWNOT010000042.1, on the reverse strand, counting down.
TGCACTTTATTGGGTAATCCGAACCTTGATCCCCGATGGCCGATGCCCGATGCCCGACCCCCGATGCCCGATTCATTCAATTGATATCCGACAAATTTGATATGCAAATTCCACTTTGAAAAATAAAGACAATTTATCAATGTTTTTTTTTAATTTTTTTTTTAAATAGTTACAAGGTTGTGATTACCATGTATGGGCTGCATGCCATATGGATATATATCTATATATATATATATATTTACATATTTATATGTGCAGCAACTGAGACCCACTTGGGTCACAAATCAAGCAAAGCCGACGCCTGAATACCCTACACCAAGCAATTAGCAAGAGCAACAGGAGTTGTTTCTCGATTGTTCCTATATACAAACTATATGCATATATATAATATGATGAACCACAATCAAGCTAATAAGTCGACGATTTGTTCGCAATTGCCTTGATTGTTTCTATCTGAATAATAGATAATTCTACTTTGCTTGCCTTCAAAGAGTTCTACAAAGGGCAAAACAATACTCCATTCAGCACGGCTATGTCCACTTTATAATTAAATATGCTCAACTCGTATCCAGAGCAGAACCTCCCCAGTTGACCAACGAGTTTTCGATCGATAATGGCCGCGGAGCAACGTAAACTGCCCTCGAGAGAACATATGTCCAGATCGAAGCAAACAAGCCATATAACACTAAAAATCAACTCAATTACGCTTACCCATAAACACCCCATCAAAAAAGAGACAACAAGAAACTCTGTCCACTCGTTGCGTGATAGTAAAAACTACAATTGGACTTGGACACGCACAATGAGGCCCAATATGAAACTATATATAATATATGTGTGTATATATGTGCCATTAATATTGAAGGGGTGTTACCAATATATAGATATATATCGTTATTTTTTGGGTTTGGCATTTTGCTTCATTTGCAGCTGATGCATTTCGATTAAAATTTCAGAAACATTCGTTAAATATAAATAGAGAAACGCGACATTTGCAGAGCGAGAGAGAAAGAGACAGCGAGTCGAGACATCGACCGACCTCGCCAAATTGCCAGTTGGCATTAGCGTGCGACCCTTGCAGAACCTCAAGACCCACGCCCTGAGCTTATGTGTCGGCACGTGCCAATTGCACACCACCTGCACAACCAGCCAACGTCCTTCACTCAAACACACACCCACCCCCACAGAGTCAAGTATGGTCGACAAATAGACCTTAGCCAATGCGGCTGCCAGCTCCATTGGGAGCCAATTATTGCAGCTGTTCCGGCAAAGCCTCGTAAATATTGATGGCTCATCAAGCGGCCAACAACAAAGGTCACCAAACGCCCATTCGCATAAACAAATAAATCAGAACTATAAAGACAGTGCAGAGAGCGCTTCACCCCCATCCCCCCTCCCCCACCCACAGTGCTTGGGACTTTACTAGACTCGATTTTAGGCTAAGCTAAGCTTTAATATATATATATATATATATATATATATATATATATATATATATATATATATGTCTATATACACATTCTTATGTTATAACTTGTAATCTGTTATCGATTTTGCAACTGTGAAAACAGATCGATAAAATGTTCTGTGCATTTTTACAATTAAATTTTTATGCTTGTTCATGAACTACATGGGTTACTGGTTATGTGGTATAAAGTATCAGGTATATAGTAGATATATCTGCGCCCCTTGGAGGCATGAAAAACTGTATCTTTTTAGTTTAAAGTTAGAAACTCTGAATTGTACAGATAAGTAGTTATATTGACTTATATACATCTACGGAGTATATCTAGGCCAAACTTTGATTGGACGTCTATATTGCAGGTGTGAAAAATTGGAAAATATCCAACATCTTCCTTAATTTTAGAAATAAAATCGAGCAGTTTCATCTTTAGATATTGGTCTCTAGATTAAATGATTATTTATGAAAAACTTTAACTACTTTTGAATTGATTTCCCTTTTTAAATAATGTTAAAAAATTGGCAAATATTAATTTTTAACTAATTTCATAGCTGAATTGAGAATTTTGCATAATTTCATTGCAAATCAATCAAGATTAATCCAAAATAAAATATATATTAACTGAGCTTTTAGCAAAAAAAGATATGAATCATTCGGGAGCCTAATGAGAAAAGCTCGAAAATAGTTTTTCTTAAATACGATTATCTTAGCTATATTTATATATATCACTTAATGGATCTAACGCAAATCATAATAAGCATATACCCCGGCGACTCTTAGCCCTAGGGATTGTTAAGCTGACATACTAATGACACTCATTCCGAGAAATTTCAGCTCAAGGTGCTGGCTAAAGGTCAACATCGTAACTTAATACGATTGATAAAACTAACACGCCGAGATTTTCCAAGCTCAAATTTCCGGAATACGTATACAAATATATTGTATATATACATAGATAGGCAATCAAAGTGAGTTGACAATGGGGCGAAGTGGCTGCAATTAAATAATGTGTTGATAGAACGACTGGCTGGCCACAAATAGTTGTTGTTCTGGTTGTGGTTTGATTTGGCCACAAGTGAGGTAATCAAGCACTACATAGAGGCTATGTTTATCGATTTCATATTTTTATGGAGGGTCCAGAGTACCAAGCCTTTATGGTTCATGATAAAGCGGGGCGATCGAATAAATTAATCAGTTTAGCGCTTTATTTGGGCCATTTTGATGGGATCATGCATCACATCTATTGTTTTCCCCAATTTGTGCTCTTTTTTTTAACAATTTTCGATTTTACCTTGTTTTATTATCTTTATTTTTATGTGTATACTCACAGTAAATTGCGAACGTCACAAGGCCGTGTGAGAAACGCCGGTATCAGAATGATCGCGTTAAACGAAACGATCCCATAATATATCATGAACTTGAAGTAGTAGCGAAATATGTGATTCGTCTCGTACAGAAAGGGCAACATCAGCAGCACAAACAATCCGAACAGTTCCAGATACGAGCTCATTGTGAGCATAGCTGAGTGTGTGTGTGCGAGTGTGTATGTGCGTGTGTGTATGTGTGTGTGTGCGTATGTTGTGTAAATGTAGCCAGTCTGCAATATTCGCGTAACCCCTCGTACTTTCACTTGCTTTATTTGCTCTCCTCTCTCCTGTCTTGTTTCTTTCTCCCGTCTGTTGCCGTTATTCAACGACACTTAAGGCAGAACGGTGGTGCAGTCTTCTCTCTTTTATGGTAACACTGTTCTCAGCTGAAACGAACAAAAAGCAGACATCGATTATGTGACCAGCTGCATAGCGGTTCAATTGAAGATAAGCGCGTGTCGCATTAGTTCCAAAGATATTAAAAAGACAAATAAAAAGAAAACTAAGACGCAACGCCGACCAGAATATACAATACTGGTACTATAAACATATATATGAATATATATTCCATTAGGCTACTAGTTCACATATTCGCAAATTTTGCAGTTATTTGTCTTACTTCTTTTTAAGTGCACTAATTAAATTGGTTTCCTTTAATTGTTAAGTCGTGTAAGTTCGTGGCTGTTAAGCTCGACACGGGTTCATCTCTAGCCTAATTGGCGCTGTCATAAATGTTCCATTCTGATTTGTATGCTATTTAAAGGGACACCACTGTAAATGACTGCGAGTGGGAACGAGAGCTACATTCATGTTTGGTTGAGCGAAGCAAAGCAAGGTAAAAGGGAGATTGCGTGCGTTTTGCGGCCCATTCTTGCTGCATTACCATGATTGTTTTGCAAGCGCAGCAGAAACAACAACAACAACAGCGCGCACACAAGTGAGCCGGGAATAATGTGAGAAAAAATCAATTTTAATTGCTGAGCAAAACAAAACAACAAAATTTGTTGAACTTATTTTTTTGCGGGCTGTTGAATTAGTTTTGCTATGAGATAATCAAATTTAGATAGAATCATTCTTGCTGGAGCAACGATCAAAAGCCCATTAGGGTAATTACGCCACCAAATTAAATCATATCAATACGATAACTATTTGAATACAACATTTATTAGGTATTTCCTGTATTTAGCTAAGAGATTCGGTCCGTGAATTGAATCCTCTGCTATGTATTTTCGTCAGTCATTGCGAAGCTCGCATAACATACATAAATACAACTATTTACGCTAATTATCCAGACATAACTGTTTTTTCATACATCAAAATGGTTGAGACAGAGAAAAAAATAGGGGTAAATTTTCGAAATATAAACTCGATGAGCAATTTCTAAAAAAAAGGAAAGAATTCCAGATCCCCACAAGTATGCAGTAAGAAATTTATAGAAAAGAAAACGGGAGAATTGAAAGCTGGAGAATTATTAAATTGTACATGTCCTCTATTCAGGTCAAAAATACCGTATATTCCCTGAAATAGCTCACATGGCATGTTTATATTTGTTTATAATTGCAGGGTATTTGTAAATTTGGATATTTAAATTTGGGCGAATTGAAGTTGTTAAGCAAATCTATGACCTTAAAATAAATGTATTTGTTTGTGTGCGAACCGGCAGGACATTGACCCACACAACTTACGCATACATGCATACACGCACGCACGGAGTCACACACAAATGTCGAATCTTGAAATTCATATTTGTTTATGCCACTCACGCTGCGTATATGCGTATGCATTTCTAATACACGCCTATGTGTGTGAGTGCAAGTGTACGAAAATTTCGGCATCGTTCTGGCAAGCGCGTATGTGAGCAACAACAATCACATTGTGAGGGTTGCAAAGAGAAAGACAATACAGCAGCCTAACCAATAAAAGGCATTGACACACATAAGGAAAGGGAAAGAGAGAGAGAGAGCAAGAGTGCGAGCAATGCGAGAACATGCTAAGGATAACAAGCACAACAAATGAAAGATAAATAGGGAAAAAGAAGAAAAATAAATATGCTTAGCATATGTAATTAAAATGCTGTTCTTTGTTATTATTTCCGATTTTTCTGCGTCTACTTCTTTTCTTATTTTGCTGTCTGCTTTGCAGTATTCCCTTTTTGTTTTGGCTTTGTTGTTGTTGAAGTAACTGGCAGCTTCTTTTCACAGCGCTGTGTGCTGTGTCGGCGTCTGTGCTTTGCAGCCGGGCCAACTCAGACACGCACGTACTCTTAATACTCTCTTTCTCACACACACAGTACCATGCAGAATTAAGTAAAGTATTTTTAATGAAACACAATTGATAGACGAGTAACAACAAAGCGCGCGGGCTAAACTTGACGACAACACATCAAATTGAGTAAAACTACCAAGTACAACAACAGAAAAGCATGCAGCATTTTCTTTTCCTTCTTATGTGTACATGTTTTTGTACATTTTTAATTTTTTTGCAAAATACATATGTATGTATGTATTATAATAAAAAGGATTACATTTTTGCTTAATGCGACGCCGCTGCGCTTAACAACGTTGGCAGCGACGGCGACGACGACCGGGCGCCGCTAAAACGTAGAGCGCGAAAAACTTTGACGGGAATTTCCGTTACCGACGTGCTAGCTCTGCGGCGGCGAAAAAAAACAACAACAAATTGTAATTAAATTGATGCTTAGCAGAGTATGCTATTAACATAATATACAATGTTATACTCAAAGTGTTCTGTTAGGTTTACCAAGTTAAAGAATGTTATTTGCTTAACGAAAGCCGCACTTAACATTTACTCACCCAACGAAATGTTATAACTTAACGAATAACTACTGTCTGCATTTTAAAATTAAGATATCGATTTATTCCAATCAACTCTGATATTTTTGTACAGTGGTTCTTGCCTTTGCTTAAGACTATAGCGCGTGACTTAAATATAAATAGATATACATGTCTCAGACATTTTCCAAAGCAGTTCATTGTATTTACTAGTTTCGTATTTCATTTTATTTGTGTGTAGTTGACAGAACAAACCCGTCGCTTGTCCCATAATTTAGTTGCCTTTTCGCCTGCCTGCACTTGGCAACCGACAAGAAGCCCTGATTATGAATCCCCCTCTCTTTTCCCTAGCGACAAAAAGCTTGGCATGCGGAAAACGTGTAGTCCGAGCGAATAAAATAATAACAAAAATATTTTTGTTTACATGGATGTTGGAGCTGCCAAGCAAAATGAAAATGATGCGCTGATAATCCGGATTGAACTCTGTGACGGAATAATACCGAAATGACAGACATCTCTATAAACCGCTTTAATCAAATCCATGCAGAACAAACACTTTCAAGTAACAATTACCTAAAAGAGTAAAACAAACTTAAAGAGGAGTCCATACAATTCTTTAATATCAGGATAATGTTTTCAGCATTCAGTCCATATATCGTCAAAAGTTTTCATTTGCAGTCGCCATATTGTTTTGTATTGCTTTTATTTGCAATGCAGCTTACAGCAGTTGCGCTCGCTCATAAATCAACAGAAAAAAAAAAAAACAGAACTTGAGCTGTCACAGAGAGCGCTTAAGAGTTATGCGATACTTTGGTTGTAAACAGAGCGCTGCCTCTCTCTGACACACTCTCAGTATCTGTAGGCGATCGTCAATGCTAGGCCAGAATTGAGAAATAGGTTATAGGCACGACTGCTCTAGTTGAATTATGACATCACAAAATGTTGATGTTTGCAGTGAATGTAAAAGCTTTCATTGATCAGTTTGTAAATTAGTTTATTAGTTAAATATACAGTACACCGATACTAAAAGCGATATTCTGACGTCACACTCTCCGCAACAACACTCACATTGAACCTCTAGATCGTAATACATATGCGTTAAAAAGCTGTTGGCATGTGTGCGTGCGCGAGCTTGTGTGCGTAAGTGTCTGTGTTTTTTCCATATGCAAAGAGAAGGCATGGCACATAAAACACATAAAGACGCCGGCGGAGCGTATTAGCGCACAGTTGGCTTGGAGCTTGACTTCGATACGGACTGTAAGCAGTATAGCAGTAGAGTAAACAAGTAATCAAATAACGAGCGCAAAGCAGAGCGAGCAACACGTGTGCCAATTGAAATCGTGTTGCGTATCAAATTGAAGCATAATTGAAAACATTAGTAGTAGAACACACGGCAATGGCAACCACAACGACATCGAGTAAGTGCACACCGCAATTCCACCTTCACTTAAACTAAAGCGTCGTCTATAGTTGAGGGCTACAAGCTGGGCAAGGTGCTTATCGAGGGCAAAACGAAGCAAGTGTACAATCTGCCCGAACATCCTGGACTCTGCTTGCTGCTCAGCAAGGATCGCATCACCGCCGGCGATGGTGTCAAGGCCCACGATCTGGCAGGCAAGGCGCAGATCTCCAACACAACCAATGGCCAGGTTTTCCGTCTGCTCAACGAGGCCGGTAAGTATTGCTTACTGCTCTAGCTTGCAGCTGCACCGAAATTGCTCTCTCGTTTCATTTTCGCTCTTCTGTTTTCGCCGTAGGCGTTCGCACTGCATATGTAAAGCAGTGCGGCGAAAAGGCGTTTATTGCCCGCAAATGCGAAATGATTCCAATTGAGTGGGTTACTCGACGCCTGGCAACCGGCTCCTTTCTCAAGCGCAATGTGGGCGTGCCCGAGGGCTACAGGTCAGTAACACTCGCTAGGTTATCTGCCTAGCAATTTGCATGCGACTGCTGCGTCTTATCAATTGCAGCGAACGTCAGTGCACTAAACCTCTCCATCCCCCTTCCCCCACCTCCCTTCTTGCTAGTAAACAGATTTAAATACAATTGATGCACTGTCGTGAGGTCGTTCCGTTGACCCCGCTGCACTGATAAGCGCAAAAACAACAACAATCGAAAAACATGCCTGCTTAAAATAAACCAGTTTATGTAAGACAATTTACAACGATTAACAAGAATAGAGACTTCTCGGCATAAGCGCCTTCTGGCGTTTCACTTTATTGGCTGAGGATGTCTGCAGGACAAATTATTTAACTTGTGAACTATTTATAGAACGCTCTTCATAGAGTCAAAAAGGGCATATTGGCTTTTGGGTAAATTCCAAGCCACAAGCCAATACCTTTTTATCGCAATTGTTGACCTCGTGATCTCGTAATTTAACATAAATCGAAGTTCATGATTTCTTAAGCTGCTATATACGACTTATCGATAACTATGTAATTTGACTTTCCATTCCATATCGATAACAGGCACAGTTTATCTAATCGTTTCTTCCTTTATTCAACACAGATTCTCGCCCCCCAAGCAGGAGACTTTCTTCAAGGACGACGCCAATCACGATCCTCAGTGGAGCGATGAGCAAATCATTTCGGCCAAATTTGAGCTAAATGGTCTAACAATCGGTAAGTGGTATTAAGCAACCAGCTGAAGCAGTTAAATGGAAAGTATTTGAATTGCAGGTCAGGATGAGGTGGACATTATGCGACGCACCACGCTGCTCGTGTTCGAGATCCTTGAGCGCGCTTGGCAAACAAAGAACTGTGCGCTCATTGACATGAAGGTGGAGTTCGGTGTGGATGCCGATGGCAACATTGTCCTGGCCGATATCATAGACTCCGATTCGTGGCGCCTCTGGCCAGCGGGCGATAAGCGTCTGATGGTCGACAAGCAGGTCTATCGCAACCTAACGTCTGTCACCAGCACGGATCTCGATACCGTCAAGCGCAACTTCATCTGGGTAGCTGAGCAGTTGGCCGACATAGTTCCCCGTAAGGATCACTTGGTTGTCATTCTGATGGGCAGCGCCTCTGATACATCGCACTGTGAAAAGATTGCCACCAGCTGCCGCTCGCTCGGCCTCAATGTGGAGCTACGTGTCAGCTCGGCCCACAAGGGACCGGAGGAGACGCTGCGTATTGTCCGCGAATATGAATCGGTGATGACGAATCTGATCTTTGTCGCTGTCGCTGGTCGCTCGAATGGCCTAGGTCCTGTTGTCTCCGGCAGCACCAACTATCCGGTGATCAATTGTCCGCCTGTCAAGTCGGACAACATGCAGGTGGACGTTTGGTCGAGTCTCAATTTGCCGTCGGGCATGGGCTGTGCCACCGTGCTCTATCCGGAGGCAGCGGCGTTGCATGCTGCCACAATTTTGGGCCTTAACAACTTTATGATCTGGTCCAAGCTGCGCGTGAAGCAACTCAACAATTTTGTGACCCTTAAGAAGGCCGACAAAGAGTTGCGCGGCGTACGCAATGTCTAACTGGACCGACCTGATGGGCCAGCTCAATATTTCTTTTAAATAATTATTATGCACATTTTTTTCAATTATTTTTTACTATCTTCTATGTTATAATTTAGTATAGTTTGCTCAAATGCAAATAGTAAAATTAAATAAAATTTAAAAAAAAAAACGGCAAAAAGTTGAGACACATTATTTGATTGGGACATTGGGTTTGTGTCTTAGCTGGCACTTTTGTATGCACATTATTTAGGGTTGTGTCTTATCTGGGTTTGTGTCTTAGCTGCTACTGTGTGTGTTTGTTTAATGTTTTTCTTTTTTCATATTATTGTGCACATTTTTTCAGTTATTTTCTCTGTACCATGATATTCTTGCCCTAGTTCGCTCAAATGAAAATGATAAAAATAAATAAAATAAAATAAGAAAATAAGAGAATAGTCTAGACACATCATTTGATTAGGACAATGGGTGTGTGTCTTAGCTGGTACTGTGCACTTTTGCAGGGTGCATATAGTCGAGACACATTATTGTGCTGTTGTGTTTTTCTTATAGTTTATATGCATATATTTATGTTATAGTTCAGTATAGTTTACTCAAAAGCAAATAATAAAAAATTATATAAAATAAAAAAGTACAGCGAATAGTTAAGACATATTATTTGATTTCTTAACATTTGCATATTATGTTTGTGTCTTTGATGGCTTTACAATTGAGGGCTGCGTCTAGTCGAGACACATTATTGTGGTGACGTTCGGGCGTCTCGCTGCCTTCTTGACGGAATAACTGCGAGTAGGTACAATGCAACCTTGATTGTAAAAAAGTCTTGTAGTTATGATATTGACAAATTTATATCTTGTAATGAATAGCACATTAATTATAAATAATTTTTGGCCATTTTTTTTACTATGATTTATTTGTATTTTTTTATTTAAATATCCAAAAACTTCAAAGAATTTCGGCATAAGAAAATATCTATATGTATGCTTGTACGCATACTTATGCGGGAAACTGTAGCTGCTTAGTATTTTATATCCTACTTTTTGGCTGCGCCATAAAATATTTAAAGGGATTTTGTATTCATTTCTTATTAGAATTACTGAATTAAAAATACAACTTTGTTTACTTTTAAATCATGTGCATTGAATTTTGTAAATAGTTTTAAATTTAAAGACTTCATCAATGATATCTGATAAGCGCCTTTAAATAACCACTTTTCACTGAATATATGTTTATTTTAGATAGAAGGCTCTTTGACTCAACCATAGCCATTATTAGCTAAGGCAATTAAAGTGCTTTTCAGCTAATGCTTTAACAAACATTTCAAGCAACATTTTCAAATTTCTTAATCTCAGCTAAGCCAAACATTTTGCTCTTATCTGCTGCAGCATATGCGCCATTAGAGCCACCCATCCTCCCTCGGTCGCTCTGGAAACTGAGCTGCGTAGATTTTGCATGCTTTGAAGGCGACAGTTGAGCTACTCCAGTTACCTACCACCCCCTCGCTGCTGCCTTTTTGCCCAGCTGCCACGCCCATGCAGACTAAACAGTGATAAGAGCTTTGAGACTCGAGGCTGGAAAACTGAAGATGAAATCGGAGAAGATTATGCCAAGTGGAAGAGTTCCCAATTGCCAGTTGCCGTTGTCAAGACACTTTTTCACTGTACCATGGCCACGTGGCGAGGGACTGGAGAGGCGAATGAGGCGGCAGAGGCTGAAGAGGCTAGAGAGGCTGGAGGGAGGCCATGTAAAATGTGTTGAAGTGCGCGTCGCGTAACCTCTGCTCAATTAATCATACTTCACCAGCAAACACATTCATAACAATAACAATAACTTAGCACGTGGTCTGCCCAAAGGGGAAGCAGTAGAAAGAGAGAGAGGCCTCAGAGAGAGACAGAGAGAGAGAGAAAGAGAGCGCGGGCGCGGGCTCGCGCGAATAGAGAATCCACAGCACATATTAAAAGTCAGGGTCAAAGTGCCATTGTGTTTGCTTCATGTCGCAACTTATGCGGTCGCGCGCTGCTACCAGACGGAAGGGGGCGAGGGCAGAGCTGCGTAGTGGGCGGCGGGTTGGGTTGGGCAATCGGACGGTAACAACAATAAACAAAATATGAATGGCGAAGCAAATGTAATGAAAATGTAAGAAAACAAGAATTGAATAGTAAAACTAATGCACATAGTCGACTGCTGCATACCCTATATGCTAAATGCACGTATACACAGGCATCAACTAATTTAATTCATATGCAAATTTTTCTGTGAATTTATTAAAAATAATACACATTAATTGATTCATCGGCGTTCGTTATTTAACATAGTGTTAATATGTGCTACATGCTTCGGATAAATATCTATACGTAAATACATCTGTTAACAGAACGTGATTTGCAACACGCGCTTTAGCCAGCAATTTTATTTTTAGTAATATTTATTTATATGATTCAACAAAAGTCACATTAAATAACCAAATCCAATATTTACATATATTGTACCTAGTCTAATTTTAATATTCCCTTTTAAATAGTATTTGTGATGCATATACGTATATGCACATATATATTTACATACATTTAGAGCATTTAAGCTCTCTAACTCTCGAAGTCTCTAACAAAGTCATAAAGCACTTAGCGCAAAAAGTGTATAGAAAAAATAACGTTGTTGCCGTCTTTGCTTTGCTTTGATTTGCTTCGCTTTGCCTTGGTTGGCGTCTCTGCTGTTGTTACTGTTGCGGCTGGGTCTGAGGCCGTGGGGGTCGTCCAACGACAACAATGCCCGGCAATTGTTTTGCGGCGTCGACGCCAACGTCAACGTCTGCAGCGACAGCGACGATGACGAGGCTATGTTTGCGGTCGCTGTCGTTTCCGTCTGTCGCGACTGTCCGCTTGTCGAGAACGACGAGTCAGTGGGGTGCGGAGGAGCGGTGCTTTTGGCGCGGATCGTTTGCTAAGGCATAAAACAATTTTGTTACAAGAAAAAGCCGCCACCGCCGCCGCCTCTTTGTCCGATCTCTGCACACGTTTTCATTATCATTGTATATGTGCGAGTGCGTGTGTGAGTGCACATATATTGTCTCTTTTTCTGCGCGCCTTCTGCCTCTTAAAGTCCGGTACTTCAACTTGTTGCTAAAAATATGCAAGGCAGTAAGAGGAAACCGGTTTTCAGCGATCAACTTGCTGGGCCTGTTGCTGGGTGCCAGTGGCCGCAAGCTAGGTTAGGTAGCGGCTTGAGGGACGTATGGGAAGGGGGAAGGTGGCGACTGTGTGACTTGATTGAGTTGGCTTAAGCAGTGAACGAGCCATGCACAAATAAAGCCAAGACAACAACATGCAAAAAGCCAACACGTAATACAAGACGAGTCTCGGTTGGGGCCCCAAAACACGATCGCGCCGACCAAGCACAAACGCAGTGCGAAGGGGCAAAACAATTCACATTGTTGCTGTTGTAGTTGGCACTGAGAGCGGCTGACAAACAAACACACAGGCATGGGGGCATTGATGATGAAGCCGCTGCCGACGCGACAGTGACGACGGCGACGATTACGCGCCCATAGCCGGCAAGCTTAGTTGTTGTTATTATTATTGTTGCTGTCGTTCTCATTATCTCTGCTGTGGCTGTTGTTGTTACTGCTGTTATTGTTATTGCTTTTGTTGTAACCGCAAAGTTGCGCTACTTTTGCGCTTATTCGGCTTCGCGACTTAGCGTTATCTCGCTCGCACGCTCGCACGCTCCCTACTTGCCATTTCACAATGTCACCCACCAGTCGTAGCCATAAATTCAGGTTAGGTTTTGTTTTCTTCTTTCCTTCTACACACTCACACATGCATACATGCATAAAAGAGCGCGAGTCGAAGTTTACACTTATGATTGGGTGTGTGTGTGTGTATGCATATACATATATGTATGTATGTATAACAACTGACTTAACTGTGAATTGCTTCGACTGCTGGCGTCGATCGGTCGCATGTTAGTGGACAACAGCCAGTGGAATCGCAGTTGTTTACGGGGTGTGGGGTGTGGGGTGCCGGGTATATCAGGCCGGTAGGTGTCTTTCGGCGCGAACATTTTATGATAAGCACAAACTGTGAACGATCTGTCGATAATAAAAACGAATTAACAAAACAAAAATTAGCAACAACACACGAAACGAGGGGGGAGAAAAAAATTAAAATAGACAAAGATTCGGATAGAAAAGCCCACATACACACATATGTATGTACATATATAGCGGTTAACTAAACAGCTGCTCAAATTCATGAGTGTGTATGATCGATATCGGTCAATGTCGAGCAATTACCGAGGTTACCACACACATACATATGTTCAAGAGTATGTATGTATGTACAGTAAAGGTCCACAAATAGCTCTTGGCTTAATTACAATAGCACATAGCATGTTGAAAGGTTTCCCACAGACAATCTAGTATACATATATGTATACACGTACGTATGTACATTGATGCATATACAATATGTACACACTTGCACATATGTATGTATTAAAGATAACAATGCCCTATCATATTGCAATCTAGCGGTTAGGCTTTCGCAAATATTTCAACAACTTCTGATCCTCCATTCAAAGTTATCAAAATTAATTATATAGTCAATAAATTACACATATACGTGGTTTAATATATTTATATACATATGTACATACTATGTACACATTTATGTAATACATTTGTAAGTGTTATTACCTAACAATGTAGTAATAGCAGCTGCACGAAATTTAATTAAAAAACGACCACGTATTAGAATAAATTCTATATATAAAGTCCCTATACGTACATAGTATCTGTATCTGTATGCAAAGATGCATCTGCACGCATACATTGATTAAATAACATTAGGTATAACTGATTTTTTCTCATTTTTTGTCGATTGAGTCATCGAACTGTTAATAAGTCAAGTCCATAAACGATAAATCGATATTATTTCCTTTATTTATTTAAATAATTTGAAGCCTTTGTTCTTAAGTCAATATTTAATAGTCAAAATCACAGTGAGGAAGAAGATAGAGATAAAAAAATGGTGGCCGATTAAAGTTCGCCCAGAAAATATATTTGTTAGTAGAGTTGCTTTTATATTCTACATATGTACAACATATGCATGTATGAACAAGCTAAAGTGTATGCATCTGCCTACATGCGTATGTATGAATATACCCAATCCGTACAACATTTGCCTTGGCTAGGTCGAAAAAGGCATTCGCACCTCTTTCCACCCACTGCTATCGATTTACATGGCATGCAAAGATCGAGCGAGCTCAGCTGCAAGCACTGTCTTAAGCTACTGCTGCTGCAGTCGCTGCCCTGACAAGACATATAAAAAAACATGCTAACGCCCCCGCTGCTGCCCCGAACAAAACCGTTTGCAGTTAGCCAACTTTTTTCTTACACTAATGCACGCACGCCAACATTCTAACGTACACATTCACACATGCAAGCATTCTCACTTCTAGGTGTGTGTGTCTGTTTTTTTGTGTCTCTGCATAAAAATTCGCGAGCCATTTTCATTCTCTGTTCGTTTGTTTCGTGTGCTTTCATTTTATTTTGCTTTTTATTATTACATATTCTTGTTATTTTTATTTTTGCGTTACTCGTTTTATTTGCGTTGCTGTTTGTTGCTGTTGTTGCTTTTGTTTTTGTTGCTTGCCTGCCTTTTGCTTTATTTATTTCGACTGACTGACGCGTTCGTTCGCATGCCTCCAACCCTCTTACTTAGTGCTAGTTCGCTCTCTTTTTACGCTCATCAACTTTCTCTGTCCTGCTCTCGCGCACGTCGCTTGTTGGCAAACTGCGGCGCACTCATCTGTCAGTCGGTCTGGCCGTCCGTCTGTCGCTTAGTCTCTCCGTCTCTCTTTTGCGTGTGAGTTGTCTATCTGTCTGTACGTCCACCACTGTCTGTGTCTGTGTGCGTTGAAGTTGAATGCCGGTTTTTCAGTTGCTGCTGCTGTTGTTGTTGCTGATGGTCGTGTCATGTTGATTTGTGTGCTTGGCTCGGCTCTTCGACCGACAGTACGACACACCGCCTAAACGACCAACGGCCTGCCCGCCCGCTACCCTGACTATAAGCGTCTGCGCTAGTTATTCGGTATTCTGCTGCCGCTTCTGCTGCTGTTGCTGTCGCTGTCGCTGCCACTGCCGCTGCTGGCATTATGTCTCTTACTCTTACATTTCTGCTTCATCTTCTTGTACACATGCATAGACACACACTTCCAAACAGCAAACAGCAACAGCAACGCAAACAACACCAAGACAATGCGCAGTAGATAACAACCGCCGCTGCCATTGCCACTGTCGCGCCCCTTGGTCCGCTCTCGTAAATACTTATGTATCCATGGGTTACGTACATACATACTTACTGTATGTATGTGCAAGCCAATGTATCTATGGCAACACAGCGTGTGATATATAAGCGTTCTCGGAGTGTATGTATGTGTGCAGACAGCTGCTTTGTGTGTCAAATTGTAGCAAAAATTGTTTTTTTTTCTTTTATTATTTTTTTGTGTCGAGTGCCTGAGAGCTACCCACCCACTGGCGCATTTTGCTTTGCCTTGTGCTCAGCTGGTAGTGAATGCGGTTGTTGTATTCCATAAGAATTAAATTTATGTAACTATGCTTTAAAAGCTATGAGCAAAATACTGAGAAAACACAGTAAAAGTGAATTTTGTGAATCATTATTATATTTGATTTTATTTCATATTACTATTTTTCTAATCTACTTAGGAAATATTTCATTGAATTGCTGTTTTTGTTATAACTGATGGTGATTTAGAAAAAAAGCTTAGGAGCTGTAATAGAATGCAATGAAATTCAACGAAATACATATACTATCTATTAGATGTTTTGTATCTTCTCATTCAGTTTGCTCTAAAAAAGAAGATAAGCGACACAGCAAATTTTTCCAAGAAACCCACTAAACATCAATGATTTCTGCTGACACAGCCAATTCACTACTGGGTACCTCAGTCTTGCCGTTCTTCATCTATTTATCTCTCTTTCTCTCTGTCTCTTTCTGATGTTGCTGTGTGCGCTGCGCAAAAACTACATTGCGCTCTCTGCCGCTGCGACGACGGTCGTACAGACCGACATACTCATGTTTGTTTGTATGTCTCTTAGCGCACAGTGTACCCTTTCAAAATATTATCTTAAGTAATACAATTTTTTAAATAAAAATATTTAATATGACATATTGTTAAAATATCGTGGCATTATCTGCAAAAACCATATTTTAATAAACAAAATAAATTATGAGATTATTCGTTTTCATTAAAATAACAAACGCCACTGTGCATCAGAGTTTCAGCTTCGTTACGTTTGCCGCTGGCAGCGCAGCAGCAGCACAGTGCTTTGTTATGCTGCCTGAACAAAAGCAACGTTGCCAAACTTCATTCTGCTGCGCTATGTTCATGTTCACGTTTGGTTGACTGGCACTGTATGTATATAACATGTATATACATACATATAAATATATGTATATGTATGTCTGCTTGTATATGCGAGTGTGTGCGTGTGTTTTATATCAGAAATTTCCATTTAATTTTTTATTTAGGTTTCTTTTTCGTTTTGCGACGTTGTTGTAGCTGATTTGTGTATACGTGTGCGTTGATATATAATTTGTATACAAATGCTCACATATACATATACATATATACAAACGAACACATACAAACAGGCACACAAGTATGTATATACATATATACTTGTATGTATAATGTAGCTTTTGCTTTTGTGTGCGATTGTATTTTGGTTACACTTTCAGCTGCCGATTTGATTCCATGGTTTTCGGTAAGCGCATACGTCACACGTGTGCTTCAAACCAGAAGCAGTGGGAGAAAAAGCCAGAACTTCAGCTTCTCCCAACATTTGGACGCTGACGTCGATATCGAGCATTGCAGCATAGGCCTGCAAATTGCCAGGAAATCTCTGTTGAGGGTTGTTTTGGTTTCTGTTCTCGATTTTATTATTGCTTTTTTCTTTCTCTTCTTCTATGTGGATGTGGTGTGTGTGTGTGCTTAGTCGCATTCGCAGCCACAGGTGTTGTCGATGTCGGTGTTGTTGGGTTTTGTCATACGTCAAGTTCAGCTCTCCCAAATACTTCACACCTTTCTGCAAATTATTTCGTCGTCAATATGACAAAAAGTTAACCTCAAAATGGTGTGCCGCCTGTTGAGCGTGACTCAGTCGCAACGGCAACGGCGGCGGCGGCGACGTCAACACCGACAAAAGCGGCCTGACAAATTTTTTATTTAAACAAATGCAGAAACAACAACTGAACTTAATGAAAAAGTTATGCCAGTGTAAGCTTTCGTTTTTATTTATGTATGAATTTATACATATACAGATGTGTACATTTATATACATACATATATGTATATGTATGTATATAATTTGTATTTGCGTGTACATATGTATGTGCGTGCGTTTCTGTGTGTGTGTGTGTATTTGCTCTCAAACAAACTTTGCTCCCTACACTTGACCTTGTTTTGCCATTTTCATTTTGTGCCATGCACCCCACTACTTACACGCACACACACATATACACATACACTCGCATACAGATGGGCTGGTTGATTGCGGTTGATTGTGGCCTAGGCAAAGGCGGGGCAGCATCAGCAACTTTGTATGACAAAGCAAAAGCTAAGACCATGCTGAGCCAACGCAGTAATTTGCCTAAAATTGTTCGCCGGCTTAAATGCCGGCTACAACAACAACAAAGAAACGAGAAAAAAATAAAACCAGAAACACAGAGCAAACCACGACAACAACAACAACAACAGCAATAATAATACAAAAAGAATCATTTCAGTGAAGGGCGAAGACGTGAAAGACGTAGACGCAGACAGCGGCAATAAAAATGCAGAGCAAGGCGAAATGAACACAGGAAGGACAGGGCAACAAAGTTATTTTAATGACCTGCTGTTGTGATGGTGTATGATCGGTGTGTGGGGGGAGGCTGGTGGAAAGAGAATAGGAGAGGACAGAGCAGGGCACAAAGTCGAACTGCGACGGGCAAAGCCGCAACAGTAAAAATGGCAAGCAAAGGGAAATTAAAAACAACAACAAGCATCAGAGGCAGCGGGATGGCGAAAAAGTTAAAAAGAGAATTGCTAATGTCAAACAACAACAAGAACGAGCACGGACTGGCAAAGAAAGATATAAAACTTTTATTTATACATGCATACGTACATACATATGTATGGATGTATGTGGATGTGTGTGTACATGCGAGCAAAAGAATAAGGAAAGTGGCCAAATAACAATAAGACAAAAAAAGAAAAAGAAAAACAAAGACAACAAACAAAGAATATCAGAAGAAAAATGCATGGAATTGCTGTAAGCTAGCGGGTGGATGGTAAAAAGCAACGGACAATGCAACTGAATTTCTATCGATATTCTCGATAATTGAATACACAATTGAAAGCTTTTCAATGGAATTATTGATGTGGCAAGATAATTGTATAGATATTCTACATACAACATATAAACATATATAACTGTAAATCTAAAAGCGTACAAATGTATATAAATGTAGCTTTACTTTATAGCAAAAGCCTTCTGCAGCGGCTAATGACATGTATGTATGTATGTATGTAGATACAGTTTGTCAAGAAACACTTTGCACACTGAAAAATATACAATTTTCGACTTTAGGTGCAAAATTAATAGCATTTTTTTCAAATTAAAGCAACTTTTTTAATGCTTTATTGTTTAATTGTTTTAATTGTTTGTAATTTAATTTATTTGTAATTTATATATATGTATATAATTGTAATTAATTGTTTTATTGTTTAATTATAGGTTTTGAATAAAATTATAAAACAATAGCAAAACTAAAAATGTGTAACGAAATAAGCCACAAAAACTGATCAAGCTGTCAAGAAACTGCTTACACATTACGTCTCAAAATTCTTTTTCGATCTTATTCTTGGAAATAATGGTGCTTTAGCGTTATCTATGCTTTTTGCGTCTCTTAAAAAGTGTTTTATTTTTTTTTGTATTTCTTTCAATTAGGCTGTGAAATTTTGTGAAGTACTACAGAATAACTTTAACTTTTAAAATGCTTGGCCAAAATTTAAATTCTATCAAGACAATGAATCGAAGCTTAAGGATTTGGAAAAGTTCTTGATACAATACCACGGTGTCCTGATCTGAGCCCCATTGAGTGGCAAAATATCCCTCTTGAATACTTAATAAAGTTGCTCAATTCCATGAGACACCGCCTCCAGCATGTATTAACTGCTACGGGAGGTCATAATAAATATTAAAATTAGCATCATTTGTTTTCTATTTTAAGCTAAGAACAATCAAAGTGTTTTGTGTAAAAAATAAGTAATTTTAGTTTTTGTTGTTTATATTGACACACAATTTTTTTTTTGTTTATAACTTAATAAATATTGTTAAGCAATTTAGCATTAAAAATTGTCATTTATTTATAGGCTATTAATTTTACTAAAGGCAAAAACTGTATTTTTTCACTGTGTAAAGAGTTCCTTGACAAACTTTATGTATGTATATCATTATCAATAATTGAATGACTTAACATTCATACATACATACGTACGTCTGCTCACAAGGAGACTTAAAACAATGCCCAAATAACTAGTTAAATATGACCATGGGAGTGCATGGGGCGTGCATATTCACATACATTTATAGGCTAAGTGTAAACTTATAAAGTAACAAAAATTACTTTAAGATTGCCAGAATGAAAGCTCAGACTAATCTAAAATGTGCCTAATATACATACATATGTGCATACATATACAATTACTGTGCCTGGGGTGTTTTCCAACTTTTGGCAAAGCATTAGCAAAAGGCAGTGGGCACTCCTTCGAACTGCCAGCGAATGAAACCTGTAACAAAGCTGATAAAGAAAAAAGAAAAGAAAAACAAAGCCTTCGACGCTTTGGGCGCTCTTCTTCTGCTTATATACAGTGGTTCACAGCTTATTTCAACCAGCACCTTAAAAAAAGTTTGTTGGGCTATAAAATCTAAACTATTGGGGATATCCCGAAAATTTAAATGCAGGTTGTTAGTGTGATGTTTAAACTAATATAAAATCAATTCATTTATTTTTTAAATATTTTTTCAATATTTAATAATGTTTAAAATTTAAAAAATGAGACCAAAACTGTTCCACAGCTTATTTCAACCACTTATGATATAACATTATATAACATTAAAATAACATAAAATAATAAAAAATTCATACTTAGTGTGACCACCCGTTTGGTTAACTATTATTTTAAGTCTTTTTGGGATAGATTCCACCAATTTTTTAGTGACTTCTGGAGTAATTTTTTCCCATTCCTCAACCAATGCAGCTCTTAGGTCCGATTTGTTGGATATATTGTGTTTGCGAATGTTTTTTTCCAAAATCGACCACAAATTCTCGATGACATTTATATCTGGTGACTGCGCTGGTGGTTTCATAACGTGCGGACATTTCCAGATCAGCCAAGTCTGGACAATTCCCGCAGTGTGTTTCGGGTCATTATCTTGATAAAATCTGAAGTCCTCCTTTATGCCCAGTTTCTGAGCACTTTGAATTAAATTTGACTTCAAAATATCAAGATATTTGCCTTTATCCATCGTAGTCTCAATGAACTCTAAGTTCCCAACGCCGGCTGCTGACATACAGGCCCAAACCATAAGGCTGCCTCCGCCATGCTTTACTGTAGCTCTCAAATGTTTTGCGTCAAGCTCTGTGTTAGGCTTACGCCACACATATGAGGGCCCATCCGACCCAAATAAATTAAATTTGGACTCATCGCAAAATAAAACTGTATTCCAGAATCCAATGTCCTTGTGCAAGTGCTCCTGGGCAAATTTTAAGCGACACTTCTTGTTTTTGTCGTTTATAAAAGGCTTCTTGCGTGGTACTCTGCCATTAAAGTCATGTTCCCGAAGCACACGGCGAATAGTTTCTGGGTGGCATGACTTGCCCAACTCCTCCTTAACATCATTGGCTACTTGTCGAGCCGATATCCTAGGGTTATCCCGGATTTTTCTTACAATATAGCGCTCGTCCGTGGGATTAAAAATTTTGTTTGGAGCATTTCTACCTTTATCGTGGGTTCTATTTTCACGGACAAATCGGTATATGATGCTTTGAACTGTAGAATCACTAAATCCAACCATCTCAGCAATTTTTCTACGGGAATAACCATTTTTATAATGTTTCAGAACAAGTTCCCGCTGCTCAATAGGTGTGCGTGGTCCCATTTTGCTAAATTCACTTTTCTGCAAGTTGAGCTTTCAGAATTCTGCAAAAATTTATTTTATCATACTGCGAAAACAGTGAATAAAGCATAGAACAAGAATCTACCGTTGTATTGCAAAATAACGGATCTTTCATCAGCTGCAAAGTTTGTGGTTGAAATAAGCTGTGGAACTGTTTTGGTCTCATTTTTTAGTTTTTAAACATTAATAAATATTGAAAAAATATTTAAAAAATAAATGAATTGATTTTATATTAGTTTAAACATCACACTAACAACCTGCATTTAAATTTTCGGGATATCCCCAATAGTTTAGATTTTATAGCCCAACAAACTTTTTTTAAGGTGCTGGTTGAAATAAGCTGTGAACCACTGTATGTAAGTACACACATACATACATATGTATGCATACAAACTTCTATTTCTGCTTTTACTTCTTATTCTTCCTCCTTTTCTTGCTGCTGGCAAAGACGGACAGATGGTATTAAATGCAGCGTGTTGTTGTCTAGCAGAATGTAAGGCTTAAGCTCAAGCTGACTCAGATTCAGATGACTATCCCAATTCCAAGGCAGCTGTCCTATACACAAACAAATACACAGTCACACAGACACACCAACACGCATGCATGTAAGTGTAGGGGCCTGGGGGTTAGAGTTGAGAGAGACTCAGCATAACGGACCCCAACGGCAATGGCAGCAAATTAAAGTTACTAAAGCAAAGAAACAAGAGAAGCAAAAAGCAAAAAAAAAAATAAAAATAAAAATAAAAAGAACAAGAAAAACGAGCGAAATTTCTTGCACAGCGTGGAAGCAGAGCCGCAGCGGCGCGCTGAGACTGTGCCAATGCACAGCGACATGGAACAAGAACAAGAATAGCTGCAATAAAAATATCGAGAAGGATGGCTTAGTCTGTGGTTGTTGTTGCTTTTGCCTAGCCGCTGCACAGGGGTAGGGCTTGTACAGCAGAAGTGTTCAGTACAAGCGCGACAGAGATGGTAGAGCAGAGCAGTGCAGTCTCGTTGCCAGCTCGCAAATCTAAAATGATTAAAAACCGGTTCGCGGGCTATTCGGTTCTTTTTTCTTTTGCATTTTGATTCAAAGCTTTGGCTTTGGCCAGCCGACAAAACTGTCATTGGTGTTGACTTTAGTTGGAGAACACACAGAGGTATTGAAATTAGTCAGCCATTTTTAATATTGTGTAAATCAATAATTCAATGTCATTTCACTATGGCAAGGCTCAAAGCTTCAAAGTAAAAATCTATATTGTCGTTGTATCGCTAAAAGTCAACTGTTTATTTTGTTACATTTTGGTTACATACATACATTATAGATAATAAGTCAAGAATTATCAGGGCTATCACAGAATCTTTAGTGATTTCATTGATTTTCTTTCTTGTCATTTGTTTTTCCTTGTAGTAGACTTTCACTTACCCTATTAGTACCAATAAAGAAATTAAATTACAATTATTATATCTTTCGTACGTTTATGACTACGCTGAATTCTATTAAGTTTTTCAATTTAATGCCTAAAATAGTTATATATATAGCAACTTAACTACTTTACATGATATTTGTATATTTGTTGTTAGCCTTAAATAAATCATCATCATATTAATCTTATTTGTATGTATTATAATTCATTTGTACACACACTTTTGGAACATTTCTGACACTTTTGTCGCCTGAGCATATTCGCACAATTGCTTTTGCTTTTGCTTTTATTCAGTTATTGCCGTCGTCGTCGCCGTCGCCTTCACCGTCGTCGCTCTAATTGGCGCTTTATGACTAAAGCCAGTGTCACACTAGCACTACTTGCATAGTTTTGTGCTCTCTTCCACTCGCGCTCTCTCTCTCTCTCCTTCTCTTTTGCACTATTTGTAATTATCCTTAGTATAGAGATCACCCACATTGCCGCTGGGCAGGAAACGGGCGTCGAGAGAGAGACGATTCATACGCCCGAAGACTAGCACCTCGCTGATGATGCGCTCGGCGAAGAGGCGCTGATCGGCGCGCATGTTTCGGAAATGCGCTGCCATTCGCTTGCCAATCAAATCGCATTCGCTTTCCGTATGCTCCATGTTGCGCTCCAGCATCTGTTGGCGGCGCTTTTTGCTAACCGATGCACTGCCCTCATCATAATCGCCCTCGGCGTCGCCGTCGCTGCTGCGTTGACGTCGCCTCATTTGATGCGCTGTCATGCTGCGACGAGGCTGCGTTTGCAATTGCAACTTCGAGTGCGGCTGCTGCTGCTGTCGCGCTGTGCCATAAGTATGCGGATGCACATGTTTGCCGGTACCGCTGCTGCTGCTGCTATTGTTGTTGCCGCTATTGGAATGTTGCTGATATTTGCTTTCCATTTTTGGATCACATTTGTGTCTAGCTTCGCTCAAAGCTTCTTCCTTGGCGTTAGTCTCCGCGTCCGCCCCGCCCTCAGCGTCGGCGTCAACATCGCCTTCACCTTCAACGTCGCCTTCTACCTCAGCCTCGCCCTCAATGACCAGCATGTCCTCCTCGGGCGGAAAGGGCTCAGCGAAAATGTCCTCGTCCTACAAAGAGTTATTATATTTCCAAAAATAAACTTCACTTCGCAAACAGATTGCAATGAGTCAACGAGGAAATACCCTGTATTTAGTCTAGTCTAAAAATTGATTGTCTTTTTACGTGGTATTTTAAGCAGCTTTAAAATACATATATACTCTCTCTCTCTCTCTCTCTATATATATATATATATATATATATATATATATATATATATATATATATATATATATATATATATATATATATATATATATATATATATATATATATATATATATATATATATACCCTGTATTTGTGTGTGTGTGTGTGTGTGTGTGCGTGTGTATAACTCACTGGTTCTGGTTCCTCCACGGACACTTCAACCACATTTTCATTGTAGGCATGTTTTAGGTATTCCGGTTCGGTTTCATGTTCCGGCTCTCGTTTTTGTTCCGATATCGATTTCGGTTCATGTTCATGTTCATGTTCCTGTTCCGCATCAATCAGCGTTTGCGCCTCGCCGGTCTCCTGATCGTAGAGAAATTCCAGCTCATTGAAGTACCAAAGCGACGGCACATACTCCTCGTTGCCGTAAACCCCATTTGCCGATGATTTACTCTCTAGCACCTTGCGCAACTCGCGGCGGTACGAGGTGCGCAGATTGTTGATCTTACGCTTGACCATGTGGATGTTGGCATAGGGGTCGCTGGTTAGCATGTGACGCAGCAAGCGCTCGTACGATCGGGCTTTGAGCTTGCGATTGCGATAATCTTTGGAATTGGTCAGCCAGAGTTCCGGCATGGAGCGATATAGACGAAAGAAATCTTTCCAAAATTCTGTATTGCGCACATGATGCGAGTCCATGGCAGGTAATTATAGAACTGTCGTCCAACGCGGTCGTACGACCAGCGCCAACACAAGTATCAGCCACACGTCCAACCCACACGGCATGCAACCCGAACATACAAAAAAACACATACACACACACAAACGCAAAGGCACACATACAGACAAACGGGACCGCGCGCAACCAAACGTAGAACCGTCAGCCCCCCTCGGCTATCATTTGATCTCTTTTATACACTCGGTCGCTATCTCCATCTCGTTCTCATACTTACATGCATGCTCGCCTCGTCGAGACTGTCGTCCAACTCTTTGATCTCATGTTTGATGTGCGACGGCGTTTCGACATTCAAATTGAGCACCGGCTTGAGGAAGTCCATCAGATGGAACCACCAGAGGCGCGGCTCGTAGCCATCGTATGATGATTGTATTTTGCGTATTTCGCGTCTGTAGCAGCAGCGCAACGAGTTGATCTTGCGCTTGACATCCTGTACGCTAGCCTCGCGATTAACGCGTCTTAAAATTTTTAACAGCTCCTGGTAGCCGGGCGCCTTTTTCTTCTTCGATAGATAATCGATAGACGCATTGTCCCACAGCGCTGTAAAATGGCGATAACAGCTAATGAACTCCTCCATCACCTCCTTTTCATCATACAAATTGGGCGTCGTCATGTGTGTGTGTGTGTTGCTGCCTGCTAGTGCGATGGCTTCTCTTCAACTGAAAACTGAATGATTGTGACTGAGCGAGAGTGTCATGCAAATACAACGTGTATGAACGACTAGTCGTACTGCTGATGTTCTTGTTGTTGTTGTAGCTGTTGTTGTGTTTGTTGCTATTGCTGCTGCTGCTGCTGCGGCTGCTGTCGCTGGCATTGCCGTTCTTTCTTTTCTGTATAGCAATCATCGTCATCATCATTATCATCATCATAATCATCATTATTTTCATATTTTTGTTGTTGCCTTTTAAAGCGGGCAACGGCAACGGCAACGGCAACGGCAACGGCAATGGCAACGTCGCCATCGCCGTCATTGCGTCTCTGCTGCTTCTTGCTATTGCCTTTTAGTCTTTGCTTTTACCATTTGCCTTTTATTTATTTATGTTATAAACAGCAACGTTGTTCGTGCTGCCGTAGTCGGCGCTGACGGCAGCGTCAACGTCACCGCAGCCGCACTTCCCAAGCTAGCTGAAAATTGGCAACGTCGCGGCGCTTAGATATGTTGCATGACAGCAATGAGGCCAACGCGAGCCGGCCGTGTGTATTGCACAAAAGTCAAAAGCGGCAACAACAGCAATAGCATACACAATTGTAGCATCAGCAGGCGGCCGCCTAATAATAATAACAGCAACAACAAAACAATATTAATAGACATGAAACATTAGCGCGCACACAGAAACAAGCAGGCTAGCAATACATATTTGCAATATGTGGCATCGAGCATCCAACATGCGTGTTGCAACCGCTCTGCAGGTTGTGTGCGGCTCGGTCGTTTGGCTGCAGTTGTGTTTGTGTTTCACTTTCACTGCAAAATTGGCAAAAACGATGAGAAAAAAAATCAAAGCGGAAAAAACAAAAGATTTGTCAGTCAGCGTTAGCCAAAGTTGTATGCAACAAATGCAACAACAGTGTCAACAGTGCCAGGCCACTAATTGTATCACGCTTTTCAGGTGTGAACATGCTGCAAAGTACTGCTTGACATATCTAGGAACTAATATTTATTTATATTTATTTTTTTTTAATTGTTGTCTACAATTTATTATGATTTGACTTTTGTGTGCTACCTTTTGAATAGCACAGCTTTGTATATTAGCTGTGCTCAATATTTTGGCGCCTCAGTGTTGAATCAAACGTGTTCTGTTCGATATGCGGTTTGAAATCGTTCGCCATTCTTTTACAAGCGCACAACATCCAACATGCGAAATGTTCGAGTTTGATGTTCGATGCCAAGCTATGATTCGGTACAACATCAGCAGCAGCAGCAGCAGCAGCGTCGTCGTCGCCGTGAAGTCGTTATAGATGTAGATGTGTTGTTCAACTCCTGAAAACTCGGGTGTGTGCAGCGCGTGCAGATCATGTAAAAAATTATAAGACGGTTTGCAAATACGTTGCGAATTTATCTATAAGAAGTTTACGATAAAATTATGAAATTCGTCGCTATAAAACAAAACCAACAACAAGGTAAATGTGCAACGCAATAACGGAATTAAAATAAATTAAATCTGAATAAAATAAACGAAACGAAACGAGAGCCGCCCACACAAAAAAAAAAAAAAAAAAAAAAAGAAAAGAAGAAGAAAAAATTCACATCAAATCAAGTTAAATAAAAATGTGCCGTTGTGTCGCCTAACTGTATATTTATATGTGTATATATATTTTACATGTATATATATTATATGAATATCTTCATGTCTGTATATGTGTATTTTTATAGCTGTGCTTGCCTGTATGCGTTTGTTTGTGAGTATGTGAGTGTGTGTGAGTGCGTATGTATATAAATATATATATATATATAATATATATATGTATATATATAGGCAAATGGATATGAAAATAACAACTCATTGGAAAATTGCGTCGCGTTTTACTGCCCCCACGCTACGTCGCTGTTGCCTGTATATGTATGTGTACATACATGTGCATATATATGTATTTATGCATACATACATATGCATATATAACTTTTTTTTTCGTTTTTGCCCAAATGCAATGCTGATCTATGCGCGAATATTAAAGTGAAAAGGGTCGCAAATAAAAACGCAGCGCAAATTGTTGGAATTTTTTTTCTTACTTCTGTGTGTGCTTGTGTCTTGCTCGCTCGCTCGCTTTGTCTCCCGCTCTTACTCATTGGCAGTGTATTCTGTTTTGTGCGTGTGTGTGTGTCGTTTCTACTGCTGCTGCTGACGTCGTCTGCGTTCCAATTCTAATTTTTTTCAATTTTTTTTCATTTGCTTTTGTGTGTGCTTTTTTAAAGTGGCATAGATTGTATTTTTTTATATAATAAATTGAAATTGTTTTTATGCACAGCTGCGCCAGTTTAGAGGCCTGTGAGTATGTGTATGTGTATGTGCGTGTGTGTGTGTAAAAGAAAAATGTATATGGAAGTGTGGCATAAAAAGCGCCAAAGGCGTACCAAAGCCAAGTTGTTCACACACACGCACACACACACGCATTGCCCATGTGTGCAATTTGCCTAAAATATTTTTTATTTTATTTTTGCGGCACCGCCCTGCAAAAGTTTTTGGCTAACGGATCCCCGCCCTGCCCCCTCGCTTGTTTGCTCGCTCTACCCACACTCGCACAGGCACTCACATATGTACACATATACGCACATGCTTATATCATATGTGTGCATAATTTTATACAGTTTTCTTCTTCTTCGTCTTCCATACATATATTTTTGTTTTGTTTGCCTTGTCGCAAATCAATTTTTTTTAAATATTTTTTTGGAAACAACGAAAAATCGATAATAATGAAATAAAATAATAATAATATGAATACATGCATATACAGCTATACAGTTATGTATGTATGTGCATATGTATAGAACAAAAAACCCGTCGCTCGTTTTTTCGTGTTTTTGTGTGCGTTTTTGTCAGAAAATTTTCCAAGAATAGCTTCGAGATTAAAAATGTAAATTCGAAAATCAAACAAATCGAATAATCGAGTTCGAAAAGCAACGCGTTAGAGGATGTTATAAGAAGTAACCCAGATTATAAACCTGAATTGTACACACGATATCTATATATATATATATATATATATATATATATATATATATATATATATATATATATATATATATATATATATTATGTATATTATATTATATATATATGTATATATGTATATAATATACTTTACATATATATCTATATATACTTTATGTGTATGTATATATATATTTGTAAATGCAAATGGAAATGTAATAAATATATCCATTTGTAAACCACCTGGCAACGCCGATCGATAGAGCCACCGGCTTATGGATTCGTAAACCCATCAACATTTTATATGGTAAGTTAACAAAATAGAAGAAAACAGTTATGTATGCATATGTGCGTATGTATAGCTAAAGATATGTAAATAGGGTTATCGACAACAGTTGACACTAAATATTTAATAGCTGATTCATCAGAGTTTTGGTCTTTGAGCCTTGGAGATATTGCTACAAATAAAGAAATCGACTTGATTTATGTGATGTAAACATTGTATATGTATACATACATACAGTATATAAAGGCATATCTATGTAAACATTGTATATGTATACATACATACAGTATATAAAGGCATATCTATGTATATAGGCTGCCGAATTTATATAGCTCTTATATTATATAGCGAAGCTCGTAATTCTTTAAGAAAGATCCATTTATAAAATACTTCTATTTTAACAATCTGTCTTTATGGTATATAGGAAGATATATGTACATAGATCTGGTAAAAGAAAGATATACAAATATATCTTATTATTCTGCAGTAATAAAGACATACCAAGTCTTACGACTTGCCACGCCTCAAAACCTAATAGGTCTCTCTGAGGCAAATCTGGTAGATATGAGTTTTACCGATTTGCCACGCTTCCAGTAGGCACAGATATATTATTTTAGGTAAATTCTAAGTAAAAAGAACTGTTAGATATGGGGACTTAGACTCTAAAGTTGTAGAATATATAGATTTTGGTAATATTTTTGGTAAATCAGGTAGAGTTTAATCTAGGATTTGCAACTCTAAAACTTTAGAAGGTACAGTACTACACGAAACTTCGCACTTCAATACTTCGCATACTTCGCACGCCAAACCAATATACTCTCTTGCACTTAATGAACGAGTATAATCAGATTGTAATACTGTTATAGAATTAATAGCCTAAGCTACAATTATATCCTAGATATTGTTATTGTTGCTCTACAAAAACTGATCAATGATCAATGATTAATTTCGATTCTACTCTGCTCTTCTAGAAACTTGTTCAGATCTGTTGCAATTTAAGTGCTCAGTCTAATATGACTTATCTATTATATATAGAATAGATTCGTACCAGAATCCAT
Organism: Drosophila eohydei; assembly: GCA_035045825.1. NCBI lineage: Eukaryota > Metazoa > Arthropoda > Insecta > Diptera > Drosophilidae > Drosophila > Drosophila eohydei. The sequence continues at coordinate 194,345 of JAWNOT010000042.1, read as the reverse complement.
ATATATGTCTTTGTAATATATCTGCTAAATTCTTTTACCCATTTGAAGAAACAATTGTGAAATATTTGAACTCGATTTGATTTAATTTCATTTGATTTTTGGCTTAAAGCTTTTGTTGTTCTTCTTCTTCATTTTTAATGAGGCGCCAAGAAACGAGTTTTGTTTCAGGTTCTACATACATGTGTGTGTATGTGTGTGTGTGTGTAGAAATTATTGATTTTCATATTATTATGCACACATGAATGTCTGTATAAACATTTGCATATATATATATATATATATATATATATATATATATATATATATATATATATATATATATATATATATATATATATATATATATATATATATATATTGTGTGTGTGTGTGTGTGTGTTTGTATGTATGTATGTATGTATGAGTGTATTTATTTATAGCTTTTATACTTTTTCGACTTGCTAATTAGCATTTAAATTATGCAAATATTACTTCTTTTTTCTTTCTTTTCTTTCTCTTTCAATTTCTTAACTTTATATGCATTTATGTATATATATATATATATATATATATATATATATATATATATATATATATATATATATATATATATATATATATATATATATATATATATATACGGACAGAGGACAGTTACGTGGCCTGTTGTTTTTATCTTATTCTCCACTCTCCCACTCTCCCTCTCTCTCTATCTCTTTGTCTTTATCACTCTACGTATCTCTTATTTGACTTGTGGAAGCGACTCACGTAGAATTTCATCTTCAACCTGTTTGTCATTTGTTGTAATTTACTTTGTTATTATTGTGCTTATCCATATACCCCATATACCCTGTAAACATAGATAAACTAGCTGAGAAAAGGATATGTAAAAGGCGAAACTGAGAGATTTGTGCTTAAATTTGATCAGCTTTAATGTCCCGTTATACATGACTCACAGATTTGAACTTGATTAACAGTTAAGCTATTTCATTGAAACTTGTTAATTATAAATTTAAATATATATATAAGCGAAACGAGGACCGGAAATGGACTTATCGTTAAAAAAGACTTGAGCTTAAGCACAATTGAAGATTTTCGGATTGTATCACGTATGGATATATCTTAGATGTGCATAGGAACCATAAAATATTTTGTTTAAAAAAAGGTTTTCATGGACAAATTATATCATACATAGTCTACGCCCATAAAAAAACAAGAAAGACAGCTCTAGTCGGGGTGCCAGACTAGGAAATACCCTGATCCCAGTCCTATTTGCGTTTTTTCCACAGTGTCAAGTATAGTATCAAGTATTAAAAAAAAAAAAAAAAAAAAAGTAAAAACATACATTACGATACCGAGATTCGAACCGACGTTGCCTGCGGAAAGCACATCATTTCTATCGCCTGATCTTGAACCTATAACTTGTCAGTATCGAGCGCCGCCTTTACCAACACCGTTACTGCACTGCTTCTACAAGAAGTTGCCAATTGGAAATTAACTAGCACCTGATAATTCAAGCACAATTTAATCGCAATTTCGATTCTTCGAATAGAGAAGAATACACGCATTTGAATGTATGTGTGCACAGGTATGCTGCTTGACATGTTATTTTGCAAATTGACCAAACGTTTGGTTTAATAACTTCTGTTTTACTTAATGGATTTTGGTGAAATGTTGTGAATATGATCTAAATATTCTATTGGCTTGGGAGAAATGCAAACTTCATATTTTGGCCCTTTTTCCAGCTGAATTTAAATTTTAAGAGTTTAGGGAAATTCGGAGCCATTAATCAAAATCCAAGAAAAATCAAAATTGTATAAGATATACATAAAACTAAATAAAAAATTTGGAAACTCTAAATGAAGTCGTACGAGATATGATTTAATAACTGCATTTCGATCATGTTTTTATTCGGTTTGTCGTCCTGATCAAAAATATATATAATTTATGGGGTCTGTCACGCCTCCTCCTGCCTGTTACACACATTTGCACAAAACCATTAGACCCTGATTTCCAATTTTCAATGGGATCAAGTTATCATAATGGGAGAAATTAAATTAGACTGATGTTAAAAACTTTTTTTTCGTTCTTAGTAGCTACTACTATTTTTTTGAACGACTCAACTTTTTTCTAAGCCCCGAAGTGCACATTTTTCTAAGTTTGCATTCAGAAAAACATTTATATACGTTTCAAATTACTTTTAAAATATTGTGTTCATCACAAAATTTTGCTGCCGAACATTGAGTGCTCAGTCGAACTACTATTTTTTTGAGTATAGCTGTACATATATTCGAACCTACTGTATACACTTTATACTGATGTCTTGGTACATCAGTAACTTTTCTAATAATAATCAGTATATTGATTACCTTAAGTCTTACAACTAAAAAACAAACTAACTTTGATTCGGGTTGGCATCGATAATAATAGTTGTTCTATAAATTATTGATCCTTTTTGCTCTATGAGCTTTGATTTCGAGCTGATGTGATGATTTCTGGACAACAGTGTAGGATCAAGAAACTTTATAAATATATAGCATTGTATATAAAGTATAGTATATCGAAGACAGAGATCGTATTGTACTTTTGTGATACAGACTAGCATATAATTATATATATTTCGAATCGAACTATCCATTCGTGTATCGATATAATTTATTTGTAACGAATGTCCAGTTTTTTAGTTGTTAACTTGGAATTTTGTTCTTTTGATATTTGACAGACATATGATCGTAATTAACACTTGATTTCCTTCGCGCATCAGTCACAGTGTCAATTGGCTAAATTTTTGGTGGCTCTTCTTGTTTTTCTTCTTTTTGTTGTTGTTGGCCGCAGCGAAAACATAAAAATTCCATTAAAATGTCAAGTGACAGTTACTTGTGCTCTCTCTCTCTTTCTCTTGTGCTCTCTACCACTCCACTTCAGCTGCTCCTGCATCATGCCTTGTTACTCTTTCCGTTTCTTAATGACGTTCCGTTCTGTCTGTGTTGTTGTTTTTGTGTTATTTTGGGTTTTCGATTACTCGGTTGTGCGAAGAAGGGCGGCTGCTGTCAAGTGGGTGTGGCGCGCACATACACATACACATGATGAATAAACGTTGAAATAACTGTAGAATCTAGCGCATGCCGGCCGGCAGGGGGCGCCACCTTGCATGCCATAAATAAATGGGCAAACGGCTTAAAATGCTGTAATTTAGTTTGCATATTTTACGCGAAGCGTCGACCAATCAACAACAATACACATACACACATGCATGCACAGAGACAGACAGGCACTCGAGTATACGTGTGCATTATCTATTCTATGAAGAGCTGGACATGGATGTGCCCGTAGGTGAGTGGGTGGTTGAATGCATGCTAAGTAAGAGAGGCGGGGGAGCAGAGGCCTCTCAAATTGCAGTTAATTTTTGACGTCGCAATTGCCGTAAGGGGGAAAAAAAACGTCACAAGGACGTTGCGTTGCCGTGAGAGCAAAAGAGTATGAGAGAGGGAGCGAAAGTGAGCGAGTGCGAGAGAGCAAATAACGAATAAAGACAAAGGAGCAGCAGCAGAAGCAGCGAAAACAACACATAGAATGCAACGTTGCCAAATTTCAGCAATGCCCGAAAATAGCAGAAAAGAAAAGCACTAGAAATAATACAAATTGCTTAACTGTTTTCTACAAGCGAAAAAATCAATATGCGCTAGTGAATCGTATTTAAATAGACTGAGAATAAACTGAGCACAAAAAAAGAAGAAAATGAAGTATAAGAACTGCTAAAATGATAATTTGAAATATCGAAAATGATAAAGCACTAATCATATTTGAAATGTTTTTTAATCAGACAGGTAGGCATATAACTGTCCAAATAAATATATATATACAGTTTGTTTTAGGAATTTGGAGTTCAGGTAGACGACTCAACAAATATATAGCGTAGGGTATGAATAAACGGAAATGTAAAAGTCTAGAGCACGCTAACCCTCATTTAATGTCTTATTTAAGGGTTGCATTAGACTCGTAACTTTTAACGAATTTTTCCCTTTTCTTCTGTAGCTTTAAAAATTCTAGCATATTAAGGAGAGAAAAAACTCATTTGACAGCTCTTTTTTCATTATTATTTTTAAACACGTTATGTCATTAAGTTTAGTTTTTTATTTTATTCATTTTGTTGTGTTGTTTTTTGTCATTTTACAGCTGGGAGATTTTGCTATAATGTTTGGAATTTTTGTTTTGTTTTTATTTTATTTTTTTTATAGCAATCCATTAGTATTCTAAGCTACCGTTAAAGCTGAAAGTTTTTATGAGACTTAGAATCTAAGTTCGTTTAGGATGTAAGAGGAAGTGAGATAGACGGAGAGAGAGAGATTCTACTGTAGCAGAATAATCTCTATGTAGTATAGAACACAATGTATGTATATTGCTGTATATATACACAAATATGTATGTGTAGCAAATTAAATAATTATGATGGATGAATCGAGCGATATGTTGTCCATATGTTTATTATAGATATGCAATACATGTGTAGCGGTAAATAGAACCTTTCACACTTGCCATAAATTGATAAATTGTATAATTTTGTAAAGTGCGGCTAGAATAGAATAGAATGATGAGATGCGAGAGATATCGGACTATATATACTTATATATATATGTTGCGGTTGTTGTTGCTGTACAATGGGAACAGTAGCTGTGTGTTGCCAGGCAACATGTGTGTGTGTGGGTGTGTGCGTGTGTTGCAGCAACCCCCACTAAAATGTTGCGGACACCCATCACCCATCCGCCCCTTGCTTTCCAGCTACTCCCACATACGCGCAGCAGTTGCACATGTGTGCTGCATATGCGTTTTGCCATTGTTGTTGTTGTTGTGCTGCTTCTTACTGTTGCACTTTGCAAGAGGAAGCAGAAGCTGCAGCTGCAGCTGCAGAAGATGATAATGATGAACATGTTAAAGAGGTGAGTGAGAGCGAGAGAGGAGAGACACAGGGGAAAGAGAGGAGAGGCCTGCGAATCTTGCGTTGTGTTGTGAAAGCTAAAAAAAACATAGACGCACACACACATACAGAAACGCAGGCAAAACCTACGACACATTTTCTGGCTGAAAACACGTTTTCCATGCGTCGCGTTCACATGCGCTTATTTCTGTACAAAAGCAACAAAAATCATAAAATATGTACGAGAGAGGCAACAACAGCAATAATAATAATAACAACAACAACAACTACTAGTGTAATAACTGATAAAAACACACGCAACAAAAACAGCGCACACACATACAGCAGTACTAAAAGTATATGTATATAAAAAAATAAATAAAAATAAAAAATAAAAGCTGGCGCACTAAATTAAAGCTTGAACGAAAAATCAATACTTCGCTCCACGGCAGCAGAGCAGCAGCAGAGGCGAGCAAAAAGCAGCCAAACGACAGCAGAGCAGCGATCGAAAAATGGGCATCAGGCAGCGGGAAGAGCAGAACGTCGGCGCTGGCTGGGGCGCTATCTGAAATAAATTGCTTTCGGCCTACTCGTGATTTTTTTTCGTTTCGTTTAGCTTTTTTTCTTTTCATTTTATTTCGTTAATTTTTTTCATTTTGTTTCTTCTCAATTTGCCTTTTCGTTTTTGGCGTTGTGAATATTTTACTGTACATATTTGTAGCTGCTGCTGCCGTCTCTTGTGATGACGCCCACACGAAGCACACACAGGCAGATACGTATATGTATATGTGCGGACTTTATGCCAGCGCGCCAATGCTCCACAATTATTATTATTATACGGTCACCGTGTAAAAATACGTGCATGTGCCCATGTGTGTATGTGTGTGCGTGTGCTTGTCGGTTGCTTCTTACACACGGTCTTTTTTTACGTTTCACCTTGCGCACCCGCACACCCCTTGCCCCTTCGCTTCCATCAACCGTTCGTCGTGTGTTTATTGCTACGTTTTACTCGTTAGACTCGTTTGCTTTTACGTCTCCTATCATTTTTCATATACATGCGCAGACACAGACACACTCACACTACACATGTACAGATACACATGAACACACACACACACACAGACATGCAACGACAGCTACACAAGCAAGTATAGGTTTGCTGCGCTGCTATTCGGATTTTTGTGCACGTCACTATGCACGGCTCACCGACTGTTTGCCGTTCGGTCGTACGGTCTCACGTTCGGTCTGGCTGCCCGTCTGGCGGTTGGTCGTTAATTCGTTCGTGCTTTCGTTCGTTTGCTTACTCGCTCTTTCATTTTGTCTTGTTATGACGTTGCGAGTTTTGTGCCTGCCATTTGCGTTTGTAGTTGTAAGTATGTGTGATTCGCTTGTGCATGTATATGTATATGTTTCGGATTCAGTTGCCAACGGCCTGCCCGCCGCCTTACACTTGCTGTTGCGTCACCCGCGCGCCGCATAACCAATACACGAACAACGTCGTACAACTTTGCTGCGCAGCAATATTGCTGCCTGCTGCTTGCTTTGCAGTTGTATGGTTATATATAAATGAACACATATATATATATATATTTATATACTTGCACATACAAATATATATATATTCAGATATATGTATATAAATATATATACATATATATTTGTGTGCGTGTATGTTCAAGTTCCCGCGTTGTTGCTCTCTGTTTTTGCTCAACCTCAACAGTGGCGCACAGCTCACCCGCTTCCTCCCCTTTTGTGACGCCAACGACCGACCGACCGACCGACTGAACAACCGACCGGCGCACCGACTGCTTGTCAGACAGTCCGAACGAACGACAAAACCGTTTGTTCGTTTGCTTACTCTCTCTCTCTGTCTTTCTTGTATTCTACTTCGTTTGTTTGCGCACGGTGCTTTCTGTCTCGCTTTTGCTCATAACAGGCAGATGTTGTGTCGAGGCAGCAGCGGCAACATTTTTTCTACGTTGTTTTGCTTTTGCTTCGAGTTGGCTTTTTTTTTATAATTTCTTTTTATGCTATTATTATTATTATTATTATAACGCTGTTGGCATCGATGCTGGCTGCGTATAGTTTTAAGCCTCTTTTCATATTGTCGTCTACTGCTGCGTGTTGTTGCCGTTGCTGTTGCTGTTGGTTGTGTGCGTGTGTTGTTATTTTTATTAATTTGTTTGCGCTGGAGCTGCTGAAAATTGTCAACAGCGCATTTGGCTGGTTCGACGCTTGCGTCGCTGCCGCCGTTGACGCTACTTTAATCTTACGCGTGCTTAAGTTTTTTTCTGCTTATTTTCTGTCTTTTTCTTTCTGTGAAGTGCGGCAACGTTGCATATCTTGTTGGAGCTGAATATATTTTTATTGCTGCCGAGCAGCAACGCTTTTGCGTGGCTTTTGGTCATTGCGACGCTTGGCTGATTTTTTTTTGCTTGTTTGTGGAATTTGTGCTTAATTTTCGTCTGTTTATGAGTGTGTGTATGTGTACATGAGTGTTTTTGCCATTTGCTTAAATTCAATCCAATTTCTGTGCAATTTTCATAGTGTGAATTTAATTTACTAGAAGTTGCTAAGCTATACGCGCGCTATTGTGTGTGCATTGCGAATTGTTGTTAGTGCCTGCCAGCTGTTAATTGTTATTGTTTTTATTTATTTGTGGCTGTGCAGTTTAATTGCTTTCATTAAACGCAACAACAATAACAAAAAATGTTGCTGACCAGCAGCAGTCGCAGTAACAGCGTCGGCGGCTCAGCGGTAGCGCTTAGCAGCGCCAGCAAAACATGTGACCGTGCGCTGTTGCCAAGCTTTATTATTTCAGTTTCCAGTTTGTCGACACTGGCAGAGCTTTTTTTTTGCCGTTTCTGCTTCGTGTTTTCTGATATGTATTTTGATGTTGTTGCTGCTGCTACTTTCTGCTGCTACTGCTGCTGCTTCTGATTTCTGTTTTCTGTTTTTCACGTAGGCAACACGCGTAAATATCTCTGTAAAGCTGCTGCGGGCACCTGGGAATACCGCAAATACTTCGAAAATTAGCCTACGAGAGTGAATAAGAAAGCGAAAGAGTGAGTGAAAAAGCAGAGATGGAGTTAGTGAAGTTGTTGGTTTTTTCTTTTTGTTGTCTAACTTTGGACTTTAATTCAAGAGTTTTCCATTTGCTACTGATATGAACTCGTAAATTCTTTGGCTTATCAGTTAATATTCCGCTTATCAAACATAGCTGCTGATGATATGCGATAACGATTAAAGTTATGTGTAATACACACACACTTATGTGTGTGTGTGTGCGCGCCAGATATAAATATGAATGAAATATTTATGTATCTATCGCTGTCGGTTAATAATCAAATTTATTGTTAAATAAATTAAAAAAATTCTTTATTGTTGGATTGCAACTGCCAAAAAGCCTGTTGTGTGTTTATTTAAAGTATATTTAAAAGGAAATGTGTAAATTAAAAATTACGAATTTCTATAATATACAAAAGGTAAGATAATCGATAATCTGTACAGTGTACAATAACAGATAAATACTATGAATTTACATACATATATATATATATATATATATATATATATATATATATATATATATATATATGGTGTTTCACCCTCTATATTCTATTCTTATCTCTATATACAGTTTCTCAAGAAGCACTACACACTGCGAAAAAAATACTATTCTTATTAACAAAATAAACAACAAAAACAAAAATTACTTATTTTTAAGCTGTTTACACAATACACTTTGTTCTTAGCTTAAAATAGAAAACAAATTATGCTAATTTTAATATTTATTATGACCGTATGACCCGTAGCAGTTAATACATGCTGGGGGTGTTGTCTCATGGAATTGAGCAACTTAATTAAGTATTCAAGAAGGATCTTTTGCCACTCTTCTAGGATTGCAGCTTTCAGTTGTGTGCGGTTTCTTGAATCTCGTTTTCTCCCTCTTTTCTTTGGGTATACCCATAATTGTAAAGTGGGGCTCAGATCGGCACACTGAGGTAGTGTATCAAGAACCTTGCCACAATTATAGAGGAGCCAAGTCCGTACATTAATCTTCTTAAACATTGTCTTGATAGAGTTTAAAATTTTGCCTTGTTATTCAACAAGCCAAACTTTTTCGCACTTTTTCGATTCATCTTTAAAATTTTGAGACATTCATGGTGTCCTCTATACATTCGAGTTCTTCAACTCAGCTAGAGATGGACCTCCCAAATCGTAGCCGAAAGTTTTTCAAATTGTGTACTTAAAATTATAGTTCTGCTTTCCAAGATAATCGGGATGGAGCATTGATACTTGTATCGTCGCAGAATATGATGTTTTTCCAATATTTTACCGGCTGATTATGTGTTTACAAAAATTAAAGCGCATTTCTGCATTTACCAATAAAAGCAATGGTTTCTTTCGTGCAATCTTGAAGATAGTTTCATGTGACGCATCTAAGTCACATTCTTTCTTATGGTCCGTGGCCGTAGTTTTGCGCTATTTTTTTTTATAATTTTATTCAAAACTTATAAAACAAAGCATTCAACAAATTTCGTTAATATGAATATTAATTTTTCATCTAAAGTCAAAAATTGTATTTGTTTTCAGTGAGTAAAGAGTTGCTTGACAAATTGTAAATATGCATCTTAATACATATACACGCATATACAAATATACATACACATATATACATGCATATGCACACTCTTTACCTATTGCTATGTCTTTATATTTTTATCGAATTTGGCAACTAATCAAACGTTTTGCTTTGTTCTCTTTTCTCCCGTTCTCTCTTTGCAGATTGTATGGACGACAATTGAAATGCGAAAATAAGCAGGAAAAGAAAGAAGAATAAACTTTTTGTTTTGTGTTTAAATACATTTTTTTTAAGTTTTCCTGTGATAAAGCAGCTGGTAAAGCCAGTAGCAAAGCAAAAGCAAAAAGCAAAAAAGCAAAAAAAATTAAATAAAATAAAATAAAATAAAACAAAAATGCCAATGATAATAACAAATAAATGAATTCAAAATGTGCGCAAAAGTTGTTAATTAATGGAAAATTTTTGCAAAAAAGAAAAAAACTAACTTATTAACTTGTTAATCGGCACACATACACACACACACATACACATGCATACATATATATATATATATGAAACACTGTGCCACCACGCCCACCGCCGCCTAAATATGTGTCATCCGTTTTTTTTTCGCAAGCAAAACAAAATTTATAAATAAATAAAACAAAAAAGTTTTCTCAAATGTTATCACTGACTAGCAGTAAAATAAAAGAATATAAAATAATATATTGTTTCAAAATGTTTTTTTTTGCAAGTTTCTAAATACAAATTTTTTTATGTGATTTTTTTTGTTTTGTTTTCGTGCAACAACAAAACCAACAACGAAGAGAGCGCGTGTGAAAATTGCAAAGTGGCAACAAGGCGCGCGCGTGCAACGTTGCCAAACTTAACTGCAACCACTTACCCTCGCTCTCTCTGTTACTCGCTCTCTTTCGCTCTTTCTGTCCCAGTGTGTGTGTCTGTGCCAAAAAAATACAAGTTTTTTTTTTCTTTTTACAGCAGTCGCAGTGTGTGTGTAAATAGGCAAATCTTTAATATAGTAATACAACAACAAAAAACAACAACATCAACAGCAGCAGCAACAACAAAAGCAAATCATATATGGTAAAACAAACAACGTTAAACAATAACAACAACAACTCGAAATACAAGTGCAGCAGCTGCTGCATGGCGTCTCTTAAGCGCGCAAGCTAAATGTTGTTGCTGTTTTATTGACAGCAACAACAACCGCAACAGCAGCAACAATAATAATAATAATAATTATAATAATAATAACAACAACAACAATTGTAGTGTGAGCAACAAAAACGAGAAAACAGAAACAATTGCTCATGTTGTGAATATGTTGCAGTGCAATGTTGTTGCATGCGAGCAGCTCAGTGATAAAAACAACAACAGCAGAAGCAACACTACATATGAAACAGTAGAAGCAGCAACAGCAACGACAACAACTACTACTTCTGGGCGGAACAACAAGTGTTTAAGCCAAAAGAGTTCGGCATGAAATGGAAGCAGCTATACGCTCCTCTTCAGTGCAGGTCGGTGCTCCGCCGCCCACAAACAACGCCACAAACGGTGGACAACAGCAGCAGCAGCAACATCAGCAACATCAGCAACACCAGCAGCAACAGCAACATCAACAGCAACAGCAGCAACATCAGCAACAACTTCATCACCATCACCATCACCATCATCATCAGCAGCAGCAGCAGCAACAACAACAGCAACGTATTGCCAGCAATCAGCAGCAACACAGCGCAGCAGCAGGCAACGCTGCTGCGTCCCATCAAGTGCATGATAATGGACCAACGTCCCATCATCTACATCATCATCAGCAACAGCAACAGCAACAGCAACAGCATCAGCAGCAGCAGCAACAGACAGCAGCAACTAATCAACAGCAGCAGCAGAATAAAGCGACGCAACAGCAGCAAAAGCAGCAACAGCAACAAGTTGCCAATATGTCGTATCCGCAGCGCATCGCGAGTGGCACACAAATTCATAGGTGATTTATATATATATATATATACTTATAAATATTATACAATACATAAGAAACGCACTGCAGTAGACGATCGCTGGCCTGTCACGACATTGTCTAGCCTAAGCTTTAGTTGATTTTTTATGTAATCTAGCCTATCTATATCTATATATACAATCTAATCTTTATGTAGCTATCTATCTATATATATCTATGTATATAAATAGCCTAATCTAATCTAATCTGATCTATATATTGCAATCTAAAGCAGGTCTAAAAAATAAAAGAACTAGCTTGATCCATAGGATTTTGAGTTGATTTTAGGTCGTATTAACAAATATTTAATTATATAGAATCCACAATTTATATGGCGTTGTTCAATCAAAAATAAGAAGAGTGTGGAATGTGAACAATATAGTTCGAATAGGAGATACCCTGAACCCCGCACAAAGCAGATATTACAATCATTCCACGCTTCATTAAAATATAGAAAAGAGAAGAGGAAATACATTAATATGCATATTAAGTTTCTAGACTCTAGATTACGGGCGGAAAGATGGACGGACGGACGTAGGTGGATCGAATTAGCTTGCCTTCCTGATCAACTCATTTAATTGTTTGTCAAGCAAAATACTCCTATTCAGATATATCAATTCAGAGAGAGATATAAAGAGAGAGATTGAGGATATTTAATTGTGTTTTGAAATTTCATCTATATATGAAATGATTTAAAACAAATATATATATATATATATATATATATATATATATATATATATATATACTATATTTACGTATTCATGTACTATGCCCCGATCCACACTAGAAACTCATTTCCTGTTTTGGGTCTTTTGGAACAGCCCCGCTAGCCTCTCGTCGCCGATAAGGGTCGACGCGAATCGTCCGCAACCCAAATTGTTGCAATGCGAGCGAGATAAGCTCGGAGGGAAGAACTACTATTATATGTATAATGCTGATAAGGGAAATGAACCAATTTTTGTATTATGCATTATATAGAGAATAACGCGGAGAAAGGCCGGGTTGAAAAGATGTGCTGTGTGAAAGCTGTAGAAATACAGAGAGAGGAGAGACAGTAAGAGGAGTAAAAGGAAGGAAGATACAGAGAGATTGAGATAGAGAAAGGTATGGAAATAAAATAAGGGAGAGAGTACGGGAGATAGTGAGAAAAAAAATATAGAGGTGGAGAGATAGAAAGAAAGCTGATAGAGACGGAGAGGGAGAGAGAGCGAGAGAGAGTGAGGGGGTAGAACTCACCCTCCTCTCTCTGTGAGGAGGAAGAACTCTCTTTCCACCCTATATTCCCTCGTCAATCTCTCTCTAGAGAAAGAAAGAGAGAAAGAGAGAGAGATAGAGAAAAAAAGAGACAAAGGACAAAAAGATACAGAGCGAATAGAGAGAAATAAAGACAAAGAGACACAGAGATGCAAACTGATGGGAATGGCATTATTTCGCTACTCTTTACTTCACAGCCAAAATGTATTTAACCATGGAATTTCCCACAGTTATACATTCATGCATACCTGCAAACATAAGTAAATATATCAACCTACAGTTGTTAATCGTTGAATAGCTACTGTATAAATTATACGTAGTAGAATATGGACGTTCCAAGACATTTATAATGGAGCATTGCACGCAGTCAGCCTTCAAATTCCGTTTTATTGTATTTATGCAACCTTTGCGTACCGAACACAATTAATAACCGAAAAATAAACACAAAATGTACAAAAACTCACGTAGAATTCGATCAAAAGTCTTGAGTCAAGAATTTGACGACCTTCACAACATGAAATATTATATAATAACGCTAGAGACATATTATGTTAATGGATATATATAAATATAATGTGCATACATATATCTAAAAGCGATTTAAATTCAAATAAGGAAATTGTGTGATAGCATAGTTAGAAGAGAGGAGAGAAGAGGGGTATATATTCGTCAGAGAAGTAGATAAATGGGTAACAGAATTGAAAGACAAACAGAGACTAAGGCGGTCTGTGAGCGCGAGCGAGAGAGCGAAAGAGCTGAAGCAAATGCGACCCGGAAAGCGAAACAAAAGTCGCAAAATGTTTTGTTTTTTTTTTTTCAATAATGTTGCTAGTTTTTGCGGTTACGGCAAACGAAGAAGTGGGAAGCACTTAAAAGACAAAGACAGAGACAGAGAAAGAAGGATAGAGAGCGAGAGAAGCAGACAGACAGACAAAAAGACAACCGACGATGACTAAGCGGGCGAGCGAGTGAAGTGAACTTAACTTGAAGTGTTGCGAGAGTGGGCAGCGCAGCAAAAGAAGAAGAAAACCCGGTGGAGGGAAGAAGAGGAAGAAGAAAAATAGCAACAGCAGCAGCAGAACAAGTGATTGAAGCGAACAAAGTGAAGTTAAAAGCAATGCCAAAAGTGTGTGAGTGTGGGTGAGTGAGAAGGAAGGTGTAAGGTAGATGGAGGATGGAATGAAGGATTGGTGCTTCGGATGGTGGTGTTTGGTGGGAGGGGGTTTAAACACAGCACGCACGTTGCTTAAGTTAAAAATAATCATACGTAATTTGACACTGTTGACCTGCCGCAACGCGACAAGAGTAGGGGATAATAACACGTTTGTGTGTGTGCGTGTGTGGCGTGACCGAGTCACAAATACCCTTCATGTGTTATCTGTTTATATAGTGAATATTATATATAAGCTAATATACCCTTTTAGCTAAGCACACTAAAGGGTATTAGAATAACAGCAACAGCAAACAGACAGTTACTAGTTGAGGTCGCTTCTCTTCCTCGTCGCTCACTTTGTTGGAATGACAGCAATTAGAGAGCTAAATGGCCGCACACAACGGACGACCGCAAAAGAAGTCGACGACTGGAAAATGTCATGACATGCAGTTAGGCGAATGGAGAAAGGAGTGTGGAGAGTGGAGAGTAGCGAGTGGGTAGTGGTTAGAGTAGATGGGACAGTGGATCGGAGGGAGTCTTGCACAAAAAAAAACTTTGTTAGGGCTTGAGGGAAAACGGGTTTCACTTTGTAATTTGCAAAGGTCGTTTAGCTAAGAGAATCGACACAAAAAATCATGCAAAAAAAGTAATATTTCTGTATTTAGGCGGACACGACTAACAAATAGCCTGCCAATTGGCATACAAGTTGCATAACTTAGTCAAAACTTAATAAAAATACAAAATAAATGAGATTTATATGTGTATCTATACATATGCAGAGTGAAACATAAATTTTGACCGTTAATTAAATCGATTTGGAAAATATGATATGAAAGCAAGAGAACTTATTATCAAGTTAGTAAGTTGAGTAAGACAGTTCATATACAGTCAATTTCGACCAATTATATTATATATGTAGACTATAGCAGGTGTAATAGATACATAGGGTATTGAAAGTTCTATGCTTTTACGATCATTGATGTATTTCAGTTTTAAAAATAGCTTTGATTGCTTTTTGGTGCGTGTTCCAAAATGGACAATTGATTGATGTCAATAGACGCAGCCCCTACGAACTCTACTCTCTACTCTCTACCCTCTACCCTCTACTAGACGCTTCCTCTTCTCATTCTCCTTTTCATTTTTTCTCCTTCGTCAATTACCCATTTCAATTTGTGTTTAAACGTTGAAAGGGGTTTTGGGTTTTAATGGACATTTAATGATACGCTCTAGTCGACAGAAGGGGCTGGGGGGCTTGGGACGGCTGGGAGTATAGCAAAAGTTATAGTAATTGCACGGGCAATTAGACTTCAATCGAATGTCATAAGAAACGTTGCGCAGTCTGTTTTGCTGCTGTTTCATAGAATGGATTTGAGCATGGGAATGGGAATCGGAATGGGATTGCAATGAATGAAATTTGATTGGATTTTGAATCGTATAGAAAAGCTTTGGCTGCAAAATATATAAGAAAACCAATTTTTGCAAGTGCAGCCCGTCGTTTTCTATGTGTCGTTGTTGCTGTTGTGTTTGTGCTTCTGCATTCCATTTATTTTAGTTTACTTCTATGATTCCCACTCGCTATTTCTTTCACATCTCTCTTCGCTCTATAACTGCCCCGTTTCCTGCTGTAGTCCAAACATTTGCATTGAACTCGAGTCTTGGGCGGCAATAAAAATCTCAAAAAGAAATAAGAATCAAACATACACATACATACGTTTTAATATATAAATATATATATGCACTATGTATGTATGTACATAAACATAAACATACTTAAACATAAATAAAAACATAAACAAATAAGATTTCCCAACGTTCCGTTTGCATTTTGTTTGTTGTTGTTCTCCTTTACACGTTGTTCGCGAGTATATAATGGGGATGGGGCTTGCATTGTTTCAGGTATTGCGTCTTCCATTCAGCTATTTAGCTATTCAGCTTTAAAATATCTGATCGAATTACTGCATATGATATGGCTATTGTATAGCAGTAAGCACTTCTAAGCCAACTGTTTTGCAGGGTATTTAAGCTGCGTCATTTTTTTTATTAAGTCCAAACTATTTGACAGTTATAATTTATATCTGTTATACAATTTGCGTTACACTGACTTGTCATGCAGTTTAAATCAAGCTGAAACAACAACAACAACACCAACAGCAGCAGAATTAACAATAATAACGCGCATACAAAGACACTTACACACACATACCCACACACATAGACACACACACTCATACACGCATACATTTTAATCGCTCTCGAACGGTCAAGGTTGCAAAATATTTAATGAG
Source organism: Drosophila eohydei (assembly GCA_035045825.1). Taxonomy (NCBI): domain Eukaryota; kingdom Metazoa; phylum Arthropoda; class Insecta; order Diptera; family Drosophilidae; genus Drosophila; species Drosophila eohydei. Next base: position 178,175 of record JAWNOT010000042.1, on the reverse strand, counting down.
TCAAACGCGACGACGACAACGACGCCAGCAGCGACGTCAACGTCAACGTCAATGACTGCGCTCGCTCTATCTGCTGCCAGCTGCGCAGTCTTCCAGTTGTTGTTGTTGCTGTTGTCATTTTTGTTTATCGACCGGCACACACATAGAGAGAGGCACACGCACAAATGCAAAAAACAGTTATGTGCACTGAGCCTCTGCTCGCCCGCTGCTAGTGCTGCAACTGTTCACTGTTCAACTGTTCACATGCCTCTCTTTCTTCGCTGCGCTGCCACGCTCACTCTCTTGCTCCGTAGCTTAGGGTGTCGTTGACGCGCGTCGTTCACCTCTCAGCCCAGCCTCTTGCTTTGTGGTCGATTTTGTTATGCGCAGTTGTTGCTCTGCTGCCGGCTAAAAAATAAGATAAATAGGCATAAGAAAAATAGCAATACTAATAATAATAACCGTAATCAGCTGCAGTTCACATCTAACAGTATGCTGCTTATTTATACCAAAAGCCTCACCTGTGTCAGCTTTGTGACACCTGGAATAGCCGCATTATTCCAGTATCTGGTCCCATCTCTTAGCTATAAACTCTGGAATCTCTGTTTCCGAGTTAAGTCAAAATGCTTCAGTTTCAGTACCACTAAAGTTACGGACACCATCTTTGGATGTCCTACTCCATTGAGTAGAATAAAGTCAGCAGTCTTACTAAAATATTCAGACTTACCGACTAACGTGGCTATATCGACTCTCGGATCGAGAGTATATATACCTTTATACAATTTGCCGTGAATTCCGAATTCCCATTAAATTCAATGGGCTTAGTGTATAAATACAATAATTTCATTAATAAGTTCTCTTAGTCAGGAATACACGACTTTTAATTGACATTTACCTTATTAGTATTGTTAACTAAATGTACTTAACTTTTATTTAAATTAATTTATATATATCCCACATCATTTTTTATTGAGTCGCATAGGAGCTGTGGTCTATTGTTAATTTCTGAATTCCATTAGCAGTAAACATTACAAATGAAACACCTGATGTTTCTATTACTATCCAATCAAATCGTCATGCCACGCCTCGGCTTCCTTCCCGACTCCTAAAGCCCCCTTTGATTGCATAAGACAATGAATGTGTTTTCTAAGTGGTTTGGGGTAAACCCCGTCGTACGGAACGACTCGTACCGTATTTTTAAATTAAGAAGAAACTAAAAATAAAATAAAATAGAAAAAGTTGAAAAAAAACACACATTGAAAACCCCACAATCACAACCCCACAAAACCCCACCACCGACAGAGATAAATAGAATGCAAAGTGTACAAATCTGTACGAAGACAGACGACTGTAATACTAGCAGATACGAAAAATATACAGAGAATCACGTAAAAAAATATTTAAGAAACATAAATATAAAAAGATAAAAACAAATATATATAAAATAATATAAAAATAAATGGATTGAACAAATATACATATACAAATAGAAACAAATGAATACAAAAAATATAAAAAATATGAAATAAATTTTAAAACAAGAAAGCTCTAGTCGGGGCCCGATTAGGAGATACCCTGAACCTAGTCCTATCTGCGTTTAATATTTTCTAACCAACATTGTCTACGCAACGCCCATCAACTTCATCATTAAGAAATTAAAAAAGATCAAAAAACATCCACTCTTACCTCCCGCCTGACTCGAACCCAGGACTTAGCGTTTTCGAGCGACGCCCCAACTGTCACCGCCACTCCACTGCTTATGCCAGTAGTTGCCAATTTGAATTGAAGTATCTGATTCAATCACAATTTCGATTCTTGGAATAGAGAAGAATACACGCATTTGAATGTATGTGTGAACATGTATAGAAAAATGCGTGCGCTTGGCGCTTCTGTTTTATCGTTTTGCACAAAACCATTAGAACCTGATTTCTAATTTTCAATGGGATCGGGGTATAAAAATTAGAAAAAAAAAATATTTATAGGGTATATTCTACTTAATTTCTCTTGGAAATGCAGCGATTTTTTCGAATCGTCTTCTCTGAAGTGAAATCAATTGAACTGAACTCTAAGGCAACTAGATATAATATATATATATATATATATATATATATATATATATATATATATATATATATATATATATATATATATATATATATATATATATATATATATATATATATATATATATATATATATATATATATATATATATATATATATATATATATATATATATATATAGATATATTTTATGATCGTAATTTATCGTCGGCGTTGCCGCTGACCTACCTCTATACCAAAGCTCATGGGCAAGTGCAATCTCTAACAGCAACAGCAACGGCAACAGCAACGGCAACAGCAACGGCAACAGCAGCGGCAACAACAACAATGATAATAATAATAATAATAGCAAAAATAGGCAACATCGTCGCTAGGGGGCGTTAAAAGACACACAACAACAGCAACAAAAGTGCAGCCAATAAATAAAATGCAGATACGTAATGAATTATAATTAAAGAAAACGAAAACAGGCAGTAAAGAAAAAAATGAAAAGCGACTGCCGAAGCAATTAACGGCGACGGCGACGATATCTATTTATAAGCGCAGCAGCAGCAACAATAAATAATGAGAAACGAGATGATGATGAAGAAGAAGAAGAATATGCAGCAAAAACACAAATAAAATGCAGCGTGCAATAGAAAAATGCAAACATAACGTGGGACGTGGACGCCAAGACAGATGAGGGACAGAGAGAGAGGGGCAGAGAGAGGGAGAGACAGAGAGAGAGAGAGAGAAGGAGAGAATGCAAACGAACGGCAGATATGGACGAAAAGACATAGCTGGTGAATGTGGTGGAGGGTGATGGAGGTGAAGCTTATGGTGAATATGTGGTAGCTGGGGTCGGGGGTTGGGCCGCTGCGCATTGTTCGCACTCATTATTAAATCACCTTCAACTGAGTTCGCACTGCAACGACCTAGCGACAGAGACGCCAGCAGCGACGTCAGTTGCATTGATGCCTAACAAAAGCTGACAAAACTGTCAGATACTTAAAACAGATAGACAGACGGATGTAGATACAGCAAGAGAGACACAGCTAGAGAACCAATTACTTGGAATTGCGCAACTCATAGATCACTCTTAAGTGTCCCAAATATATATATATATTTATATATATATATATATATATATATATATATATATATATATATATATATATATATATATATATACGTATATGTACGCGTATAATACTTTCTACTTAATATGCAAATTGTGCTGTAATATTTTTAATCGATTTCAAGAAGCCTATCTTGAAATCGATAAGTATCGATATCCCAAGGGAATTACTCATTCAAATAAAATGATATGAACCAAATTTAATTGTCATATTCTGTATTGCACACAAAACACGTATCGCGTCTCTTCCTATCGATAAAATCAATACAAAAATAATTTACAGTCCGTAAAGCAAGTCACCATATGTCAAGATTTACGGTTATTTTATTGCTAATATTGTCGCACTATAAGTTTCTTTAATTGACACATGTTTTACTCATCGATATTAATCGATTCTCGACCAAATGTAGTCATGTCAAATGCCTAAAATGATGCGAAATTTTTATATATTATTTTCATTTTTTATCAAGAAGCTCAAAATCGATAAATGGCAAAAGTTAATAATAATAGTAATAGATCAATACATATGCATAGTATATCAGTCAGACCTCAAAATTCTTTAAAGTGCAGGTTATACACGTGTATGTATCATATGTTACTAAAATCGATAACTATCGATATGTTCAAGTTTTATGCACTTGTTTCTGTGAGGTTGGCGTGTGCCACTGAGTCATGCATTGGTCTCCAATACAAACCCAAAAGTTCTACAATTATTATTGTTTTTTTCTTCTGTTCACTTGTTCTATTTTACAGTTTGTCACGACAACTGACAACAACTGCGATATCTATTAACTGCGCCGAACATTTGTTCAAGTTCCCAAACATTTTCCCATTTTTGATGAGCCCACATCAATTACAGTTTCTCGATAAGTTTTTGGTTCCATTGAATGTTTGATCGAGGCCTATAAATAGCTCTGTATATACATATGTGTGTGAGTGAGTGTGTGTGAGTGTGTGTATGACCAGCCCACAAATTGTAGTAATTAACAGACTTTGTCATCAATCGTTGCTGTCGTTTTAGCTGCTGTTGCTGTTGTTCGAGTTGTTGTTGCTTTAATATATGACTGCAATTTAGATAGCCGGAAATACATTGCGAACTATGTTAGGCAGGCGGCGGTTCCATTGGTTAGGTTAGCAAATCCAAAGTATCAGCACAACTGTTGGTTATCGAATATTCGAATAATTTAAGCTCGTCAAGCTTGTGACTTATTGCTGTTATTGCTGTTATTCAATTTCGTATGTCAATAAAAAGTGGGTCATGTCAAACACTTTCAGTTAGGTTAGTCCGTTGTTATCGAATAATCGAGAAGTGTTCAAAAGCATTATGTCTACTTTAAGCTAACATTTGATTACTGTACATAAATATTTAACATGGTATTCCAACAACAAATTCACATTCACTTCTATCAATTGTTATCGAATAATCGTTGCGTTTGTAAGACAACTCTGATAGCATTTCAAGCTCTCTTTTAAGCTCCTTCTCAATGTTAGTCAGTAACTTCGATACATAAAAATATTGTTATCGAATAATCGCTAAATCTTGAAAACCAAACGATGCATGAATCATGAGCAATTGGAAAAATACTAATCGTTCAATCTTTCGACTCAGTTAATATATCATATTATATAATCACACATCAGGAACGTTCCGCTGGACAATCTATTGATTAACACTCGAAACACTATAAATATTATATGTAATCCATGCAATCGCAATCGCAATCGATAAGCTTTTTTTTCGTTTTCTTATTTATTCTTTTTTTGTGGCGGCTTTCGACAAGCGTTATCTCGTCGAGGTGCAGCTAAGAATCAATCATTGTCATTATATTATTATTATTATTATTATTTTTATTTTCATATTCGAATCGCTCCTAATCAGCGTTGACATCTTAACCTCAATTGCAGTGCTCGACACTTTCCCATATTTCGTCTACGCATCGTCTGAGTCGCTTCTAATTCCCTTAGTACGCTCCAATTCCCATTTCCATTCGCATTCTCATTTCTTCTATCAATGTCACTCGTTGTCAGTATGAAGTGCTTAAGATAATTTCTGAATATAATACACTTTTCTTCAGATAGTGCGGTACGAGGCTTAACTAAATGACATTATCTTTTCATATAACTGGAATACCATGTCGGTTATATCACAAACTATATTTAGAACCTAGAGTTGCTTAGTCAATAGTAAACATATATGATTTATTATACTAAAAGCTGTAATGCAACGAAAATTTAGAAATTTTTGATTTATATAGATGTGATCTATCTGGTATACGATTGATATGATTTATCTCATACTCAATCCCAATCTCAACCTCAACCTAACCTCAACCTTACTTTCTTTACTTTTTATAGAGTATTTCTTAGTTGTCAAGTAATTTCCACTTTTGTTCTCCCGCTGCTTTCTTCTCTACTCCGAGCTTTGTTTCATTGATTAGACAAGACCTAATAACAACATTCTCAATAGCTCTGGAAAAGGCAAGAGGAACAAAGGAAACGAGTAAAGTAGAAAATAGAATTAACCCGTTTCATAATGCTCGCGCGGCTTATCAAAGTCCTCGAGAGGAGGATAGCTGCGGGAGCGAGTGGCTAGGGGTTTGTTTGGCACACATGAAACGTGGTTTTACGACCCAGATTAGATACGGCCAGATATGCCCAGATTTTTTCTGGTCTGCCTTTTCGATTGTATTTAGCAAGCGTTCAGAGCCGTTAATTTCAAACGAAAACGCGGCCATAAATCGCGCCAAAACAGAGCCAAAAAGCGCAAGCGACAAGCCATGGGCATCGGTAATCGTGAACCGGGTAAGACTATACTGCAGGACAGCTGCTGCTTCTGCTGTTGAAGCTGCTGCTGCTGCTGTTGAAGCTGCCGACGGGGCGAGCAGGCGGGCGGACGCACAGTCAAAAGTTCAATGTACAAGAGAATAGAGCGAGATAACCACTGCCACCCCCTTTCCCCTATTCGTGCCGCTGTCTAAAACAGCAAATGTAAGAGCCAGCACCTCCATCCCCACCCCTCGTTCTTCGTCTCTGCAATTTCGCACTGCTATGTGAAAATTTTCATATGGATTTGACAGAAGTTCGTAGTAGCAATCGAAGCTGTTATATGAGCATAACTGTTATACACATGCAGAAATAAGCATATGTGTGCATATATATATGTGTGCGTGTTATGCATGTATGCATATATGTAAGCTAGTCAGTTTGCTGACCAAGTTCAGCACATACCTCGCGCTCTTTCTCTGTCTCTCTCACTCACACATGCATTGTGCAGCCATCTCGTTCGTTTTGTATTACGCTGATATCTCGTAATTGGAGTAATATTTTTCAATATTTATTTTGATATTCGTTTTGTTTTTGTTGCTATATAGCGCACATTTTTAATTTTCAAGCTGACGACGCGCTTACAAATGCTCGAAAGACAACAACAACAACAACAACAACGACAAGTGAATTGCAACTGCCATTGAAACAGCTGTAAAAACAGCTGCAAAAAAAGAGAGGAAAAAGAAAAACAGAAACAATATTAAGTATTTAGTATATATACTTGTATATTATATATACTAAGTGTATGCTAAAAAATGCTAGCAAAGAATGTTCTACAAAGCTATCTATAAAAAATATATATATACATATGTATGTATAAATATTATGATCCACTTTATATTTAGTTTATTTCTTTGGCCATGTCGGCTTTCCTTTTTTATACCCTAAATTCATTGAAAATTTACATTAAGCGTATTATAGTTTTGCGTTGTCGCTGTGTCAACTGCGAAGTTAGCAGAGCTCGTGGTCAAGCGTGCGAGTTTATTTGTGTGTGAGAGTGTTGTTTGCATGCATAAAAGAAGCTACGAATGGGTGAAATATCAGCTGTTCGAAGGATTGAGGGTATCTCCTAGTCGACTAGAGCACTCTTACTTGTTCCTCTATTGGCGCTCCTTCTGTTGTCTTCTCTTCTGTTAATTTTCCATTTGTTTAACTTTTAGCTTTTTTTCCTTATAGTTCTCTATTCGATTATTTTTTGTCCTTCTACTTCTTTCCTTTCTTATACTTTTATTTTACCTTGTTCTTCCCTTCTGCTTGTACTTTAATTTGTCTTTTCGTTATCCGTGTCCTTTTCATTGTTATGGTTCTTTTAGTTCTTTAGTTCTTTGCCTTCCATCTTTTGTCAGCTTCTGTTACTCTTTCGAGTTTGCATTTATTTTCTGATTCTGCTTTTGCATATTCTTCCCGTCACCGTCTCCGTCTGCTACTTCTTCTTTTCCCATACATTTTCCTTCTTCATCCTCAACTACATCTTGTTGTGTCTTCTTCTTCGTCTGAGTAGCTTTGTTAGAGTTGAACTTCTAAAGTCAATTACTCCACTTTGAGCTTTTCGACCTAACAAAACAACTGTGCTTGACTAAAGCTGGTTGCTATAAGAAGTTTGATTGATTATCTTAAAGTTGAAAATATTCGAAGTTCCCAAGTCCTAAGTTCGACAAGAGAATAAATTGAAATTGATGTCGAGCTAATGAACAGCTTGGTTTGAATATGAAATGTTTTGCATGTGCTCAAGGGAATAGTGTGGTTAATGCTGTAGCTAAATATAGAAATGTACACACACGCATGTATATGTGGAAGTGTGCAGGTGTAATTAAATACGGAAGTTTTTGACATCAAATTGAAGTTTTACGTCGGAAGCCAAAGAGGTTAACCAGATAGCAAAGATGACGTGTGGGGGTTGCCACAAATGTATCAATAATTTAATGATAGTTATAGCAGTAGAAATAAAAGTAATAATAATAATAAATAAAAGCTGTTCAAGTCGAAGCGACAAGTGCAAGTCAATGAGCTCAATTGAGTGCAGTTAACCGTTATACGGCTGTATTATTATGCACAATGTCTGATTAGTTCAACGGCAGTGTTATTTAGTGCCAGTCGAGTCGGGCAACGTTATTAACCAACACTGTTATGCACAGTATATTGACCGCTAAGCAGTTGCTTTGCAATAGCAATTATGTATTAGTTGTAGTGTTGGAAAAGTCGTTAATCAGCTGTTTTGATTTAGTTATTGTGCTTAAAACGGCAGTATTGAATAATGCAATGAAAAGCAACTAACTCTGTCATTATTCCATGACTATTTAATGTTGGGAGGCAAGACATTATTTTATGTGTTGGATAAGCTCTCATAAATGTCATTAGAGCAGTTTTTCAACTTGATTATGCGTTCCTTATGCATATATAGTGCAGTAAAGTGTGTGATGGTTGGGCAGAAGTGCGCTTCACAAATTTTTATTTGGTTAAAACTTGTTTATGTATTTGTAGTGTTAGCTAAGGCTTGCATCGACATATTTGGTATTGGTTAACGATTTTCGCATAGCTGCAGTGCTGACTAAGTCTTTCCTTTACTTATTGGGAGTTAGCTAAAGTCCTTTTCTGTGTTAGCGTTGGATAAGGCAAATTTATTTATTATTTAGTAATTGAATTGTTGGCCGCAGTGGCAGCTGCAAATTAAACAGAGAGAGAGCGAATGAGAGTGAGCCATCGTTTGTGAATGACACAATAAACAAAACAAAAGAAACAACTACAACAAACAGCAAAGCAGCAACAAAATCCAGTTGAAACAATTTGTTGTGGAAAAAAACTTAAATTATTTCAACAGCGAAACGCTAGCAAAACAAAACGAAGCGAAACAATGCAATGGAAGAATTGCAAGACAACTTCAAAGTTGCTAGAGATGCACGTCTCTCTCCCTATCTCTTTCCCGCTCTCGTTCCCGCATTTTTCCCCCGCCTCTGCTGCTCTGGCTCCATGCAATGCCAATTAATAGCGAATTGTTTGTGAAGCCCAATCAATTGCGCAAAGAAGACAGAAAGAGTATGAGAGAGAGAGAGCGAGAGAGAGAGAGCGAGCGAGAGTGAGTCAATGAGAGAGATAAGTAATGATGGGGGCAGACAGTGTGCGAGAGTGTGCATAACACATTATTGAATTGTTAAGTATGAAGATAATATAATCCTATTCTATTCTATCTCAATTCTCTAGCATTGTGCGAGACAAAAGCTGATTTCTCAATAGAATTGAATGGGCTTTACATGTGCTTTGTGTGTTGTCTATGTTTACAGCAACATGGATACAGCTCTGTTTTCTGTCTCTCCTCACTGTGTCCCTCCCTCCCTCTCTATCTCTCTATGTCTGCGTGTCTCTTTGAAACCTTTTAAGTTACCCAATGTAAAGGCAACATCGCCCCTTAGTGCAATGCAATTCCATGAATGAAGCCTCCCATTTGAGCGAACCAGATGAGATAACATTTGCATGCCCGCAACGAAGCTTTGAATACTAAATTATAGTATTTTCTTTTAGATGGAGCTGGGAGGGAGGGGGTGATGTGACAGGATACACTGATATACCTGGCAGTGAATGAAGCTAATGGGCTAAAAGCATTTTTTGTCATTTAAGACTTGGATTTACAATTTAAGAGTTGATTTTGTATAGATGCAGTGTTGAGTAACGTTAAATTCCAACTGTTTTTGCTGCTCAGACAAAGTAATGACCAATGGAAAGTGCGTGGACTGGGGAGTATTCACTCAACAGTAATTAGCGACACTTTCAGTGTTGGTTAATCCATCTAAGAAAGCAACTGCATTAGATAATAATTGCAGTGTTGTTAAATGCTGTAATAGTATTGCTAAAATGTCAATTAAAGTGGAGCTGTTTTGTTGGAGTGTTTTTTAATGACACACTATTTTTAGCATTGCACTATCGATTAGAGCTTTACAAAATGTAAGTCTACTGACTCAGCAAGTAACGAGTGTTTTGTAATTGAGGTGTGCGAATGTAGTGTTAGGTCCATTAACTAAGTTAAGTTTTAAAGTGTAATAGAATCCTAGTGATCCATTAAGATCACTGCCAGTGTTGTGCAGTGTTGAGTTGCATTGCCCTTGATGAATTTGTCCTTTTTAGTTCTTAGTTGACTTCAACTTTCTTAACGATTTCGAATTTAATTAGGAGAAGTTTTGCAACACTGCCGATGCTTTGACTTCAATCGAAGGCATCAAGTTTTCTTAAAGTGCTGCCAAGAAAATGGGATAGAATGGGATGAATAGGGTGGAAGGGTGGCCAATTTTAAGCTTGACTGCGCCCTGCTGCAGCTGACCCAAACTACTTTTCACCTCCCTCTCTCTCGCTCTCTATCTGTCAGTCTTCCTTGGCTGCTTCCTCTATGTCTCATTTATCTTATGTATCTCCGTTCTTTCATTCTCTTCTATTACTTCTAAGCCTCTTAAGCTGTTGGCAGTCTCAGCCGCAAATTTAATTTCCAGTCCAACAAAAATTTAATGGCACACAGGGTGACACAGGGCACATAGCACAGGGTGTAGCACGCACAAGCCCACACACACAGCATGAAAGTTTGTTTTTAAAGGTGTCCTCTCGTCTCCGCAGTTACTCCCATCTCTATCGCTCTTCCTCTCTATTTCTCTTTCTCGCTTGCTGGGTAAAAGTTTGCGCGCATTTCTCTGGCAGGAAGAGTTGGCCAGGATAATAATCAGCCATGTCGGCATACAAAATGCACCTACCCAACCTAACCAACCCATTCAACCACCTAGCTGCCTAGCTACCTGGCTACATGGCTACCTACCTAACCAGCTGCTGTCCACGCCCCTGACTCTCTTGGGGGGTTTTCTACATTCATAACAAGGCATGTCCGTTGTCGCTTCGTAGTCCTCTACCCCGCCCGAACCGCCCTCACACACACAGGGGCCATACGTAACCGTTAAAAACTCTGCAAAAACACACAGAAAATCGATAAATTTTTGCACTTGCCAAAGAGCAGACGCCTGGGCATGGACCGTGTGCGATGGGTGGCGAACAGGGCATTAGAGAGCAAGAGAGAGTGAGAGAGAGAGAGCGAGAAGGTCGGAGGGGGTTGAATGTGAGCGCTGTTGCCTCCGGCTTCTACTGCTTTTACTGCGTTGTAGCGGCATTTGCTTCAGGACAACTTAACGGTTGTTGTTGTTGCTGTTGCTGCTTCTTCTTTTTTCGCATTCGCCTCTGCACACAGTTTGGCTCGTTGTATATATATATATATATATATATATATATATGTGTGTGTGTGCCTGCCCTTTGGCTGCCCTCGCTGTTAGTTTTTCTTGTATGGCGACTTTTATTTTATATATGCCACTCATACACAGACACAAGCGCACGCACATACATATATACTTGCACACACGAATATACACATACTATATATATATATATATATATATATATATATATATATATATATATATATATATATATATATATATATCTATGTATGTAGCACATGCAATGTGGCTCACAGGCGTGGCTGTTCAATGGGCCGCAATGGGTGGCTATGCTCGCAAGGATGCTGCCCGTCCACGCACACACATACATACACACACAAAAATATATATATATACATACATATACATATATATATATATATATATACATATAGGCATGCACATGCACATGCACAGGCACATAACGGCACATGTGGCCTGTCTCAGTGGCGCTGCCAGCGTCGCTGCTGCTGTGCTGCTACGTTCAACAAAAATGCAAAACAAAAACACAAAACAAAACAAAAAAAGTTATTCAAGCTGCAAATTTTAATTATTTGTTGTTGCTGTTGATGTTTCTGGCGGAACTTTAAAACCCACGCAAAACAGCAGTGAAGCGAGAGAGGGGAAGAGAGGGAGAGAGAGAGAGAGAGTGCAGACTTTAAGAGCTTCAGCAGCAGAGCTTATTAAAAGCAAAGCTCACTCGTTGTTTTTGTTTTTATTACATTAAAGTTGCATTTTCGGAAGGGAATGGAGATGGGCAAGCGAAAATAGATTAAAATCAAACTGAGAAAACAGAGAGACAGGAGAACAAGCGATAATTGACAGTAAAAGAAAGTTCTTTTCCATTTGTTGTTGTTGAATTTCGATAAGAGCTTTTCATGTGCTTGAAACTTAACGAAAGAAAACAAACACGTAAAAGTAATTAAAGCGAATAAATAATGTTAAAGTCCTTAAAACTAAAGAGAAATTGTATGTATATATATAATGATATACCAACATTTCTAACGTCTAAGTAAAGAATAATAATTAATGAAATGAATATTAAATGGCTAAAGGTAATTAAATATGCCTTAGAAGGAAATTCAAATGAAATTCGATAAGCGACAAGCCTGAAAATAGAATAGAATATAATAGAATGGAATATTAAATTGCAAATGAAAAGCTATTTTATAATTAAAGCCTTATGCAATCAATAATAAACGCACACGCATACTAATTTGCTATTTCTCTCTCTTTTCCGCTCTCGTTGCAGGTAAGACATCTAAACGAAGAAAGAAACTCGATGCTAGGCAACTCGAAACTCGAATTCAAAGGAGTTCGCAAATTGGCAACTGTTGGCAACGCGGACAGTGCTGCGACGCCGTTGTGTGATGATTGAATAGGGAGGGGAGTGTGTATTTGTCTGTGTATGTGTGTATTTGTGTGTGGTGAGTTCTCGGGGTTGCGCGAGGTTCAATTTCGTTTGCATGCACAAATTGTATGCACATATATATGTGTGCGTGTGTTAGTATGTATGTATTGCTGTAGTTCGATATGATTGATGAGAAATGGCAGCTCGCAGCGACGTCGTCATTGTCGTTTGATTTTAAAGCTGAATGAGCCAGACGGCCACCGTCGCCGCCGCCTGGTGGTGAGCAGCATGTATGTCTTCGTTTGAATGTATGTATATATGTTATGTGTGTGTGGGGGGTGGCAGCGCAGCTTTAAAGCGAGCTGCTTCGCATGCTTCATTCTTTAAAAATAGCTATCACTGAAGTTTGGCAACGTTGCAGCTTTGCATTTCGCTGCTTTGCGCAGCGTCGCTTACGTCTCCCCTTCCCGCTCTCTTTCTCTCTGTCTCTCTCTCTCTCTCTGTATGTGTCATTATTATTTAATGAATTAATAAGCGAGCTGTGTATGCGGGTGTCTGTTTCTCATGACTACCCCTCCCACTAACGACAGAATTTGCTTGACGTGTGTGACGTTCGTTTTGCCAGGTCAAACGCGTCGCACGTTAATCACAACTCAAACGCAACGGCTCAAGCGGCGCTGACGCAGCTGTGTTCAAAAATTTAAGTAATGACGGCTGACTCGGGGTGGATTGTGGCACAACCAGTAGCATATTTGTTTGATGTCGAGGCTTGACATGTTCGTTGTGCACATGTTGCAGCAACATGTTGTTACAGCATGCTCGACGTTGCCGCTCGCTTCATACATGTTGCTCAAGCATGTCCTAATGCCATGCTGCTTTGTCGTACTCACTCGCGCAGGCACACAGCAAACGCGACGCGCACATATTTCACGAAAACGAGCAGCTCAACACTATATTTGCTCTCTCGCTCATTTTGGTCGATTCGTGCGCGCTCGCTCACATTCGCAGTGTGTGCAACATGTGTGATGCGGTTGACCGGCCGGCTGGGTTTGTGTCCTCAATAAATATAAAAAGCCAACATTAAGGCGCATCACTAAATCAAAATTTTACGTTCTATGCAAATTGCTCGCTGCACTCCGATTAGCGTAGATTAGTCTAAACATGCGCAATGGGGTCAAACCTGTTTAGCCACTTGATGAAGCCATCATCTTAAGCTGGCCTTCAGGCGATTACTGAATGCACCTGCTGCTCTCAAATTCTTAAGATACAGATAAAGACTATATATATATATATATATATATATATATATATAAAACGAATCGTAAACATATTTTCATTTGCATTCATCTGATACTTTATTGCCTTTAAGTATGCCGAGTTTATTTGAACTACTTGAGTTATTCAAAGCAGTTCATTTAGTTGTGGTTCAAGAGCGACTCGTTCCATTGGCTTATGAGCGAACTAGTAAATGTGCACATACAGTTAGAGCTTACAGTTCGCATGTGGAACTGGCTCATATCGATATATGCGACGTTGCAGCGATACTTATCGAGTGAGTTGGGCAGATACAATGAATGGATTAATGAATGAACAGTGAATCAATCTGAGTTATATAGTCTGCCAAAGATCTATATATATATATCTATCGTAAGTCTTTATCCTACACACAAATCTAATAATCTGTTGTTCTTTCTCCCCCACTGGTCGTTCAGGACAATGGAACAGTCGCAGTATGTCAAGAGCCTCGGACACTTGCAATCCCATCAGCAGCAGCAGCAGCAGCAGCAACAGCAGCAGCAGCAACAACAGCAGCAACAACAACAGCAACAAATGCATCACCACCACCACCAGCAACATCAGCAGCAGCAACAGCAGCAGCAGCAACAGCAGCAACAGCAGCAGCAGCAGCAGCAATCGTCGAGGTCGGCAGCTAGTCCGCTGTCGCCGCCGCGTCCTGGACCGGGCAGTGCGGCGGCCGCAGCTGCGGCGAATAGCTATGCCAAGTTTGCGGATGCGCCGCAACATTTTATACAGCCACCGGCGTACAGCATTGGGATTGCGCCGGTGGCCAACTATCATCGGGAGAGTCCATATATGCGGATACCTCAGCTGCAGGCATCGGTGCCGGAATTTCAGCGTGCGGCGCGTGCAGCGACGGTGGCCGCCGCCGTTGGCGGTGGCAAAAGCGGACCGGGCAACAGCAGCGGCAGCAACATTGGCGTCGTCTCCTCGGCGGCTGGCCCAGGCAGTGGCAGCGGCGGCGGCGTCGTCCAAGTGGCCGGTAGCATGGCACCGCCGAGCGCCCAGCCGGGCGGCGTGCTTGTCATGGAGGCCATGTCGCATTACCAATCGTTGCACTACAACAACGAATACCTGACCAATGCCGCAGCCCTGGCAGCGGCTGGCCAGCGCCAGCAGCAGCAGCAGCAGCAACAGCAACAGCAGCAACATCCGTCGCTGTCTGAGCCGCCGGGCAGCGTGGGTCAGCCGTATAAGAAGCAGCGCTTGAGCGATGCCAATGTCAGCAACATGAATCACCTGCCACACCAGCAACAGCAGCAGCAACAGCAACAGCAGCAGCAGCAGCAGCAGCAGCAACGCTCTTCGCCCGCTCAGCAACACAACAGTCGGCAGAGCAATCATGAGGCGGAGCAGTCGCGGCGCGTGTTGCACATGTCCGCTGGCTCGGTGCTGACGCCGCTAGGCATGCAGCAGCTCAAGGTAGAAACGCTGCCACAGCAACAACAGCAGCAGCAGCAACAGCAGCAGCAGCAACAGCAACAGCTGGCGTCGCAGGTGCATGCAGCACGTGGCTTGGTGCCGCCGCCAACGGCGTCAGCAGCCAATGCGCAGCTGATCAGCTTCTCCACGAGCAGCAGCAACAATGGCAGCAGCAGCAGCAGTGCCCAGGCCGCAGTAGCAGCAGCAGCGGCGGCAGCAGCAGCAGCTGCGGCAGCCAGCAGCACAGAAGCATACCATCCACAGGTGAAGAGCTGCTGAGACTAAACCACGTGAATGACATTAGCCGAACTGTGGATTAATCGCAGACTAAGACTGATCGCCAAAGATCTATGGTTAGGCAACCAGAGGCGCTATCTGTAGCCCAGAAGATGTACCCAAATGAAGTATCTTCTCATCTTAAGCAACTTTGTATTCTATATAGAGTATATTCAAATCCCAGAGAACATAAAATATAAGCTTTCCATGTGCTTTTGCATATTAAACTTTTTGACAATTCGAGCTTTAGGCTTGCTCTTAATTCTATGAGAAGATGTAGTCGTATAGAGTCGGATTGGAGAAGCTATAGCCATATTGAGTGTCTTAAAATATCAGTCTAATGATGGCTCTTGCTTGATAGAAGCTTTAATGTGCTTGAGCTGAGCAGTTGTGGCACGAACTCTACCGACTTGACTTCTGCTCTGAAAGCTCGTTTGAGTGTGGCTCAAAGCCCAGCTCAAGCTGTGAAGACTTGAATGGAGCACAGAATTCTGGCCAGAAACTAGAGTTAGCTGTAGATAAACTGTCTGATTAATCGCATCTCGTGCAGCTAATGTCATTGCACAACAATTTTCTGACGTGTTTCCTTTATTAATCTCTCGCTCTTCGGCAGGTGGAGGCGATTTCACCAACGCTGCCTAGCGATAATGCAGAGGAGCGTGGACGCAGCACAGGCGCCAGCAGCAGCAACAACAACAGCAGCAGCGGCAACAACATCAGCGGCAGCAGCAGCAGCAGCAGCAACAACAGCGCCAAGGAGGATCTCATTATGCAGATCAAGCGCGTTGACAATGAAATCAAATGCGCCGAGACGGCCATGGAAACGCTGCGCAAGAAGGAGAAGACGCTGCTGGACGAGGCGGCGACGACGGCGGCCACAGTCAAGCAGCAGAAGGCAGCCGCCGATCTGGCGGCAGCTGAAAGCGGCAATGGCCGCTACATGGAGCTGGGCTGGCGCGCCCAGATGCTGGCCCAGAGCGTTTACGAGGCGAACCGCAAAACGGCCGCCGCACAACATTCCCTGGTGAGTGAGGCGGGCGGCACGAAGGGCCAGTCACGCCCCTGGCTGCCGCTCTACAATCAGCCGCTCGACGTGGAGACCCTGTCGCAGCTGATAAAGCGCCATCAGACACTGGTGCGGGCGCCGCTGCTCGTGCACATACGCAAGCTGAAGGCCGATCGCTGGGAGTACAATCAGGGCTTGGTGGAGAAGTATACGAAGGACCAGGCCGATTGGCAGCGACGCTGCGAGCGGGCCGAGGGCAGCGCCAAGCGCAAGGCGCGCGAGGCCAAGAATCGCGAATTCTTCGAGAAGGTCTTCACGGAGCTGCGCAAGCAGCGCGAGGACAAGGAGCGCTTCAATCGCGTTGGCTCGCGCATCAAATCCGAGGCAGATCTCGAGGAGATTATGGACGGACTGCAGGAGCAGGCATTGGAGGATAAGAAGATGCGCTCCTATGCCGTCATTCCGCCCCTAATGCACGACGCCCGCCAGCGCCGCTGCGCCTACCACAACGAGAACGGCCGCATCGAGAACATGATTGTCGTCCACGAGGAGCGCAAGGCACTGAATCTGTGGACGGCCGGCGAAAAGGAGACGTTCAAAGAGAAATATTTACAGCATCCGAAGAATTTTGGCGCTATCGCCGCCAGCCTGGATCGCAAATCGCCGCAGGATTGCGTACGCTATTACTACCTCAGCAAGAAGACGGAGAACTACAAGCAGCTGCTACGCAAATCCCGCCAACGCACACGCAGCAGCCGGAATCCGGCCAAAGCCCAAGCCCAGCTGCCGCAGTGCATCATCGACTCGCTGACGACGGGCGTCACGACACGTCTGCAGCGCGAACAGCAGCAGAAGTCCGGCAATCGCTCCAGCGCCGTTGCCGAGCGCGAGCGCGCCGAGCGAGCCGCCGAAAGGGAGCGCGTCGCCGAGAAGGCAGCCGCCGATGCCGCCAAGGCGGCGGAGTGTGCCGCCGAGAAGGCGAGCGCAGTCAGCAAAGCTGCCGAAGCGGCTGCCGGCAGCGAGAAGGTGGCCAAAAGCGCCAGCATTGCAGCTGCAGCCGCAGCAGCAGCAGCAGCGACAGCGACGCCTTCGTCGTCCTCGTCCTCGTCCTCGTCCTCGTCGTCGTCGTCGTCGTCGTCGTCGGCAACTGCAGCAGCTGCGGACAAAACTGATGCTGCCAAGGCGCATGCTGGAGCGAACAAGAATGCAACAGCTGCCGCAGCAGCAGCAGCAGCTAAAACTGAGATCTCAACGGGCAGCAGCAGCGACGCCAAAGCCAAAACCGCTGAGGAGGAAGCGCCAGCCACAGCAGCGACTGGAGGAGTCACGGCAACAGCAGCCACAACCAATGCATCGGCGACTGCCGAAGCAGCTGCCGCCACTGTTGCTGCCTCTGCAGCTGCTGTGCCCACGTCCAAAGCATCCAAGTCCCAGCCAGGCGATGGCAAGGCAGCCAACGCCGTCAAAGCTGCGGAGCAGCCAGCCGAAACGGACGAGCAGCAGGCCGCCAAGAGCAAAGCAACGGCTGCCGATGGCTACAGTGGTAAGTGGAAGAGGAAGTGGCAGTGGCAGTGGCAGTGGAAGACCCTGCTAGACACACGTGGCAAGTTCACTAATTTCGTTCGCTTTCTTTTGCAGCAACTGGCGCCAATGCAACGTCTGCGGCAACGCCTGCGGCTAGCGTTGCCATCAATGGCTTTAAGCCTGGCTATCAGAGCGTCGTCATGGCCAATGTTAAGGCGGGCGCGCCCACATCTGGCGTCGATGATGCTGCAACAGGAGCTGCTGCAGCGGCAGCAGCTGCAACGTCGACCAATGCAACTGGCGATAAAATCGTGAAGACGACGTCGACTGCAGCTGGCTTCGCCGTGCCCAATGCAGCAGCCGCAGCGACAGAGCCGGCGAGCGGCGTGGCAACGCTTACGACGGCCACGACCGCTGGCAACTATTTGGGGCAGAAGCTGAAGGCGGCGCAAGTGGAAGGACTTGGGGCCGGCAATGATCTGCATGCGGATGTTAGGTAAGTTATCGATCGATAACCAAAAAACCATCGATGAGTTAGACGAAAGTTATGATATCGATATAAACAACTTTGATAGCATAGTTATCGATAAGAGGGTGATAGTGGTCGATGACTGCAGCTTATAAATCGAACATAGTTAGATATAGTAATGTTATCGATAACATTGATACAATACTTATCCACAGTTGAGTGTTGGCTGCCGATAAATGGGTGGACAAGCGGCTATCAATGGACGATAAGTTAAGTGATAGCACATGAATCGAAAGAGAAAGAAAAGTTATCGATACTGATAAATGACACTGATCGACTGTTAGAGACAGAGAGAGATGTATCGATGACTCCATATATCGATAGGTTAAACATGAGGCATTCAACTCGATCAGAAATTCCGATAGCTATGCTAGAAATATATCGATAAATGAGCTATCGACAGTATTTCTAATTTCTTGATCGATTTTTGACTAATTTCGCTTCATTCTTTCTTACAGCGATGCCAAGAAAAAACGCTTCGAGCTGGCGCCTGACTCAAACGTCGGCGGCAACAACAACAACAACAATAACAACAGTAGCAACAACAACAACAGCAGCAACATCAAAGTGAACGATGCGTCCACCCAAGTCTCGTCCATTGGCAAAGGCGCAGGCAGCGGCGCCGGCTCCGCCTTAACGCCCGCCTCCTCGTCCTCATCCTCGTCCTCCTCGTCGTCCTCCTCCTCATCGGTGATGTTCATTAGCGCCGCGTCGCTGATATCGACAGCATCGTCGCCGTTGACGACGACCACAGGAACCGGAACAGGAACCAGGTCGACGACAACGTCATCCACGACAATGGTCACAGATCGAGCGGGAAATTTGCTGAACACCTCCGAGGTGCTGGCATTGGATGCCAAAGGTAAGTGCCACAAGTCTATATATATATAAAAGCTCTGACGACTCTGCAAAATTGCCCATGTCGCGCAAGTTCTTTAGGATTTTGTTGAGCTAAACTGCAAAAGCTCAGGTTTCTTTTGCCAAAGCGTTTTTTTATTCAAAGCTCTCTGAGCTTATTTAGAAAGCTTTCCTAGTGCGATAAGCTCAATTGCAAGGACCGTCTAAGCTGGAAGCTACTTCAAGCTGCATAAGCTTATAGCTTTTGTTGCTCTATGAAAGCTTTTCTGTTGACACCTTTTGTCATTTATCTAAATAACTGTCAGCTCGACTTCAGTCAAGCTTTGTAAGTTTTTTTGTAGAGCTTTAAAGTGTTTTGGATAAAGCTGAAAACTTAAAGCTTCAAAGCATAAAGCTGTTACATGTTCTCATTCAGATTTTGCCTCAGGCTTGACTAAGCTTTTGCCGTTGTCCTTTAAGCTTTTGAGCTGTTCAGAGCTTTTAGAGCTTAGCTCGCTATTGCTGCAATCGAACTGCTAAACTTTCATTCGTCCTCTGTGGCTTATCAAAAATGCATTTCGCGTTGTCTTCCCTTTGTGTTTACCCCAGCAGCCCTTGCCGCTTTCGTGCCGCCTCCTGGTGCTCCTGCTGCACGGCTCTCTTCTGTTTGAGCTCCTTCGACTGTCCCCGTTGAATAGTTGATGCATCTGCATACGCCTCAAGTCCAGCTGCAGCTGAGCTGGGCTCAGTTTGTGGATGCTTGATTGGTGGCTGTCACGTTTTCGCCTTAGCCCAGCTGGGTGGTTCGTGGCGTGGATTGGTTGAGTGGTTGAGTCTCTCTCTTCCTCCTCTGCAGCTGTCCGTCTGTCATTCAGCTCAACGCACGGCGGTTTGTTTGCAGCTACAGCTCGACCGCTTCCCCATCTTCTGCTGCAGTCTCTTTCTCCATCCTCCCGCTGTGTGCTCTCTCTCTCCCTATCTCGCTCCCTCTCTCGTTGTCTACACTCTCCCCACGTCAACGTTTGTTGTCTGTCATCTCCCTGGCGAGTTAATTAAACGCAATTAAATTAAAATTTTTGTAAACGTCTTTTTTATTATGCAAGTGATTTAATTTAATTATTAAATTGCCGCAACGTTTGTTTGCATTAACCGACGCCATCTTTGCCGCAAAAGAGCGAGAAGCGAGAAGCATGTGGCATGGGGCAAGCAGAAGGGTTGGGGCATGGCTGAGCGTGGTGGCAGTCAGAGGAAGGCGAAGCTTCTGAGCTGTCCAGCCAGAGCCGAATGTGATTAACCAAGCCATAAGTGTTATCGATAAGTGTTATCGGTGTATATACACGTGTCTATCTGTCTGTTTTGATAACAA
Organism: Drosophila eohydei; assembly: GCA_035045825.1. Taxonomy (NCBI): domain Eukaryota; kingdom Metazoa; phylum Arthropoda; class Insecta; order Diptera; family Drosophilidae; genus Drosophila; species Drosophila eohydei. The sequence continues at coordinate 157,339 of JAWNOT010000042.1, read as the reverse complement.
TTCCATTAGTTGGGCTTGTATGAAATCACATGTAGATTTATCGATAGTTACATTTATCGATAACAATAACAATGTTCTAGCGCTTATTCCCTATAATTATTGAACCATATTAACAATTTTGATAGTTTGATCATTGAGTATAAGTATATTGAGTATATCGATAAATGTTATCGATAACAATGTTAATTGCTTAGTGACAATGTCGACTGTGCATATTTATGAGCTGCACTTGTTTAGGTAGTCGAAAGGGGTTTATCGATTAGTCATCATTTATCGATAAAGTTGCAAATTTTCACAATTTTTATCATTAACTTTTATTTATTCGAACTTTAGAGCAATTCACAAAAAAAAATGTCATGTGCGAGTGTGTATATGTGTGTGTGTGCTAAATTCGATAATTAATCGATGTTCGATTAGTTTAGATTAGTTCGTTGCCTCCAAAGAGCCGGCAACTGTTGCAGCTAGACGTTTGGTGTTGCCGCTGCCGCTGCTGTTGCTGCTATTGCTGCTGCTGTTGCTGGTGTTGCTGCTGGCCAAGTTGTTGTTGTTGTTGCTGCTGCTGCTGTTGTTGTTATTGTTGTTGCTGTTGGTGTTGTCCAGCTCATCGGCATGGCACAACTTGCGATGCTTGTGCACAAAATAGTAGCTTGGGAATTTGCTGCCGCACGTTTTGCACGGATAATACTGAACGTTCATATCCAAAGGTCGAACTTCGCGACGCAGCAGAACAGCTGCAGCCGAAGTGCCATCAGCAACTGTTGCTGCTGTAGCTGTAGCTGTTGGTGCGGCTGCTGCTGCTGCTGCTGTTGCAGTTGTTGCTGCTGTCGTCAAGCAAAGCAACTCGTTGCTGCTGCCGCTGTCCGGCGCCTCGGCCAGCTTCTTGTCCAAGCTGAGCGGATTCAAGTGCCGCTTGGCATGCTTCTGGTAGCAATATTGCGACTTGAATGTGTGTTTGCAGTAGACGCAGACGAACAGCTCCGCATGCGATTGCTTGCGCTGATTAGTTGCAGCAGTTGCAGTGGCAGTTGCTATTGTTGCTGTTGCAGTTGTTGCTGTTGCTGTTGTTGCTGTTGCTGTTGCATCGCTGCTGTTCTCGTTCTCCTCCTGCTGCTGCTGTCGCTGCTGGCTGCTGATGGCGCGCGCCATCTGCTGATGAAAGGAGTAGCTGACGCTCTGCTGCGTGCGTTGCTGTTCGGCAACCTCAAAGCTGGAGTCCGGCTTGTGGCCGTACGCCGTGTTCAAGATGCGGCGAAAGCGCACGGGTCCATCGCAGCTGGCCACATCAATGATAAACTTTGACGCCTGTGTCGCTGTCTCCAGCTGCACGGCCGCAGCAGGCAAAGCTGGCTTGGCCAACGGCAACCGATTGCTGTTGTTGTTGTTGCTGTTGTTGCTGCTGCTGCTGTGGTTGTTGCGTTTGCTTAGACTTTTGCGCGCATTGTTGCCGCCGCGTCGCAGCTTGTGTGCGCCTGTTGTAGCAGCAATTGTTGCTGCTGCTGCTGCTGCTGCTGTTGTTGTTGTCGGCGGCGGTGGCGTTGGCGTTGGTGTTGGCGTTGCCTGCTTCGATCTGGTATCGACGCGCTCTATGTTGAGGCTGCTGGCTGCGCTGCTGCTGGCCAAGCTGCTCACCACCGACACGTTGCAGTCTTCCGTGTCCAGCTCATTGTCCGTGGCCGTGTTGCTGTCGATGAACACCTCGATGTCTTCGTCCTCCTCCTCATCGGGCTGGTGCACGGTCAAGGGCTGCAGCTGTTCCACTTCCACTGGCTGTTGCAAGTAGCTGGCTGTGGCAGCAATTGTTGGCGCTGGCGCTGGCGGCGGCGGTGGCGGTGGCAGCGCTGGCGCCGGCAAGAAGCCAAAGTTAGGCAGCGTCGCTTTGCTGGCAATGGGTCGTATGATCTTGGAGGCGCCACCAACACCACCAACACCAGCAACACCACCAGCAGAGGCAACAGCCAGCTGCAGCTGATGCGGAGTCGCAGGGCTGCCGCTCAAATAGCCCTCAGTTTGCGCGCGTGCCAAGAACGAGCTGAGTGCAACGAATACAAAATAAATAAGCAAAGTAAAGGGAATCGAATGCCTACCGACAGATCTCCAGAGCGCGCGGCATGTGCAGCACGTGCGTTGCCAGCAGCACGGCAAATATGTTGTCCACATTCAGATCCAAGTAGCCCGTGTACATGTACGTGAGCAGCGGGGCGAACTGTTCGGCTGTTACGTTGCTCAAGTACAGCAGCAGCTCCCCGCCAGCAGCGGCAGCGGCCACAGCAGCGGCTGCTGCTGCCGCGGCGGCAGCAACAGTTGCTGTCGTATTGGCAGTGGCCGTTGCTGCTGCTGCAGCAGCTGCTGCCGCCGCCGTTGCCGTCGCCTCATCCATGCGTATGGCCGAGCGCAAATAGCCGCTGTGCATGCCCAGGACCAGGGCGTGTGCCACAAAGCGCACGCTGCCCGGTGCTGGCCCCACTTCTAAAATAACATCCGGCGGTGTGGACATAACGCCGCCAACACCAACCACAGACATGTTGCTGCTGGCCGTGGCTGACAGGCGATTGTTGCCATTGCCATTGCCGTTGCCATTGCTGCTGCTGCCGCTGCTGCTGCCAGTTAACCAATTTGTAAACATGAAAAAAATATTGAAAAAAAATGAAGCAACAACAACAAGCGCGAAATGCGGCGTGGTGCGAAGAGTTCGTGTTGTTGTTGTTGTTGCTGCTGCTGTTGGTTTGTGCTTAAAAAATGTAGCTGCGATCCGTCACGTGTGCAGCACAAATGCGAACTGATGAATGCCTCGTGTTGCATGGCGTGTTTTATAGCCAACACGAGAAAGCAGCCAGTCAGCCACACACACACACACACACACACACACACACACAGCTATCTGTGCTAGCGCTGTCAGCTGTGTGAGTCCTTCGGCTGCTGCGTTGCTCGGCTTTGGCTCTCGACTTCGGCTGTTTGTTGAGTTGCTGCTGCTGCTGCTGCCGCTGCTGCTGCTGCTAACGTTTTGTTTGTTGTCGGCTAGGTCTGTTTAATTGGTTGTTGCTGTTGCTGTTGCAGCACATTTTACAAATTCATAGCCAAAACTAAGACGCGAACAAAATGTGTTGCCTCCTTTGTGGCAACTGTAAAACTGATAATGCAGCTCTTTGATATGATTAGCAGAGGTTAACTAGTTGTTGTTGCTGCAACAAACAGAAGTAAGCAAAGACCAACAAATATGAATGCCTTAAGATATTTCAATCCATCCAAAGGCGCCAAGGAAAAAAACTGTTGCCTACTTTTGAGCGTTGCTCCCACAGAGCCACGTTGCACCTGTGCAAATTGCATGGCATTTAACTTATTTGCAATAATAAATACTATTAATTCGCATGGTTTACTAATCCAAGTCAACAGAGCATATTGCGTTGTCTCTGCTGCTTAAGCATGTTCAGTTTGCCCACATTGCAGTGGGTCACAGCGTAAGAAATTCCCTTTTTATAACTAGAAATAGTTTCATAATTTTAGATCTTCACTGATTTAGTTGCCTGGCTTAAAGTATCTTAACTATTCTTAGTCAAGCCTAAAGGAAAAACCCATAAAAATATTTCTCTATAAATTTGATCTGTTCTTAGTGTTTCTAGAATTGTTTCATAGCTAAATTTTATTCTATTTGACTTTTCTGCATCAGCAGATCAGAAAGAGGCAAAAGATAAGAAAATGAAGAAAATGTGAAAATGTGAAAATGTGAAAATGTTGTAAACCGCGCACCTTTCGCTTCGCTTTGCTTGGCTTTGCTTTGAGCTTTAGCTTTATTCACATTTGCCCATTTTTTGAGCTGTTCGAAATCGTCCGTTTGCCTTTTAGGTTTGCGTCAATCCATTGCCACGCCCACTCAAGCATACATGCAGCCCCTTTGGCCTGGTCGTGTCTATGGCTCCAAAAGCGGCGCCTCAATCGACTTAATTGATTTGTGGGCATAACCAAAACATATTTACATGCGATACAGCTTGTGTGTGTGTGTGTGTGTGTGTGTTGATTTTGTGTGCATGTGTGTGTGTGTGTGTGTGCGTGGCTACTTGCTTGCCTTATCTAGCTGTGTGCGTTTGGCTATTAGCTTACTATTTAGAGATACTCTAAACAGGAAGTAAAGTCCTTAGCTTTGGCACATTCTTTTCGACCCGCTGTTAGCTATATAAGTAGTTCGAATACTAGTTCTAAACTAGTTCACAACTAGTTCACAACTAGCTCAATTGATTTTCCTTATTGTTTTTGCGCTTTGTTTGACATTTTTTTATTAAGCTAAGTTTCCAATTCATATCTCTGGATCTTTTACCAGTTGTTGTGAGTTTGCTTTGTTCTATATCTCGAGTTTGTCTATCTGAAGTATTCCTTTTGGCTAAAGAAAGCAACTTTTCTGGCTACTGGTCTATATAAAAAAAACAGCTTTAAAGTTACCTTTTCCGATGGAAAGCGCAAAAAGAAATCCCGTCACTGGCGATCAGAATTAATGTCTTTTTTTTTTTTTTTGATAATTTTAGAGATTTTAAATCTGAGAATCTAGCAGTATTAATTATTGTATATTTCATTGAGCTGAATTGTAACAGAAAACTTTAACTGTAAAATTCGTTGCACTACTATTTTTGTGAACAGAGCTGTTTACATTTTTATAGGGTATTTGTTGGCTTGTTTAACTGTGTCAGATTTTTGTGGCGTCTTGTGGCGATTTGCTTAACATTTTCTTTTGCACGTTTTTTATTTTGTTTGCGGCCAGGTGCTGCATGTGTGTGTGTGTGGGTGTGTTTGTATTTGGTTTGGTTTTTATTTGTGTGGCTTTGGTATTTGGACATTTGGTTGGCTTTTAATTACCGCTGTAGCTGCTGATCAGTTTTATTTGTTGTTGTTGCCTTGCCTGCTGTCCCGTTGGCGCTTGCCACATGTGGCTGCCCCCTGGCGCCGCCCACTCCAAACGTTTGCCGACGCTTTTCTTTTATTTGTCGTGCGACAAATTTGTCAAAAAATTGTTTGACATCTGGTAGTTGGGGTGGGCTGTAGGGGGCTGGGGGCGTGGCACAAGGACAAAAGGCGATAGATGCATTTTTATAGATACGAGTGTGGATTGGTTGCTGCTGCTGCTGTTGTTGTTGCCGCATTGATAGGCTAATTTAATTAAGTTGCTGTTGCTGTTGTTGTTGTTGTTGTTGCACTCACCTGTCCATTGCGATTAAGCTTCAATCAAGCGTTAACAATTTTAATTAAATTATTTCGAAATGTAATTATAAATGTTCGTCATGCATAAATTGTGTTATTCATTTATTTAATAAATAACTCTGCTGAACATACGCCCCCTCAACCCCCCGCCACCCACCTCCCAGTCAGTGGGTGCACCTCAGCTGCAGTTGCCTCGGATTGTTTTTACATTTTGAATAAATAATCACAACGTAGGCAAAAAATGAATTTCATAAATTGCCAGCAGCAGAAGCAGCAAACCGACAACAGCAACAGCAACAAAAAAAAACGTAAATATGTCTGTCAGAACAACAGTTGCTCATGTCCTGCTGCTGTTGTTGTTGTTGTTGTTGTCGTCATCGTCAATCTGTCACATTTGTTAAATGCTACAATTAATCCCCCAAGCGCGACGGCCTGCCCTGCCCTGCACTGCCCTGGTCAGCCCTGTGTACACCTATTATTATCCTGATGCGTGCGCATCCTGTCCATCACCCTTCATCTTTCTTTCATCCTTGGCTGTGCATCCTGCATCCTGCATCCTGCTCATTCCACGATTTATTCTCTAATTATAATTAAACTCTTTAGTTCACATAGCATTCGTATCGCTTCACTTTGTGACCTATAAAACTGCTATCGATAAGTTATCGATTTGTGTTCTATATGCTTACATTGCATTTGCAGCTTCAATTTTCTTCAAATAAACATCAATAAGCAAGCGATAAGTCATCGATACACTATCGATAACTTTATATATTATCGATAATTATAGCTAGTATTTACTTGCCTTAAGCTAAGCAATACTTGCATTTATCGATAACTCAACTTATCGATTAGAGCTCAACTTTACTTAACCTTTCGAACTAGATATTTACTATCGATAACTGCCGACTCAACATTACTACCCTAGCTGTCCACTTATTGAATTTGCTCTCATTCTGTTTTTGTGTGTGGCTTTTTATGCGCTTGCTCCACTATGCGACAGTGGGACAAAGAAGGACAACAGCCATCACCTGCAATCACCTGGTGCAATTCAATTCAATTAACGCGACGGTTAAAAGCTCTGCGCAATTAGCTTTACTCTTGTTACACGCTGCAACGCATGGGCGGAGAGGCGGAGAGGGGCGGAGCAGTGGGTGAGAGTAGGGTTTAAAAACATTTTTGCTGATCTTTGCAGTAAGTTGGCAAATTGCCTGCCAGCCAATCGAGCGACTGCAGCCAACACAGACACACGCACAGCTGTCAACTGTTGGCTTTTGTCTTACGCACACACACACATGTGTGTGAGTGTGTGTGTGTGCACACATTGACTGTAAAACTGCTGCTGAGCCTTTTGGTCATGTTGACAAGCAGACCGCTCGCTCGCTCGCTCAACTTTCCTCTCCCATCGTAGCCCTCTCTGTCTCTCTCTCTCTCTCTTTCTGCAAATCCATTTACACACATAACCCCCGCCGCTCCCCTCTGACCCCCCACCTTCAGCCTCTGGTCTTGTGCAGTTTACGCTTCTGTTGTCGCTTTTTGCTGTAGCTTATCCCAGTTGAATTTTATTGTTTATACACAGTTGCCGGGGGCGTGGTGGGAGTGGGAGAAAGAGAGAGACAGAGACAGAGACAGGGAGAGGGGGAAGCAGCTCATACGCACGTGTTGCCACCTGTCCATTGCCATTTGCAGTGGCATTTGCATGTGTTTGCTTTCCCTCTCTCTCTCTCTCTCTCTCTCTCTCACTCAGTATCTGTCTCTGTGTGCAGAGAGGAAACCTTTTATGACAATTAAAACATAATTGACGGTCAACATTAATAAACCAGGCAACAGGCATTCACACACACACACACACACCCAGAGACAGCCAGGTGTGCTGCTAACAAGATTGCAATTGAACTTTTAGGCAAGCATGTGGGCGCAGCAAAAGCAGGTGGGGGCGGGGTTGCCTAGCTAATGGCAGACAGCCGTAAGCCGCACACATTTCCCTCTGTCCCGCTCTCTCTCCCACTCTCTCCCACTCTCTTTCACTCTAGCCATTTTACTCAAATCAACGAGCCATTTTGTGTTAGTTAAAAATTCTTTTTGTGCACAACCAACACATGCTCTCTCACACACACACACTCACACAAAACAGTTGAAAGAAAAAGCCAGCAAAAAAAAAGAGAAAATGCGCCCAAAAACTAAAAACAATTCCGCAGCAACACGCCCCTCGACCTGCTCCCGCCCCCACCTGGCCAATTGGCAAATGAAAATTTTTGTTACACTTTCGCAGCCGGAGTTAGAGAAAGGGGAATTTGGATTTTGGTTGTTGCGCTGATCTACAGCTTCTATTTAACTGTTAACTGCAAATTGCTGTTGGTTGCCCATGGCAAAGGGCACTACAGATATGCCAAGAACTATGCGACGCTATAAAGAAAGAAGGATACAGAGAGATAAAGAAAAATATTCAGAGGAAGTCACAGAACCAAAGAGATAGAGAGAGGAAGAAAGAATGACGTAGAGAGAAAAAATAAAGCGGGAAAGAGAGAGCAATACAGAGGCAGAGAGAAGGAAAGAGCAACAAATTAATTGAGGGAGAGCCGGAAATAGAGAGTGTAATGCAGAAAAAGGGGGAAAGAACAACAGAGAAATATATATATGGCTTAAGAGGTAGAGAGAATGGGATAAAGATGAAGACATACGAAAAGAAATGAAAACATAGGGATACAATGTGAGACACGGATTTACAGAGAGAGATAGAGATACACAAAAAGAGAAATAAGAAAATAAAATGATATAGGAAGCTTCAAAGACCATAGTAGAAGAGGTACAGAGAAAGAGCGCAAGGAAGTGAAACAGTTATAGTGATCGCACTATATAGATATAGAGATACACAGAGACAGAGAGATAGCTATGTATGAGTATGAGGATTACAGAGACATAAATATTCTATGCAGAAATATTTGAAGTAAATGTTTATTCTTTTACTGGAAATCGCTTCAGTTTACATCTCGTGTGTAAATAGCTCATATCCAGATGCCAATTACAGGGTATTTTAGCTACATACAAGCTGTGAAAACTAGTTTTTGGTTTTCGGTTTACGGTTTTGTTTTGTTTTGTTTATTAATTCGCATTTTAAGTTGATTGATGAACGCGACGCGTAATCAGTGCAGAGAGGGTCGAAGGGTTGACGGATAGATGTAGTACAAGCTGCAGTTTTTTCTAAGGGCAAATTGGTGGGTGTGATAGTGTGTGTGAGTGCGCGTGTTGGGTTTTTGGGGCTTTGGGCTGTCAAAAGTGCGCACAAAATTGTTGCCAGCGGCTTAAATGTCCCCAAAAACCAACAGAAACAAAAGAGGGAGAAAGAGTGCGCTGGATGCAGGTTGCAGAGTTCAGAGTGTAGGGTGCAGGACGCAGCAAGGGCTGATAAAGTAAGGGCTGTGTCACATACAGACAGCGGCGACTGCTTATAAAATTTTGAACGAAATTGAAATTACGCTAATTGTTTGTGCTGGCCCAAAACAACAACAAACAGCAACGGCAGCAGCAATTGCAATGTGTGTGTGTGGGTGTGCAGCCTACAGACAACACTTGCTTCGTTATCTCACACACACACGCGCGCTCGCGCTCACACACCCCAAAAGGCAAAAACAATTAGCGAATTTGATGCGCAAATCCTCGTTACAAATCTAACGGTTGCTCAGGGGCGGAGCTAAAAGGGGGCTTGTATGGCAGCGGCATGTGTGGGCCACGCAATGGCAATTGCAGTTGCAGTGGCTGCAGTAGCAGCCATTGCAGTTATAGCTAATTAATAGACTTACGCGCTAGTCGCTCGGACTGTGTACAGCTCCACCGCCTCTTGCTTGCCCCTCTCTGTCCCACATACGATGCACCTCTGCGAGCTAACCAACTCGCCTCCTCGCTCTTTGCCTCTCCTTGGGCATTGCAATTGGCAGACGCGTTTTGATTTTCGCGTCCAGTTTTCGTGCTGCCAAAGTTTGTCAGCTGTGCGGGCGTGTGTGTGTATGTAGGTGTGTGTTGTGTGTTTGCTAATTAGTAAATCATAATTACTCAACTCTCATTCGCGTATTTACCCGATTCCCAGTGTACACGCTACTCCTCTTACAGTCCAAATACACACAGCAAATGCAGGCAGCTGAAGGATTTTGCTTAAAAAATCTCTTTTCGGAAATTACTCACAGCTTTTAAGCTTATTTTTCAGTTATTCTAGAGTATTACGTAAAGTATAACACCCATTAATGCCACATTATGTTTCGATAACCAAATTTGAAGAAGCCTTCAAAACAAATTAAAAATTTCACAATTTCAGCTTATTACAAAAAAAATTAGTGATGGGAGAAAATGAAGGGAAAGGGGAAAAATAACTGTTGCCGCTGCTCGCAGGCGCTGACAAACTAATTACAAACTTAAACCTAAATACCGAAAATGAAAGCTCTCGCAACACAAACAAAAAGTGTGCACCTACACCACACACACACACTCACGCACTGCACACACAAACACACAGCGAACGGCAGCTTCTCTCCACCCTGCTTGCTAATTATGTGAGCGAGCGTCTGTAAGCCAACGCAAAACCCACTTCTGCACTCACTCACTCACTCTCGCTCTCGTTCTTTCCTCTCCTCTCCTCTGTCTGTTACTCACTTTGGCACTGGCTCTTGTCGTTTGGCTTTTGCTTACATATGTAATTAAATTGCTCAATTAAAATTGCACACCCTTTTGATTATCGCTGGCGCAGTTTTTGACTCGTGTGTGTGCGGCGGTAACTTTTATTAATCAGTAAAAATCGTTTACCAAAAAATGAAAGAGCAGCAGCAGCAGCAGTAGCAACAACAACAACAACAACAACAACAACTGTGGCAAAAGCTCAATGAAACCCAAAGCCAGCGAAAGGAATGACAATGATGAATATGATGATGATGATGATATTAATAATGTTGTCTCTTGCTTGGTCCGCCACACAATTGCCCAGAATTTTACAAGTTTCTTTTGTGCTGCCCACGCTGGACTTGCGGCACTCCCTCCATTTTTCTCCCTCTACCTTTTTTATGCTCGCTCTCACTCTACAGTTACATGCCTACATTGCAGACGCCTACGCTGGCTGGGCGCGAGCAAAGGCGCGCGCGCTGTCAGGACGACGACTGCCGTTAAATCAACACCATTTCGTAAATTAAAAGTGGCCCAGCGAAGCGACGGCTACAGCAGCAGTAGCGACAGTAGCAACAGCAGCGACGCTACGTTCATATTAACTGTATTTACAATTATATGTTTGTAGGTATGACTTGTGTTCTGCTATCTGCTGACGCCCCGTCTTCTCTCTCTCTCTTCTTCTTCTCTCTTCCTTCCAGTTATACTTGCACTCACGTCCTCTCGAACATGTGTTTTAAGAGAGTTATGCATGCATGTAACTGTGTTTTGAATGTGTGTGCATGAGTGTGTGTGTATGTGCGCTCGTCAGTGTCATAGTCGGCATTTATGCACATAATTCCTTTTGCTTGCTGTCGAAGTCGGCGTTGCTGCTGCTGCTGCTCTTTGATGTTTGCACAAGTTGGCTGGCAACTTCCTTCTGCTAGCTGCTGCTGCTGCTGCTGCTGCTGCTGCTGCTGCTGTCTTTCGCTTACGCAAGTTTTCTGCCAGCGTAAATTCCCAATGGTGCTAATTAGCGTCCGTCGCTGTTGACGTCCGCCTTCGTTGCATACTTTTGTGCGCGCGTCGTATATTTTTTAATTGGCCGCAGTTGTTGCTGTGGATGTTGCTCGTTTGTTTTGCGGTTGTTGTTATTGTTGTTGTTGTTGCTGTTGTTGGCACTCGTTAGCTAAATGTGGTTTGTAAATTTGATTGAATTTGTTTTTGATTGTACTCGCCTCCACAGATGGACAAGTATGTATATGTGGAAGAGGAAGGCCGAAAGCTTCTGCATACGTAGCCAAATTCTACGTGCGAACCGATTCAGTTCTGACTAATAAAGAATCTTCATTATTTGAACTAGTTTATGTAATTGATAAATCAAACAAGCTAATTGAAATTAGTTCGCCGTGAGCTTTACAAATAGTTCTAGGAACTGGTTAGTTCGTACAGTTGTTGTCTCCCTTAGGTTTCATATTCTTCTTCTTATTCGACTCTTTGACTGTTTTATTGTTATTTTCAATTGTCTAATTGAAAGTTAAATACATTTTTGGTAGTTTGTGTACAATTTTGTGCTGCTGCAGCAGAGTTTATTGGAGCCGCAGAGGACAAGCCCCGCCGCTGACACCGTTACCGCTCGGTCCAACGGTTAATATCTGTTTGGGTGCTAACAACTATTGACATTTGCTCAAGTTTAATTGCAAATATGTTTTAGCAAAGGATATGGGCAATAGGTCAATAAAAGTAGGCGAGTAAAGTAGGCCTATGAGTTAAGTCACTCGTTCACTCACTCAACACACTTATTTACTCACTTACTCGGTTACTCACTTCCCATACCACTCATACTCTCAATAACTTACGCACACCATATGCGGCTCTCCCACTCTGCTGAGCGACTAGCTATATTTACTCTTTGTACTTGCAAAAGAAATTGTACTAATGGAATTATTTCATGTTTTCCTTTTTCTTTCCTTGCCATATTGCGCTGCGCCACGTCGCATTTCGTTTTGTTTTGTTTGTCGTTTTGATTTGCTTTCGTTCTGGTTTGTTTTTGGTTTTTATTTTTTGCTTCCTTTTCTTACGACCGCGCTGTGCAAATAACTCAACGTTCGACGTTCGACCCGTCGCCTCTTCTGCTCCTTCTTGGTGTTTCATCTTGCGTTGCGTTCTCTCTCTCGCTCTTATTCTCTAAGCGATATGTCGACTGCGAAATCAAAGCAAAGTAAAGCATACAATATAAGCGTCGTCGTTGACGTCGCGGTCGGCGCAGCAGCCGCTAAAACGAGCAAGAAATAAAAAAGCAGAAAACTTTTTTGTTTTCCTTTGGGGCGTTTCAAATAATTTTTGACTGATTGAATTATTAATAAAATTGATCGAAATGCAAAGAGAGGCGACGTCGCTGCAGCAGCCGCTGGTCAACAGAAATAATGTTGATTGAATTAAGTACTTTAAAGCTTATGGGCCGAGAAAGAGAGCGAGAGAGGGCAGACAAGTTTTTGTTGTTGACTGAGAGTATTTGATGTCGCCTGGTACGAAAACATCTTATGATTGGTCGCTTCACGAAAGAAAAACGCACGTACACATACACACACACATGCACACTGTATCTACAGATATATGAATGTGTGTCAGAATGAGGCAGTATTTAATTAACACAAATTTCCATTAATATATATCAATTACAGTTGACTTAATTCTTAGGTAATTGATGCAACAACAATAAAAGTCTGGCTAATTGCATTGTTGGATTTTCTCTCTCTTTTACTCTTTTTGCGTATATATGTGTATGTGTGTGTTCATCGAGTGACATGTAAGCGTTTTTTTTTTCTGTGGTCAGGCGACATAGGTGTCGATAACGACATTGTAATCGCTATACATTTGTACACTTCACTTCATTAGTCGCACTGCTAATCAATCATGTTAATTAATTGAACATATTTGTGACAAATATGTATATGTATATGGAGTAGTATCTTATATTCTAGCCGTTATTTTTTCATATGCAAAAACAATTACAAAATCAGTATCAACAGCTGAAAATTTGTCGGGTTGTCACAAAATGCGCATTAAGCAAGAAAACAATTTTGCTGATATTCGCGTCAGTTTTATTTATTTTCATAAATTTTTTTCCACAATTTGCTGATACCCAAATAAGAACAAAAAGTGCAGCTGAACTGTTGACCGCGGCTGTTTTCCTTTTTCTTCTTTTTTTCGTTGGGTGCACAGCGGAAGGAAGTGGACGAGCAGGGAGTGGGAGTCGGAATGAACCAAAGTGAATTAAATATTTACATAAATTTTTAAAAATCAAAAATTAAATAATAAAAATCAAGACAAAAACGAGGCGCAGAATGACGCACGTTACATGCCACGCAGCCAGCTGCCAACTTCCAGCTGTCCTGCCTCAATGGGAGGCAAGCGACCAATTGGCTTTTTATTAATTAATTTATTTGAGCTGCTGTTGTTGTTGCCCTGCAATTTCAGTTGCATTTTCATTCATTTACTTGCTTCATTTTTTTCGTGATTATTTAATTGTTTTTGCTGTTATTAATATTAAATATTTATTTTGCAATTCTATTTAATTTGCAATTTATAATTGCATTCTGATGACCGCCCCGCGCCGCCGCTCATCTCCATCAGTTTAAATGGCCTTTTCGTTGCCGCATCGCAAAAAAGTAGGCAACACTTTATTTCATTGCCTACTTTTTAGCACAGCAGTTGAATCAATTCACAGTTATTCGATAATTGATCAACGACAAATCGATTTAAGTACCTTTTTAACTTTCAAGCCTTTGAGCCTCAAAATGCATTTATTTACATTGGCAAAAGTTTGCCCGGAAACTGTGCCGAGTGTGCCAGTGTTGCCATCGAGCTGAATTATTGCAGTCTGGCAACATTGGCTTATATAGTTCATTTGTCAAACAGTTGAGAAACATTTGACGCCAGCTCAAGTTGGCAAGTTCTAAATGGTATTAAAAGTGATCTTGTAATGCAACTCTGCACCCTGTTCTTGTCGGAACCAGTTCATAAGTGTTCTCAAGAGCAGGTTCAGTTTCACTCCAATGCAAAGAGTCAATTCATTTAAACGCAAGTTCACATGGAGGATAAGGGACAGTTCATAGCGAATGGCAGCTGGAGAGACATCCACTGGCTGGCTGACTGACCCAGCCCCAACCCCAGACCCAGCTTCACAGAGCAATCCCCACTCTTTTGCCCCGTGACAATCAAAATTAAAATGAGTGGTTTATTAAAATTTAAACGCTTCACTTTGCGCCCGCAAAAAGCATTTTTTTTTAACTTGGCCCGAAATGAAAATGAAGGACAATGCAGAGTAGAGGAGGCGGAAAAGGCGGACGGAGGGTAGGGAGTTTGGACAAGGACGAACTGGAGAATGCAGAATGAGGAAGAGGAAGAGGAAGTGGAAGTGGACGCGAATGAGGCCGTCGTCGTCGTCATTGTTGGCTTTGGCTTTGGCTTTGGCTACTTTGATGTATTTTCATATTCCACAGAGACGAGCCGAACGCACGTTGGCTGCCAAATGAGGGCGCGACAAGCTGTGGGGTGTGACGAGCAGGCAGCGTGCAACGCTGGGTGGGTCTGGGTGGTTAAAAGCATATGATAGCAAGACTGTTATTTGGTCAGCGAATGTTGACGTTGACGACGACGTCGACTGCGAGAGCCTTAACGTTTGTCTCTGACATTTAAACGTTGATTGATTTTGCTTGCTGGCAGCTACTTAAGTTCCCTTGCCATTACGAATACAGCCACAGATACAGGCACTGGCACTGGCAGACTCAACCCCTTCAGTCGCAGCAGCTCAATGTTTTATTTGTCTTCATTTTAATTACATTGATTTTGATTAAACGCGCGCTCCACATTGTGTTCTCTCTCGCTCACTCGCGCCTCTCTCTGTGTCGCTTGCTCCCTCCACTTCTCTGTCTCTATTTGCACATCATTAAAATTGTAAAAATATTAAATGGCAAAACAAAAAACTAAGACAAACACAAATGCAGCACAAATTCAGACATGGCCAGCATTTTAAGGGATTCTTTTATTATTTTCGTTGGGGATTTTCGCATGCTCTTTGAAGCTGAGGCGCATCGAAAGGGTGCTGAGTAATCGAATGATTATCTAAATAAGATTTAACATAATCCATTAGAATCGATAAGTTTGGCTAACAATCAATATATTTGTAAACTTGTGTGCATCGATGAATGTGTATCGATTGCAGTGCATTGGCTTTAATGTAATTTAAAATGTTTCAACAATCGATAACAATCTGATAGTTATAATTATCGATAACAATCGATAAACAGAGAACATTTGTCAGCAAATTAGTATAGTTGATTCAACATAAGCAGCAATAACAGTTATAGATCAAACGATAACCACCTATCGATTGGCTATTTGCCGATAATATTGTGAGCAATCGATAACTTGTAAAATAACGATCGATAACACTTATTCGATCACTTGCACCTACATCTTTCGTCTATCGAACATACTCGATAACTATCGATATAAATTCAGGTTTACTCTTAACTCGTTGACGCTTATCAAGTTTGTTCGCAGCATTTTCTTACCTCGGCTAGTAGCTGCCTTCCACTTTACCCAGCCACTGCCACGCCCACACCCGAGGCTCCGTGGAGGCAAACAAGGCGAACAATTTTAAAATATTCAATTGGCTGATGTTGCCTGCCGCTCTTGCTGCTCATTATTTGTTAAGTGGCTTAATGAAGGCGTCCTTCGCCCGACGTCCTTCGTCCGACCAGTCGCTGCCTAGTGGTAAATTGTTTACCGTTCGCCCAGTTTTTCCCATTTCCAGTTTGACTTTAATTAAATCGCTTTTTATTATAAAATGTGTTTGCTTAACTTTTACTCATCAGCCTTCTCCTCTCTGTCTCTCTCTCTTTCTCTCTCTCTCTAGATAAACTGGCAAGCTGTTTTGTTTGCAAAGCGGAGGCATGCCCGCGCACACGCCCATTGAAGAAGGGGCGTGGCCAGCAATATGCAATTCCAGACGAAACGATACCAGCGGGCGCACGCGTCTGCAACAGCTGCCAATGCAAGTCGGTGCGCAACCGCTATCCCAATTGTCCGCTGCCCACGTGCCCCAATCCCAAGGATCGGGCGCAGCGTTTGAGGAATATACCCACACGGCTGTTCGAGTTGACGCCCGAGTTGCGGGATCCGTTGATGGCCGAGTTCCAGATTAAGTTGCATGCCACACGCTGCTGTTCCGCCTGCCTGATGCGCATACGACGCAAACTCGATCCGCTGCTGAATCTCACCGACGAAGACCGACGTCGCAGCGGCGTTGGTGGCGGCGATGCCAGCGCAGGCGATGAGACCGATGTGAGCACTTCTTCCTGTGATGAGCGCGAGCCAGGCGGCTCGGACACTGCATCCGTGGAAAGTCCCGAGTATCTGCAGCGGCACAAGTCGCAGTTGAGCAAACAGCAGCAACAGCAGCAGCAGCAACAGCAACAACAGCAGCAGCAGCAACAACAACAGCAACAACAGCAGCAGCAACAGCAGCAACAGCAACAACAGCAACAACAGCAGCTTCCACAGCCGCCGCCAGCGCCACAAAAGCCGCAACAACAACCCACTGGAGCTGTCAATGTACGCAGCGTGGCAGATGCATCCGGCGCCGCTTTAACCATTACGCCCACTCGCATGACCGCCAAGGCGGCAGCAGCAGCAGTTGGTGGCAACGACAGCGAACGCCTGCTGCCCCCAGCATGCCAAGCACCGAAGAAGCAGAAGACCAGCGAGGAGTACGACTCCTCAGCGACAGAGACGGCGGATGAGGAGAATGAGAATTCTCCAGCGAATCGACAGAGTCCCAAAGTGATCTTCAACGCGGTTTCGCATGCGCATGCGCATCCACCACACGGACATGGTCATGGGCATGGCAATAACAATGTGGCCGGGCTGCAGCCACCAAATGCTGCAACGGTAGCAACTGTTGGTCTAACTGCGCAGCAGCAGCAACAGCAGCAGCAGCAGCCGAATGGACCCATGAGCCTGCGCCGCGAGCCAGTAAATGTGCAGGATTGTGTCTTCTCCGTAATTGAGCGACAGCTGAAGCAGCAGGCCAAAGGGCCGCAGCTGCCAGGCAACAATCAGGGCAAGCAGGTCAGCCAGCAGCAGCAACAGCAACAGCAGCAACAGCAGCAGCAGCAGCAGCAGCAGCAACAACAGCAGCAGCAGCAACAGCAACATCAGCAGCAGGCGCACAATAATTTGGAACGCAAGGAACTGACCATAGTGCGTGAATATCGACAAGATTGCAATGCCTTGCTTAAACAGCAGCAGCAGCAGCAGCAGCAGCAACAATTGCAGCAGCAGCAACAGCAGTCGGCGGGCTTGCCGCATGGCACCTCTGTGCAAAAGTTGAGCTCGCGTGCTGTGCCGCCGCCTAACTCTGTCAACAGCAGTAGCAGCAGCAGCAGCGGCAACATCAGCAACAGCAGCAGCAACAGCAATACCAACAGCAACAACAACAATAGCAGCAACAATAGTGACAACTTGGCTACCTTATCTGTGGTTAATTCACATCTCGCCGCGCATCATGTGCACATGTCACATCCACTGCTGCAGCAGCAACAACAGCAACAGCAGCAACAGCAGCAGCAGCAGCAACAGTTGTCGAGCAGCGTGGATAAGGCTACCATTACGCCAGTGTTGAAGAAGAGCGCTATTACGCCGACGCCTCCAGAGACGATCATCTACAATGTATCTAGCAGTCATTTGGCGGCACAGCACCAACCGCCCACGCAGTCCGCACCGCCGCCAACGCATACGGTGCACGCACCGCCGGTGCAGCAGCGTTTGCCACCAGAGCCAGAGCCACAGACGCTTGATTTGAGCATTAAGAAGACGCCGCGTGAAGGCCACTCGCCACACACCCACCCACTGTCGCACAGTTCTGTGGCCAGCTCTGTGGACCGGCATCATGGACCGCCGCCGCCGTCGATGGGTGGTGCAATGAAGCACATTGTGCGCACCTCGTCCATGTATCGGGGCGAGGCGACATTGCCCACTTTGTCTGCTCCGCCGCCTGCCTCCAGCTATTTGACCTATCAGCAGCTGCACGGCGTCGGCGTGGGCGTAGGCGTGGTCAAAACAGCACCTGGACCGGCACAGCCGGGCTCGCTGTATGTGCAACCCGTACCTGTACCACTTGGCCAAAGCCAAATGACGCGTCCAACGCCACCGCCGCCCGCCCAGCCGCAGCCACCGCCGACTCGGGTCTCCAAGCTGCCACCCAAGCTCAGTCCGCAGCAGCAGCAACAGCACTTGCACAGTCAGATGCCATCGCCGCAGCAACAGCAACAGCAGCAGCAGCAATCAGCTGCCAAACAGCAGCAGCAGCAGCAGCAATTGCAGCTAGTCCAAGTCGGTTCCATAACCCATGGCACGCCCGCCAATAGCGCGCAGCAGCAGCAGCAGCAGCAACAACAGCAGCAGCAAATTATTGTGCATGCTGCGCCATCGTCGCTGCCCAGTCCCAAATACGAGAGTCTCGTGCGGCAGACGCCGCCTGGCAGCTGCCCGGATACGGGCAAGCACGGCTCCATTACGCAGGGTACGCCGCTTCACCTGCCCCCACATCACATGGACAGCAAGCGGTATGACTTCTATAAGAGCTCGCAGCGCTTGAGTCCCGCGCAGGCTCCACCACCGCCGCAGCAGTCCTCGCCGCAGGCGCCGCCGCCACAGGGCTATGGCGTGGGCGTAACCGTCGGATCGCCCTACTCCCGCTCACCCTACAGTGCGGTCGAGCAGGCCTCGGCGCTCAGCTCGCGGCAGATTGTGATCAATGACTACCACACCTCGCAGCAGATGCAGGGCCAACAGCAGCGCAATGTGTCCCGTGGCAGCAGCAGTGCTGGCGGTGGCGCCGGCTCTGGATCTGACAAAGAGTCGCCATCGCCACGGAACAGCATCAGCGGCAGCTCCGCTGTCTATCCGGGCTACGAGAAGGAGCCGCAGCCTCGCGGACGACCCGAATATTCCAGTCGCGCCTCACCGGCAGATCATTCCAACAGGTATGTGAATGTACTCTGAGCCTGACTGACTGACTGATTGACTGATTGACAGAGTAGTTAATAGAGATTGATAGCTCGATTGACAGCTTAACTTATTGATTTGCTTGATGTTCGATTGATTGGCTAATAACTGATGAACTGATCGATTACTGACTGACTGATTGACTGACTGACTGATTGACTGACTGACTGACTGATTGACTAACTGACTGACTGACTGACTGACTGACTGACTGATTGACTAACTGACTGACTGACTGACTGATTGACTGACTGACTGACTGATTGATTGACTGACTGATTGACTGATTGACTGACTGACTGACTGACTAACTGACTGACTGACTGACTGACTGATTGACTGACTGATTGACTGACTGATTGACTGACTGACTGATTGACTGACTGACTGACTGATTGACTGACTGACTAATTGACTGTCTGATTGAGTGACTGACTGACTGACTGACTGATTGACTGATGGACTGACTGACTGACTGACTGACTGACTGACTGACTGATTGACTGATTGACTGACTGACTGATTGACTGACTGACTGATTGACTGTCTGATTGACTGACTGACTGACTGACTGATTGACTGACTGACTGATTGACTGACTGACTGATTGACTGACTGACTGATTGACTGACTGACTGATTGACTGACTGACTGACTGACTGATTGACTGATGGACTGACTGACTGATTGACTGATTGACTGAGTGACTGTCTGTCTGACTGTCTGTCTGTCTGACTGACTGGTTGATAACTTGATTGATTATCGCATGATTGACTGCCAATGCCATATGGACTTAAAATTTGACTGACTGATTGAACGTTAGATATGTCTTTATTAAATGCTCAATACTAAATTCTCTCTCTTACTGTCTGCAGCACACCCAGTCCGCATCGCACGCCGCCGCCGCAGCGCCAAGGCGTCATTCAGCGCCACAACACAGGCTCGAAGCCGCCTTCGCCCGCTGCGCCGCCCCCAAGTCGCATGCACATTGTCAACTACAACTTTCCACCAGGTAAGTAGCAACTCAAAGTGAATCACAACTGAATGTCATCTTAATATTGTGTGCTCTCTCTCTTTCTCTCTGTCTGAGCAGCTGGCCACGATGCTTTGGCCTCGTTTGTGGATGTGGCCGTGCAGCAGCCGCAGTTGCCGGTGCCGTCGCAGAAGGATGACAAATCGCCAGTGCCGCAGCCGGCACCGCAGCCACAGCCGCCACCATCGACGCACGGCCAGATAATAACGCATGCGCAAGTGGCATCCGGACAGGCGGTGCCCCCAGCTGCTCACCATGATCTGCGCTATCGTACCGATTCGCTGGTGGGCTACCATCATATGGCCGCCGCGGTGCAGCAGCAGCTGGTCCAGCAGCAGCAGCAGTACAGGCAGATGAGTACGGCTGCCGCGTACGAAATGCAGCGTCGCATAGAGCAAGGGAAGCGGGACCAGCGCCAGATCAATCATAATCACATTGAGCGGGATCGCGAAATGCAGAATCAGCTTCGCATCGAGCGACAGCGCGAACAGGAGCGACAGCGCCGCGAGCAAGACCGTCGCGAGCAAGAGCGCGCCGAGGAGCGAGAGCGCGAAAGCCGACGTGTGGAGCGCATGCTGGCCGCAGCCGTTGTGCCTCCGCCCGGTCATCCCCATGGACATGCCCATAGTGGACACGGTCACTACATACGTGGTCCGGTGCCCGAAACTGGGCCACCGCGCACCATACCTGATCGCGAGCGAGATGCGTAAGTAGACTACATCAATCAAGCTGTGAATCAATCAAAGATTCATTCAATCAATCTTATGAGTCGCTTTTAAACAATGCGAACAATCAATCCTTGGCTTGTACTATGTCAATCTACCAATCAATCAATCAAATTCAATCTTAAATTCAAGTCAAGTCATAATTGCCAATATCAATCAATCAATCAAACATATTAAACAAGAAATACATTTGAAAACTTTAAGAAACCTATTTCAATCAAGTGCAATCAATCAAACCAGTTCAATCAAATCTAAATTAAAATAATTAGATGAATTACATAGATTTTCAGTTAATATCTATTACACACAGCCCTCAATCTGAATCAATCAAGCAGTTCGACTGTAGCGAAACAGATGTATAGGCTTGCAGCAAATTGAGCTTGTATCAATCACTCAATCAATAATCCTATCATTCCATATTACAGCTACTATCGACAGGCACACGGCAGCAAGCCGTCGGAGGATGCGCCTGGGCAATTCAGCGCTCAGGCTCTGATTGATGCGATCATCAAGCACGAAATTAGTCGGACCGGCGAGCTCAGCAGCCTGCCCCGCGACATACCGCGTCCCACCTACGTGAGTGATCCTTGAGATGCCCAGCTCTCGAGTACCCCTACTAATTGAATACCTCTTTGCAGTATCAGCGCGACCTGCGGCCGTCACATGAAGGCGCTGCCGTTTCGCTCATGGCCGCCGAGAACAATGGCAAGGCGAATTCCAGTTCGCCCAATGTCAACAGCATTGACCTCGAGCAGGAGCAACCTCCAACACAGCAGCAGCAGCAGCAGCAGCAACAGCAGCAGCAGCAACAGCAGCAGCAACAGCAGCAACAACAGCAGCAGCAGCAACAGCAGCAGCAACAGCAGCAACAACAGCAGCAACATCAGCAGCACCAACAGCAACAGCAATCGCAGTCGAACTCGGAACGTTCTGTGCACGGCACGCTGCGAGGCCAGGGAGCACCGCCTCCGCATCATGGCACGCCCATTTCGCAGGCGGGCAGCGGATCCACTGCACAGCAGCAGATGTACACGAAGAAAATCACGTTCGGGGAGCTGGCAGACACGATAATTGCAAACGACTACAGGCCGACTCCGCATTTGCGGACCGCCTTCTTGCCCTATCTGCAGGAGACGCAGGCCATAGTGACGCCCGATCGCTGGAAGCAGAATCGCCGGCAGCAGCAGAAGGCCGAGGAGGCAGTCGCTGCTGCGGCGGCCGCTGAACGTGCCAAGCAATCGCCCATTAATGTCGTTGGCGGTGGCGTTGGCAGCGTGCGTAGCGGCGGCGGCAGCAGCAGCGACGGCGGCAGCAGCAGCGGCAGCAGCGGCATCGGCAGCATCGGCAGCAATAGCAGCGCTGGCGGCGGCCCATTGCCAGGCAGCGGCGGTCGTGCCAATACGCCTGGCGAGGATGCACGCAACATCATTCGCATGCCCCAAGCGGTCAGTCCGCGCAAGTATGCCCACGATTTGATCATGCAACAGGCCGCCGTTGCTGTTGGCGCCGATCCCACACACTATTTCCTTGCTGCGCCACCCGGCGCAGTGGTTGGACGCAGCAGTGGCGGTGGTGGTGGTGTTGTTGTCCCGCCGCCGCCTCAATCGAGCGGAGGCGGCGAAGCGCGTGGCATTAGCGAACCGCGTGGCGGCAGCGAGCAGCGCAGCAGCAGCGGCGGCGGGGGCAGCGGCTCGGGCTCCAATTTCGACAACTATGTGAAGAATCGCATTGTGGAGGCCATGCGCCATGATACTGGCTACGTGAAGAATCGCAATGCAGAGGAGCACCTGCACGCCCAGGTGGCGCACATGGCACACGCCCATGCCGTCGCAGTGGCGGCCCACAATGAACAGCAGCAGCAGCAGCAGCAGCATAGAAGTAAAGAGCCAGAGATCAGCGTCTCAAGGAAGACACCCAACCAGTACGAGGTGGTGGACAGTGGAAGGCGCTCGGCGAGCAGCTCGAGCGGCGGCACGAACAGTCATCATGCGTCCGCTTATCATGCAGCACCGCCACCGCCGCCGTCGGCGGTGAATGCTTTTGCAGCGAGCACCTATGCGTATCCCTTTAGCGCGCTGACTGTGCCGAGTGCTGCTGGCGCTTTACCACCGCCTACGGTGCTGCCACTGGCCCATCAGTCGGCGCCGCCGAGCCATTTGAGCGCCAAGGCGGCGGCGCATGCGCTGAGCGAAGCGAGCGCCGCAGCAGCAGCGGGCGTCAGTTTGGTCGTTGGCGGTGGCGGCAGCAGCAGCGGCGCTTCATCTAACGCAGGTGTATGCACCTCACCTGGCGGCGGCGGCGGTGGCAACGGTGGTCCGTTGAATGCCAGCGTGTTGGCCGTCGCTGCGGCAGCCGCAGCAGCGGCAGCTGCTGCCAGCGAACCAAAGCCTCTGCTGTCATCGAAGTACGAGGCGCTTAGCGACGAAGATTAGTTGTGACTGCAGGCGTCGTCGTCCGGCATGCGCAGTCTGACGGCAGCAGCGACGGCGCCTCCAGCAGCCAATCCACACAGCGCAGCCAACGTCTACCAGCACCAACAGCAGCAGCAACAGCAACAGCAGCATATCTGGACCACCAGTGCCGGCTATCGACGTCATCAGCAGCCTCTGCCTCAGCCGCAGCAACAGCAGCAGCAGTCGTTGCATTCGCCGCGCAGCCACCATCAGGCGCATTACCAGCCGACAGCATTGCTGCCGCCGCCACCGTTGCAGTCGACGTCGTCAGCGGCAGCATTGGCACAGCAACAACAACAACAGCGCGCGCATTATTATGCTGATCCGGCCGCGGCAGCAGCAGCAGCCGCCGCTGCAGCTGCGCACCACTATGCAAGCAACGCTGGCAGTGGTGCTGGCGCTGGTCACGGCTACTATTAAAAACAATTAAAGGAGATCGATAACAGGCAGCAACACAGCAACATCAGCTTATGTATGTACTATACGCAGTTAACTGCATTAAAGAGAAAGCAAAATGCACATAAGAAGAATAAGAGGAAATGTTAATAGATGACAGTTCAAATTCGCCTGTTTTAAAGAGAGCACGGCAAACTAAGAGAGACGGTCGGTTAGAACAGTTAGCCGAATTAGCTAGCAACTTTTCCTCCCTCTCTTCTAAGCACACGGTGTGAGCGCAAATGCAAATCGTAAAAGAGCTTTGAGAGCAAAAGCTGCAAAGAGAGTTAGAGAAGAAACGCAACTACACGCACGCACTCTCACGAGCGCATATTTGTAAAGAGTCGGTGCATTTGGAGCAGATAGTTACCTTGCATTTCTGTTAGTAAGCCGACCGAACGACCGACTGACCATCGAACCGCTTTCCTATTACTCCCTTACATTGATTGACTCCACACACACACATACAAACTTAATGGACACACGCACGCACGCATGCACCAAAAAAAATTAAATATTTAAATAATGCAAACTGTAGTTAGGCAAGCAAAATCTTCAAATTATCGTAGAGCATATGCTTAAACGCAATGTGTATGTATTATATATGTGTATGTGTATGTGTATATCTATATTTACATTTACATTTACATATATGTATATATAAAGAGAATCAGCAACTGCTGCTGTACTCCCTCTCAAACGACGCCACGCGACGCTTCCTTACGATCAATGTTAACTCGCGCTCACCTCACTCTCTCTTTCTTGCACATATTTGTCTCTGTCTCACACTGTTCTTGTGTATTGTTGTGTGCTACTCTCTCTGTACCTCTCTCTCTCCTTCTCTCTTACTCTGTCAGTCTTTTCGTTATCGTACTTCGATTTGACCTATAAGTTATGTGCATCTGTTGTCATTTGTAGCCCAAACGTAAAGAAACCTCAGAACTTGAGTAGAAAAAAAATAAGGAAACAAAATGTAGTGACAATATATATATATATATATATATATATATATATATATATATATATATATATATATATATATAATATATGAATAAATATATGGATATGTACATTTAAAGATGAAAATTATATTACATAACTACATATATATTAAACGAGTAAATTTAAACTATATATTAACTGAAAATAAACACACACTGTTGGGCTGTTCTTAGAAAAGAGAAAAAAATCTAAAAAAAAAATAAAACAAAAACAAAAGTAAAAGCAAAAAATTGATAAACATAAATGGAAAAAAGTAAATTTATATAGATATATCTATATATAAATTTATATATGATGTAATACACTTGCAAAAACATTAATTTAAACAATATTTTGTAAATTTCATAAAATCTAAAAATAATTTTAAACATATAAAATAATTACTTTTTGTACTATCTATTACTATTTTTTTTTACTATTTTCTATGTGTAAGTTTTTAATTTATGAAGAATTATTGTTTTTTTTTATACACCTATGGATGCATAAATATGCATATGCATATGTATTTGTATGTGTATGTATATGTATATATATATATATATATACGATGTATGCTTTATGCTATTGAATTATGTACGTTTATTATTATAAAGATTATGTAAGTCGAAGTTCAATAAAAACAAAAACAGAAACAAATACAAATATATATAAATATATACAATACAATTTATATATATATATATATATATATATATATATATATATATATATATATATATATATATATATATATATATATATATATATATATATTATTATTATTGCTATTATTATTATTATTATTATTATTATTATTATATACATATGCATATTTTTTTATATAACAAACAAAAACAAAAAATGCAGTTTTAGTGTTTAGCTATTTTACCGTTTGTTTTTTTTAACTTATTTTTTACAAGCAAAACATTTTAAAACAAGAGTTAAAACAAAAAGTAAAAGAAAAATTTACAAAATTAAATATTTTTAATACACAATGTAACTAAAAAAGAATGAAAAAAGAAAAAAAAATAAATATAAAAAACACAACAAAACGCTAAGACTTATTCAACAAACATTTGTAAAATATTAACAGATACTTATAAAATAAATACATAAAAATATATATAGACATGCATTTGTATGTATGTATACGTACATAAATACACTTATATTAAACATATTTAAAAAAAACATTAAAAAAAGAATTCATTGAAATGAGCAAGAACAAGGCATATATGGGCATATGATATATGTATATATATACGTGTGTGTGATTGTGTATGTATGTGTGTGTGTGTATGTATATATGTGTGTATATAAACAGTCATACACTCATACACATATGGATACATACACACACACATGTAACCTTGTAATGCATACCCCTACTTTTTTTTAAATAAATAAATAAATAAATAAATATATATATATATATATATATATATATATATATATATATATATATATATATATATATATATATATATATATATATAGAATGAGAGTGAAAACAAAAATTATACAACATATATAGATGTGCATAAAGGTGTATGTTTATATTTAAATATATATATGTATTTATATATAAGTGTGTATATGTGTATGCACGTAAGTATATATACATATATGGTAGCTGAGTCAAGTAGCCGACGAACTCATATAACTACTGACAGAGTCGCCTGAACACAACGAAGCGCAGTTCCATATACATCCCTTTATATACAAAAAAAAAAATATATATATATGTGCATACATATATAAATAATAAATCAATTTCAATGCAAGCCCCAACAAGCGAAAGATAAATTAAATAAAAGTTATCGAATTTTAATTAACAAAACAAAGCAAAAGCAAAACAAAAAGAAAAATAAAAACATGATGATATATATGATCACAAAGATTATGGAAATGTATGTAAAACGAACACAAATATTAAACAAAAAATATAAAAAAAAAGAAGTAAAATATATATAAATATATATTAACAATATGTACTAACAACAGCAACAAAGTCGATAGTTTGAGCAAACTCGTTTATTATTTTTATTTGTTTATTTTTTTTTAATATTTGTTCTGTTGAGCATGAAATTTACGATACGAAATATACAGATACAAAGAAAAAAAGAAAAAACATTTTGAATGCATGTTCGATAAAGAATTCAAATAAATATAAAAATAAATATAAATATAAATATATGTATTCATGTATATATATAATTATGTACAATTATATATATACATTTACATATACACATGAATATATATGGCTAGAGCTGATTTCGATTGATAAACAACCAGTAAAGAGACCGATGTGTAGCTCTTAAGTTTTAGTTTGTAACTTTATGCCTTAAGTTGTAAGCTTAAAAAATAATAATATAAAATTAAATACAACATATTAAAAAGCAAACAAAACAAAAATACAAACAACAAGCAAAAAAATAAAACAAAAACAAAAGAAATGTATAACAAAACGTGCCTTTTCACTCTACATCTCTAACTCTAAATCTATCTCTCTCTCTTACTCTTTCTCATCAGCTCGCTTCTTTTTTTTTTTGGTTTAGCAGAATCTCAAAACTTTTACTTGGGTTGCAGCTGTTAGCTTATGTCTTTACGTGAGTCGCAGCTGCAACTTAACAGTCGCCTGTAACTTAGCTACCAGCTTAACATTTTGCATGCTACTCCTGGTGCATATGCAATGAATTCGTTCTTTGCTGATTTTCTGTTAACTGCTGATCGCCTGGTTTTTGTTTGCTACATTTTCATACAAATCTTTTAAGACAGCAGCGACCCGAAATTCATAACGATGACGCAGCTTAATCTTGTGATGGCCCAGCCTTTGATTGTTGCACGGCAATTTGTCTGTGTATAATGCCGCAAATACTTATTGTGTCAAAATTGTCGGGTGTTTTATTATTATTGCTTTCCACCGATAATTAAAACATAGTTACTTATTCTACCTGCAGGACACGAACACCTCCGAACCCCCGTGCCCAAGCTCCCGCACTATCCGTTAACCAAGTCACGTGGTACACACAAACACACAACTGTGTATGTGTTTGTTCCCTATATGCACAGGCTCCCATCACACACTAATGCAATTTACAAACAGCTAATTGAAACAAGAGCAACAAAAATCAACTCGCAAATTTTAGCTTTTATATAAATATAAATGCAACATGCCTTATGTATACAAGTTTGCGAGTGCTCCCCATATTTATTACAAGTTTCATTATAAGTTAAGCCTATTTTCAAGAATTTGTTATTAATTTGTAATAATCTTTTCTTTTCTTTTGTTTTTTTATTAGGAGCGACCGAGCTTTGATTTGTTTTTATTTACGTTTATGTGTGTATAGCTTAAGCTATTGCTTGGAATCTATAATTAGCATCAACTTTCGTTTTGTATATTACTTTAATCTAGATTATTATCTAGATACCCAAATATATTTGTATTACATTAAATTGTCCTTAAGAACAACTGTCCGCTTGTAACATATCGTCTAAAGTTGATCTCGTACTGATTAGATCTCTTGCAAATTCTCCTCTAGTTTAATGAATAACAAACCATTTCTTATGGAAATTTCGAGTGTATTTTAACTGTTTAGTTTAACTGTATGATCCCCGCTTTGATGGGACCAGGTCTCCAGAATGGGATGCTGTTGCGGTTTGGGATGCGGTTGGCTTCCTGTTTTGTTTTAAGGAGAAGGAGGCGTGTGGTCTGTTGTTAACTTGAAGAAACAAATAATAAATGGGCGTCTCTAGTATAAGCTCTCAGTGTTCGAAGAGCGCGGCTTCTTCAGCTTCTCCAGATTCTTTATAACTATATCATGAAGCGATGAGTAGCGATTGCGCACCTCGCACACCACCAGCCACAAACTAAGATACTCCTTCTCGTCTAGCTCGACAACCGCACGTCTGTAGTCATCGATGTGCGGGTACTTGGCCACCTTTGAGACAACCTTGGCCCGAGAGAGAAAGTATCTGGATATCTGGTCGAAGAAAGCAGCGGCCTCCGACTCAACTGTTTGGATTTCGGCCAGTGTATCCTCTTGGATTGAAACGCCAAAGTTGTTGCCATCCTCAATTTTGGGAATCATAAAGGAAATCCACATTTTCAGTAGGTTCGCTAAGCAAAACGAAGAGAAAGAGAGAGGGATAGCGGCATTAATTACAGATTACGTTGTGAAATGATAGCTACTTACAGTCCTCGACCAGCTTACGTATGATCGGTTTGACCACCTTGATCATTTCGCAGAGCGGCTTGTTGCAGGGCACCGTGCCAGCGGGTAAGCCCAATACGGCGGTACCAGAGACGTCGTCTTTACGTGCCCGCTTGGGCATGGGATGATCATCATTAGAATTGCCATCGTTGTCATGATTGTTAAGCAAAATCGGTGCCATGACCGGAATGTTTAGATCCTGATGCACCTCATTAAAGTTGCGCTCGTTGAACATTGCAGTGGATAGTAGTTCATTCAGTTCGACAATTTTCTCGGGAAAGCCTTTCGTGATCAGAGTCTCCGCTTTAGTGATCAGCGAGTCCTTGTACTCCTGCACCTTGGTAATCGTGTCCTTGGGCATTGCTAACGCTCTTTCAATCTCAACTTTCGATGGAAATCACAGCTTTCTTCACCGGTTCTTCACTGGTCACTCGCAACGTTTGCAACAGTAAGTAGCGCGTGCTTCAAGTTCAGCCACTTGCGTTGGATAAAGGCGTGATATCGTGTTTGACAGCGTGCACTGTACGAAAAGATCGGATATTTTCAATCAGCTCGTTAGCAATTGCAGCATTTCGAATGCACTTTCCATACCGTAACTTACCAAAATGAATACCCTCTAACGCTTTCGATGCGGTAGTCCGCGAGTCCACGCTTGTATTTTATGACAGCTTTAGCAGTGGTGATATTCAAAGTATTGTAAAATGCGAATTGCTGTGTTTGTTAACAACTATCGATAACTATCGCGTAATGATTTATATACATATAAAGAGTACATGTTCATATTAATTTGTCTTCTAGCACTTATTTCAAATTATTTCTGATAATATTTTGTGATAATCGATATGTCTCTGTACCTATTCAGCTAAATTACAATAAAAAAGCTACATGTTAAAAGAATTATTAAATAAATGCAATTGATTAATAATTGAACTTGAATTTCTCTTTTAATATTTAAGTATTTTATTTTATCAAGTTATGCATGCATCACTATTTGTGTTCTGTTACAAACGATTCCTGATTTGAAATTTTATTGCGCACGATATGCCCCGAAACAGTTCCTCGGTCACATTTTTGTCAGAATTTCGGCCTTTATTTTAAAATTGTGCACATTTGTTTTGAATTCAAAACATTTGTATGTATATTGCTGAATAGCCCATAAGCATCGTTCGTGTCACATCGTCACATCGAAAAAAAACATCGCATATTATTGCAAAAGTGAGAGATATCGATATATATATCGATATGAGATCAATATCCACCATCAATAGCTCAGAGCTGAGCAGGAGCACGGACATGGGCAATAAACAAATAAAACAACATCTGGAAACGGCACAGAAGACGGGTGTGCTAAAAATATCATTGCAACGGCTGCAGGAGTTCCCGCCGCAGCTAAAATCATATCCCAATGTGTTGAAGACTCTAGATTTATCGGAGAATAGATTCGAAAGCATACCCGAAGAACTGGGTAGGCTAACGATGCTAAAACATCTCAATTTAAGCGGCAATCGACTGTCAGAATTGAACGAGGTGGTTGGGGAGCTACTGAAACTGGAGGTGCTCCTCCTCATGAACAATTTCCTAACAAAGCTACCTAAGTCACTAAACAATTGCACCCACCTCAAGACCGTCAACCTATGCAATAATCAGCTCAAGGAATTCCCCTCGATGCTCTGTGGATTAAAGCAACTGGATGTGTTGGACTTGTCGCGAAATCAAATCACCGAAGTGCCCTCTGAGGTGGGCAGCCTCTATGTAACCGAGCTGAACCTGAATCAAAACCAAATCTCGGTCTTGGCCGAGGAAATCGCAGATTGCCCCAAGCTTAAGACGCTGCGGCTCGAGGAGAACTGCTTGCAGGCGGTTGCATTGACGCCGCGCATCCTCAAGGACTCAAAGATCTGCAATCTAGCCGTCGATGGTAATCTGTTTAATTCCAAACAGTTCACCGATCTCGATGGCTATGACATCTACATGGAGCGCTACACGGCGGTTAAGAAGAAGATGTTCTAAATGTTATATATTTTTATATATATTATATTCCATAATTAATTTATTAGCTTAATCCATAATGCTTTCTGTGTTGTTTCCCGCTCATCCACAATAAAGAGACCAGTCACAATGCCTCATAGCTTGCTCGGCTGCAAAAGGGTCTTCAGATGCGTATGATAGCTGTGATTGACAGCCTTCTGGTTAAGCGGATTGCGACGTGCTTCCTCGAACAGACGCTCGTACACGCGGCCATCCCAACAGCCCAACGTTGAGCCGAGCACACGATCATGGAAGTCGAAGCCATCTACTAGAGCCACTGCATTGGGACGGAGTATGCCTAGCAACTGCTCATAGCGCTGCTCCAACTGCTTTAGCTGCTGTCCTTTGACGCTGTTCCATTTGAGTATGGCGCCCAGCTGTCGCTGGAATGTGTCCAATATAAACAGTTCCGCCTGCTGCTGCAGGATCTCAAACAATCCTTTATTTATGCTCTTCTTCAGCTGTGCCAGCTGCTGCAGGGCGTTGCGTGCCAAGTAGGCGTGACCATGCAGCGTAGCCGCTGCTGTGAGTCGTCGTCCGGCAAAATTGTTGGCTTGGTGTTCCGTGCGGCCATATGATTGACGCTGCTCCTGCTGCCATTGCCAGGCATCGCGTAGCTGACCAGTGGCGCTGATCTCCAGCGCACGGGCTGCATTCTCGAGCAGATTATCGCCCCAGATCAAAGGCGCTGCATTGCGCAAATAGGTGACGCTGGCGGGCAGCACCTTGCGCTTAAGGGAATCGGTAAATTGGCGAATCAGAAAGCGTGCCGTCTGCAGCAGCAGCACCGTGTGCTCGCCCTCGTAGGTGAAGGCTGCGGCTGCTAAGCCATGAATGCTGTCAAAGTTGGCAGATGCCATAAAACCATGGCCGCCGCAGGATTTGCGCAGTATATCGATGCCCTCGACAGCATCCTGAGTGCAGACGGCTTTGAGGCAGCAGCTAAGTGCGTGCAGCTCCGCCAACGGGCCTGAGCCATCCTTTGTCTCCAGTTGCTTCATGACGCGCTGGTAGAAAGCCCAGAGGACGTCCGCTGCCAAGCGGAAGCAGATCCCGCGAGCTATTTGCGGCAGGATCTTAACCTGCTGCGTCAAATGATCCAAGATTTGCGGCTCCTTTGCATTCGGGTCAATGGGACTCTGGTGGCGCACGGCGGAGTAGCTACAAGGCAAACGAAACAATGTGAACAATCCATGCTAGGATAACTCCTCGCGCTTACCGTGTGGCTATAGTCGCTGCTTGGAGCAGCTGAAACATTACGTCCCGTACAATGATCACGCGCACAAAGACCATGGTGCCATAGATGAGAAGCGGCTGTGCAGCCTGCTTGAATTGGCCATCGGCCAGCACCTGTGCGTTCTTCATGAGCATCTGGTCGCGAGGTATGCGCACATTGCGGAAGCCCAGAAAGCCGTTGTTCACACCATTGGCGCCCATTTTGGGGCCGATGTCACCCACATCGATGCCCGGAAGCGGCTCGTGTGTCTGTTCATCCCGTATGCGCACTAGAAACGTCTGCAGGCCGTGATGCTTGCCCCGGATATAGAGCTGGGCCAGCACGACGACCATGTTGGCCGTGTGGCCCAAGCCGCCGGGCCACCATTTGTAGGCGCTTATTGTGGGCGTATTGAGAACAAACTCCTCTTGTTCCACATCATAGTCGGCACGCGTCTCCAAGCCGCGTATATAGCTGCCATGGCCCAGCTCCGTCTGGGCATAGGTGCCCACAATGCCATCCATGTGCCAGGCACGTGTAAGCCAGCGACGTTGCTGCTCCTCGTTGCACTGGTTCAGCAGTGTGGGCATAAACATCGCGAAGTGCAGACGCAGCGGAAAACTCTGCTGGAAGAGCGCCGTCGCTAATGGGCCAGACAGCAGTGTGCGAAACTCGTATATCAGCTGAATGTCCACGCTGTCGTTGTCCTGCTGCTGAGCCTGCTTATCCTTTGCCTGCCATTCCCGCAACTTGGCTATAAATTTGGTGCCCTTAGCCAGGACATGCTCGTAGCGCTCTTTGTACGACAGGCAACTGGGCGGCACGGCATCATCGAATTCGGGATTATTGAAGAAGTAACGTTCTAGCGCTCGTCGCTCCTCAAGCTGAACACGCCCACCCGCCCACCACACGGCGAAATCTTCGCTGACAATTGTTGACGTCTCGCGCTCTCGCTTCAGTTCAATGCACTCGCCTCTATTGACCTCCATTGCAGTTGTTGTAGCTGCGCACAAGCCCCAGCTTATGCGGGGTCTCACGTCTAACTAGTTAGACGAGAACGGGTTGCAGAGCTTATCAGCTTCTGGTTGATCTCTTCATGGCCCATCTTCGTGCATCGATAACGTAAGCGTACTACATTAAAGCCACATTACATGCTTATCTCATATTGAAATTGACATAAGATTAAATGCACTTTTAAGACTGTTGGGAAAGAGTGAATTCACCTGCATTATGGTCATACAGTTCAGCAAAACAACTGTTGGATGATCTTTTCACTGCACAAAAAACTCACTGTGCGATACTTTGCATTTAGCACTTTGTACCAAATCAGAAAATAATATGTATAATAATTATGCATATATATTTGAAATGATGCGTGATTAAATACACTTGCTTCACTATCAGTTCAAATTGCCGCCATAACTATTACAAAATGGGGGCGAGAGCGAGACAAGAGTTCCTTCGAGTTGGTTCTTATGGATTTATAGCTTTAGTACGCATGGTCACACTCTTATGCAAATGGCGGGCAATAACGCATGAAAAGAAAATCCTTTGAAATAGCAAAGAAAAAACGCTTGGCAATTAATTTTCACTTTGTTTTCTTTTATTATTATATATATAGAAAAAGCGACACAGACATTTGTTTTTATTAATTTTTGTATATGCATATATAAGTACGTTAACACTAAAACGACAAAATACTTCATGAATTGTCCCCGATTCAAAGCCAGGCGTAACTTAAATAGCTCAATTGTCTTAGCCGCTCTATTCGAATCGAATTGGGTAACAGCATGAGTAAAAACAAAGCAACTCTCGGTTTATAAACTATGTAAACACATGCACGTATTGTACTATATATCAAATTTTATTTTCGTTTTCATTGCTGACTTTCTTCAAATAAAAAACATTGCAAATATTCTTGATCGAACACGATGTGTGCCTTTCTTTTTTATGATTACTAGTATAACAACTGGACAAAAGCCCTATTTGGAGTGAATCCTTAACGATTGACTCACTGTATAGCTCTTACTGGGAATGAGGAGATATTTTTGTATTTTGTATTCTGCATTTTGTATTTTCCTTTTGAATATTCTGTTACTGTACTCAATTATTGTTTTAGCGCTTGTTAACATTTTGTTGCTTCATATCATATATCTTCGGCTCTTATCTTCTCGTTGTGCTCGATTAACATATTTTTATTTACTTTCAGAAACAAACACATTCACACATCATACACCCACACACACCCTCACATACACACTTACGTACAAAATAGTATACGGGTTATACAAGATTTTTGAGATCTTGGCTATATATGCCTATTTGTTAAAATGTTTTATTCGTTATACCATTTTTTGTGCTGGGTACCCGCCCAGCTTATCGACAGATTTCATTTTAATTTTCGCCTTGTTTTGTTTGGGTTACGATCAAAATATACATTTTGACTGATTTATTCTAAACACACACACGCATAGGTACATTCGAGGATCTAAATATAAACGATAAGAAAATATATATAAACAAAAGTAAATCAAATTAATTACTTATTAATTCAATTACCAACAAAATAATATCTATATTTTATTACAATACGTTCCACACTACCTACACACCCATCTATATATATGCACATATGGTTGATTAGTGCTGCTCTCACAGCTATGCGCCATCTATTAAAATAACTTTGCTGTCAAAATCCAATCAATATTCACACAAACATAAATATATATATATTTATATGTTTGCATATACATATAGATTGCATCGTTTCGTATTGTACTTCAGACTCTGCACTAACACTAACACTAACACACACTCACATATACAAATACGCCATTAATTTGCACTCTATCTAGTCTAGTTAAAAGTAAACCAAAACAAATAAAAAAACATCTTTAAATTGTGTGTTTGTATAGTTTATACAAACTAGCACACACTCACATGTATATATCTGATCCCATAAATAGAACAAGAAAGAAAAACAAAGCGTTATAATCATAAAAAACATCATAATCATAATAGTTAATAAATAAAGATTCTAGACAATCGTTTGACAATCATATTTCACATTTGTTATTTTAACATACAAACACACATATGCATATAAATAAATATATATATATATATATATATATATATATATATATATATATATATATATATATATATATATATATATATATATATATATATATATATATATATATAATACTTATATGCATATGGCATCATATTACATATCATATTACAGCTATACTTTCATTTTATATACTTAAACCTAAGTTTTATAACTTTATAAATCGAGCTACAATTTCAATTCAACACATACTCTCAACATTCACATACACAAAAAATATCTATATATACGTATATATATTAAAAAAAAAGTAATATAATAATAAAAATAGTTTTAATTATAATAAACTTTATAATAATAATAATAATAATAGAGCTACACACAACAGACATAAATCGAGAAATAAAATTAGTGTTTTGCACGTTCAACATTTAAATATATATTAATGTACACATACATATATACACATACATATATATATATATATATATATATATATATATATATATATATATATAACATATATATATATATACCTCTCTTTACACATATTCGTTTTAACAAATGCAGGCTTTATATAGTAGTTTATATGGTATAGTATGCACATATATACACACACGTATCCACATATATATATATATATATATATATATAAGTATATATTAGTATATATATCTAGTTATGTGTGTGCCTTATTTGTTTATAGACTTTGAATCGATTTTAACATTTAGCATTACAATTATTGATCTTTACATACATTCATATATTATATTTATTATATTATCAACTCATTTGAAACTTGCGTTAATTCACATACAATACAATCTACTAGAACTATGTGTATATATATATGGATATACATTTTTATATTACTTATATGCTAATACTATATATATGTACACACACATACATATATACATACATATATATATATACATATATATATATATATATATATACGTATGTATATAAACTCTATATAATTGTGTTGATTCTTAAACGTTTTGCTTTCTGCTTGGTTTCTGTTTGCTTCTACTCTTTACTTAACTTTTTGTTACTGTTTTTAGTTTTATTTAATTTTGTTTTGTTTTTGTTTTTGTTTTCTTTTTCTTTTTAGTGGCACAGCCACGTTTTGAACTTTAGGCCTTGTTTCCAACTCTTTTTGTGTTTTTTTTTTTACTCCAGCTCTGCCTCAAATCTTCTCCTTCTCCTTCTCCTTCTTCTCGTCCTCTAACTTCTCCGTCTCCTTCTCCTTCTCTTTCCATGGCTCCACATTCTTTTCTATGTTTCACATTTTTGTTTGTTTTGTTATTTTTGTTGTTATGTCTCTCTGAGCTTGTGTGTTTGTTGGGGCTTGTGCGTATAAAATACAGTTAGAGTGCGACAGAGAGTAAGATACAGACGAATAGAGAGAGAGAGGGCAAGTGAGAGAGGATGAGAGATAGAGAGCGAAAGAGAAGGAGCTAAGCGACAGACGAGCAACTCACAAACGTTCGCGTGAAGATGACAATTACAACAACAGCAACAATAACAACAATGACGACGTCGACGACGACGACGACAATGGCAACAACAAATGACATCAACAACAATAAACAACAATATTTTAACTACAACAATAACTAAAAGAGTCCGTTGAGCAGGCGACGGGGACGGCGTTGCGGGGCGGCGCGTTCGTCTATTTGGTTTCATCCTGATCCATCGGCTCCTCGGAATCATCACGCGAGAGTGTTCTACACGAAGAGCAAGAGTGAGAGAGAGAAAGATTAGATATATGGCTGATCTATGTAGAGCTGTGTGTGTGCCCACCTGTGCAGCGACTGCATGGAGAGGCCGGCCATGGCGTTGACCGTTTCAGATTCATCGTGCTCAATCTTCAGCGCCTCCAGCGCAGACAGACAGACCGTGTGCTCCAGCAGCCGCACGCAGGGCCAATGCGTTTGCTAATGCCCAGCAAGTGAATAGATAACTCGATTAGTATATGAATCTTCATGTAACACACGCAATAGTTAGGCATAGATACATTTATCTGTGCCTCTATTGAGCATATCAGTAGCTATTGTATCTACATTTCTGTATAGAGATGATTCTTTGTAACTGCAATGCATCTATATACTGCACTGAGACACATCTCAATCATCTCAATCAAATTGAGCATTTGAATCGGAGCAACTTTCTATAGACTGTGATGGCTACAGTTCAAGAGGACTGAGTCCTCAGTGGAGAGATATTCTACTGGCATTGTGCTCATTCACAATGTGCTGCCGTCGAGGCACGGTCAACTCACCTGTATGGCAATGGTCTTCTGCAGCGTATTGATGGCGTTCTGGCAGGGCGGCCGCTCCAGTTCGCCGGGCGCTATGGGAGCAGCCGCATCGCCGAGGAGGGCACGAACGCATTCCTGCGCCGAATCACAAATGGCCGCCAGGTCGTAGCCGCCTTCGAGGGCCAGAACCACCTTGCCGTTGGCCAGCTTAAGCAGTTCGCGTGTCATCAGGCCGAAGCAGGCGGGCGATACGTGATAGCCGCCAAGCGGAGCTGGATGGCCGGTGGCCGCGTCAAAGCCAGACGAGACAAGCACAATATCCGGATTGAAGCACTTGGCAATGGGCATCACAACGGTACGGAATGCAGCGATATACTCGGCGTCGCCCAGCGGTGGATTCAGAGCGCCCGACCACGAGATGTTCACATTGTAGCCGAGGCCAGCACCGGAGCCACACTGCAGCACAAGAGAGCGAGCGAGATAGACAATCCCCGTGAAAGCGAAAGAGACAAAAGCAGACAAAGAAACCAGAATTAGTTTAATGTCGTTTATAAATGCACTTGTTCTATATCTTCTTCCCTAGATACAGATAGCATATGCAGCATGTCTCCAAGCTAGCTAAATAGGAAAATGTATGCAGATCTCACATTATATGTCGTAGATCACGTATTACAGGTCGTACGTGGTAGATATGCCTTATTGCTTGCTGCCAGATTGACGCATATTCATGACCATAGATCGTTGATCATGAATCGTAGAATATAGATTGTGGACTCTGGATCATGAATCATATATCTCATATATATCACAGATCTTAAATAGTTGATTTTAAAGATTAAAGATCGTAAATCGTAGATTGTTGATCATATATCATAGATCGTAGATTATACGTCATAGATCATAGATCGTAAATGGTTAATCATGGATCATAGATCATTGATTAATGATCGTAGATCATAGATAGGTGATCATAAATTATATATCATAGATCATAGATCATAGATTGTAAATAGATAATCATGGATATAGACCATTGAACAATGATCGTAGATCATATATAGGTGATCATATATCATATATCATAGATCGTAAATAGTTAATTATGGATCATGGATCATAGATCATAGACAGGTGATCATATATCATATATCATAGATCGTAGATTATAGATTAATCATGGATAGGTGATCATATATCATCATAGATAGGTGATCATAAATTATATATCATAGATCGTAGATCATAGATCGTCGATCATAGATCGTAAATGGTTAATTATGGATCATGGATCATAGATCATAGACAGGTGATCATATATCATATATCATAGATCGTAGATTATAGATTAATCATGGATAGGTGATCATATATCATCATAGATAGGTAATCATAAATTATATATCATAGATCGTAGATCATAGATCGAAGATCATAGATCGTAAATGGTTAATTATGGATCATGGATCATAGATCATAGACAGGTGATCATATATCATATATCATAGATCGTAGATCATGGATTGTAGATCATAGATCGTAAATGGTTAATTATGGATCATAGATCGCATATCATATTTATAGATCGACTGATCATTGATCATGCAGAGCAGATGATAGATCACAGATGGTGGATCGTACAATCTAGGCCACAATATGATTACGCTTCAATTTCGGAACTTCTCCTCTATTAACAAAAAGAGTTTTAAACGAAACACTTGTCGAAGTTGATGAGCCATGTCTTTTAAATATCTGAATATAATACTTGTCGATAAATATCGATCGCATCTACTTTACTAACCTCTCACTATTCTTCAAGCTCGAATACAATAAATAGTTTCACATAAGCTATATCATGTAGTTTTAGTTAAGCCTAAGCTTACCTCTGTGGGGCCACCTGTGCCGGGAAAGAAATTACCGTCATCGTGTCGATGTATGGAAAGATATAGAATGTCGGGACTTTGGTAGAATGCTTGCTGTGTGCCATTGCCGTGATGCACATCCTAAAGGGGGAGAGAGGCGGAGGTTAGTAATCGATTGGGATTGAGAGTTGTAGAGATGGCTTGCCCAATCGACGATGAGGATGCGCTTCATTTCGGGCACGCGCTGACGTAGCAGCTTTGCGGCGATGGCAATTGAGTTAAAGAAACAGAAGCCCATGGCCAGATTGGCCTCTGCATGATGGCCGGGCGGACGGACGACGGCGAAGCCATTGCGCAATTCACCTTTGGCCGTTTTAAAGGCCAGATCGATGACACAGCCAGCGGCCATGCGTGCAGCTGTGGCCGTATGATGCTCATTCCAGGTGGTATCCAGATCAACGCCCAACCCGCCGCAGGACAAGCGCACAAAGCTCGCCGAGAGCGTGCTCTCCAGCTTGGGCCGGGTCAACTGGCCCTGATTCGAGCCGAAGAGCATGGCGTGTGCCTCCGTGTGCACCGTTTGAAGTTCCTCCTGTGTGGCCTTGCGGGCGCGCAATCGATCGCAGCGCTTCACCAGATCCGTTTCATTCAGACGCGCCCACACACTCTGCAGCCGCCCACTGTGCTCCGGATGCGGCGAATTGTCGCCGCAAATGCACGAATGTTTCAGCATCAACGGATCGTAGGCGAGACCCGTTGTGATCTTCTTGTGCGTTGGCAATCCACTCTCCACGGTCGCCTGCTGCTGCTGCTGTCGCAGCTGTGCAGCATAGACGTTGCCGAACACCTGTCGCTTGTGGGGCAACGTTAGATTCACGGGCGGTATGTGGTCGGCCGATGAGGATGTGGCTATGGGAGTAGGATGCTGCCCTGTGTCGGGTATCTGGCTTAGCCCGTGGCCCGGCACCAGCGGGCTGCTCAGTGTGCGCGAGAGCGGACACATCAGGTCCTTGGCCAGCTCCTCCTCGTGCAGATAGAGCAGCTCGCGCTGCTGCTGCAAATACTCTTGATCCCTCAGCTTACTCGACTTGGCGGCCGCTCGATAGGAGGCGGCGGCTAGCGCCTCCGGCAAATTCTGCGAGGTGCTCGTGGCAATTGTGTTGGTCAGCACCGTTTTGGGCGGCTTCTTTTTGTCCGTCAGATCCATGACCTCGGCCGCTGAGTCATCCTCCTCCTCGCGCAGCTGCAGCTGCGGCTCGCGTATCGCAGCGACAACAGCCGCCGCAGCAGCCGCATCGCTGCGTGTGAGCACCTTCTGGCGCAGCTTCTGTGTGAGCACCTGATGCTCGTACGCCTGCCGCTCCGCCTGCCAGCAAAAGAGAGGAGTTTAGCTAGGATATCATGGATGGTCATGTATAGGGCATACCTCGCTATTCTCGTAGTGCGTTTGCACCATGCTCAGCTGACTCGCGCCTGTGAGCATGGGATGCCCGAGAGGCAAGGGCGCCGATTGGGTGCGCCCCAGCGGTCGATGGCCCTGCTTATGCAAATGCACCTGCGCCACCTGGGCGTCCGTTATGGGAGCGTGGGTATGGGCCACCTGCTGCGCCTGTTGCTGCTGCTGCTGCTGCTGCTGTTGCTGATGTGCATTATAGAGCGCATGGGCGTGGCTGTGGCCGTGGCTATTGGTGGGCGGCAGCGTGCCAGCGGCAGCAGCAGCAGCCGCTGCCGCCACAGCAACCGCAGCCGCGTGGAGATTAACAGCGGAGGCGCCACTTAGCTGCATATAGGATGAGGCCGAGGTGAGCGAGGCGGCATGCGCCTGCGGCGGCGCCGTGTCACCCACCAGCGAGGCCTGCGACGAGGACGTGGATGTGGCCGAGGCAGACCGCACCACCGGCGATGGCTGCGGTGCAATGCCCGTGGCAGGCATCATGGAGAGCGGCGGCGCTGGCTGCCGACCTCCAAATGTCATAGCCAACGGATTGTAGTAGGTGGGCGGAGTGCCAACGCCCACGCCCACGCCCACCCCCACGGGCGGTGCACCAGCGGCGGCTGCATGCTGGCGCAGTGCAGCGAACATGGCATAGTTGGCCTGGCCCGCCTGGGCGTTGGTTAAATGCGGACGACCCAGCGATATGTTTGGCAGGGAGGGCGAGCTGAACAGTGGTAGGTCGTTGATGCTGCTCCGCTGGCCGGGCTGGTACTGACTGCCCTCCTCGTTCTCCTCCTGGATGGGCGCGCTGGTCGGTGAGCCACGACTCCCAACCACGCCCACCGACAACGTTGTCGACGAGGGCGGCGAGTTGGGGCCCGAGTCCGTGGTGCTGTTGCAATCTTAACGCGCGAAGAGACAGAGATAATGGATTACAAAATGGACTGATTGACTGACTGATTGATGGATTGATTGAGTGCTATGATTCGTTTGTGAACTCTTTGATTGTTTCAGTAATTTGGCCGTGCGGCAACAGCAGCAGCAGCAGCAGCAGCAAAAGGCAGCTAAACGCAGGATTAATTTCAGATTAGGTTCGATTAAAGAATTCACAACAACAACAACAACAAAAACAACAGCAACAACATGTGTTAAATTTAAAAAACAACAACAATATTAAAAATATTAAAATATAAAATTAAAAATAAACTTTTTGTTTGCTTGCAAATAAAACTGAATAAAAAAAGCCTCGAGAGGAGAGCGAAATAAATTAAATAATTTATTTTAGTTACGTGTGTGTGTATGTGTGTGTGTGTGTGTGTGTATCAATTGTTTAAGCAACTAAATATATATATTGATAAAGGTTTCAAATAAATAAATATGCTTAAAACAATTTTATTAAGTTCAATTCGTCTTCCGGCTTGAACCATTTGCTTGGTTCGAGCTTCGCTCCGTAAACCCGATTCTTCATCTCCAATTCGAGCCTCGATTTCAGCTATATTTGACTGACTTTATCTGTATATAAGTGAGTTCTTTAGCTATGACTAAATGAATACAAAGAATTTTAATAATTTATATAAATAAAAAGCTTAGTTTGTGGTTCGAATCGGTTCGAAATTTGACAATCGAAAAAGCTAACAAATTCCGAGCGATCATTGAATGAATGGATTCATGAATAGCTATATATGTGTATATATATATATACAGAGAGAGCGAGAGAGAGTGAGAGAGAGCGAGAGAGAAGTGGAGATAGAGAGCAACTAGATTTCATAGTAAAATAGATCTTTGCATAGTTT
This sequence comes from Drosophila eohydei, assembly GCA_035045825.1. Taxonomy (NCBI): domain Eukaryota; kingdom Metazoa; phylum Arthropoda; class Insecta; order Diptera; family Drosophilidae; genus Drosophila; species Drosophila eohydei. The sequence continues at coordinate 114,940 of JAWNOT010000042.1, read as the reverse complement.
TCAAAGTCTTCAATCGATTTATTCATGCAAAGAGAGCGAGTGAGAGAGAGAGAGAAAGAGAGAGAGAGAGAAAGAGAGAGAGAGCGCACTATAATCACGATAATTAACATGGTTATTGTTGCTCTTTTAGTTGCTGCTGTTGTTGTTGCTGTTGCTGTTGCTGTTGTTGTAGCTGACCCAGCCGACGACCTTTGCGCATTGCTTTCAGCTTTGCCACACAGCTGCATCTGTATGTGTGTGTGAGTTTATGTAATTGCCTCAATTTCCATTTTCATATCCAGTTTGAAGCGCTCCACTCCAAAATTACAGCAAATACTGAAGCGCGCTCCAAGCGGTTCGATGCGGTTGACACTGCCAGCGGGTCGAGCCCGACCAGATCCCCTCCAGAATTTTGATAATGTATGTAAGTGTGTGTGTGTGTCTGTGTGTGCGTGTGTGTGTGCTCGATTGGTATACGTACTTGTGAGAACCGAGTTCTTCTGATGCCGTCGCTGGGCGGCCTGCAGCAGCCGTTCGTGTCGTCGCGCCCCCGCCGGACCGCCAATTCGTGCCTTGCGCTCGATGACGCTCTGCTTGAGCCGGATCTTCAGCAAATTTGGTTCCGATGCTGTTCAGGTGATGCGTACATATATATACATATTTCTCTATAAAGTCTCTAGTATGTATGTGTGTGTGTGTGTGTGTGTGTGTATGGGGGTGTACACAGAACCTATTATACGCTCGATGGGACCTTACTGGGGTCTGTCCCTGAGACATTGCGTTAGTCATTCAATTGGTCAAGTTTAGTAACATGCTTCATAACAAGGCCACAAAGCCTAAGTAATACTTCCTCAAGCAATAATATATTAAGTGTCAATTCAGCTGATCGATAACTCAACTCAATTTAAGATCTAAATGCCTAAGCTTTATAGCTACTTGATGAGGAATCTTGCTTGCATCTTTGTTTCATCTCTTGAGTGATCAGCCAGCTATAGTTACCCCTATCTATCTACTTCTTTAAAAGTTGTATAGTATATTCACTATTAATCAGTGATCAGTGATCAGTGATCGATAGTGCTTCAACGATTTCTCTGCTAATCTAATCTGTTATAAATAAATTTCCTGATCAGTGATCAGCAATATATAAGACCTATGAATAAGATCTTTATCAAGTTGAGTTGAGTTAGATATGCTGTTTTTCCAATTCTTTACGAGTGCTCACTGATCAGTGATCAGTGATCAGTGATCAGTGTGGCATATAAAGTTAGTTATAGAGCAACTACTTCTGCATTAAAAGTGATCTTAACCCTGTCTGATCATGAGTTGAATTGATTCTTTATAAGAGAACATTTTACCTCTTAAGCTTGGAACTTAAAGCTTTCTATGCAATTGCTATGCCAATGATCATTATCAATCTTTTTCTAACTTTGCCTGATCACAGTTGATACTTGCAAATTGCCCCAGCTTTAGCTCAGCTTTTGTTTATTATTTTTAGTTTAGTAATCAACGAGCGATGCAATTGGCAACACTTTGTAACGCCAAGCGGAGAGCAAAGAGTTAGTTAAGACAAGTAGAAGATGGTTTTCTCGCTCGATCGATAACTACATTGATCACTTACCAGTTTTCCTCAAAGGGAAATCAGATTCATATTTGAGCAGTGACGTCGGCGGCTGTGGTATTTTGTATGGATGTGCGCTGGTAACTGTGCCAGCGGGTAATGATTCACCCGAAGAGCTCTTAACAACTCCGCTGCAAGAGAGAGAGAGAGAGAGAGAATGAGAGAGAGAGTTAGCAGCTATAGCTATGCCCGCTTCACATATCCTTACCGATTGCGATAGGGCGATGTGGTTGTTGTGCCATTTGGAGCCACCGCCTGCGACTTGCGGCTCATGAGAAAGCACTGCAAAGAGAAAGAGCTAAATAGAGACCAAGAAAGAGAGAGAGAGAGAGAGGGAGAGAGTAGTTACACTGAGTATCTGTTTGACTTCGGGACTCGCATTAGCGCTGCAATTCTCCTTTCGCTTCATCACTTCTCGCTCTCTTCGCTCTCGCTGCTGTTGCTGCTGTTGTTGCTGCTGCTGCTGTTGGTGTTGTTGCTGCTGCTGCTGCTGTTGCTGGTGTTGGCGATGCTGCTCCTCGACAACTGCCGCCGCCGTGACCATGCTCTGCTCCCGCAATTCCTGGAAAGCGCCATGTGAATGCACCGCAAACTGAATAAATTACAATAAGTTCGAGAGAGTTTTTGTTGTTGTTCTTGTCTCTTTTTTTCGGGGCAAAATAGAATTGGTTATGCATGTGTGTTGTGTGTGTGTGCGAGAGTGTGTGGGTGTGTAGGTGTGTGTGTGTTGTTGTTGTTGTTGCTGGTCAAGCATTGCTGTTGCTGTTGCTGTCGCCGTCGCTGTTTACTCATCTAGCAGGGCGGCACTTCCGGCCAAAAGCGCCGGCAAGACGCTTGATAAAGTATTTTTGCTTGTTTTTATTCATTTATTTATATTTTTTGCGCTACCCACGCGCCAATGTCGCCAGCACCAGCAACAACAACAAGTTAAAGCAACAACAGAAATATAATTAACAAAAAAAAAAAAAACAAAACAAGTTCAAGTAAGCTAGCCACTATTCCTGATGCACCGTGATTTGCCAATTCGATATTTATCGATTTGTGTATAAAGTAAAAATTGTCAATGAACAAAAAAGGCTGAGACTATATTGGTGGTAAGCAAAATAGAAAATAAATGTAGCTGCTATCAGTGAATGAATGTCAATTTTGTAAATCGATATTTATCGTTTTTGTAGAAATTCAAGAAATCAAAAACAATCTTTATGCTAAACACAACAAATCGCAGAAACAACTGCGCGATGAACATCAAAAAAGAAACAAACTATTGGAAAGTCGATATTTATCGTTTTGAATGAAAGTGGCATGGTTATCGAACGACTTAAATCGTTTGTTTGTTTGCCGAAAGTTGAAATAATACGTTAAAGAGCTATCGATATCGGAAGCCCTATCGATATTTTTCAAAATTGGTCTACATAATGCCTACCTACAGGTTTCACATGCATTTTCTGTATATCGGTTGTTATCGAAATCGAAAAAATACATTTTAGTACTAATACCAAAATATACCAGTCTGGCGCATCGATTGTTATCGATTAGCTGTTGCTTAGATAGACCTATCGATACTGAAAGAGATAAGGATGCCATATTCAATAGATATATGTGGGCTATAGCTAAACAGCTTTGTTCCACTTCACGCAAAACCGATAAATATCGATACTGGGTACACTTGACATGGTTATCCAATTAAGTTGAGTATCAAAGCCACTTGGTATAGCAACTAGGGTAGTGCTCGCTTTATCAAGCAGCTTTATCTTTCAAAAATATCGATACGATCTGCGATCTAATCTCCTCTGTTTATTTCGTGTTTGTTTTCGTTTGGCTCTTCTAGCTACTCACATGATATTTGTGCTCCAATTGCAGTTTATGCTCCAGTTCCATTTGCTTCGTCTGCTCCTGGTACGAGTGGAAAAGACGCTGCTTCTGCAGTTCCTGGCTCTTCTTCAGCTAAAAGCAGAGAAACAGAGAACAGACAGGTAAGATCCGCGAGCTATTTGAGAGAGAGGGAAAAAGGGGCAAAGGGGGAGCAGCGGCGCCATCGATCGTGATGCTGTGGTAAATGTCGTGGGTAGATCATTAAATGACTGTGAGTAATTGCCCCCAAAGATCTGTGCGTATAGCCAAACACACAGTGTGACGCATAGCCGCACTTCAGTGTTGGAAGAAACAAGGGGTATATATACCTATACACAAGTATATCTATATATATATGCATATGAACTATGTCGATCAGCTGAATAGATTTGTGCAAATCGTTTCAATGTCAACTGTGATCAAGCCATAAAAAATGGGGTTCAAGAAACTCGCAATTAATTTCTATGAAGATTCAATTGATCTTTGCATAACTTAATTCCAGTCGTACAACAATGTCAATATCTGAGCAAATTGAAAAAATACTGTCTGAATAATAGACTCACCACAAGAGAACAACGAATAATAATAATAGAAGAGACAGTCTAATATTTATTTAGAGAAACTAACAGAGTGGACACAAACAAAAGAGTGGGAATACCCTACTTAAGACATGTACATGTCGATGTTGAAGGCGCTTTCGGAAATATTAGATGTTCAATTCAACTATTCACAATTAAATAATTTCAACTTATTTCTTTTCATAACAAATTCTTTTAGTTTCAAAAACTATTCGAATTTCAAGTTTTCTTGCTCCCAGAATTATAGCCGCGATCAAACAATTTGGGTACTTTTTCTAGGGGAATTCACACAAAATCACTTCAATCTGAACTGGAGGCGCAAGAGCTAGTCACAAAAAACAATCGAATTAACTGTTATGGATTTTATTCTAAAATTTATAGCTGTGACCTATGATTCAGATATATATATTTATATATGTATATATAAATACACTGTTCAAGATTATTCGATATAATCGCAATATATTTCAGACTGAATTAAAAACAAATGTTAATTATCTTATAAGTAATTTAGCTGCATGAAAAATATTTGTGAATTGCCACTTAATAACAACAAAAATGTCTCCCATTTACAGTTTTGTTTTTATATAAAAACAATTATCAGTTTCCTAAAAGCTGATCAATTAGATAATTAGTGCAGCTGAAATGAATCATGTTGTGATGAATGGCTTGGATGAATGCACTGTGATTCACTGTGACACTCTGCGACGAGACACACACATACATACACAGAGCTTGCCAGCGATTACACAAATGAATTAGCTAAGCAAATCACGCGTCACAATTCATCAAAAGAGATCATAAATTGTTGATTATTGGTTGCGCTCTCTCCCTCTCTCTGCGAGTCGTTCTCTCCCTCTTTCACTCAACTGCCGCTCTCTTTATTACGTACATGCTGCTGATATGTTTCCATGACCTTAACGCGACGCTTTGTACAATTGGACGCACACACACAAGCACGTACACACACAAGCACGCGCACGCACTGGTCGCGCGAGAACGCGAGAGGGGCACTAAAACTGTTGTTGCTTTTTTGTGTTTCTAATTGGTTTTTTTATTTTTATTTTTTTTTTATTTGCGTTGTTAGATACTTTTTCATAAGCTTTTAGTGTTCACAGCTTTTGGGCAAAAAATAAAATAAAAATAAAAATAAAAGCAAAAAAACTACTCAGAACACTAATAAATAATCTGTAGAAATATGCGCCGCTGTTAGCTTTATTTATTTATTTTTTAGTTTTGTTTTTCATTTTGTTGTCTGCCTTTTTGTCTTAATTGTCTATACATTTTTAGCTGATGCCGTATGCTTTTAAGTTTTTTTATTCTTGCATGTATATTTATTATAAACTGTATATTTTTTGTTGATTTTTTCCTTTTTGTGTGTTTGCTTGACTTTGATTCTTATATTTTACACAACGACGCGCGTGTTGAACTGTTAGCTCCAATTGGTGTATTTGAATTGGATATGTACGGTATTGTTCCAATTTGAATTGCTATTGACTGCGCTGCGCTGCTGCTGCCTGCGTCTGTTTTCGTTTGGCTTTGGCATTCGTCGAACGCGCTTTCATTTCAGTTTCACTCAAGCAACTGGCGCAAAAATCAAATATAAACACAAATTTAGATACAGTTATTCGCTAGCCAAAGCGCACGAAGCGAACAAGCAGCGAGCGTGTGAGCGAGCTAAATGAACGTGTGCTGTGTCGCTCACGCTGCTTACACTCTACGCTCTCTACTTAATTACTCGCTCACTCTCTGGCGTGGTCAGTTGTGGCGGCAGACAAACGGGCGTTTGTATTCAATCGTTCGCTCAGTGCACCAGCAGCTGAACTAGCAGCTGCTGCCGCAGTCGCCGCCGCTATCGACATCACAGCGGCAGTGACAGCGGCAGCAATAGCAGCAGCAGCAGCGGGCCATATACCATATAGAAGAATTCTTAGAAAACTGCTGTTGCACCTGATTACCCCTTCGTTTAAGCAATAACCTGCCTTCGCCCGCCCACGACATTTGCCTTGCACAACTTTTTGTTGCTATTGCTGTTGTTGTTGTTGTTGCTCAACATTCTGCTGGCCAGAGCGCATGCTAAATTTATAAAAGGCCTGTGCTATAATTATAACGGGGGCCAAAGACAACACACAGACACGCCCATATAAATAGAATAACTTGCCTTCTCTGATAATATGTATATAATAATAACAACAACAGCAACAATATTGTTGTCTTCCGTTTTTAGAATGAACAACTTTTCCGACAAGTGAATTTTGTTGCCCAAAACATAATGAATGCGACGAGTACTCGAATGTAGTGAAGCACATACAATTTGAATAATTCATTATGAATATGTGCTCTAAATGAAGTAAATTTTTGGTAATAGTGAACATTAAGATGAGAAATCATAAGCTTTTAAACGAATATGAATATGAATAATTTGTGGATATTGACTGAGTTTATTTTGAATAAACTAAAGACTAGCAAGTCTCTAAAAGGAAAAGATCAAAATCATAAATGAGAACGTTTGACAATGTCACTGTTAATTTAAGTCTCTCTTTTCTGGGCTGCTCTTACCCTTATTCTGCGTGTGAGCATATTCTTATAAGAATACACTGAAGTATGTAACGAGTTATGTATAGTTCTAAATGTATGGCTGTCTGTAAGGAAGTTGGACAATCAGAGCATATAAAACAAATTAAGTCAGTGTTTGCTACTCAATATATAATGAGTATAAGTGAGTATATTTTCGATTTTAGCTGCAACACAAATTTTCTATTTGCATAGCTCTTACACACTCACACACAGAGACCCATTTCCCCACCCACAGCTATTGTGTAGCTAATTTACAATTTGCTCGTGCCACAGATTCTTATAAATAAATACAACAACAATACAAAGAGCGAACGAAAAAGCTACGATTAGTTATTCTAGTTTTTTTTATTCTACGGTTATAGTTCTTGCAGCTGCCATCCCTTTCGCTCTTTTCTATTTGTATATATATATATATTTATATATATACGTATATATAATTTTTTTTGTTAAAAATAAAACCCACAGAGTTTATAAAACACAAAAATAAAAATAAATTCAAAGGAAAATGTAAAAATAACAAAAACGGCAAATGCTGCTAAAAGGCAAGCGAGGGCAGCCGAAGGGAGGGGGTATTGCTGATGGAAGCAGAGCAGAGCAGGGGAGTGGAAGTGAGAGAAAGAGAGATAGAAATAGATATTTGGGTAGGCAGCACTTTAGCAACTACAGAAAGAACAAGCAGAGCTAGTAGAAGAAGAAGAAACAGCAGCAGATGAACACTTGAACCAAAAATACGAAAATTTAAAAGAAAACAAAACACACATAGAAACGCACGCACATACTGATATAGAGCGCAATGCACAAAGTTAAAGCACAGCAAGTAGTAGAATGAAATGTCTGACTGGTAGATATCCTATCTGATTCTGCTTCTGCACTTGCAAGCCAGAGAAAATCTTGTTCTATAATTTGAATAAGATAAACAAATCTCGCATACATTCTAATCGTTTTTACATTAGACATTAAGAAATAAGTCAAAGATGCCAACATTCGCGAATAAGGTTTATACCCGATTTGGCTATTTTTAATAGGTGCACACAGGGTATAAAAATAAAATCAGGCTATAAATTGAATGCAACAAGGCAACAACTAGAGAGAGTGAGAGGGAGGTGGGGGTAACAGTGGCAGGTGGGGGCTGCACATGTTGTTGCTTGGGCCATGAGGTCGACTGTAGCTCAACAAAGTTGTGCCACAGTGAGTATTCGCTGTGAACAAACCGACTTGTTGTATATCCTATTCGGTGCATTACCAGCGAAGCAACACTTTATGGTTCTCTCTCCCGCTCCCGCTCCCGCTCTCTCTATCTCTTTCTTTCTTTTTTTGGTCTCTCGCTTGGCTCCCATTGGATTTTTATTATTAGCACAATCGCCGTTTTATTTAAAACGAAATGGGAAAAAGCAAAGAAAGAGGAAGGAGAAAACACAGCCACAGACACACATGCTCGCACACACAAAGGGAATGCGCAAAATACTCGTCCATATTTTCGTAGAGAAAACAATAAATATAGAATCATTAAGTTGTACACGCGTTTAAATATAGAAGCAATCAAAGAAAAAAGCGAACAACGACATCTCAATACCCTGGGTTATGGCAGATGTACATAAAAACTCTATATAAAAACTGGTTCTTTTAGAATAACTTTGTTTGAATGACTCATTACAACGAACCAAGAAACTAAATAAGTGATGAATAAACGATACAGATCATGGAGATTGAACTAATGTCGTATACATGGATAAAGTTAATTGAAAGTTAATCAGTGATCTCATAAAATTTATAATGAACTAATTCAATCATTAATTCAACGGATTCACTGCTCTGTTAATAATACGGCTTTGAAATAAATTACATGAGCTGGTTCTATGAACGACACATTAAACGAGATAGTTCCGTATCAAATTGAAATTCAGAATATTAATTATGAATTCAATCAGTAATTTTGAATACAATTCAATAAATTGAACTTGCTTATTGATCAGTAAATAAAGAGTTCATAAATATAGATAAATTAACTGATTCAGTGAACAATGAATTTAAATGAAATTAACTAGTTCCACTATCATAGAACTATACTCTGCATAGCTATTCAGTAGATTTGGCTTAATCATTTAAAAATGGTTCGTTCTTTTTAACTATTCCCTTAATCAAGCTATTTTTATTTAAATTAAAACTAAATAAATAGACCAGCACAATATACAAGCACTTGCTCCATGAACAGGGTATAACGCCTGCGTTATGCCAAATGTCCGCTAAAAAAAACCGACAAAATAAAAACGTCGATTGATTGATTTGAATGATAAAACCTATGCATACACATTTTAAAATATTATTAGAATTTATTATTGCTGAAACTTATTTTATAATAATCACCAGGCATTTAAAGTTCCATGTAAGCTATGCCAATAAAAGTATTTTCAATGCTTTGATCAATATGAATTGTGGAAATGGGGTCTAATGTTTTATACGGGTCTAAATTTATTATTAACCAAAATGTGTCACGATAAAAGAATGTGTTAAAAATAAAACAGTTTATTTTTCTATTTCCTTTTGCTAGTTGCATACAAAGACGAACTAGCCAATGGAAAAACTAGACATGCCTGTCGAAAGTTTTGCCAGGGTATACAAGGAAAAACGTATAGAAGGAAGCGCAAGTGAAACTCGTGAATGTGTATAAATAAATACGTATATATATATATATATATATATATATATATATATATATATATATATATATATATATATATATATATATATATGCACGGAAAAGTAATGAAAATGCTGACATGAATGCTAATGATATACCCGATGATTGAGATCATAAATAAACGCGACGCATTGAAGAATCGTCGGTGTGTTCCAATTAGATTTTCGGGTATTTCCAATTTCAGCTTAGCTGAAGAAGAGCTGAGTGGAACAGAAAGTGAGAGAGATAAATAGACACTAGAGGAATAGAATAGAAAAAATTAACTCAGATGATTGAACACATAGTACAGATAAAAAGTTAAAGGTGAACGACTAGTTGATGCTCTGTTAGCAGTATGTAAGCTGAACAGTTCATATATGAAGAACAAAACTTCTTATTTGCTACAAGCTGTTGTGAGAATGCAAAAGACAGAGAGAGAGAGAGAGAGAGAGAGAGAGAGAGAGAGAGAGAGAGAAAGAGCGAGGGAGAGAGAGAGAGAGAGAGAGATATTGAGGTACGAAATCGTCGCGTTAATTGCATCACTGTGCAGTTTTTACAACGTTAACGGATGCAAAACACAAAGAGGAAACAAGAAATACACATATTTCCATCAGAATTATTTCTATTTCTGGTCAATCACAGAAAAAAAGAATTGAATTGAAACGTTTAGGCTTTTTAGATTTGCAAAATATTTACGCTGAATTGGTAACTGAACAAAGTCGCCAATTGTTGGGATATTTACCTCCAGGATCTGCTGATCAATGTCAACTTGATGCGGCTTAAAGTCCAGCGATAACACGCCCGGCGTTATGTGCAGCAATCGTTCATCGTTTCCGGCTTCAGGCGGCAGATCTGCAAAGGGGAAACAATTAAATAAATAAATATAATTCTATATATGTATGTATATAAATGCTATTTATGATATGTGTACTATCTAGTATTACTTGGCTGTGTCAGGGCAAAGTACTTTTTTCTTTTTGTACTTTTGTATATCATATTTAATCAGTTTCAATAAAAATATAATTCTTTTAATCTTATTTAGAGCTCAATAAGAAAGGACTTTCTTCCAATTGGGATCCCAAACAGATTTGAAATGCTTCCGATTGTCGTGCAATAGAAATGTATCGATATAAATGTAATTAATCGCAACTTGTAAAGCAACAACAGAAACTAAGCTGTGTGTGTATGTATGTGTGTGCTAGGCCTATAAGTTGATTGTGTATACATAGATAAGGCTACTCTTATCAGATGCTTAAACAAAATTAATCTAAAACGTATTTTAACATGTGCTCCATATGTACTCTTTGTCTCTCTCGCTCTCACCTCGCCTCCAACAGCTCACTGGCTCTAAGCACGGCGAGGCCAAATAACGAGGCAAAACCGAGCCGAGACGTGTATGCGTTGCTGTGTGTGTGTGTGTCTCTGCGGCTATTTTTAGTAACCTTGTAGAAGTTTACAGCGATTACATGGACCCGGCCCGAGCGCTTTTTTAGATAACCGCTCTCAGTTCTGCGCCGCTTTGCTGCTTGGGCACAGCGCGCACGTGACAACGTCGGCGTCAACGTCGACGTCGACATCACTGCTGAAGTCAACATCAACAACAGCAGCAACAACGACAAAGGCCACAGAGCAGACCAAGCGACCAGTTCCGTTTGTCGTTGTCTTCGTCTCCCCCTTAACCAAACATCTTGCTATCGTCTACAGCTACACGTTTTAGCACAGAGCAACTAATTTGATTTGTTTTTGTGGCAGCGCACAAACAAATGCCAAAAAAGAAAAAAAAAATCAAAAAATCAAAAACAAAAGAAGAAAAAAATTTACGACGCTGCTGCTGCGACTGCTAATGGACACAAGGCAAAGTGCAGCAAAATCACACAAATTGTTCATTGATAAACTGGCAACGAGTCAATCTGTTGCTCTCCCTCCCACGCATACACGCTCTTTTTCTGGCTCAGCCCATCTTTCGCTCCCGCTCTCTTTCCTGGGTCTCTCTTAGTTGATCGGCAATTAGACATTCGCCTGGACTGGACTAATTGCGCGCATATTTATGACTAAGCAAAATGTCCAATTGGATTGCTGCTTGAAAGACAACAACACAGCCATATGTACATACATACATATGCTCATATATATGCCTCCTGTGTGTATAGTTGCTGTCATTTGCTGATTCTCTACTCTGGCAGCGCAAAGCAACAAAATGAAATGAATAAATCAGCAAGTAAGGCAAAGTCTAGTTTTGGGCTGCTGAGAGGTGGCTGGCTATATATAGAAACAATAGCAAAAAGCAAAACCAATACAAGCAACAAAAACAATGGCGAAATATATATATGTATATGTTGTTGCTACTGCTGCTGCTACTCAAGCAGTCGAGTCGAATGCATGTTCAACTATGAACGTACATACACATGAGCATATATGTGCGTATATAAATAAATTGGTATGCATGTATGTGTGTCTATGCAAAATGCTGACCGAATAGGCCGTGACCTGTTGTTCTATATATAGCAGCTATTATAAATCGTGCATAGCTATGGGAGTATAAATATAGAAGCAGCAACATCGACGGAATCAGCAATAGTAACAACAACAACACCTTAACAGAACTCAAAGCGCACATTGCACAAAAGCTACTAACCAAAAAAAAAGTAGAATTTATATGTAGTCGTCGTATGTTACCCTATATTGTTGGTTTGTTATGCATTTTTATGAAGACTTGCATAAAAATGATATTTTTAAACTCCCAAATTAAACAATGCAGATTAAATATATTTTTGTGTACCACACGCACGCACAATCATATGAAAAGTTGCATTGCATTTAGACAAGATCAAAAGCCCCGCTTGCGCTTGCATAGGGTGTGTAGAAAACATAACCAAAACACAGCAGAAATAAACTGTCTGTGAGCGAGTGAAAATTACATAGAGTGAGTGGGAGAGTGTGTTTGTGTCGATGAGAGCGTGCGCTCGCTCAAGCAACAGCTGCAGTTGATGTTCGTGTGCGTGCATGTGTGTGTTTTAACTATGTGTGACACTTGTAAGCTATACACTGGCAGCGCTGCAGGTGCATGCAAAAAGTTTCTTGCCAACATACAGTTGTGTGTATATGGCTGTATATACATATGTATGAATGCATAATGGGAGGAAGGGAGAGACCGCATATTATACGGATGATGCTATTGCTGCTGTTGCGACGGAAGTCAGCTGTTTACAAGAAGTTCGAAAAAGGCGTTCCGTCGTCGCCAAGGTCAATTTTGTGTTGACATAGAAACCAACCATATCAATAGTGGCAACAACAAAGATGCACGTGTTCAAAACAAACGTTATAAAAATGTATATAGAACAGCGTTAACATTCAGCAAGTATTCCGATTGGAACTGAAACATTTAATCTAATTGGTATGCATACGATAACATTGCCATGTGCACATTATTATGTATATGTGTGTTACATATGCGCATACATACATACTAATGTATGTATGTAGATCATGTAAGTCGGACTTGCATTAGCTGGAAAAAAGCAATACTAATAAAAATGTAATAATAATAATAACCCGACCCACTTCTTTGCTTACTTTGTTTTGAGTGATAGCAGATGACAATTGTATGCGTGCCAGTGTATGTATGCACACATATACATATATATGTACATATACACCAATACATATGTATGTACGTGCATGTTCGCTTGAATTTGTATGTGTGTGCCTTAGTGTCGGAAAAAATTTCCAGCGCGCTCGTCTAAAAATAGACACACTTTGCGGCAACAGCAATTCGGGGCCCCTGGGCGGGCCATATATAATATGTGGGCGTGGCTCGTTCAGTTTTGGCTTATTTCGAAGTTTTAGCTGAGAGGCCGCTTTGTGTATGTGCGCACTCCCGCTCTCGCAATGTTTGGGTGTGTATGTGCGCGTTTCACCTTGACAAATGCAAAGCCAAAAACCAACAGCAATAACAACAGAGCAGTTTAGAAATGATTACACACACACACGTAGACAAACAACTGTTAAAGGAGAAGCAGTTGGTAAATGGTAAGAATTGAAAGTGGAAAGGCCAAATCGGGCTGAAAATGGGTTGTTATTTTTGTTGTTTGCTGTTAGCTGTTAGCTTTTGTGTATTACAAATGAGGATATTATGGCATACACAAAGTTAACGATTTTATATAACAATATACTCATAGGCATTCCATAGGAGCGTCGCAGGCATAGAACACACACGTAGAGAGCAATCGAGACAGAGAGATGGAGAGAGAGTTGCTGTTATTCTTGGAATGCCATTACAATAACTAAGAGAAGAGGGAATGGAAGTGGCAGGTGCGTGCCTCTCAATGAAACGTGAACATGAACGTAACCGTAACAAATGACTTGGAATATGACTTGTCAACAACCATGCCCCACGCCCTGCACATTAGATGTATAAGATATTAATAATACACAATTATCATAAGCAATGACCTCGAAATACAAGTCAATAAAAATAACACACGAAAACAGACACACAATAAATTCCAGGAAACGGCATAAAAGGGAGAGAAAGAGAGTGATATGTGAAAAACAGTGGGTGCTGGTCGATTCAAGGTTCCAGAATTTTCTACTATACAGACAATAATAGTAAAAATTAAAACTATATTTATTGATTTTATTTTTAATTCTTTATTTTTAAATAGGTTTTCTTAAGAAATAAAAAAGTTTATTTATATAACTCAAAAACCAATATAATAAGCACAGCATTCCCAACCACTGTGCAGCGCAAAATGTCAATTCAGATTTTTGCCTCCGTTATCATGAGCTACAATAACAATGCACTTCTTCCAGTAGAGAGAGAGAGAAAGAGAGAGAGAGAGGGAGAGAGAGCGGGAAAGATCTGCCGTTAGAGTATGGCATTCAATTGGTCAATGAGGCCGCGTCTGACATTGCACGTGGCTATTGTTGTAATAGTGGAATAGTAAAAGCGACATAACGGACAAATGCTAGTAGAAGTGAGAGCAAGAGCAAGACGTAAAAACAAAAAGAAGGGGCCATAAGGTTGACGCTGGCGCCGGGGTCGTCGTCGCCGTCGTTACACATTTCAAAGGCAAGTAAATTTTTGTTGTGCTATAAATAGCACAAAATCGATAAACGAATGTTGTTCGTGTTGTTATTGTTGTTCATACAAACAAACAGACACAGAGGCAGCAGAAGTAGTAAGCACCGGCAAGAGAACTTGCTCCAAAAAAAAAAAAAAAAATGAAGAGAGGATGAGAGCAGAAGAGCGAGCGTGGTATTGCACGTGCTTGGCATTGACAGTGGCAGCAACAACTCAAGCTGAAAGTGGCATTACCTAGTCAGCACTAAAAAAAACCAACTTCTTTATGGTGGCCATTTATATAGGGACACTTTTTTTGGGGTTCAAAAGAAATAGATATAGTAGTAGTAGATATAACTGAGCGGAAGCCACTTTGTTTTGCCCTTTTGCTTCTACACCATTAAAATATTATTTTTTTTTTTATATTTACATGATAACACACAAGATTTAGTTATAATGTTAACATATACAAGTGACTCTGCTTGTATGACCAGCACTGTATGTGTTCTCTTAGTCATTAACATAACACTTGCGCTCACATTCACACTCACGCGAGTTCTCTTTTGAGTGACATTTTCAGTCAGCAACGCAGCCGCAACCACTTGCTAGTTTGGGACTCGTCTGCTGCTGTCACCCGACCATGGACAATGTTCTTGTTGTTTGGCCGTTGTCGTAGCGTGCTACACGTTGTCGCTGCTTCTGCAAAGTCAGTTTGCGATGTGCTGCGCTTAGTTGTGCTGGCAGCCTTGCTTGTTTGCTTGCTTGCTTTTGTGTTCCTATTAACAGTTATTTTTGGAAGGCACACACTCTTTTCTCTCTATGTCGCTCTCCCCCTCTATGTCAATGTGCTTGTAAGCTTTTGTTTGTACGTGCGCGCTGTGTACATTTTGAGTTATGTATTCAATTGTTATTACGCACAATATCCCATTTGAGCCACCCAACCTCCCAACCATAAGAAAGTGGCTTCACTTACCACGTATTGGTATTCTATCGTCAGGACTAGACATTTTGCATGGACCTGTAATACACAAAAAGAAAAGGAAAAAGATTTTTATTTAGTCAGTTAGTCAGCAAATAAGGTACTACCCCAATTGAAGTGAAACAACCCAATTGGAATTGAGTAGCGTCTGCTGACATTTTCAATTGGCATGCGTTGCTACAGCTCAAGCGCAATCTGAAAGCTATTCGAAGAGTCAACTGATTCATCTAGTCGAAAGTTTCTATCCTTCCAATTCGCTCATACGTTTTTTTGTGACAAATGGAAAATTCCGTCGACGTGTAAAAACCCCAAATGAGCCGCAACAATGCCAATCAGAAGTTGTGAATGATCCGACGAATTGGAAAATCAGTTTCATTTACAGTTGCTTACAAATTCATTGAAAAAACATATAAGCACATATACATCTATATACACCAACATGTACACACACGCTCACACTGCAAGACAGATTAGCGCAGCCACAACAATGGACAACAACAACAAGTAGAAGAAGCAGGCGAATGAGAATAGCAGACGTCACATTTTGATAAGCGAACCTTAGCGATCAGAGCGAGTCATGGAGAGCGAACGTGCATTAATGATAGTCCGTTAGTCTGCTTCGCCTGCTGCTTCGTCTTTCGTTACTCTGCTTCTGCTTTTGCTTTGCACTTGGCTCAGATTTCGGAAAATTTTCTGAATTGATAATCATTCATTTTTGTTGTTTTTTCATTCCTTTTTTATAATATTTATTGTGTTGTCGATATCTGTTGCTAAATGCCAGCTGAATGTTTGCCACCCCCTTTACACACACATATGCAGCCCACCACACCTCAATTCACCACGCTTCCAGCTGTGAATTGAAAATGTTGAAAAACATGCAAATTGCTGGCGCAAGTGAAATAATAATTGAGGTGGCGGAAGTAGGGGTAATTTGTAGCAGGTGGAGCCTGTCGAATTGGGTCACAGGTGCATTAAATGAATGCAAGCTTACACACAAACATGTGCAAGGTGTCACGAGTAGCAAGTACTGTTAGACGCTTGTCCTAATGACCTTCATAATGCAAACAATTAGAAAATCCAATCGGAGTCCAGTTTAACTCCTGCGCCAAACACATATTCTCATACCCGTACATGTACACACACACTTACATACACACATAGACACACACACACATATATATATATATATATATATATATATATATATATATATATATATATATATATACATACATTTACGCATACAATTTCCGCTCACTAATTACAAAAACAAACAAGACGAAACAGCAAGCGAATGAAGTATATAAAGAACAAACAATAAATAAATAAATAAATAAATATATATATATATATATATATATATATATATATATATATATATATATATATATATATATATATATATATATATATATATATATAAATGTACGCATATTTATGTATTTACATATGTATGTGTATGATACACAAACAATCAACAAAAACTGACACACCAAAATGACAGCCCAAATGAGAAATATTAACCGATCCAATTGGAATTTGTCATATCTTGTGCACCTCTTCCTATTCGTATTGTACTCAATGGTATAACGTTGTTAATTAAATGCAATTAATATATTCAATGTTAGAAAAACTATATAAATAGAATCAATCAAATGTCAAATGTATTAATCAATATAAATGCAATTAAATCAACCAAGTGTAACAACTACAACAACAGCAACAATTGAACTGCACTTTATGCGTGCTTCAAGGAAACATACATTTGGGTATACTCAACGAGCAGATGACCTCTACTTTGGTTTTACAAGCTGTTTTAAATGTTATGAATCACAGCCATAGGGAGTTATTTTTAAAATCATCCAAATATACCGAATTTATTGATTATACAAACATATTTGTATTTTCATATAGTTTATAAATATAATTTCTCTATATTGGTATATTACGAAATTTAGAAAGTTGCTTTGTAAGTTTATTTGAATTGTTTTTATTTATGTATTACATTGGAATGTAATAATGCAGGGTATATTCATGTGCGTCACCTGATGCATCTAAATACCTCTCTTCCTCTCAGTATCTCTCTCTCTTCATCGTAGCTTTTGCCGTTAAATGTAGAACGTAGAAGAATTCGTTGAAGGCTCACAGCAATAACAAGCACTCATACATTTTCATTTATTCATATATACAATTATGTGTGTAAATGGCTTTTGCATTTTACATTTCTGGTTTGCATAAACATTTGGTGCACACTCAACTATTGGCGTGTGGCATCAAAGCATTTCGCATTCCAATTTGAAATTACACCAATTTAGCTCTCGCGAGAGAGGAAAATCTTTCTCACTCTTCTTTCTTGTCTGTGACGAATTTGCAAATAGGCAGAATAACAAAAACAAAAGCGCAACAAGCGGCAGCGTCAACGCAGTGCGTAATGAAATGACAAGTAAAAAAATCCAATGACTTTTGCGCTCTTCACTCCAATTTATGTTGAGGCAAGCAAACATACAAAAGCAGAAGCGTTGTTGACGTTAGCGTCAACTCTACCTCCAAGAGCAAACCCAAATAGCGCGCCACACAAACATAAAACCAATTGCTCTAAATGTTGTTGATGTTATTGTTGTTGCTACTGTTGCGTTTGTTGTTGTTGCTGTTGTTAGCTGTTAATTTACAACAAAACCTTACATACAGATGTCAATTGAAGAAATGCTGCCGACGCCACATGTTGACGTCTGCCAAAGCTTAAATGATGCGCTGCTGCGGCATCGGAACAGATATGCTCTGCCGCCATTGCCAGTGTTGATAACCAAAACGACAAAGTGAACCTAACCAGTTCAATGCGCTTAGCATTGCTCCAGCTGCTGATGCGAACGCGGTTCGATGGTGCTGGGTGCTTTTTTGTGCGTTAACAATGGCAGTGGCAGTTACAGCAGCAACGCCGCCAACTTCATTACAAACTTTACGACAACAACAAATAGCGAGGCGAAAAATCGCCAAATACATACACAACAACAGGAACAACAGCAGCAGCAAAAGCAGCGACAGCAGCACTTCATTTAGCACGCACACACTTGTTACATAAATAACGGCGAATTGAGTGTGAGTAGCAGAAGGAAAAGAAAACAAGACGAAAAAGAAGTCGTCGTCATGCTGAACCTGAGAAACGACGGCTGTTCAACGCACGCACATACATACACACACGCATGACTGTGATCTAATAAGAATTTTTTGAATTGGACAAAAGCATACTCACACACACAGACACATGCTTACATACATACATACCTCTTCAAAGTGGCGCGAACTGCTCTGAATCGCGCCTATAAATGTTGTTGATTTTATTTTTGCTTTTGTTTTTGTTGTTGCGCTGCTGCCAACGCGCGCGGCGACGCACACGCACACTAACACACGCTTTTCCAAAACTTGCGATGTACGGAACAAAAAAAAAAAACTGTTCACAATGCGAAAATTATTAAAAAAAAATAAATAAATATTCTGGCAAAAAATGTAAAAGCAACACAGAAACTAAAGACAACGACTGCTCGCTCTTCCACACTCCCTTCCTCGCTCGCACGCTCGCCACTAGACGAGCACGCATACGTACAAAACGTACGTATGTTGTGTGTGTGTGCGTGTGTATATAGATGTGCGCACACAAATACTAAAGCAGCGACAACGACGAATTCACGACTTTTCGTATGCGTGTATGAGTGCGTGTTTTTTTACTTTATTTTATTTTTTGTCACTTCACATATTCACAAACAGATTCGCATTTATTTCTTTTTTTGTTGTACTAGTATTTAGTACTAACACTACTGAAAATGTACAAGCGTGCATGTACATCTGCTGCTTATTTTTTTAATTTAATTTTTTGCTCTCTTCGTTTTGTTGTTGTTTCGTCCACAATTTGATCAGCTTTTAGTTGTATTTTTCGCACTTGCTTTTCACCACTGCGACATTTGTTGTTGTTTTGTTGCTGCTGTTGTTGATACTGCTGCCACTTTACTGTACGCGTAATTCTTGGGGTAAAACATAAAAAAAAACAAAAAAAATAGACAACAAAAAATTACCCAACACTAGTGTAACAACAGCTGTTCACACCGTACTTTTTTTTTGTAGCTCGAACGGACTCCTTTTCTAGCTCAAATTCAAATTGTGTGTCAATTTATTTGTTGAGCTCTTTTGCTTGGCGAAGCAAAAGCGAATAGTAACAACCGTCTCCGACAAAGAAGAGCGTAAAAATGAACAACAAAAATGTGAGAGCCCATGCTATCGATACCAATCGATAACGAGCTATCGGATATCGGTGAGCGTCGATAGACCTCTTGCTGCTGCTGCTGCTACCTATGCAGTGCTTTTAAGCACTGCACGCAGGGTTGCATTTCCCAATAAATTACATGCGCGCACGCGCGCCGTAATTTAAATTTCAAACTTTACACAATTGCATTTTGTAAGGACATTTATTCGAAGCGCATGAAAAAAATGAAAAAAAAATATTATTTAGGTATGATTGTGTAGCGATGAGTGTTTGTATATAATGTGATATCATAAGTCCCAGCTAAGCTCAATAGTAACCATAATGACCATGATGATACGGGTAATAGCCATGATGGCCGCCATAGTAGGGTGCAGCGTGATGCACGTACTCATAGCCGCCATAGTAGGGTGTGGCCAGGCCATAGCCGCCATAATGTCCATGTCCCAGTCCATAGCCGCCATACCCATGGCCATAATGACCATAGCCAAAGCCATAGATGCCACGCTTCTCCGTCTTCTTCTCGCCCACTGTCGACTCCAGCTCAGCTTCAGGCGCTGCTCCAGCTGCTACTGCGGGCTCAGCAACGGCCGCCAGGCAGCTCACCAGGCACAGGGCCAACACAACGAAGACACACTGTAAAATGTCCTTAGCAATTAGTCCTGCTTAGTAGTAGCTGCTGACTCGACTCCTGCTTACCAGGAATTTCATGATGAGGATTCTTATTTAGTTGCTCCTGCTTTTGTTAAAGATACGATGGCTGCAGCTGCTGAGCTGATTTGTTGCTGGTTGGCAGCCGGCGCAGCGTATTTATAGTTTTGCTACAGTTTGCAATTATGCAAAATAAAAAAAGATAAAACAATAATAAAGTACAAAATAGAGAAAAGAAAAAATAATAACAACAAGCTCTAGCTGCAGCGATTGTTGCATTTGATGTCGTATTGAATGCTTGACAGACTCTGCTAGAGCTGCTGCAGCTGCTCAGCTGTACAGTAAACACTCGACAAGCGAACTGCTGCCTCAACCGAAGCAAACAAGCAAAAGTCTCATTTGGTTCGGTTATGGTTCGAACCGATTCTTGAGCCTGACTCGCACAGCTTCCATAATTTACTTAAGTATATATATTATATATATTATATATATATATTTCGCAATTATTCAACTTCGATTGAATTGATTTCAAACCGGTTCGACTTGGTTCAGCTTTCGGTTCGCTTTGGTACAAATAAATGTGCAACTAAAGGCGGTTCCCGTACGCGTTCAATACTAATTTATAGCAAGTTTCTTTTCTGCGTGTGCTCACTGTACGAATAGTTCGGCTCGGTTCGGTTCGGTTCGATTAAAATGTTACATAGATGCAAAATAACTTTAAAATAGTTGGTTCATTCAAGCGAGTTTTTACGGTTCGATTGGGAGCTTCAAGCTTAAAGCTTTGAAGCTGGTTCGTTTAAGCCTTTGTTTACTGTACTCTCAGTTCGGTTCAGTAGCTTTAAAACATACAACAGTTGAAGAATTAAAGAGCATTATGTGTTTCTCGTTCGTTGAAGCCTGTGCACACTGTACTCTTATTTTTACTCAGTTCGGTTCGGTACGGTTCGGTTCGGCTCGGAAACCGTTTCCCTAGCCAAGTTTAAAACGTATCAAATGTGAGCAGAGATTTCTTTAGAGTGTCTTTATGCTTGAGATGGTTTGCTTAAGCCTGTGTTTACTGTAGCTCATCGTTGGCCGGGCCCAAAAAGGTCAGCCTCAGCTACAGCTGCAGCTCGCAGCCCGCAGCGCTTGGCCCAAGTGGGCGTTGCAACTAACGTTTCAACGAGCCCCGCCCCCGCCACCGCCACAGTCCGCCCTTGCCCCACGCCCGCTTAGAACGCGCATCGGAGATTGCATAAAGAAGGCGTTTCTTGGGCAATTGGCCAAGACGGAAGCAGGTCGAAAATGGGAGTTGTTGGCACAGTTAATACCCGCTAAATGAGATCGGGTGTCGCTTTCACTTGCAATGCGATACGCTCGCTGCAACACGCGTGCAACACGCAACATGCAACATGCAACATGTTGACAAACCAAGCCATATACATTACAATTGACTGCCAACAGTGGGCGTGGCAAGTCAAATGCCAGAGACCCCGTGGGAAAGCAGCGAGCGCAGCAATTGTTAATAACAATTGCAAATACGCTTTTGTTTATGTTTTTGTTTTTGCTTTTGATTTTGCTTTTTAATTAACTCAGCAGCAAGAAGCAAAACAGTTAATAAACTCTGCACGATTTATAGATACCTTGAAAGCGTTCTCCAAAAGATATTCATCAGCAAAAAGCTTTCAAGTTGAGCTCGAAAATTACTTTAGATACTCTATAAAAAGACGCCTGGATACCCTGTAAAATAGCTGACATACGAGTGAAATTACACAGCTCTGATGCAATTCAGTAAGCAAAGATCTGCATCTGCTGACCTACTGTGTCCTAAGCCCAATCCGAAACCCAAACCCAATCCCAGTCATTACCAGCAGCTAGCAAAGCTCTATCATGTCTAATCCTTGGCTGCCGTTGAGCTATTTTGACATTAAGCAGACACATCTTTATGGCAACTCTTACTTTCAGCCAGAACAAAAGAACAGAAGAGAGAGAGAGAGAGAGAACGCATACGTTTGTTGCAAGCTAGGCACAAGTGCGAGCGAGATAGCGTCCCTACGGCAGCTGCCGAGCAAATTCAACAGACGATTTCGCGGCGACTGAGAAAGATTTTTCAAAACTGTAAAAACTGTTAAAAAAAAAACAAACAATAGTTTCCACTGCCACAATAGTTGTATCGAAAAAAGAAAACAATGCGATAATAATGTTCTGAAATAACCCTAAAAATCAGCTTGAATAATTTAAAAAAATATATATATTCAGTTCAGCTATCAAATATTATAGACGGAAATATTTATATATATATATATATATATATATATATATATATATATATATATATATATATATATATATATATATATATATATATATTTATTCATAAATATAAAAAACAAAAACTTGCACGAGTTCAAATCCCCAAATGATTATAGAGCATAAAAGCACTTCAATTTTCTGGCAGTGTATCAAGCAACTGCAACAAGTAAGAACACCGCAGACGAGCGCTGCCGACTGCATAATACTCGTTCACAGTTCAATTTAGCGTAAATGGCTCAATATATATTTATTTTATATGTACAAAAGTATATAAATTCTTACATATATTTGTATTTCTCATTCAAAGTCGCCTGAGATATAGTTCACAGTGTATATATATAATATATACTATATCATATATATTATATATTTATATGCAATTTATTCCGCGATGCATGCTGCATTTTGTGGTGTTCTCGTTGGTTTTCCTTAGATTGATGATCTTCGCTCTCCCAGTGTTAAGGCAACATTAAGTACACTCAGCTAAGACTCGATTTTTCAATAGCTAATGTCCCGAATAGTGCCTTATATCGCTGATATATGTATAATATCTATTCTAAAAATCAAGTCAAGCCAAGCATTGCTTAAAGCCAATATGCTCGCTTCGCTGCCTGAACGAGTATGAAAAGGAAGCAAAACAAGAAACAAATTTGAATTCTTATCGAAATGATCCAAGTTGCACGATTTCGCGTCTAATGCTAGCCCTGAGGAAGAGGCAGAGGCAAAGGCCAAAGAGCAGAGGGCAGAGGAAGCTAAGCAAATGCAATGAGACAATAAAGGATGGACGACCTTGACCGGATGTTGGTGGAGGGGGGTGGGTGAGCGACGTAGCTGCTGACTGTTGCATGGTAATTGCTTTTGTCTGATCAAACTGTGAATGAGACTAATGCAACAACAGCAATAATAACAACAACTTCAACTGCAACATTGTTGAATGAAGCGCAAATAAAACGAGCCAACAACTGGCAATTGGCAACGTTTTTCACAAGCGGCTCCAAAGTGGGTGGGGCAACGTCATTGTCTGCTTCAGTGTTTTTTTCTGTTTATTTTGTCTTAAGTTAATTTTAATCAAATGCATATTGTTGCCACACGTTAAGGTTAATGCACGCGACTCTATCAGCGGAAGTTGCCCTACAATTGGTCGTACTCAAAGTGCGTGACACGACTTAAATATGTTGGCCAAAGGTGTACAAAATATATATTTATACAAAAAATTATATTAATTCCCATTCTAGACAAGCGCTTTATGTAAACTAAAACTAAAAAAATATCTAGAGATCAAATTAATTGCGTTGAAAATGTAAATTAGTCTAATAAGTCTTATTGGAAGCCTAACGCAATTGGAAAAAAGTTTTGGAAGCTTCATGAACATTTTTGGCTAGTGCATAGAAAAATATTATAAATAAAAAATATGATATATAAAAATCATACATATATATATATATATATATATATATATATATATATATATATATATATATATATATATATATATATATATATATATATATATATATATTGATGGAAATAAAATCTTATGGAATATATATATATATATATATATATATATATATATATATATATTTAAAATTTTAAATAGCTGTAAAATATGCATTCATGAAAATAGGTGAGTATCGAAAGTCGTGCGTGCTTGATGCTGCAGATCCCATGCCGTTAAACACTCACGCGGCCAGCTCTAGCGACTAGACAGCTGTGCCGCAGCGGCTGGTCACGATGCCAATCACAGCGGCGATGACAACATTCAACGATTGCACCAACGGATTTTCTAATATTGCTCTTGCCTCAATCCGGGCATGTCGTTGGTCTTTAATACTGTTCCGGCTGATTTATGGGCGCATTGTTTGCAACGACAACCACGTCAAGGTCTTTCGATTGATAGAGCCCACCTGGTTGAATATTACACAACAAGAAGCAGCACAAGAACCACACAATGCACGAATTGTCTCGGAACTATTTATTACGCTTAACAAACATTAGAAATTAGAAAAACTATGCATATATCTATAGTTATATATAGAGGACATGCGGTTTTAGTATTTAAGCTCCTTGGCCTTGTCGTGGGCGCCTTCATCGAGGAGCTTCAGCTCCGCCTGCTGCTTCTCTGGCCTTATCACAGTGTAGTAGTGGTAGTAGCGCATTCCTAGCATATAGGTGCCATATAGGGTAACTCCGATGCAGGCATAGACGGCGCCTCGGTGCAGTTTATCCAACAGCGTGTTTGCATTCAGCGGCTTCTTTTGCATTGTTTTCTGTTACCGCACTCTTATTGGGAAAATAGTCGAGCAACACTGCCTTCTAGCGATGTACAAAATAAAATGAAAACATCGAATTTGCGTGTGTTGAAAGAATGCGTAGAAAAGATTTCCTTGCGTATATCGATTGTTCGTGTTGCTCGATTATTGCATGCCTACTGAATGAAAGCCTCTCACCGACTCACATCTCTCGATAACAACACGCCTATCGTATTGTGCACACCGATTTTTGTTTACAGCAGCAAAGTTTGGCCTGTTGTTTATTTTCTGTTCTGAAAACTATGATCTGCCGCTTGTGCCTGTTGGATTTGGATAACTCACTCTCCATTTGCATATTCAGTGATGCCGAACACGACTTCTCGACGGTTATTGCCAAATATTTACAGCTCGAGGTTGACGTCAAATTTAAAGAAAATATATGAAAAATTCAATTCATTTGTATACTGAAACTTTGCCATCTTCTCAGGTTACGATAAATGATAGCATATCCACCAATCTGTGCAGCACGTGCTGGCATCAATTGAGCGACTTTCAGCAGTTCTGCATAATGGTAGCCGAAAAGCAGCAAACGCTCCAACTGAAAATGGAGCCCGAACCACCCCCCGAGCCAGCGATCGTTGTTTGGAACACCGAGTCGCCGATAGAAACGAAGCTGGTCTTCGATGACAACGACGACGTTAAGGATCATATATTATGCGAGCCGGAGATCGATGTACATGACAACAGCAGTATCATCAACCAAACAGATTCACAATCAATCACAAGCAACAGCGCGGATGCCTTCGACTTGGAGTTCGAAGAGGCAGTTACAAACAGAGCACAATTGCCTTCCTCGGCTGCTTCCAGCCAGCGAGAGACACGTTTGCTGCGACGCACTGCAGCGAAAGCAGGTGCATCACCTGCTGCCCTGCCTGAGTTACAAAAAATCACAAAGCCACGCGGTCGACCCAAAGGCACGAAAGCCAAGTCCAAATCTAAATCTAAGTCCAAGCCAAAGATTGTGAAGACCAAGCCCAACCCGGATGCAACGGAGCTGCAGGCGAAGCGCAGCAGCATCAAGGAAATGGACGACTATATTGCAGCCAATGTGAAGCTCGACTGTTGCCTCTGCGCTGCTCCATTGCAGAACTTCATCGAGCTGAAACGCCACTTTCGCTCGGAGCACAATTGCACGGGATACATGGAGTGCTGCAACAATCGTTATAAGAAACGTACACTGTATGTGGATCATCTGCATTATCACAAGGATCCGCAGTACTTTAGCTGTCAGCCTTGTCGCAAGAGCTTCCTTAACCGCAACAGTCAAGATATGCATATGCTGCGCTTCCATTCCGACCAGCAACAGCTCGTGCATCAGTGCACCATCTGTGAGGCGCGTTTCGCCAAAAAGTTTCTCCTCACCATGCACATCAAGGGCCACAAGGGCACCGAGCGAACCGAGGCCTGCGAAACCTGTGCGAAGAGGTAGGCGCTTCAAAGCTTCCATTAAGGCAGTAGCAAATATATCTGTCAATCATTCAATCAACCAATTCGGATGCTAGTCAACTCATCTGTGTATTAGCCTCGTCAATCGCATCTAGGCGATCAATCAGTCTATCTAGGTAGCCCGTCTACAAGTCTGTGAGACAGTCAGCCTGTCAAATAATCTATTAACCAATAAACTAGACTCTGTCTAGCTCTGCCTCTCTCTAAGCGGTATATCACCTCTTTCACGCTCTATCTCTCTCTCTCTCTCTTTCTCTTTACTCTTTATGGCAGCTTTCGCACTAAGCTAGAGCTAACCGCACACATAAAGCGAATGCACACAACGGACTTCACGCCCGTCATCTGCGACATTTGCGGCGTCAACTTTCGGTCGAAGGCCAACTTTCTGATCCATAAGAAGGCGCTGCATCCGGATGGCCCCGTCGCGGAGGTACAATGTAAGCTGTGCAGCCGTTGGCTGCGGGATGAACGAAGCCTGCGCAAGCATGTGGCCCGACACGATGATCGCGATGGCGATACCAAGTATCGTTGCGGGCTGTGCAGCGCAGAGAAGGCTTCCCGTGTGGCACTGAGCAGTCATATGCGCTACCATCATTCGGCCAAGCGGCACAGGTGTTCACTTTGTGCCAAAGAGTTCAAGCTTCCACGGGCGCTAGCAGTGAGTAATTAGAGACTGTCTTGATTGATTCGACTTCTGTGTGTATATCAATTGCGTAATTGCAGGAGCACATGGCTACCCACACGGGCATCGATTTGTATTCCTGTCCATTCTGCACGAGAACTTTCAAATCGCATGCGAACATGCACAACCACAAAAAGAAGATGCATCCTAACGAATGGGTGCGCAAGTACACGCAGCCAACTGCGGCAGGCACTGCAAGTGGGTCAGCTGTAGAGGAACTGGAGAAGGATGCGCTGGATGACGAACAATCTGAGCACGCGGAGCCACAGCCAGTGTCTCGCGTTGAGAGCTCCTTTGAGTATATGACCAACGGTAATGTTGTTTGTCCGCTCTGAATGTACATGGAATGTATTTTTGTTGTTTTTTATTGGCTGTATAGTAGACTAAAGTTAATTTTGTATAGCGTAAACATAAAATGAACTATGATGATTTAGCTGTTGATTGTGTTTCTTTTTTCTTAGCATTTAGTTGTCCGCCTCGTTTTCTGCCAGAATAGTGCGTATCTTCATGAGAAGCTCTTTCTTGACTGCGTCGGGTACCAAAGTCCGCGCCTTTGGCGTTACCTCTGCTATGAGCTGTTCCACGCTTAGGCTGTTGTTGCCGTTCTTTTCCACTAATATATTTCGGCACAGTAAGCGCACTTCGTCCCGCCAGCCGCACTCGGTAAGGCGGTTACAGAGCAAATCTTTTATTTTAGAGCGATCACCCGACATAATCGTGTACTGGTCTACTGTGTTTGAGACGGTCATGCTGTTTTGCTATCTAATATTCTGAATTCCTTAAATTTTGTTGTGCATTTGTAGGCAAGCTAATAGAGCGGAGCCAATATCGACTAAACTATCGTTTGCAGGAATTGATGTTATCGATTGTTTTTTTCATATTTCGAACCCATTAATATATGTGTTTGCAATGCTTTTTTTCAGTTTTCGCATAGTATTAAGAAATTTCACAAGCAAAATATTATATCTTTCTGTTATCATATAACTCTTTCTGTTTTGTGATATGGCACTCAAAAATATCGAGACACAAGACTAATATATCGATATCTTCAGTTTAGCACATGCCACTCGATTGTGGCGCTGCTTTCAAATTGAATTATATGAAAATAACCCAAAAAGTCTGCCCCAATTATGTCTTGTCGTCAAGTAGCACATTGACCTTAAGCCAAATTAACAACACGGACATGCCATTGATTTTACAAATCTACGCTATCAACAACAAGAGCGGGTACTAAGTTACCATCAAGTCAAGTTAAATCAATAATGTAGTAAAATGTGTCTTATGTGCATGAATTCCATCAAAGTGCTTTCAGTTGTAGAATTCGAGCGTTGGCAAACAGTTGTCTGCGTTACAAATACATATTAGTATTGAATTTGCAAATGCTCAGTTGGGCAAACGAGGACAAAATATCAAGTCAACCTAAACGGAATCCGCAAACGTATCCCGAAACTCTCAAGAATCAGCTATTGCGTTCTAGTGTGCCCATTGTGAGTCAAGCAGAAGATATATTGGCAGCAACATGGCACCGTTGAAAGGTCTCGAGATCACCAGCAATCAAAAGCACATATATCTTGAAAATCGCAAGTTCGATCAGCGCTTGGTCAAGGACAATCTGCTGGACAAGTGGCCGACAGCTGATAGGAACGAATACACAGAGCGCAAGGATCATCGCAACCTCATGGAATCATATGTATCATCTATCAAACTATCATCCACATATACAACCAATGCACTGCGCACCTTAGAGATTAACAAATTCCAAATGTAGAAACGTAGTAGCCGTTGATCGTGGTTGAAAGGATTCAATGTCATATACATTTCTGTAGCACTCAGTTATTCCGCAGTCTTGAACAATTATATGTCGTGTAGTAGGAGTATTTATCTTTTTTTTTATTTTAACTAGTATTAGTTGTAAAGTCCAAATTCCAAGTGACATTGAAATTTGCAAGTAAACCAGCATCATAATGTCGGGTCACGAAGGAAATGAAGGTGTGCCGGCTCAAAGCGTAATGTATTCTCAATTGCAGCCTTGGAGCCATGCGGGTGCTCCGCCCTGCATGGAGCCCATTAGCGGGGAGACGGTGCCTCCTCGTGTAGCCGCGTCCTATGCGACGACGCAGCGGCATCCGTGGCGACCTAAGATGGCATTTGAGATGATCGAAGTGAAGCATATGCCCGAGCAGCCGGTGACCAACCAGATGACGCAGCCTTGCTTTGTGCCGCAAGGCATGAAAACAGAGGGCATGATATTTCCGAATCTTGTCACTGGATTCGAACGGAATCCTCAGCATGCTGCACGCGCCGCACTCTATACGCGCTACACCAACAACGAGTGGCACAACAACAATCTCAACATCTACGGCGAGTCCAACACGAATCGGTGAGTGACAGCATTATCAATAGAATGCGCCAGGTTGGGGCATTGATAAAATTCATTTGCAGCAACATGTCGGAGCGCATGCGCAACGATGCGGTGCGCTTGATGCGAGAGACTGATGAAACGGCATCGATGGGGCAGCGGGATGCTGGGCGTCGCTTGGGTGAGCGCATTACGGACTTGACGTTTTGGCGCAACGAGCTCAATGCTGAGCTGGAGAAGCTGATCAGCGAGATGTCTGACATTAATGATTTACAGAGGCAGTGCAGCAAAGCGATGCTGGATCTGGAGATACCGCTGCACATTGCCCAAGAGTGTCTGTTCCATCGTGAGGGCCGACAGGGCATGGAGCTGGTGCACGACATTGTGGAGAAGGCCCTGCTGCTGGAGATCAATCACTTGCGCAATTCGCGCGATCGCCTCAACGGGCTGCAGGAGAAGATTGCCAAGCAGGCGATTGATTGCCGTGGTGCTCAGCATCTGCTAGAGATCGACGTCACACAAAAGGAGGCCACAATGGGCATCGATTCCATGTGCCATCGTCTGAATAATTATAGCCGTGGCATCACTTATTTTGGCGGAATCGAGAAGTACGATCCGACTGTCAGCACACAGGATTCCTGGGCACTCGCCAGCAGCGAGCACGTGAAACGGTAAGAATACTCAAAAGCGTATGTCCATGGCTAGCATAAGCTAATCCAATTGTTGGCTTGTCCACTTCAGGTCGCAGGCAGAGCGGGCTAAGCTGTCGCAACTGCGCAGCGATGCACAGAATGTGGTTAATGCTGTGGCCTCCTCCGTCTGGGATTTCTGGAATAATACAAACAATGCCCTTGATAGACGGGCACAGGAAATGGCTGGCGCAAAGAGTCGCGTCCAAATGCATCTACAGAAGGTGCAACAGGAGCTATTCGATATGGAGAAGCATCTGTTTCTCTTGCAGAAGGCCATACAGGATAAGTCAAACCCACTCAAGGTTGCCCAGACACGCCTCGAGGCTCGCTCTCATCGCGAAGGCTTGGAACTGTGCAAGTAAGTCATAAATATATATTATATTTAATCATTGAATGGATGAGTGATCGTTTGCGTCATTTCTAGGGATACGGCTCATGACCGACTTGTGGTGGAGGTACAGGACCTGCAGGGCACCGTTGATGTGCTACATCACAAGCTACAAGAGGCGGAGGCCACTCATCAATCGTTGCTTAAGTCGCGTTGCATGCTGGAAGAGGATTTGCGTAATAAGGTTAACGCTTTGTTCATCGACCGCGAGAAGTGCATGAGTTTGCGGCGCTCTTTCCCCATAACTAACTTGATTAAATATTGAATTGTGTGTTGCATACCTTTTGCTAATTTAAAATAGTACCACGTTCTTTATGTCTAGTGTAGTCCTTAAATACAAATATCAATGTATAACTCAGATTTTGTATTTTGATTGAAACGTTAAAACAGCTTATCGATAGATCTATCGTCCGTCAGGAGATAGTCGTGATGTAATGCAGGTACATCGATAAGTATCGCATATCAAAGGGGCTAATCTATCGTTACGCTGATGTATCAACAATTTTAATAGCAAGTGCCATTTTTGGACGTCTACAGGTAATTAATATATTTCAGGCTCAAAGCAATTTGCATTATTGGCAAAAAAAGATGTTGAATGCTTTCCCTGCACTAAATGTCTATTTCTCAAAATAACGATGTCAGTGTTCCAAAAAAAGTTTCCATATAATTCTGCATGCCGGCTGTGTAGATATTTTTATGAATATGGAAGTTTGATGAGCATAAAACTAATATTTAAAATAGCGAATGCGACGGCGGCTGTGCTTAAAAATGTTTATTTTTGTTTACTTGTTGTTTGTGTACCTATTTGCCTATTTGCCTTTTCTCTAAATTCGTTGCCGGCTCCAAGGGCAACAAGACAACTGACGTGTTCCATAAATTGTTGATTTGTCAACAACAACAACTAGTACATAACGAAAATTGATATATATTAACTGTAAATATTGCAGTGAATAAGGTTGTGTAGTTGGAAGACGATCAACACACACTCGAAGGATTGCGGAGCTGGAAACTGTGAGCACTCAAAATGCGTTGCCTACTGTTCGTTTGCCTCATCGTTGGGGCGGGTTTCAACTATGGCGCTGGCGTTGATCCAAGCAATTTCAAGACCTGCGAGCAAAGCAGTTTTTGCAGGTATGTTATGAACAGGTCGACACCAAATTTCACCTGATTCTTTGCACATACGTACACACACATGCAGAGTCTGTCTGTGACTTTTTATATATTGTCTAAAATAATTTTTCAGTACATCAAGCAACCTTAAATACCCTTGCAGAGAGTATTTCGATGAGGGCATTCAAGATGTAACAATATTAGTAATCATAAGTAAATATATATATATATATATTACTTTCAAAATCACTTCACAAGCTTTTAAATCTCAGTTACAAAGGAGCTTAGCTCTCCTCTGCTTGGGATACTCTATCCCAAATATTACATATCTATCTGCAAGGGTATTTTGAGTTCGTCACATTGAAATTTTCCCCTACAATCTTTTCAATGCCCCATCTCTCCTTTGTAGGCGGTCGCGCAAGGTGCAAAGCTCGGGTAGCAAATATGCGATCATACGAGGCACTCTGAATTCGTATACAGATTCGGTGACCGCTGATCTGATCAATAAGGAGAATCATCATCAATTTACGCTAAAGCTGGAGGCGCTGGTTGGCAGCACCTTCCGGTTACAGATTGATGAGAAGCAACCGTTGCGTCCACGTTATCGCGTTGAGCATGCGTTGAAAGGCAAGCCGGAGACGACACGGATACGTGTGGTGGAATCTGATGAGCTGACAATTACGGTCGGAAAATCCAAAGCTGTGATACATGGCGATCCATTCCGCATTGACTTCTATGAGGATGATGTGCACGTCGTCTCGGTGAATGCCAAGAACTGGTTGTACTTTGAGCATTTGCGACAGAAGGCGCAAGCTCCTGCAGAGCAAGCCGAGGGCGGCGATCAGCATCAGGATCAGCAGCAGGATCAGCAAGACAATAGTGACATGGTACAGCCAGCTAGCGAACCTATTGACGATCCCGGAGCATGGGAAGAGAACTTCAAATCGCATCATGACTCCAAACCCTATGGGCCAGAGGCCGTTGCCCTCGATTTCTCTTTCCCCGCCTCGGAGATGCTCTTTGGCATACCCGAGCATGCCGATGCCTTTCAACTCAAATCAACATCCGGCACGGAACCCTATCGTCTATACAATTTGGATGTCTTTGAGTATATTGTGGACAGTAAAATGGCCCTTTATGGCTCTGTGCCAGTGCTGTATGCTCATGGGTAATACTGACAATGCTCTTCTAGTCCAGATCCACCTGTGACATCCCTTATTTATTTGCAGTCCACAACGCACCGCCGGCGTCTATTGGCAGAATTCCGCTGAGAGTTGGGTGGACATCTACACGACTGAGTCGAATGTTGTTTCCTCGTTGGTCAACTTTGTATCTGGTTCGAGGAAATCGACTCCACCTTTGGCCCACTTCATATCCGAGTCGGGCATTGTGGATGCGTTCATAATGCTCGGACCCAAGCCCATGGATGTGTTCAAGCAATATGCAGCGCTGACCGGAACGCACGGACTGCCCCAGTTGTTTGCGTTGGCCTATCATCAGTCTCGGTGGAACTACAATGATGAGCGCGATGTTACCTCCGTTTCGGCCAAGTTCGATGAGTACAATATGCCAATGGATACCATGTGGCTGGATATTGAGTATACGGATGGCAAGCGTTACTTCACATGGGACAAATTCAAGTTCCCCGAACCATTGACTATGATTAAGAACCTAACAGAGCTGGGTCGCCACTTGGTCGTCATCATTGATCCGCACATCAAGCGTGACAATGCGTACTTCTTCCATCAGGATTGCACGGACAATGGTTACTATGTGAAGACGCGTGAGGGCAATGACTATGAGGGCTGGTGCTGGCCGGGATCTGCCAGCTATCCGGACTTCTTCAATCCCATTGTGCGCGACTACTATGCCAGCCAGTATAGTTTGTCCAAATTCAAGACGGTCTCGAAGGATGTGATGATCTGGAATGATATGAATGAGCCATCGGTGTTCAATGGTCCCGAAGTAACCGCGCCCAAGGATCTGGTTCACTATGGCAATTGGGAGCACCGCGATGTTCACAATCTCTACGGTCATATGCATCTGATGGGCACCTTTGCTGGCCTGAAGCAGCGCGATCCTCATCAGCGTCCCTTTATCTTAACGCGCGCCCATTTTGCTGGCTCGCAGCGTTATGCGGCCATTTGGACCGGTGACAATTTTGCTGATTGGGCGCATTTGCAGCATTCCATCAAGATGTGCCTCACAGAGGCTGTTGCCGGCTTCTCCTTTTGCGGCGCCGATATAGGCGGCTTCTTTGGCAACCCGGATAACGAGCTGCTGGAGCGCTGGTACCAGACCGCCGCCTTTTTGCCTTTCTTCCGTGCTCATGCTCATATCGATACCAAGCGCCGTGAACCATGGCTGTTCCCTGAGCGCACACGGCATGTTATCAAGAGCGCTTTGCTTAAGCGCTACAGCTATTTGCCCTTGTGGTACACCAGCTTCTATGAGTTGGAGCAGACAGGCGCGCCAGTAATACGTCCTCTGCTGGCCCACTATCCAGTTGATAAGGACGCGTTTGCCATCGACAATCAGCTGCTGGTGCAGCAGCGTCTTCTGGTGCGTCCTGTGATGCAGCAGGGCGTTAGCAAGGTGGATGTCTATTTCCCTGCCATTGACGACAAGAAGAACGGCGACTACTGGTACGATGCGGATACATATCAAAGGCAGGAGCGTGTTGGCTACGAAAGCATACCAGTTACCGACGATAAAGTACGTAAATGGCTCCTGATGCTGCTACTGTAGCTAGTTAACCCACCTCTTCTTTGACAGATACCCGTTTGGCAACGCGGCGGCAGCATTGTGCCCAAGAAGGAGCGTCAGCGTCGCTCGTCCACGCTGATGCTTAACGATCCGTACACGCTGGTTATTTGCCTGGATCGCCAGGGCAAGGCTGCTGGCACGCTCTTCATAGACGATGAGAAATCCTATGCGTACCGCAGTGGCGAAAGCATCTATGTGAGCTATGAGTTCGCCAACAATCAGTTGACCAATCGCTTCATTGGCAAGCCTCACTTCAAGTCCGACGCCTGGATCGAGCGCATCGTCATTGCAGGACTGGGCTATGTGCCAATAGATGCCACCATCACCGCCAATGGCATCACCCAGAAGCTGGAGATAGAGCAACGCTCCAATGGAGCCATTGTCGTGCGCAAACCAGCGGTCAAAATGAATGTGGACTTTGCGCTCAAGCTCAACGCAGCTTAGTTACGGTATTAACTGAAAATGTCCTGCTAGACCAACCCAACCCAAATCGGCCAACCCAGCAGGATTAGACATTATTCGTATATATTAACAATTACAATATATTTCTTTACCTTTATTTTTTTGTTCCATGTAAGCTTATAGTAGTTAATAGTAATATGTTTTCAATTCCAGATGAAACAACAAAAGATTCCAATAAATGAGTTACATGCGAATTCCAATTTGGGCAATTTTCTTCTCTATAAATAGTGCATAGGAAACTAGTCTGTTCTGGATGGATCGGGCATCGCTATAATATTTCTATACTGCTTTAAGATAAAATGTGAACTGAAGCCCGTTGGGTTTCTCAATATTTGTATACCCTTTAATTAAAGTTCTTGGTTTGATTTTTAGCTATTTACTTAACATAAGCACTTACACATCTGTATATACGTAAATATAATGACCAAAACTTGTTTCATTGATGCTATCAATTTCGAGATGTTTCATTAGAATAATTAAAATTCACGCTGACCGGGGGAGAAGCCACAAACTAATTCATTAGCCAAGCCGAAATGGAAAGGAAAGAGAAAAAAAATGTGTTTGGCGAGCCGAAAATCAAATGTAATACGCGAGCCTCAGCCTTGATTCCAGTTGATGAATGATGGCCTGACAAAGTGACGGACTTAGTGACTGACTGACTGACTGACTGACTGACTGACTGACTGACGGACAGACTGCCGGTGGTAGTGGTGGTGGTGGGTAAAAGCATTTAGCAAAAAGCCAAGAAACAAAGTTGAAAATCTAAAAAATTGAAGCGACAGGCGACAGGCGACGGTCGACGGGCGGCACATTGCAATTTATATGCAAACAAACAAATAAGCTCCGACAAAGCAACAACAAAACCAACCACCCAACCAGCCAAACAAATCCCACCCAGCCGTTCCCTTTCCCCTTCCCTTTCCCTACTACGGCCAGCCGATTGGGTGGGTGTCTTCCATCTCTTTCTGGCTGCCTTGTTTCTTCGCGCTGACTGCTGCCGGCTGCTGCATGTCCTCAATTCTCATTTCCAACTCTCAGCAAGTGTGTGTGTGTGTGTGTGCGTGTGTGTGTTGCTCGTTGAACATTTCAATCAACGCTCGAGTGAAAATTGAAAAAAATAAAGGCAAGGATAATGTGGCTGCGGTTGCGTCTGTGGTTGAGTGAGTTGAGTTGCGGTTCGAGTTGCGTGTGAAAGGGATGGGGCCAGCTGGAACGGGGAGGGGGTGGTGTGCGTTGGTTGGGTTCGGCTTGTCCGCTGCCTAAGCGGAAATGGATGCGCAACACTTAAGTGGCACAAATTGTATGCCATGTGTGAAGACGTTCGCAAGCTCTGCAACTATTCACAGATTGCGCGTCTATAGTATGCTATACAAATATGTGGCGACAATCACGTGTGCAGGTGATACCCAGCAGCTGGGGGATGGGCTGAGTTGGCTTGCAGCACAACAAATTTAGTTGAAATGTGGCTGAGATTCACCAACTCGAGACAATGAAGTGCGACAGCTTGACAACAATGGGCAACGGTAATTCCATGAAGTTTGACAACGTCTCATTTTAAGTATGTTAAGTATTTGGAAGTTTGGCAACAATGCAAGTCTATTCGGCACTCAAATCCGCTGAAATCTTCAAGTTTATTGAAATTTCATGTTAGAATCAGAGTCAGTCAATGCCAATTATTGACGAAGTCGACAGGACGATGGTAGCAATACCTAAAATTTCGCATATAAACAACTAAGAATCATTCAGTGTTCAGAAATAATGCTTTTTACTGCTAGAAAGTTCGGTAACGTAACGTAGATAACGCAGATAATTTAAAGCATAGCAGATGCTGTGAAGTGCGGCAACGTAGCACAGGAAACATTTATGTGTGAAGTTTGACAACGTAGCTAATTGAGCATATAACTGTAACTTTGGCAACGGGACAGAAGGAATCATTAAGGCATTTTGAAGTTTGTCAATATAGCCCTAGGAGCCATTTACATGCTGTGAAGTTCGGCAACGTTGCATACACAAATTTCAAGTGCTGTGAAGGTCAGCAACGCAGCATAAGTAAACATTTAGATAATATAAAGCATAGCATTAATAAGTATTCAGATTCATTGAAGTTTGGCAACGTAGCAAAGAAAAGTATCAAGTGCTGTGAAGTTCGGCAACGTAGCATAGGGAAAAATTTACGTGTACATATTGGCTAGGTAGCCTTAGCATGAATGTGAGTGCTCTAAAGTTAGGCAGCGTAGCATAAGGGAAAAATCTATGTGTGAAGTTTGGCAACATAGCATAGGAACATTTATGTGTGAAGTTTGACAACGTAGCAAATTGAGCATATAAATGTAACTTTGGCAACGGGACAGAAGGAATCATTTGGGCATTTTGAAGTTTGTCCTTATAGCCCTAGAAGCCATTTACATGCTGTGAAGTTCGGCAACGTTGCATACACAAATTTCAAGTGTTGTGAACTTCGGCAATGTAGCATAAGTAAACATTTAGATAATACAAAGCTTAGCAGCATAACAAAAGTATTCACGTGCTCTGAAGTTTGGCAACGTAGCATATTGGAATAATCTATAGCTGAAGCTTGGCAACGTAGCATCGGAAAGCATTTAGATCAATAAACAGTGAGTCTTAGCAGCATAGTTTTACGAATTTAAATGCAATATGAAGTTTGGCAACGCAGCATAGGTAAATATCTAAGGCACAGATTGAAGCGCTGTGAAATTCGGCAACGTGGCATTGGCAAAAAGTGAGTGGTGTGCATTTAAGCAATGTGGCATTGCAGTTGAAATGGATGCCGCTTAGACAGTTATATGCTCCTGTGGGGCAGCGACTGTGAGTGGCGCAGCCAGGCCCCAACCACCCGTAAGTGGCAACAGCCGCTGCTACACGGCGCTTGTGCCACACTCCCAAGGCATTGCCATAACAACCGTTAACAGCAAACACATTTAAAATCAGAGCAAGCCAAACAAATTTCATAAAAAAAAACACAGAAGGGAAAAAATGCGACGACCAGCACCAAATCCAAAGTGTAAACATTCACAGCCTTTGTGCGAAGGAATAGGCAAGTGGGCGGGGGCGTGGGGGAGAGAGATGGGAGAGGAGAGATGGGCGCTGTGTGGCAAGCAGACAATGGTGCCTCACAGGGAACAGCTTCCTTCCGAGCTGATGCGCTGCGCTGGCTCCTGACGCTACAGCCGTGACGTTTGATGTGCAGCGCAGACGGCCAACTATATATGTGTGTGTGAGGGTGTGGGTGTGTGGGTGTGTGAAAGGTGCAGAAGAGAAGAGAAATACCACGTAACTCTAACAACGCACCCAACGAGCGACTGACAAACGGCAACAGCTAACATGGTATTTATTTCCAAACAAGTGCAAAAGAATAAAAAAAGCAAAAGTAGAGAAGAGAAGGAAGAGAAGAGCGCAGAAAGGAGAAGAGAAGAAAAGCAACCCGTACAGAAAAAAAAAACAAAAAAATAACGGAAGCATCATGGATGCGGATGCGAATGGCACACACATTGCAATTGCTTGGCAACAGCAGCAGCAGCCGCAGCAGCAGCAGCAGAAGGAGCAGCGACTGCATTGGAAGGTCCATTCTGGGGGGTGTCGCTAATGAAGTCGCAAACAGGCAGCAGCAGTCAACGCTAACGTTGCCGCTTTGCATATTCATTAAAATGCAAAAATACAAGAGAAAAATTTAAAATAAAATATAAAACATAATGAAACTGAACTGTTACAGCTGAATGCAGCGCGACTAGCAGATACCCTAACTGTTATTTTATTTATCAAAATAGGAAAAAATTTAAATATAAAGCTAACGTTAAATATCCAAATTATATTATTTATATTTATATTATTTATAGTTATATTATTTATCAAACAAGGAAATTATAAATATGGCAACAGGCACGACTCGCAGATACCCTAAGCTAAAGCTAAATATCCAAATGCTCTTTCATAACATATCATTCTTAAATTGTAATATTACTTCTGTTAACAAGTTGATTGAGCGACTAGCAGATACCCTCTTAACTAAATTGAGTACCCAACAAATGTTACTTGTGATGGGAACAAAATTTTAAATGTAATAATGTACTGGCTGTACTATGAGCTGTTCTACTAACTGTACTAGTAACTGTACTAATAGCTGTACTGCTAGCTGTATTACTAACTGTGCTACTAGCTGTACTACTAACTGTGCTACAAGCTGTTCTACTGGCGGTACTAGTAACTGTTCTACTAGCTGTACTACTAACTGTGCTACT
The DNA here is from genome assembly GCA_035045825.1 of Drosophila eohydei. Lineage (NCBI taxonomy): Eukaryota > Metazoa > Arthropoda > Insecta > Diptera > Drosophilidae > Drosophila > Drosophila eohydei. The sequence continues at coordinate 75,951 of JAWNOT010000042.1, read as the reverse complement.
AGCTGTACTACTAACTGTGCTATTAGCTGCAGCACAGTAGCAAAATGTAAAATAGTACAATAGTATAATAGTATAACAGTATAATAGTATAATAGTATAATAGTATAATAGTATAATAGTATAATAGTATAATAGTATAATAGTATAATAGTATAATAGTATAATAGTATAATAGTATAATAGTATAATAGTATAATAGTATAATAGTATAATAGTATAATAGTATAATAGTATAATAGTATAATAGTATAATAGTATAATAGTATAATAGTATAATAGTATAATAGTATAATAGTATAACAGTATAATAGTATAATAGTATAATAGTATAATAGTATAATAGTATAATAGTATAATAGTATAATAGTATAATAGTATAATAGTATAATAGTATAATAGTATAATAGTATAATAGTATAATAGTATAATAGTATAATAGTATAATAGTATAATAGTATAATAGTATAATAGTATAATAGTATAATAGTATAATAGTATAATAGTATAATAGTATAATAGTATAATAGTATAATAGTATAATAGTATAATAGTATAATAGTATAATAGTATAATAGTATAATAGTATAATAGTATAATAGTATAATAGTATAATAGTATAATAGTATAATAGTATAATAGTATAATAGTATAATAGTATAATAGTATAATAGTATTATAGGTCGATAGTAGTTCAGTCGCACAGTATCAGATTAGAAAATAGAACAGTAGCAAAGTAGCACAGTAGCACAGTAGTGAAGTGGCAAACATTTCTCAGTGGACCCATTTATAGGGTATACACACAGCACGAAAAAAGAAAAAGTAAAACGCAGGTTTACATGCTCGCATCCGAAGGCCTTTATTGTAATAGAAATTATAAGCTTATGGCTCGGCCACACAATTGTTAGCCCGTCGTTTTAGCAACACGTTGCCCATTTCCATTTCCATTTCCATTTCCATTTCCACTGGCATGTCCCTTTGCCGTAATCCACATTCAGGAACGTCTTTTGTTCTCGCTGTTAACTGGCCGCCAGGCACGAGCAGCGCCACTCACGTAATGTAAGTTGTAATGAAGTGTGGCAACGTTGCAAGCCAGCAAAATAGTTGCTGTCTGAAATTTGGCAACATTGTTCATGAATATGGGGCATTCGTATTAATTTTCGTGTGTGTGTGTGTGTGTGTGTGTGTGTGTGTGTGTGTGTGTGTGTGTGTGTGTGAAATGTGACTCTACAGAAATACTTCGATATTGGAATAAATCAATATCGGGACAATTACAATTGAAGCGCCTATGGCGCGAGATACCTAATGAAACGGACATACAGGTAAAGAAAGTGAGAGGGAGACATAAGGTCAGAGGTTGAGAAAAAGAGAGAAAGACGGAGAGAGAGAAGAGGAGTGATAGAGAGAATGAGAAAGGGAAAGAGAAAAAGAAAGAGACAGAGAAAAAGAAAGAGAAACAGAAAGAGAAAAAGAAAGAGAAAGAGAGAGAAAAAGAGAATGAGAAAGAGAAAAAGAAAGGGAAAGAAAAAGAGAAAGACAGGGATAGAGATAGAGATAGAGATAGAGATAGAGATAGAGATAGAGATAGAGATAGAGATAGAGATAGAGATAGAGATAGAGATAGAGATAGAGATAGACATAGAGATAGAGATAGAGACAGAGATAGAGAGAGAGACTCTCCAACTCATTGCCATCTCTCACTGATCTGCCAGCTAAGCTTTGCTTACTTGTCACTGGATTAGTTTCTGGTATTAAAAAAATACCAACTATTTCTAGACTCACTATAGCCCTATATAGATACTGAATATCTTATGCAAACGCACCTAAACCTTTTCATGCGGGGGCGAGAGACTTTTCCAAAAGGGTTTGGGACTTACCTTCATTTTCAGAGCTTTTCGGATCTCAGTCGTGGGGAAACTCTTATTTAGTGCATTTCAGTGATGTGGAAGATCAAGGATTTGAGCCTCATCTTTCGACATTCATGGCCTGCTCCATAATGGTGGGGTGTCCCGTTGGTCACATACTTTCACTTTGACTTCAGACATTTACCTAATTTGGGTCTGAAAACTTTCATAAATACCAAAGATGACATAGCAAGCGAAATAAAACTTCTTGGTTGATATAAGCTTTGGGCTTGTTTCTTTAGTTTTACCATTTAAACAGAATTAAGTTTTGATTGTAAGCTGTTGAGCTTGGAATTAGAGAGGCTTAAAGTCTTATAAGTCTTGTTTTAGTTTTGAAACTTCAACGGATAGAGCAATAAATAGAGTGAGCGACGGACGGACAGATGAACAAGCAGACGGACGAACAGACCGTCGGACGAACTGATGAATGTTTGGAGGGCTGAAGGACACAGGGGAATGTTGAAGGGGCGGGTGGAAGTAAAGGCAGTTGGATGAACGGAAGGGCGGATGGACTGACAGACAGACGGATGGACCGACACATGGACGGACATAGAAGCGAACAGATCCACTAAAGGACATACAGCACATCTGCCCGTCTGATGGAGAGAGAGACGGAGAATCTCAGTTCGTCTCCCTGAAGAATTCCAATTATACTCGATAATATTACTAAATTTAATTACTGTATAATTAATATTAATAACAAGTGAAGGAAGTCCTGTAACAAAAACATTAAAAAAGATCTGTCCAAAAAGACCCATACGACATCCATTGAAATCTATATTTGAAGTGCTCTATAAAGAGATGCAATATGAGTGAGTGAGTTGGAGAAGGCAGATGGGTGTAGTAAGGGTATAGGGTATATAGACATAGTTGTTGCTTTCAGGTATCGTAACGGTCTTTAGAATCAACATTTGTTGCATTATCTCAGGCGAAGAGTTTTAAATGGAAGCAAAGTCTGATTCTAGATAAGTTGAAATGTTAATTTAATATTTAGCAGTATCAGGAAGTGTGGCAACAGCGCGGCCTATTGAAGTGAAGTGCGGCAACAGTGCGGCCGCAATGATCGGCCAGCTAAGCTAAGCCATTCTCCAAGAGATTATTCGCCAAGTTCTCTCGCCTCGGCTGCATTTCTATAGAAAAGCCTGCGACAAGGGTGGCTCGATTGCTGCTCGCTTTGGCTTAACACTTTGCTGCTGTTGCTGCGCACCACCAACAGACCCAGCGCCGGCAGCACCCACCCAACAGCCACAAAGCATGAAGAAGAAGAAGCAGCAGAAAAGCTGAATGTGGCTCTGCTTACGGCTCGTTTCATTTTGAACAAAATTCATAATTTTAAAACCGTGCCGAATGCTCGGAATCGGCGCTCGATGCTCGGCGCTTCGCCTCGGACTGTGGCACAGGCAGGCGATTCGGATTCGTGCAACGTCTGGCGTGCTTAATGCTTGCCGCATGCGGCGTGCGGCATGCAGCATGCGGTTGCCATCATTTCATTTGATTTTTAACTGTCATCGACGCCAGTTCAGCGCACAAAGCTCTCTCAACACACTTAACCCAGTCGGTTTATCAATCGCGATTTATATTCTTTATATTATATATAGAAAAATATAAACATCAGATATAAAATAATTATTTTTTTTTTGTTCAGTGAATTTGTGAATTCGATAAGTAATCGATAGGCAACTACAAAGTGTGTGCAATCGACGATCAAGCGGTGAGAATACCAAAATATTCCTATATCAATTCCCATATCAAGCATAACGTATGGAATGCTAATATCTAAGCATCTAACTGCCAATATATGTTTATATAGTTGAGTGCACTGCAAGCAATTTGAATCTATTTGAATAGTTCTCAAGTGCCGACAACAATAATCAAAAACTGTGTTAAAAATTAAAGTCAATTTGAACCGATTCCAAAATCTGCATAAGATATATACATATATATGTGTATATCTTACATCTTTATAAATGCCATATTTAATATAAAAATATATATATATTTAGAATTCCATAATAAATTCACTTATAAATATTTTACCTTAAAAATCTCCATTGAAGACAGAGGTAGAAATAAAATATTATAATTACTGAATATAATAGAATTTTATTTAAAGTTTCGGTTAGACCTGATTTACGTAGATTTATTTTTTATATTAATTAAGTTAGCCTTAATTATTTAGCATAAAAATTAAATTTAGTCCTGCAATTTGAAGATCTTTCAGAATAGATGTGTCCAATAGCAGAAGCGATATATAGAGAAGAATTCTAGATCGATTTCAACTGTTGTTCCATGAACCCAGAGTCTTGAGCAGACACTGACAGTATATAGTATATAGTATATAGTATATAGTATATAGTATATAGTATATAGTATATAGTATATAGTATATAGTATATAGTATATAGTATATAGTATATAGTATATAGTATATAGTATATAGTATATAGTATATAGTATATAGTATATAGTATATAGTATATAGTATATAGTATATAGTATATAGTATATAGTATATAGTATATAGTATATAAATATATTGTATAAATATATATATAGGAAAATCTTATCAACTTTCAATTCTTGAATTAATTCAAACCGGAAAACTGAATTTACTAACCAAAAAGCAGACTATACTTTCCTGAAAGTGAGACTTGCTGCATACGAAACGTGTCTTTGTTTAACATAAAGACAAATTGGGCTTGCAATAATACTGTTACGTTATCTAAGAGTATTACTCATGATGGACAAGACCCATTGCTTTGGGCATTAGCAAGACAACTGACGATTCCAGTTTCGAGTTTCCGATTCGGAACAGCTGTCAGCGAACTCCCTCCTGTGTTAAAGATGTTAAAATGATTTGGCTAAGACAAGGCAAACATGAAGTAGACGTCTCCAGTCGGCAATGCTCGACTGGGAAAAACCGTGAAATTAATGAAATGACAGAAATGAATTACTGAAATGCCTTTGCTCGTCACTTTCTTGCTTTTCTCTTTGTTAACAGTCGCTGGGAAAAGTAACTTTTTCATGAGTAAATTTCAATTTCTATTCTCAAGCTAATAGAAGGCTCCTAAGTTCCTGCAATATTCTTATCTATCAACTGTATTTAACTATATGGCAATGTATAGTTAATTATAGTTGATATACATGTGTATATGTTCATAGAAATAGCATCACTAAATTATATTGTCCAACCTTTAATGCTTAGTCGCACTACTATTTTAATGAACAATACTATTTTAGCAACATTTTCATATCTATGAACTATTATGAACTATTTAGCTGTTAACTCAGACACACACACACACACACACACACACACACACACACACACACACACACAAGCATATATATACCGTCTGTATTTACAGCTCTGTTCATAAAAATAGTAGCGCGCTTGAGCCTAAATATTGAGCAACAATAATTTAGTGATACTATTTGCATGACCAGCACTGTTTATATATGTGTATATATAAATATCAAGATATTAATTTGCGCATTCAGTGCTGCAGGCGAGCTGTCAGAGCTGCTAATGCCCAACACTTAACAGGCAAATCATGGAGCGGGCACAGCTCAAGGAGCTTAGCTCGCAGTCCGATCCGGAATGCGAGAACAATACGTGTTCAATGCGAAGATTATTTGGACATAATTCGTGACAATGCACGAAATGCAGTCAAGCAACAGGGATTGCAATGCGCACACACACAGAGACATCCTGTTGTTGTGGTTGGTCGTAAAAAAGGGTTCAAATCATATTCGATTAGGATAACGATGTGTGGGCTCACATGGCCATGGCCATGGCCAGGACCTGCCCAGTGGTAGCTGTGTGCGTGTGTACGTCAGGCAGCTACCCCCAAAAAAGGGCGAGGCATGTCCTCAAGGGCCTGCCACACACTCACATGCACACATGCCACAGGAGCCACAAGTGGCACATTATTTTAATTCGCAGTCAAACGTTGTAACATTTACACCAAACGACAACAGCAACAGCAACGCGGATAGCACTTCAAGTGTGTGTGTGTGCGAGTGTGTGTGTGTGTGTGTGTGGACAACAAATGGACAGGGGCAAGCGCTATGTGCGAAAGTTGAAGCATGCCAACAGCGTTGCAAACTTAATTATGACGCCCCACTTTGGGCGCCACTCGCTCGACACTTTCAAATGAATTTCTCAATTTAGTTAGACAATTTGAAATTCAGTTATTTGATCCTTGCAATGGGTTTATTAGGTTAAATCTGAATCTCCCCAACTATTAACTATAACATATCAAGTTTTAAATTTCAATTTAAATTTCCCTTTATTTTATTTAAATAAAGCTTGATTATGTCAATGATCTTTATACATTATTCACGCAGTGAAATGAGTAAATTGGCTTTGATCAAGGTATCTCCTTCCGTCCGTCTGTCCCTATGAAGAGACTGGAAATTTAAAGTATCTACTCTTGAGTATCCTCGTCTGATTTGCATGGCAAATCGGTAATTACTAAGATTAGTTCAAGTGCTTCAAGTTTGGAGCATATGCTCTCATTGACAAGCTAAGATCATAAGGATATAGCGAATAGATCTAAGCTCATTGGCAAATTGAGCTGAGCCTTATATAATATAGCGTTAGAAGCTCAAAATTACTGTTGACCTTCTCTATTGATCTACCAAAAGTTATATATATATAAAGTTATATATATACATGCTCAAAATTTGAGTCTGTTCACTTGAACTTGTTCTTTTGCTTCAGTTGATGAAGCAGGCAACTTTCTTATTTCATAGCGCTCATGGACGACAACGGGTACCGAACACATTGCTTAGGGGTAGAAAGAGTTATGGGGCTTACCTATCACGGGGTAGTCAAGACCCGGTCAAGCAGCACTTGAAATTAGCATCGGCTGAGCCGTCTCTAAGACCTATTGCGAGAATAAGTAGCGCCTGGGGCTGCAGTTCGAGTGAGACTCTAGTCTCTCTAGGCAATTTTAGACACTTCATGAATTAGGTCTTCAATTTGCGGCACCTCGATTTTCTAATAAGAAGTGAGCCCAGTGATCTCAGTGTCTTTTGGTAACAATTCCATATACCTCGAAGGCATAGAAGAGCCGAGGGGCTAAGATACTCTTGTAGAATCTGACCTAGTTGTATAGAGAAAGCTTCAAGTTCAAATTAGTGCTGCAGCAACGTGACATGTCTTGGAAAGATGAAGGGGAGGCATCTGTCCAGATCCAAGGCACTTCCGACAAGGCTGAGCCCATACCAGGGAGGATCATTCCCATTATCTGCTGAGATAGATAATTAGACATTTCATTAAAATTCAAACTGATTGAGTTCGATAAAATCTTTCAGTGATTCGCCACTCTAAAAATTGAATTTTGAACAAGTTGAGCGACGGGTTATTAGCGGCCTGTATTGAAGTATCGCTGCAGAAGGACGCAACCCTGCTTTGACCTCTCAACCCAACTGCAATCGCTCAGAGAACCAGCTACGGTTAGCTAAGCCATGTTTGATATGCTCGTAATTATGTTATCAAGGTTCCTTCCCTCAAGTGACTTTTAAGTGGGTTTATGTCTCTCTCTCTCTCTCTCTCTCTCTCTCTCTGTGAGCACAGCTGGAGCTCAGTTCATTGAGGGTTGTCCGCCAAAGGGGGTAGGTTTGATTTATGTACAAGGTAGAAGATATTTATGCATATATCAATCAAAAACCGTGAACTCCGCAGCAAGCAGACAGACAGACAGACAGAAAGAGCTTGAAAACCCCAATTAAATTTGATTTACCCAAATTTTAAAAATTACCAATTAAATAAATCTTAAAGTTGTACTATCATATTCATTCTGCTTTCAATCTACACAATCTATATAATATATATATGACATATATGTTAAAAATCTAGCCTTTTTTCGAGCAAATCTAGCCGTTTTTTGGCTGTCTTCAGCTAAACACATTGAAAATGGCAAACTACAAAACTATGCACGATAACGATAGCTTTTTCTATTTTATGTGATCGACTTATATCGATATGTCAGCTTCAGACATTTGAACACGTTATCAGATCTCGAATCACTAAGTTTGCTGTTCACATTGTGCTAAAGTCAACATAAATGACAAATGCTTCCACGATCCAAAAACCGAAAACAAAAAATTCAGTTTTGATCCGATTTGCCACGCCTAAATTGGCTTTATAATGATCTGACACTGGTCCCATTGAATAGATATATCACTTGTTTTGGTCTATCTACAGAGCAAATCAATATTAACCCAGAATTTGGCTCTAAGACTATGCAGGATACAGTTTTAGATATTTAGCAAGCCCCAAAAGGTTGACTTCAGCTTGAAAAGCCCTTTAAAAAACTGGGGTGGGGTAGCAAAAAAGGGCAATGATACGTTTATATATATGTGATATGACTAGTATATGACTACTTCTGTCCTGCAGACAAACGGCCATTGCACAAAGCCAATATGCCCCAATATGAAATGCCCACAAAGCGATCGTTTGTGGATCTCCTGAAAGAAATCGAAGTTGATCGATGAAAGAGTTTGTCAAATGGAATCAGTTTGGGGGCATGGAACTAGTTCCTATGAGCAGTCAGTGATTCGCACAGCATTAAGAGAGCAGCAGCTGCTGGCACAACAGCAACAACAACAACAGCAGCAACAGTTGCTGGCAACAACAGCAACAATTGCTGTTCGCTTTAATTGTCGCTGTTCCAACTATGCAAAAGTTTTATTTTTGTTTGCCGCAACACAAACACAACTCAAAGATGCTGCTGCTGCTGCTGCTGCTGCACTTTTGCCAGCTGCGCATTAATCTCAGCTGCAGACTTAACTGGCGCGCTCGCTTGGCCAAGTTTGTTGACGTGGCCATAAAAAAGTTGCCGCCAGCTGCTGATTGAATATTAAAATGCTGCTCGGCCAGCAGCAGCAGCAGGGGCAGACGCGGCCAATTAAAGCGCTGCCGCATCAATCAGTGCTCCAGGAGAGGGAGTGGGGCGTGGGTCGTGGGGCGTGGCTACGCCTTAATTAGCATAATCTAATTTCAACTTGCTCCAAAATGTTGCGTCTTCGGCAGCGCTGCCAAAAAAATGCAAATCGCGCCAGCGACAGTTGAAAACTTTTTATATTTTTACAACCAAATGAAAAAACAATAAAAAATGTTTTATTAAAAGTAGCAAGAAGAAGCGACAACAACAACCAAAGCCAAAGCAACAGACGCGACAGCAGCAACAAAACTTTTGCTCCTTTTTTTTTTTTGTTTTCCGATGCGAAAATGAAAGAGCAACACGATGAGTGGCGTGGATGGGGTGCAGCGGGCTGGGCTGGGCTGGGCTGGGGTTGGGGTTGGGGTTGGGCTTCGCATTGACAAGAACAGGATACAGGCAGAGGCAAACGTGTGGCTGGCACATCAACAGGCGCGGTGCGACAAGTGCCTCAACAGTTTGGCAGGCGAACAAAACAATTGAGTTTGTTTTCGCCTCTCTCTGTGTGTGTGTGTGTGTGTGTGGCAAGTTGGGGTGTTTGTGTGATTGTCTGTGTGTGTGTGTGTGACAACCATTGAAACATTTAATTTTCTGGAATTTGGCGCGTCGTGTAAGCTTATTAACAGACTAAGCGCAAGTGGGTGTATGTGTCTCTGTCTGTGTGTGTGTGTCTGTGTGTGTGTGTGTGTGTGTGTGTATTGAAGTGTTTTTATGCCGCTTGTTTTTCTATGCAAATTGGTAAAAGTGCGCCACAGAAAACACGTGCAGCAAATGCTGTAATCCACGCAGCCATAGCCTATGGAAAGGGAGCAGTATGATTCTCTCTCACACTCTCTGTCTCTCTCCCTCTCACTATCTCTCTCTCTCTCTGTTCACACAAAATATCAGTCCATATGTGCATTATAACAGATTAGTGATATCGACAGCTGCAATTCAGCTCAACTGTTAAGCGACTGTGCGAATGATGCTGTTAATGTGACTTTAGCAGAAACAGAACTGTTAACGTTGACTTAACATGGGCATGTTAAAACATGCTAGTGTTCATTACAGGAAAGCTGAAATTCAATTCAAATTGCTTAACGTAAAGAGAAATGTTAATGAAATTTTAAAATAATCCAAAATGCTAATGTAATAAGCTTACATAAGCTGACACCACAATAGAAACAGTTTAATATCGAAGGGGAAACGTTAGTTCCAGTTTAACATAGGCAGAAATGTTAATGTGCCTTTAACATAAGTAAAAAATTTAATGTTGCTTTAACATTTAATAATGGCTGTCAGTGCAACTTGAACATAAATGTTAATGTATATTAACATCAAGTAAAAAACTTAATTTATTATATATATATATTATATATATTATAGGCGAAAAATTAATTTAAGCTTAACATACGCAAAAATATTCATCCAACTGTAACATACAAATAAATGTTACCATTAACATACCTTTTAAAGTGTTCTTAACAGCAAAAGATATGTGAAAAGTGCTTTAAATAAGCACAAATGTTAACGTAACTTTAACATAAGCGAAAATCGTAATTTACATTTAGCGTAACATTTTCCTTCAACATAGTTGGAAATGTTAACACAATTCTAACAGTAGCTAGAAGACAATGTTATTGTTAAGGCATGTGTTAGCTGTAACCTAGTTGTCAATGTAAATGTCAATGTTCGGCTAGAGCTCCATCTGAAAAATCAGATAGTAACGGAAATCTGATGTAAGACTAGTCGTTATTAGGGCAACATTACTAACAGTGAGTGCTACAACTTAACAGCTAGTTAAGCTTGATTGAGCTAAGGAAAGCAAAGGATGATAAGAAAAGAGGAAAAGAAATAGAAACGAGTCCATAGAAGAAGAAGAAGAGGCGAGTCCAGCTCGAGCTGAAAGCAAAAATGCGAAATGTCATTTAATGCGTTGCTATTCAAACAGCTTTTCCTAAGCACACACAGACGGCTGGCCAGATGGGAAATCATTTTTAATTGCCATTAGAAGGGAAATGAAGAGCAGCCTCGACTCGACGCAACTCGACTGCACGCCGAAGCAAATGGTAGGCGGGCGTGGGCGCTTCTGCAGATGGGCGTGTCGACGCAGTGACGACGTTAACGAAGACAATGCAAATATGGACATAAATCTTGAGTAACGTCTTATTCAAAAGTCAACAGCAGAACTGCAGACAGAGAGCGAAACTTTAGCCAAAGACAATGCAAATGCTTCAAGCAAAAGCACTTTAGGCAAATACATTAAATACTCGTAATTAAGATAGAGTTTTAATCTGAAGAGTCTGCATCAAATGTGTAGTAACTTTAAGGAGAGCTGACAGCAGTTGAACGACTCTCGCGGGAGTAGCTAGAGAATCTTCATGCTCCATAAACATATCGATATAAATCGACCAATTGCCAAACGATAAGCTATCGATTACAGATTAACAGAGAGTTAACAGAGGGTTTCTCTACATCTTTACATGTTAGCAAAGCGTTGAAGCTGGCTTTATCAGATTCATGCTTCATACTTAAAATCAGCTAACTCCAGAAGGTGCCAAAGAGTCGTCTGAGTGCTGCTGTCGATATATCTGTATCTGTATCTGTATCTGTATCTGTATCTGTATCTGCATCTGCATCTGCATCTGCATCTGCATCTGCATCTGCATCTGCATCTGCATCTGTATCTGTATCTGTATCTGTATCTGTATCTGTATCTGTATCTGTATCTGTATCTGTATCTGTATCTGTATCTGTATCTGTATCTGTATCTGTATCTGTATCTGTATCTGTATCTGTATCTGTATCTGTATCTGTATCTGTATCTGTATCTGTATCTGTATCTGTATCTGTATCTGTATCTGTATCTGTATCTGTATCTGTATCTGTATCTGTATCTGTATCTGTATCTGTATCTGTATCTGTATCTGTATCTGTATCTGTATCTGTATCTGTATCTGTATCTGTATCTGTATCTGTATCTGTATCTGTATCTGTATCTGTATCTGTATCTGTATCTGTATCTGTATCTGTATCTGTATCTGTATCTGTATCTGTATCTGTATCTGTATCTGTATCTGTATCTGTATCTGTATCTGTATCTGTATCTGTATCTGTATCTGTATCTGTATCTGTATCTGTATCTGTATCTGTATCTGTATCTGTATCTGTATCTGTATCTGTATCTGTATCTGTATCTGTATCTGTATCTGTATCTGTATCTGTATCTGTATCTGTATCTGTATCTGTATCTGTATCTGTATCTGTATCTGTATCTGTATCTGTATCTGTATCTGTATCTGTATCTGTATCTGTATCTGTATCTGTATCTGTATCTGTATCTGTATCTGTATCTGTATCTGTATCTGTATCTGTATCTGTATCTGTATCTGTATCTGTATCTGTATCTGTATCTGTATCTGTATCTGTATCTGTATCTGTATCTGTATCTGTATCTGTATCTGTATCTGTATCTGTATCTGTATCTGTATCTGTATCTGTATCTGTATCTGTATCTGTATCTGTATCTGTATCTGTATCTGTATCTGTATCTGTATCTGTATCTGTATCTGTATCTGTATCTGTATCTGTATCTGTATCTGTATCTGTATCTGTATCTGTATCTGTATCTGTATCTGTATCTGTATCTGTATCTGTATCTGTATCTGTATCTGTATCTGTATCTGTATCTGTATCTGTATCTGTATCTGTATCTGTATCTGTATCTGTATCTGTATCTGTATCTGTATCTGTATCTGTATCTGTATCTGTATCTGTATCTGTATCTGTATCTGTATCTGTATCTGTATCTGTATCTGTATCTGTATCTGTATCTGTATCTGTATCTGTATCTGTATCTGTATCTGTATCTGTATCTGTATCTGTATCTGTATCTGTATCTGTATCTGTATCTGTATCTGTATCTGTATCTGCTCATTAGACCTATAAATTGAACATGAACAAGTATTGTGCAGTAGGCAACGCCCGATTGCAATATTCTTATCGGTGTTTGAGTGTCTTTAGCTGATCGAGCGCTTGATTTTATTTGCTTGCAGCATTGACAATATGAAGGACGGCAGTGGCAATGGCAGTGGCAACAATGCCAACAGCAGCAACAGCAGCAGCAGCAACAACAGCAGCAACTGCAGCAGCAACAACAACAATAACAGCAGCAGCAACAACAACAACAGCAGCCCCACAAGCAGCAGCGCAGCAACAGCCACGCCCACAGCGGCACAGCAAGCAGCAGTGGCAGCAGCTGGCGCCCAGCCACTGCAGCAGCAGCCGCAGCAGCCATTGCCGCCGCGCAAGAGCAACATTCACGAGCTACGCAACCAGGACTATGTCAGCCGCTTGATGGCTGCCACGCCCCCCTATCTGTACTCGGCGCCCGTTGGTCCGAACAATTATTTCTTCAGCGATATGCTGCGCTCGCTGGTGCAGACACGCAACAATGAAACCGCGCGTGTGTTGCAGCTGCAGCAGCAGCAGCAACAGCAGCAACAGCAGCAGCAACAACAGCAGCAGCAACAGCAACAGGCAGCATTGGTGCGACGCTCACGCAAGCGCTCCTGGTCACACAGACCTTACTACGAGCAACTGCGTGAGCGACGCGATGCCGAGGAGAAGCAACACCAGCAGCAGCAGCAACAGCAGCAGCAACAGCAACAGCAACAACAGCAGCAACAGCAGCAGCAACACGCAAGCACCGCAGCAACAGTTGCTAGCGCAACCGTTGAGAAACCTCTGGAGCTGACCAACAAGACATCGGCCACGCCCACACCGACGCCAACACCCACGCCGTATGGCTACAGCAAAATGGAGACGAAGCCGCTGACAAAAGCCGCTTTGGGCGGCGCCGTGGACAGCGCCCTGGAGGAGACTGCAACGCCGGCAGCATCGCTGCCGCCACAGGATCTGGTATTGCCGCCACCGCCGCCCGTTTGGTATCCGCCGCTCTATGCGCCATATGGCATCGATCCGCTGCACTTCTTCATCGATCTGCGCGTCTCTGGGCACATTTACGATCGCAAGAAGGAGAACCTATCGCCGCTCTCCAACAGCAATGGCGGCGCTTTGCTGGCAGCCGAAGATGCGGCAACAGCCGGCAGCTTGGCCAGCAGCAACAACAACTTGTTGAGCAAGCAGCGTCATGGCTCCGCCTTCACTGTGCCCATACCCAAGTCAGCGCAGAGCGATGCCATCAACCTGTCCGCCATTGGCGGCGCAGGCGCAGGCGGCAGCGTCGGCGGCAGCGGCAGCGGCAGCAACAGCAGCTGCTCCGCAGTTGGTCCCTTGGGCAAATTCGAGCACTATGCCAAGTATTATGATCTCGGCGAGAGCAAGGAGAATCAGCCCGCAGCTGCCGCAGCAGCAGCAGCCGCTGCTGCCGCCGCTGCCGCCAATCTGTCCAAGTCGGGTGCCAGCTATATGCTGCAGCATCTGCCGCGACTCTACAGTCAGTTTGCAGCTGCAGCTGCCGTTGGCGGCGACCTGGACACCAAGTCCGAATCGGCCTCGGCCTGCGCCACGGACCTGTGCGACGACGACTCCCTCGGCAGGGGCTCCAGCGACATGGCCAGCGCTCTGCTGGAGACAAACAGCCAGCAGCACGAGCGAGACATCGATGTGGAGATCATCGACTCGATCAAGTATCGCACAGACGGCGAGAGCAGCCGCTGCTCCAGCAACGACGAGGCCTCAGTCACCCAGATCGACTAGCTCCTCGTACGCGCATGTTAACCGCACAAGAGCATAATAAATAATAGAGCATAAAAATAATAATAAAATATCTAAACTGATTCGAATCAATCTTGTGTTTTATTGCTCTCACTTCCTTAGTCTGTGGCTTTCCTTCTCTCTCTTTTGGAGGCGTCCTCTAGATCTTCTCTCGCCCTATCTTTCTCATGTGAGTCTCTCTCTCTCTCCCTCCCCCTCTCTCTCTATTTTTCTCTCTATCAATCTCTCTGTCCCTCTCTCATTCTCTTTCTATCTATCTCCTCCTTTCTCGTAACACTTTCATGTCACGTACGCCCATTTAAGTGTATGAGAATCGCATAGAGAGGCACTTTTTTTACATAATTTCTTTAGCTTTCATTGAGCTTCCACAGCTCCGTGGCAAGCAAAATTAAAGTGAAATAAAATTTGCATATTTCAACTTTGATGAAGTTTCTGGTTGATTGTATTTCTCTCTTGTTGCTTAATTGACAACAGTTGCGGCTCCATCAAGCTTCTCCCTTTGTAATTTACCCCCCCTCTCTCTTTCTCTCCTAGGGCCTTCCTTCCTTTAAAGTATGCAGCGGCAAAAGCAATTTCATAAATCATTTGACGCCGTCGTCGTCGTCGTCGTCGTCGCTGTTGTCGCCTGCCTCAAGGCATTTTTTAAATGTCGTCCTTGTCGTCGCGAATTGCCGTGCAGTCAGCCACGCCCCCATCCCCTGCACACCCCGCCTAGCTTCAATTCGAGGCAACAAGACTGTGCTCCCCCGCCCTCTTCTGGCCCATCGAGCAGCCTTGTCGCATTACACGCCTGACTACGCTTTGTGTAAATTAAAACTGCTGCCGGCTGACGCAGCCCCTCCTCCACCACCGCCGCTCCACCTCTACAGCCCTCCCTTGCCCTACAAGCCCCCAGCCCCAGCGCCCGCCGTGCTCGTTGGACCTGCACTTGGCATAAGAATTGCCCGCGATTTTTCTCTGTCTCTTTTTTTCGATTTTTATTTTCTTTTTTCTTTTTTTTTTTTTTTTTTGCTATGCACAGGATATTAATTTTTACACCATTCATTGATTCCGTTAGCGCTTAATGAACATGCACGATATTCGCCTCTTTTTTTCGACAACACGGGGCGTGGCAGTGGTCGACCGTACGACTGACCAACTGGGCTGCCCAGCTTCCGGATCCGCTTCTGAGTTGTGGCATTGTCAAACCAGTCCCAATATACCCTGTAAATGAGTGAAAGCAAGTTTGCCTGGGTGCTACATACATACTTCGATCCATACTCAATAGATCTAGAGAGAGAGAGAGAGAGGGAGGGAGGGACAGAGGAGGCAGATCGAAAGAGAATGATCAGCTTGGGGTAAGAGATTTAAATACGAACATTAAACTATATACTTGGCAAGATATAGAGCATATATAGCGAAGCTCCTAGTACAGCGTCTACTGCGATGGTCGAATCTGACAGAAAAGTTACTACTGAAGAAATAGAAGAAAAGGCCTAAAAAGCTAGATTGAAGAAGCCACGGAAAGAGCGAGATGGAAAAGGAGAAAGAGAGAGAGAGGGATACATAAAGGGAAATATATAAAGAGAATAAGAGATACAGAGAGTTAGAGAGAGGTAAAGAAAGCGAGAGAGAAAGAGACAGAAAAGGAGAGGTAGATAGAGAGAGAAAGAATGAAAGAGAGGAGGAAAAAGGCAGGGGAAGAGATAGGGAAAACGAGAAGAAAACAGAGAGGTAGAGAGAAAGACATAGATAGAGAAGGAAAGAGAGACACAGAATGTAAGACAAACACAGAGAACGAAATAAAAAGAAATACTTAACTTTTACTTACTTTTCATTTATAGAATTGAATGCATAGAAGAAAATTGCAACAAAATCTGTGCTAGAAATAGCACTAAGATTGCTGGATGAACTACTGGATCATATATCATATATCATATATCATATATCATATATCATATATCATATATCATATATCATATATCATATATCATATATCATATATCATATATCATATATCATATATCATATATCATATATCATATATCATATATCATATATCATATATCATATATCATATATCATATATCATATATCATATATCATATATCATATATCATATATCATATATCATATATCATATATCATATATCATATATCATATATCATATATCATATATCATATATCATATATCATATATCATATATCATATATCATATATCATATATCATATATCATATATCATATATCATATATCATATATCATATATCATATATCATATATCATATATCATATATCATATATCATATATCATATATCATATATCATATATCATATATCATATATCATATATCATATATCATATATCATATATCATATATCATATATCATATATCATATATCATATATCATATATCATATATCATATATCATATATCATATATCATATATCATATATCATATATCATATATCATATATCATATATCATATATCATATATCATATATCATATATCATATATCATATATCATATATCATATATCATATATCATATATCATATATCATATATCATATATCATATATCATATATCATATATCATATATCATATATCATATATCATATATCATATATCATATATCATATATCATATATCATATATCATATATCATATATCATATATCATATATCATATATCATATATCATATATCATATATCATATATCATATATCATATATCATATATCATATATCATATATCATATATCATATATCATATATCATATATCATATATCATATATCATATATCATATATCATATATCATATATCATATATCATATATCATATATCATATATCATATATCATATATCATATATCATATATCATATATCATATATCATATATCATATATCATATATCATATATCATATATCATATATCATATATCATATATCATATATCATATATCATATATCATATATCATATATCATATATCATATATCATATATCATATATCATATATCATATATCATATATCATATATCATATATCATATATCATATATCATATATCATATATCATATATCATATATCATATATCATATATCATATATCATATATCATATATCATATATCATATATCATATATCATATATCATATATCATATATCATATATCATATATCATATATCATATATCATATATCATATATCATATATCATATATCATATATCATATATCATATATCATATATCATATATCATATATCATATATCATATATCATATATCATATATCATATATCATATATCATATATCATATATCATATATCATATATCATATATCATATATCATATATCATATATCATATATCATATATCATATATCATATATCATATATCATATATCATATATCATATATCATATATCATATATCATATATCATATATCATATATCATTTATCTTTACCTTATCATTTTTATATCTGATATATCAATTAGCATTCGTAGGGTATTATATATTATGACATATGTACTTCTCATATATATATATATGTATATATATATTATTTATATCTGTCTTGTATGCATTATTTTGTATTCTTCACTTTCGTGTTGTTTTTATTTTGGAAAATTGAAATGTGCGAATTTCCATGAGTTTGCAAATTGGCTGCACCAGGAACAGCCCCGCCCACAGGCGGCCCCCTGCGCAACCGCAAAGAGCGTTGAGGCAGAAAAACTGCACTGCCAGCCAATCAGAGTCAGAAAAAGACAAAAAAAGTAAAAAAGAAAAAAAGAAAACAGAAAAATCGAAATGAAAATGAACACAACTAGGAACGATGTAATCGGGTGCAAGCGACTTCACAATATCCTGTACACATTGTCGAAGAACATGCCACACCCCACCCTAGCTGACAGCCTTCTTGATATAAAATAAACCAGATCAGCAACATAGTTGCGTATACATTATATACATTATGGCATTATTGCACTATATATTTTAGTGTTGTGTCTCAAGGAAAATACCAGAGAACAAAAGTTTTCGAATGTAAATAACTGGTAAGGCAGCTCAAGTCGGGAGTGCCCGACTAGGAGATACCCTGAACCCTGCGCACAGCTGTCAAGCCAATCATTCCACACTTTCATTTATGCATACAACAAATAACAAATGCACACACACACACACACATACCCTAACAGACGCATGGGACTGCATGGGCTTTACTATGTTAAATGAATTAACGAATAACTCTGGTTTTATTTGCACTTTCTAAATCGAATCGGAGCGTGGTGTATTTGCCAAGGCTCAAGGCAGTCAGGCATGCAGGCAGGAAGGTTTGCACATTCCGAAATATTCAAAATTTATATATTAATCAAAAAAACCTACAGCAGTACAAATTTGGAATATCCAGCCAGAGTTCAATTCACATGATCGATTATTATCGATAATAAGGAACTTAAAGACGGAAAGACAAATGCACTTGGCTAGTTTGACTCAGTTGGCTTTTGTAATCATCTATATATATATATATATATATATATATATATATATATATATATATATATATATATATATATATATATATATATATATATATATATATATATATATATATATATATATATATATATATATATAATACATATAATTGGGTCTGGCACGCCTACTTCTGCCTGTTACCATTATACCCCGAACTCCCATTTTCAAGGTGCTTTTTGATAGCATTGGCATACTTGATAGAAGAAATCGGTTTATAAGCTATTTGATATTTGATATTTGATATTTGATATTTGATATTTGATATTTGATATTTGATACAGAAATCGAGTGTTAATAGGAATGTCCTGTTATTTGATATATTAATCGAAGATCGATAACAAAGTTTATATAACGCTATAAGATATGAACATGAAATGCTTAAGTAAAGTTACCAGAGAACTGTATATAGAAGTCGAAGATAAATAAAAGAAAATCCTGAAGACGATTGATATGGATATCTCCAGATATCTAGGTAATTACAACTCCAAAACTGATAGCAAAATGAGGCAAAGAAGCTAGATCTATAGATCTATCTGTGTGATATGGTATTCGAGTTGGCACACTTCAGATCCATGGCAGCTAAGCATAGACTATACTGCCCTATGCATATATCGAGGGATGCCTTAAGCTCTGCACTAGCTCAACATTTGATATGACAAATACCGAAAGCTTTCTTTGGCTTAATGTTCTCTAGTCCAATAGCATATGGCATTGCCCTAGAAACGGGCAGTCAACTGAGTGCGTGGGCGTGGCTTCGATGTGCTTAGGAAACGCCTCGATCTACCAAGCCAAATCTCAAGCTAAAAGAAAGCAAAGCAATGCAAAGCAAGCGCTTGCTGATAAGCTCACACAGAGCACCGCACAAGCATAAAGTGTTCAGATTTGCGTACAGCTTGCGGTCCAAACAAAAGCATCGATAAATAGCGATGCAACAAAAAAACGATGAAATGAAAAAGAAAAAAGTAATCGACTTGTTTGATTTATGAGCAACTCGAACATTGGGGGCGGTGGCAGATCGCATCATTGTGGCATAATCGTAATCAAAATAAGTAGCTGACTGCTGGCTACCCCTGCCCCAGCTGCAACCGCAGCCCCAATTCCAATCCCAATCCGCCCAGCCTCCAGCGTTAAGGGAAATTGAAATCCAACCTAATTGCGGGAAATTTACAACGCAACTTAACAGCTGACAGATTTTGGCTTTCGCTTGGGGTTTTTGTTTGCAACAGCGGCAGTGGGGGGGGGGGGGGTGGTAGTGGCAGGAAGAGCAGCTTTTGTGAAAGGTTTTCTTTTTTTCTACTACATCACAGACTGCACAAGGGGTATATTGGCTCTGATTGTTCGTTCTGAATGCCTGCCTCTAGGACTATGACTAGATCCAAGGAACTTGTCTTTCTACACAGAATCATATATATAACATATATATGATATCTGTCAACGATATTTCAATATCGAAGCAATCGAAAAATATAAAGAATAAATAAATAAATAAATAAAATATAAAATAAATATAAATATAAATAAGCTGATGGAAGGCACGTCTATGTTTATCTAAAAGACAGAAGGAAGCAGCCAATACTCCTTAAATAGCAGTAAAAGACAGGGTATCTGGCAGTCATGTCAAAAAACAGAGTATATGCCAGTAGGAAGATGATGACAGGGGCATCCTAAAGACAGAAGGTAGAAGCTGTAAGAGACAGGGTATTTGCACCACTTGCCACTCACATGAACGAGTATCGAGCAGTCGGTTGTGCCCGACTGCCACATTCTAAGTTTATTTTTTTACATTTTGCTTGCGAATGGAGGAGGGTATTCATAAATCTTGGCAGACGCTCATAATTCATGCAGCACTCGACGATTGGCAGGCCCGATGGGCGGAGGGATTTGTGTGGGGTTTGGGCATTTTCTTGGCAATAAGCTCAACTTGCGTTCTTACCAATGACAACGTGCCAAGCAGAGTGAAAAAGAAAACCAACCAAAAATTGTGGGTGGGGCCTTAAGGGTTAGGACATTCGTGCGCGGGTGGGGGTTGGTTGGGGGGATGTGCCAGCTAGGTGGATGGAGCTTAGTTGAACAAACAATGCAAAAAGGCATTTCTATGCTCTGGCCGTATATCTTCCGACGGCTGACAAGTTGTTAAGTGCGCCTGGGCGTGATGACAGCTTCAAGCGGCATCCCTCCAAGTGATAGATTTCTTTATTCATGGCCAATTGTCTTGTGTTCAAGTTTTAATTGTTATTTTAATAATAAATAATAAATCATTTAATTGATTGACTTCAAATAAGGTAGATTTCATACATATGATATCATAAAATTCATAATAAAATCTAATTAAAATTCAATTTTATTTGAAAACTTGTTAAAAATTCATTGCGCGTAAACAAATTTTAATCAGGTTAGCGCCATCTATTGCTGTGTTCATGACTGGCGCCATCTAACGATGTGTTCATATCTGGCACCATCTAACGAGTATGTGCTGTCGGTTAGCGCCATCTAATGAGAATGTACATATAGTTATGATTTTGAACAATAGCTGCTGCCGTCAACATTGACAAGACAACGTTGCTCAACTATCGATATGTTTGGCGGAATTTTCATTAAGTCAAAAAGCTATTCGCACCACTAGTGGTAACCGTTATTGAGCTACCAAAATTTTGCATACTCATTTTGTCCGACATTTTTGTATTAAACGGGTTCTAGGCCATGTATCTGTCACTTATTATTTCAATATTGTTTAATTGTATGCGTCTGGGTCAAAGCGCCATTGACGACAATTGCCCAACGCTGACAAATGGTGACACCTTATCACAGACGCAGTTGCTGGATCGCCTCACACATGGTTGCCGTTATGATCGGCTAGAACGTCCCGTTACCTACACAGAGGATGGGACACGTTTGCCTGTTGATGTGTATATGCGTGCCTACATCTATTTTGTTCAGAATTTGGAAGCACACGATTTGCAGTTCAAAATATTTGCACTGCTGCAAATGCGGTACCTGGACCCCCGTCTAAATTTTCGCCACGTGGCACCCAAACGCTTGCAGCCGATTTTGGGTGAGAAGCAATTGCGCGATTCCATCTGGCTGCCACACATATTTTTGGCCAACGAGCGTGACTCTAGCATATTAGGCAAGTCATTGAATCTCATCTCTAATCACTCACATCATAATATATTTCTGTACATTTGTAGGCACCACTGAGAAGGATATATTAACATCCATATCACCGGATGGAACTGTAATTGTCTCATCGCGCATTAAGGCCACACTTTATTGTTGGCTAAATCTAAAGAAATTTCCGTTTGATGAACAGTACTGCTCCACAATCCTGGAGAGCTGGATGTATAACACATCTGAGTTGGTGTTGCATTGGGAACAAAAGCGACCCATCACATACGACCCCGCATTGCATTTAACCGAATTTCTACTGCAGCGCTCCTGGTCTAATGAAACTGTGATCAATGCGGACCTAAGCGATTTGCGCCACGGTGCCTTTGCCGGTAATTATAGTTCGCTAAGCTTCACAGTTCATTTAACGCGCGTGGTGGGCTTCTATTTGATGGACTATTTTTTGCCATCGATGCTAATTGTGGCCATCTCATGGGTATCCTTTTGGTTGCAAGCGGATCAGGCGCCCCCTCGCATCACCCTGGGCACTAGTACCATGTTAACATTCATAACACTAGCCTCAGCACAAGGTAACATAATTTAATATTGCATATAACAGTTCCATAGCTAAAACATTTGCCCATGAATTCAGGCAAAACCCTACCCAAGGTCAGCTATATTAAAGTGTCGGAGGTTTGGTTTCTGGGTTGCACGATTTTCATATTTGGAAGCATGGTGGAGTTTGCATTCGTTAATAGCATTTGGCGACGCAAACACAATGTACCCATCAGGAAGCTCAATAGTCGACACATTCTTAAGTCGACGCTGTCGCCGCACTTGCTGCGTCGGCGCAGCCACGCTCGTTCACGTTCCTTTTCGGGCATTCTACGACAGATGGACAGCAGTTCGCTGGGCAGCAACCAACCGTTCAACAACTATTTGACTGTGAATTTGCCTATCACAACCATAACAGAGGGCCAAGTCATGAGTCAGCAAACAGATGCAAAGCGCAAAGGCAGCCTCGGTATGCTGAACAGCAACACCAATAATCGGAAGCTCGATGTGAATTTTGTAGAAAGTGCTTTGGGTGCCGCTGCTTCGACGGCAACTGCTTCGGTTTCTAATGCAGTCAGCATGGAGCTCCCCGATTTTAGCAGCAATAATAATTTATTGGGGGAGGAGTTTAGTCATGAGGAACAGATTGCTTCTACTGGCTGGACAACACTTACACCGCAAGAAATTGCTATATGGATTGATAACCGTGCGCGTTTTATATTTCCCCTTGCATTTTTAGTATTCAATTTGTTTTTTTGGTCATTCGTTTATTGTATTTAAAGCGCTGTGTCGTTATTTTTTTTTAAACACTGTATTGTATGTTTTTTAACCATTGTTTATATTTATGTTCGTTGTATTACATTGAGCATATTTCAAATTCAAATGACGCGCTCTAATTCTGCAACACTGAGCTCCAGTGCTGGTTAACTATAAATGTCTTTTTATTCGTTCTGTGAACAGAGACGGCATCTTGTTGGTCAATAGTGTAATGCTGTATGTGTAAGAGCAGTATCGCTATAGTCTTGGTTGGCTTCATTTTTTTTCCAACACATATAAGCGTACACACACAACTAAACAATAACATCGGGGGCCCCAAAAACGCTCGTTCGCTCGCGACCGACGAAGACGGACGAAAAACCTTCGTCGTGTGAATGGTAAATGAAAAAAAAAAGAAAAAAAAGTATAGTGCAATTTTAACCCTACGCCAAAATAAAAAGAAGAAAAAAACTACATAGAAATTAAGCAACAAAAACATCGCAAGCGAGTGCAAGTGGCAAACATAAACAACAGCAAGAACAAGAACTAAACAAACGCAGATCGCTGTCTCTGTGTGCGTGCGTTAACGTGTGTGTGTTTCTAAGCGTATGTGCGTTACACTGTGTTGTTATTGCATTGGTTAAAAAAAGAACACAAGGCAATTAAAGCTTTTCGGATATGTGTAAATGCTAACCGGTAAAGTTAGCCGATTCTACTCCCCTTGCCGCTACATGCGCATCGCCAAACAAAAACAACAGCAGCAGACGCCGCATCAGCAGCAGAAACAATAACAATACCGCAAGACGCAGCAAGCACGTTGTCCTGCCCCTGCCGCCAAACTGGAGCAGAGCCATGGACACCATTTGTAGGCTGTGTTTTCAGACAGCAACGGTAAGTGCAAGAAACAGTTCAAAGCATAACTAATATACATAACTATTACACTTACACGCATACAAAAATTAGTTGACGGACGCAACAAGCAACGCACTTTTTATGTGTTGTATTTTGTTATTTCTATTGATTTTTTGTCTCTTTTCGTTTTGTGCAGTAGGGGGGGAAACGATAAAAATTGAATTTGTGCGCGGATTTTGCACTGCTGCTGCCGCTGCTGTTTCTTTTTGTTGCTGTTAACGCTGGTGCTGCTTCTGCTGCACCGTCGTCGGTAATTGGGTGGGGGTTGAAAAGCGCGCGCAGAACACGACGCGACCCCAAAGGCAAAAGTTTGGCTCGCGCGCACGCACACATACTTATGTATATGTATCTATGCATGTATATACACCGTATGTGTGCGTGTGCTTTGTTGCCTCCCTGCCCTTCCTGCCCCCAACTATTGCGGTCGTTTATTTTTAGCCAACTCAGCCAAAGTTGCTCAAGCCGCCAACTTGAAAACAAAATAAAATAAAATAAATATAAAAAAAATTATATATACGTATATATGTATATCGAAAAAAAAAATATTTTTACATTTCGTTTGTGCGCTGTTTTTCATTTCGACTCCTTTTCAACAAGAGCACAAAACGAAATAATATGAAATAAAACAAAATGACAAAAATTCCGCTAAGATGACAGCGGCGTGCGCTGCAAGGGGTACAAGTTCATCGTTCAGGCGCAGAAGTCCGAACTCATCACGACCAAAGCCTAGCTTCAAGGTGCTGTACAAGGCAACGTGCATTTGTGCACACATACAAATGCACATAAACAAACAAATTGAAGATCGGCGGCAGCAATTGTTGCTGTGTGCGTAGCTTTCTGACGTCACATTGGTGATACCCCGTGCAACGACGCCACTGTACGCTCGCAGCAAAACAAAACAAAAACGAAAGAATAACAACGCTGTAGTGGGGAAAAAAAACATGAAATGAAAACAACAAACCAACGCTGTCGTCAGTGTACGTATGTATGCATGTATGTTGTCGTTGTTATTATTGTTTGGTGCTGGCATTTCGGGGCGCACGTGTGTGTGTATGTAATACATATATATAAATACATATATACTGGAGTATTTTATATATATATATATATATATATATATATATATATATATATATATATATATATATGTATATATATGTATATATATATATATATGTGTATACATTTGGGTGCGAGAAGCTCCTTGGTTATTATTAGGAGATGACGATGGAGGGGAAGCTGTGGAGTCTGTCTCAAAAAAAAAAACAAGCTTTATGTATCATATTTTTTTTAGATTTTGTTACCAACAGACTTTCTTTTTTTTTTTTGTTTCCAAACGTACACGCCAATTGGAGTCTCATTTGTAATGATCTCTTCTCTATCTCATTTTCTCTCTCTTTGCTCTAATTACAGTTATTCCAAGTGCCCGGCTATAGCATACCCACGTGCGTACGCTGCTCAGAACAGTTGACAAACAATTCGAACTTCCATCAAGCGGTGCGCGTTCAGGACGGTGCTGCAGCTTCTGTAGCGGCCGCTGCGGTAGCCGCTGCCGCTGCCGCATCAACAGTGGCTAGTGATAGCGACGCGGTGGCGGCACAGCTGACAAACGGCAGCGCTGTAGCTGCTGTGCTGCAGTTGCAGCAACAACAGCAGCAACAACAACAGCAGCAGCAACAACAACAGCAGCAGCAACAACAACAACAATTGCAATCATCAAGTTCTTCCGAGAATCTACAATCGCAGGACGATTCTGAAGATGTAAGTGTAAGCGGATGAGTGAGAGTGAGTAAAACAGAGAACGTGAGCTAATAGAATTTTACATCGGCAACAGTGCTGAATAACGGCACAGACACGCACATACACAGACACGCAAAATAACCGCAATGTTTCTGGAGTTGCACTTGTCCATTGCCGTCTTTTTGTTTTTTTTTTATTCCCCTACACTGTAGATTACACTGTCAGGGAATACATGTATATGTATAACTATACACATCCATGTATGTTTTTAAATATATATACATATGTACGTATATATGTACATTCATAGTTCGTTTCCTTCTTCTTTTGCTTGCTTGCTTCTTTATGCTTTGCTTGTGCCTTTGCCTTTCTTTTTCACACCGCTGCAATGAGAATATTGGCAACAGCAGCAACAACAACATCAACAGAAAATGCCCTACATATTTTCTGTATGCGTATTCGGGTATATCAATTGAATACACGACATAGTACTGGAAACATAATGTATAAACATTGATATGAATTCGGCTTTGTTTCATTTTAATAAGTAAAAAATTATAGATATGTGTCATTGAAGTTTCTGTTAAATCGTTTTCTAAAGTGTTGATCACGACATTTTTGTTGGTTTCAAGAACAATGCAGGGTATGCGCACTTCGCCTTCATTGACTTTTTTTGTCCATTTTCTTCTTTTTTTGTGTTGCCTTTATTTTTATTTTGTTTTGTTTTTTTTTTTCTTTTTTTTTTTATTTTCATTAATATCTGCGCTGTTTGCTTGCCTTTTTCTTGCTTTGCTTTTCACGACGGCAGCAGCAGCAGAAACAACAACGACAGCAACGTCAGAAGCAACTGCGACGCCGACGTCGACTGCACGACGTTTTTGTGCGCTGTGTAAAGCGAAAAAAATTCATTTTCAGTTGACGCTTTTGTGTGGGTGTGCGTGGCACGCAAAAAAAAGCAATACACAATTTAGAAAAAATTAATACATTTGCAATAAACAAATACTTCACAAGTCGCAAGAAATTTGCGCATAGAAATTAATTTGCAGCCATTTTGACCGCCAGCTTGTTGAGCGTAAGTTAGTTCTGTCGGTGCGTGCATGTGGCACTGTGCGTGTGCGTGAGTGTGACACTTGCAATTAGCAAAGCTTCAAAGCTCTCAAAACAAAATGCAACTCTAACCGTCTCGTTTCCGCTCTCGCCTGGCTCTCATTTAACGCAGGTGGATCTGATATTCAACGAGGAGGGCTCTTGCCCGCTGTGCAACAAAACCTTCTCGCGTAAATCCTCGCTCATGACGCACATACGCAATCATTCGGCTGAGCGCAAGTTTGTGTGCAACTACTGCCACAAAGGTAAGTACAAAAGCAATACCAATTAAAGCTGTGCGCAAAGCTTTATTTAAATCAAAACATCCGGTGTCCAGTCAATAAAGAAATCAAATCATGAGAAATTATTAACCGATTAAGAAAATATTATAACGAATATATTTAAAGAAATATTAAATATGTGTATACAGTAATCATAAAGTTAAAGTTATAAAATTTGTAAATACAAATTTTTGCCAATAAGAACGTTTACATGTTTTAAGACTAAATAAATTCTATCACACTATTTAATATGCTAAGTAAACAGCAATCGAAACATTTGACGAGCGAGCGCTTTCTGCATATTACTGTATATACTGAAGAACTGCAAGGAAAGCGATAATATTTTTATCTATCTCTCTCTTTCTGTTTCTTTCTCTCCCGCTCTCTTCCTGTAGGCTTCACGCAAGCCGCCAATTTGCGCAATCACGAACGCATACACACAAATGATCGGCCGTATCAATGCGTGGACTGCGGCAAGACCTTCACTCAAATCACAAACCTTAATAATCATCGACGCCTCCACACCGGTGAACGACCCTTTGTATGCAATGAGCCCGAATGTGGGCGAAGCTTTGCTCAGGTAAGTAGCTCTTCGCACTTATCGTGTCAGTATTTAACCGTGTTTACTTTTGCAGGTGACCAATCTGAACAATCACATGAAGTCGCATCACAAAGTGCAACAGTATTGCTGCAATGTGTGCAGTAAGAAATTCACGCAGGTCACCTCATTAAATCAACATCTGCAGGCGCATGCTGGCGTCACTGGCTACTATTGTCCGCGGTGTCCAGAGAAGAACTTCAAGCTTCAATCGCAGCTGCATACGCACATGAAGACGCACGGTCTGGCCTTTCCGTATGAGTGCAGTAAATGCGATGAAAAATTTCTACAGCAATCGCATCTGGATCAACATCTCAAGATGCATGACGAGTTCAAATTTAAATGCGATATATGCCCCAGCAGCTTTAATCAGGAATCGTTGCTAAAGAAGCATGTGCAACGCCATGTGGAGGGTCGCTATCTAAACTGCCCGGTTGCAAATTGTGCCGAATCCTTCGCGGTGCGACAGCATCTATCAAAACATTTGCTCACCAATCACTCGCATCACGAGCTGCCGCCCCCGAAACGCTCCAAGAAGACGATCACTTTGCAATCGCCCCAACAGCCGCTGGCGATGATCGGGCAGCCTCTATCGCTGCAGCATACGACGGGGCAGCGTAAGTGCAATTAGCGTAGCAAATCAAGCATTTAAATACCCGGTAAATAGTTGTAAATGATTAAGGAAGGCCATGCATACGCTCTAAATGCATCAGTTAATATTGAATTTCTCTTCGCGTGCTTGTCCACATATTTAATATGCAAATATTTGTATGAATATATATGTTTAGTACATAATCCAATTATATTTTAAACTTATTGCAGGTGGCAGACCGCCCAAAAACAAGAATAAGACCTCACTGGCAGCCACGGCTATTAAAATAGAGATCAATGAGCCGTTGCATAGCCAACACATCATCAGCAGCGCCAGCGGCCTTTCCATACACCAGCAGATCAATCAACATATGCAACAACAACAACAGCAACAGCAGCAGCAGCAACAACAACAACAACAGCAGCAGCAGCAGCACCTTCATCTGCCCATGGGTCAGGCAGTCAAGGCGCGCTTTATACCCACTAAATAGAAATTAGTTAGACGCGGCGTGCGTGAGAGAGATAAAGAGAGAAGAAAGAAAACGAAAGAGTGAGTCAGTGAGAGAGAGAAAGAAATACCGATATGGTTGGCTACTCAGTGGCGTTTTCGATCGTTCTGGCGTGGCTTCACGCCCTCCCCCTGCCCCTTAACCCCAAGTCAACACTAGCAATAGTTAAAAAAAAAACAAGTTTTGAACAAAATGCATCACATATCCTTCAGCACATACATAGGCATACAAATATACACGCAAGCATGCAATACATAAACAATATGCAAATTACGTTAGCCGATAACCGATAAATAATAGAGAAAAGCAATCCGATAACCAAGTTAATTAATTGCACAAGTGATGGCACCCCCAAACACACAGACGCCATCTGGCGGCGGCGGCGCGCATCGGCTGAGGCTGCTGGTTCGGTTTAGTCGGCTCCTCGCGCATGACGTGATGGACGCCGCAGCTCTTGTGCCCATTGCGGCTGTCAGCTGGACGCCTGCGCCTAGCGCCTGTTCCGTCACTTAAACAAAACCAAAAATAATAACAAGAATCAAAGCAATATATAAACTTTTAAGCGAGCAAAAAAACTTCAATAAATTTATACATGCATACATACATGAATACATCATCCTGCAGCAGAGTTCATAGGGCAGTACCAGGCGAGCGGAGACGTAACGTATTGTCGCACGCATCGTCACGTCACATAACGTAACGTAACGTTAAGTAACAACAAACAACTGTAACTTAAATCGAATTAAAATCTAACAATTAAGTGTAAAGATGTAACAAGCACAGCAAAACAAAACAAAAGTGCATAAACAAATTCAAATTGAAAAGAAAACAAAAAAAAAACAAAGAAAAACGAAAAATACTTACAATTACAAGTAATTATATAAATAAATCCATTTAATTTGATATGTATTTTAAGCAATTAGTTTAAGTGTTTTTATTTTTTTTTTTTAATAAAACTTAAAGAAAGTATGATAAGTCAGCTAAGTGTTTGATTCTATATGCAAAAGAAAATTAATGGAAAGGCGGCTTTTTATTTATTTTTTTTGTTTTTTTTTTTATTTATTTATAATTTGTTTCTTAATTTCAGTTTTATTTCTTTCCCTATTTTTATTCCTTAAAAACATTTTTTTTTACATATTTTAAAAAGGCTTTTGCAGACTTAGTTTCTTAGAAACTCCATAATAGACGTAATTATTTTAATTTTTTTTTGTTATGTTTTTAAAGTTACGCAAACTTTTTTGTCAAGATACTCGACGTTGATCCTTGAAATCAGAAACCCTTGAAGTACTTGAGCCCTCGGAGAGGGACGTATCTACTGGTTGAAATTTTTTATTACACAATAAGAATATATTAGAATCGCAGCATTAGATTACATCTTTCATAGGAACAATCAGGCGGAACCAAAGTAAAGTTCTATGGGAGACTGTTGCTTAAAATAGCTACAATTTTAGCTATAAATTTATATATAAATAAGAATGAGAGAAAAACAAAAATTGATGTAGATTTGGTGTAAGCTAAATTTGATCCGCTTCATTCTTCTATGTTATATTTATATATATATATTTCTTTGTTTGCTCTTATTTATAATATATATATTTTTTAGCAAAAATTGTAGCTTAATTGTGAGTCGTGGACTCCTATATGCCATTTATCAGACGCATTCTTATGCTAAGTTAATAGAAATAAATCTAAGACAGTCAAATAACAGTTAAAATAACTAAGACTAGCTCGTCTGCAGGCTGGCCAGGCGTACATCGAACTCCTCCTTGTGCTCGTTCTTCAGATAGCGCCGCATGCCAAGCAACAGATATCGCAGCTTCGGTGTGCCCAGCACGTCCAAGAGCAGCACCATTAGCACCTCGAAACAATCATCACCGCCTGTTTTGTATGCCAGCAGCGCCTTGCCGAAGCTGCGAAACTTATCGCTGTCCACAACGCTGCGCACCTATAAAGAGAAAAGATGTTAGTTGAATCTCTCAAAAGATTTAAATTGTGCAGAGACAAACCTCACGCAGAAAATCTGCTCGTGATTCAGGCGCTTCCTTAAGCGGGGATTCAGCTGGTTTTGTAGAGCAACAGTTACTGTTACTGCTGCTGCTATTACTACTGCTGTTGATGTGACTGGTGCTGGTGCTGGTGCCTGGTTCCATCTTGATCATATCATTGCTGATGAGCTTGTAGCGCTTTTTACCACTCGTCAACGTTTCGTTGGCTGTGGGTGAGCTACGCTCGCGTTTGTGTATCTTCACTAGATCGGTGCAATTGAAGTCGATACTCTGTGTAGATCAAGCAAAGTCGATTTAAGGCTCAATAAATAATATGGTTTTATAGTGTAATCTACCGTGACATTGCCATTCAGTCGACTCATAAAGTCCATGGCGTTGGGCGCTGTTTGTTTCTGAGTGGTGCATCCAGCTGCGTTGACATAATCCGCTGGCGTCCAGCTCTTAATGGAGTTGGCCATTTCCGCTTTGCTGCAAGCAACAACAGCAATTAAGATACCTCGGCAGAATTTTTTACTCCGGACTTACGCTGCTAGCTCGCTGGCCAGCTGAAACTTGTTGCCTCCAGAGCCTGGTTCGCGCTTGATTTGGCTGTTGCTGATGAAGCTGGACGTCAGCGTTGGCTGCTCCTCCTTGCACACGTTCTCCAGCAGCGGCTCAACGACGCGCTCCTCAGGCTGCACCATCTGTTGGCATCAAAATTACATTTATTATTATATATAAAGCCTGGCTCATAGATCTAGTGTGGCGCTAACCGTTTGCTCAGCATGCTTGAAGAATTGCCTCAGTTCGCGCACAATGGGACCAAATGGCGATGATTGGGGACGTGCACCCAAATGGCCACGGATCCATTTGGAGAGCTGCTGCACCTGCGATGCATCCTGGAAGCGTGCATCACACAGTAGAATTGCACCATAGTCGTGACGATGCCGAATGACACGTCCAATCGCCTGATTAACAGCGCGTGTTGCATCTAGATTATACCATTCCTGGCCGCTGAGCAGCTGGTTCTCTTTGGTGCGATTCGTTTCCAGATAGCGACGCTTCAATATCACCTTGGGATCCTTTAAGGGCGGGAAGGGCAGGCCGGTTATGATCACAGCACGTCCATTGCGATCGGCAAAGTCCAAGCCCTCGGATACCTTACCGCGACACACGGCCATAAAGCAGGCGCCCTTCGAGTCGCGTATCGCTTGATAGAACTCCTCCATGGTGCTGGTAAATTGATCCTTGCCGCGCGGCTCCAAAAATATGGGCTTCCGACTCGACAAATCCGCCCACAAGCCGCTCGCCTGCCAAGCGTCCACGCACTGATTCAACATTGGATATGACGGGAAGAATACCAACAAGCCATCCGGCACAATTCGAGAAACATTCAAAATCGTCTGACCCAGCGAGCTGATGTACTTTGGATTGTCGCTGAGCATAAGTGGATGACAATATTTGTTAATGACTTCAAATATAATGGTGATCAAAAAATATATATATAGCGTATAGCATATAAAGAAGCTCGTGCGGCTCCTATACCTATTGCTTATCTTATCTTACAGCTCATAGCTAATGTTGGGAACGTGTTCAAAGATATATATTCTCTTTAGACAAGCCTCTAATCAGGATTGCAATTCTCTTAGCGCCTACTGACGGTAAGGCATGGGCAGGAGATATTTCCATTACAATTTAGATAAGAATTACAATTAGAGCAAGCCTTAGTTCAAGCAGCTCTACAAAGGTAAAGATAGGTCTGACCTATTAGCTATATATACATATATAAACATAAACCTATTAGCTATTATGATTAACATTAGCTTCTGAGTTGTTATCATTGATCTCTTTACTTTTTTATTATCCTATTGGCTATTTTCGTTAGCATCTCAGGTTTTTTCATTAGGATAGCTGTGTCACAGACCGATCAGCTTGGGGCATTAGTCTATTAGCTATTTGATTAAGCCTCTCATGAAATTTCATTAGTCTATTACTTGTTTCCATTAGCATCACAGCATCGTTAGCTACTGAAGCTCTTAACTCAGTGATTCTAAAGCATTTTGATATACGTTTTTCTCGCTCTTAATTTCTCCCCAGCGTGAACCAGTTGAGAATTTAAAGCGAGCTCTTGATCTTGATCTTATCTCCAACTCCTTTTGAGCACTACTTCTTAGTTTCGCGTACTAACCGATTCTTATAGTTGGATATGAGCTGCTCCCGATCTGGACCAGTGCCAATGATCTTCACATAGACCTGCGACTTATCAACAATGTGCGGATTCTCCAGATGCTGGGCCACAGGTATGGCTAGCTCGGCAATAAGCGGCTTCAGCGGCGCCAATGTGCCGCTGGTGAGGATGACGCTGCGTACTTGGGTATTAAGCAGCTGTTCCATGCCAAAACCAGGATTGAAACACCAGAAATTTATAATCTTTGCTGTCTTCGAGACCGTGGTGGCTGCATTGTTGCCTTTGCCTAGCCAGCCGGTTTGTTTGATGTTGCTGTGGCCCACGGGCTTTGACTGTTTATTGTCCTCAATCTGCACATGGACCTTAAAGCTTCGATGCACTTTGGCCATGACATCCTCCTTGTTGGCAAACACAACGTTAAGCAGATCGCTGAGCACCATAAAGCTGCCCCCCTTGCGCAGCATCGAGTGTTGCGAGGCGACCATGAGGTATTGCACCAGCTTGTCCAACAGAGCAACGATTGTGGCGCAGTTGCCATAGGTAAACTGCAATTTGAATTGGGCATAAGGATTAGCTTTTCAGATTCCAGAGTAGCTTACATTTGCCTTGCCGAGCAGCTCGTAGATATGGGCAGCTGGAAAAGTGGTGCCTTCGACTTGGTTCTCGACGACAACGCCATCGATGGACTTCTCCAGCTCCAGCAACATCTCTTTGAGCAGCGTTAGATCGTCCAATGTGAAGTCTTTGGGCTCTTCGGGACCGCCTGAATCTTGAGAATCGGCGCTGGAGAAGATTTTCATTATGTGAGTTACATCCTCAATGGCCATGGCCACGTCGGAGGAGCGTATCTGCACAGAGGCGGACTCCTCACAGATCTTCTCAATGTTATGTGCCTCATCCAGTATGACAATTGTGTTGCTTAGCTCGATTTTGTTGGCTTTGCGCGCTTTTGGGTCCAGCAAATAATTGTAGGGCATGAATGTGATGTCTGCACTGCTAACCAGCTCCTTGGAGGCATAATATGGGCACATCTTCAAACGCTGCCCAACCTTGATCAAATCTTCAATGTCCATGATGCTGGGTCCACGAAAATCGGGATGATCCTTTTTGGACTCAACGCGCAGCTGAAACGAGCACGTCTTTGCGTGCACCTTCAGCCTGCACATGTTAACCTTATTCGAATTACCCTGCTCCTTCATCACATCCGGATGTATGCAGAGCTGGTCTCGTGAACCAAGCACCACGGATCGCATACTGGCATAGGCGGTACGCTTTAGCTCCCGCATCGCCTGGGTAAGCTGGGAGTGGGTGCGCGATGCATAAATCACCTTGGGCACACCCCAGTTATTTGCTTTACCCATGGCCAAAGCTAAATCAGACATAGCTCCAGTTGCAGATCCTCCTGTTGTCTGCCTCTGTTGCTGTTCCATCTGCACCTTTTGCATGTTGAGCTGGTGCTCGGATTGACGTGTGCGTATCCAGGCGAGCGAAGAACACAGCAAACTTAACGTTTTACCTGTGCCGGTCGGTGATTCCAATACGCCGTTAGTGCCATCGCGCAGGCACATAATCACCTTTTCCATATAGGCGCGCTGCACCTCATATGGCTCAAAGGGGAAATGCACCGGTATGCCGGCAATAATATTCTCTGGCATTGCACTTAAATATGTCCAAAACACACAATTCTTTATTCCCGGTGTTTACTGTTTACTTTGCGTCGAGTTCGCGCGCCAACATAAAAATTTCACATGTGTTGTGCATTACAAACGACCCTGTTTCATTGTCGATTACATTTTTCTGGATTGTCGCCTGCGGTGAATGTGTTACAAAAACAAGTAAATGTACCTTTAATAACGTAATTTATTGGTTTATTGTTCAATTAATTTTTATTTTAAAAATATATATTTCCGTTAAAAATAAAACTTACTCGTTGGCTGCGCTTTTTAGCGAAAACTACGAAACGAAAATAATAAGAACTCAAACCAACTCTGTGCCATTATGATAAGCAACAGCCCTGTCTATTTATCGACTTATCGATATATACGAAAAATAACAACAATCGCAGCGGCTCAGTTAGTTTTTTACTTTTGAACTGAGAGGTTGGTTGGCCAGCGGCGCCAAAGTAGAAGAAGCAGATGCAATAGCAATAGAAACGGCAGAGGCGACAACTCGGAACGCAACGAGAGTGACGGCCTCAGTGTGTGTGTGTGAAATAAACTTACCCGCCTGCTGAGATACTACAAGTAAACATACAAATTGCTACATACATACATACATGCCACCACTGGTCGTCGTATCGTGGTCGTGTCGTTTCGTCGGCTCGACTGTCGGTCGGTCGTTTGCGCCATCGTCGTCGTCATCACAGTCGACAGTCAGTCAGTCAATTGGCGAGTGGATTGGTTGGTTGGTTGGATGTTGGGCTCGTTCGCGCGGTGGGTTAGCGGGGGCAACTGCTTGGATGAGCGAGCGCCAAAAGAGAAGAGCAGTGAGCGTGAGAGCGTGCGTGTAAAAGTTGTTTGTGTGCTACGGGCTATGCACCTTAATACAGCTGCACACATACATATTATTCGTGTATATGTATGCGCCTTTCTTAACTGTGTATGAGTGCGTGGCTATGGTTGTCGGTTTGAGCGCGCGCGGCGAAGGCGGTGATAAATTTTTGTTGGCACAAAGTAAAATATAACTGAAAAAAAATTTGCTCTAAACAACACTACGCGCTACTCCCCTCCAACATCGTTCGTTTAAGCGAAGATATAACAACAGTAATTGAATATTCCCGATAAAAAAAAAAAAAAACAATAATATGAGTATTTGTTTAGGTTATTGCCAGAATCTCATAATTAATCGGCTGTGCCCCGCTCTTTCGGGTTGCAATTGCCGTGTTGAGTTAACCCGACCAGTTAAAGTAGTAGTAGTAAATAGCTCAACTTATGTTTTAGTGCTTATATTGTACCACTCGACTCTCACCAAGCTGAAGATGATGATGC
Organism: Drosophila eohydei; assembly: GCA_035045825.1. Classification (NCBI taxonomy): domain Eukaryota; kingdom Metazoa; phylum Arthropoda; class Insecta; order Diptera; family Drosophilidae; genus Drosophila; species Drosophila eohydei. The sequence goes on along the minus strand of JAWNOT010000042.1, from coordinate 39,565 downwards.
TGCTGCACGTGTGTGTGTGTGTTTTGTGTGACTGTTTAAGAGAAAGATTGTGTGTTGCTGAGCGCTTGTGACGTTGCGAACACAACCATAATTATTGTTCTTCAAGTGTTATTAACGCCGCACAAAGCAACTACACCCACAATCAGCTTGAAATCATAGACACGATAACACTTGAATGCTTGGCGCGCTCTCTACATAATCGGGTGCAACGTTGCACTGCATGAATCGTCGATCGATAGACGATAAACGCATTAGTTAGTCCCACTGCCACATGCAAATTAGTTTTCGTCCGTGCTCATGTTACATTTAAAATTAAGGTCACTCTAATCATGTTGATTGTCCAATGATGATCGAACCGCTTCCCTCCGCTGCGCTCATGGACACTTAAAATTACACTTCATTAGTGATCCTTTGTAGCAAGGTCATTGCTCATATGATGTTATTGTTGCTCTTCAATTCAATCAATTCGTAATAAAGTTAAAAGACATTAAATCGAAGCGGCATGCTGGGCTGCGTTGTGCCATTCAAAAAGAAGAAAAATTGCAGGAGTACGTCCAACACCCCTCCCCACCATCATTGTTGTGTTACCTTGCTGTTTTTACAGCGTTGCCACCAGCAGTAAATGCTAATGTTATCGTTTATTTGAAAAGTCGAAATTAGCTTGCGTTAGAAATTAATAATGCAATAAATAATTCGGTGTGACCCATTTGATAATTATATCCACGTGCTTGTTTTTGGTTACTTGCAAACATCTGCTTACATAGTCCATTGTGTATTCTGTTTGATGTCTGGCAACTCTGCGCTGCGCCACTGAGCGTGAATGTAGTACACGCATGTAATACGCTTGCATGTGTTTGTGTGCGTGTGTGTGTGAATGAGTGCTCCTATTCAAATAGAAATTGAGTGCTTTGTACTCGAAACTCAGTCAATTAGTCGCCAGAAGGCGGCGGCAGCGATGACAACGTCAAATGCAGGCTCGTCGATAAGAAAATATAATTTTTAGCCGCGCGTCATTTTACATTCCTTTGAAATACATTGTTCGCTGACCTGTTCTGAAATCATATAAAAAGCAAAGGGGAGGTAATTTTGTATTGCTCTAACTTTTTTCTTCTAACGAGTGCGAAACGTTTTAGATAATATCCGAATATTTTCCGTCTTTGCCTTTGGCCAGTTGTTGCTGCCAATTAGAGATGCGTGCGTGACCGTGACGTGAGACGATCGTTAAAGGCGATAGTGTAAAAATATCTGCACACGTGTTTGTGACACGATCTGAATTATATATATCTTTGCGTTTGTGATTATGACTGCTATGCTTCATATATTCATATATAAAAGCTTGAAAATTTATTGTGTTTTGAAAAGAAGGCCTTGATAATACAATATAATTTCTGATATGGGTGTAAATTGTGAATGCATCAGAAATATGAGCATTCAAAGGTACACACATACTTAACAAAAAATAATAAATTAAATAAATATTATTTCTATATATATATATGTATAAATGTATATCAGTATATATATATATATATATATATATATATATATATATATATATATATATATATATATATATATATATATATATATATATATATTATATAATACATAAACACACACTTATCACTGGATTATCGTGGAACTCACGAAGAATTAATCAATGCTCTGACACTTACGCTCATCTCTAATGCCAACAGAGAACGCAGTCCCAATCGCGATCGCATACTAGCCAAGTTTAGATAGACTAAATGAATGACTTTTATAGAGCAGCCGAAATAACTGGCTGTGGCAGAGGCGCATCGGAGTCGATTCTCCGTTGTCATTTAAATTTGTGACAAACCTTTTTTTAATATTTTTTTTTTTTTAATTTTTGTTTGTTCCTAGAACCCAGTGATATGGGGATGCTCATGTAAGGCGGCAGCTAAAGAGAGAGAGAGAGAGAGAGAGAAGATAAGAAAAGAGAACAAGCGATCGAGCTTTGAAATCGCAGCTCTTAAGACAAAATTAGCACATTTGTTGTCCAAATTGTGCGTTTTTTTTGTTTGCGAGAGAGTGTGTGTATGCGCTTCAGTTCCGTTTACTTAAGCATTATCAGTGATTGCGAAGGTGATAGATGTATACATATGTATGTATATGCATATGCGTGTCTCTCTCTCTCTCTCGCGTGTTTGTGCCTGTGTGTGTGTGGATTACAAAACTAAGCTATAAACGAATTGTGTATCAATTGTTTATTGTCATTCCACAGTGCGTATGCGCAACATATGAAGTGTAATTGACTGATATTTTTATTCCTTTCTCTTTCTTAACATTTTCTTCTGTTTTTGGTCTTGCGTTTCGTTGCAGAGTTTGGTCATTTTCAAATCCAAATGTCAGCTGTTTCACGCAACATGTATTATAAAAGCGGAACAGTGAAACGAAGAAAAAGAGCAAATCGCTTAAGTCCAGGACAACAGGAGGAAGAAGCACGCTGCTAGCAACCACTGAGAGAGGGAGCGGCAGCAATATTTTCAAGAGAGCTGTACAAGAAAAAAATCAAAAACTACAGACAAACAACAACATATACACACTCATACACACACCAAAAAACCAACTGCTGCAGCAAACACTAAAACAACAACAACAACAAGTGTTGAAGAAGACATATTCAACAGTCACTATTTAAAGAAGAAAAAAGAAGAGGACTCTAGACAAAACACCCGCAACTACAACTACTCTCAATTACACAGACATATACATAGGCTCTCTTGCTCGCTCACTCACTCACTCACAAACTGAAGCTCAATTGCGCTCAAATTAACTTACTAAAGCGCAAAAAAAAACGGTAAATGAAGTTTACATTTAATGCGTTTGCTAATCACCCTGCGTTTGCGTGTGTGTTTATATGTATGTATGTATGTATGTGTTTTGTGTGATTGCGGTTTCTTAATTTTTTTTTATTTTTTGTTTATTTATATTTTTTAGATTAGTTTTAATATATTTTCATTTTATTTTAGGTTGGCCAAAGAGTGTTGGGCGCAACGGCATAGTAGTGGGTGTAGACGTGGGTACTGGCAGTGGGCAGCCATGACAATCATACTCTTCCTGGTGGACACCTCGTCGTCCATGTGCCAGAAGGCGTATGTGAATGGTGTGCAAAAGACATATTTGGACATAGCCAAAGGTGCCGTCGAGACGTTCCTCAAATATCGTCAACGCACACAGGATTGTCTAGGTGATCGCTATATGCTGCTCACATTCGAGGAACCGCCGGCAAATGTGAAAGCCGGCTGGAAGGAGAATCATGCCACATTCATGAACGAGCTGAAAAATCTACAAAGTCACGGTCTCACCTCAATGGGTGAATCACTGCGCAATGCCTTCGATTTGCTCAATTTGAATCGGATGCAATCGGGCATCGATACCTATGGCCAGGGACGTTGTCCTTTCTATTTGGAGCCATCGGTCATTATTGTGATCACTGATGGCGGACGCTATTCGTATCGCAATGGTGTCCATCAGGAAATCATATTGCCGCTCAGCAATCAAATACCAGGCACCAAATTCACTAAAGAGCCATTCCGCTGGGATCAGCGTCTATTCTCGCTCGTCCTCCGCATGCCGGGCAACAAAATTGATGAGCGTGTCGATGGCAAGGTGCCACACGATGATTCACCCATTGAGCGAATGTGCGAGGTAACTGGCGGTCGGTCATATCGTGTGCGCAGCCATTACGTGCTCAATCAGTGCATTGAGAGCCTGGTGCAGAAGGTGCAGCCGGGTGTTGTATTGCAGTTTGAGCCAATGCTGCCCAAGGAGTCGAGCGGCAGCAATAGCAATAGCAGCAGCAGCGGCAACAGCAGCACCAGCAGCGGCAACAACAACGGCAGCAGCGGCAACAGCAACAGCAGTAGCAGCAGCAATAACAACAACAGCAACAGTGGCGGCTCCAACAGCAACAGCTCTTCAGTAACAACATCCACCACTAATGAGCCAACGCCGGATATAGTCTTTCAGCCGATCAAAAAGATGATCTATGTGCAGAAGCACATTACGCAAAAGACATTTCCCATTGGCTATTGGCCGTTGCCGGAGCCCTATTGGCCCGACTCAAAGGCAATCACCTTGCCGCCACGTGATGCACATCCCAAGTTGAAAATACTTACGCCCGCCGTCGATGAGCCGCAGCTGGTGCGCAGTTTTCCTGTGGATAAATATGAAATCGAAGGATGCCCGCTGACGCTGCAGATACTCAATAAGCGGGAGATGAACAAATGCTGGCAGGTGATCGTCACCAATGGCATGCACGGGTTTGAGCTGCCGTTTGGCTACTTGAAGGCGTCGCCAAATTTCAGCCAAGTGCATCTGTACGTGCTGGCGTACAACTATCCGGCATTGCTGCCACTGCTGCATGACCTCATACACAAGTACAACATGAGTCCGCCAAATGATCTCATGTATAAATTTAATGCCTATGTCCGGTCTATACCGCCCTATTACTGCCCGTTTCTACGTAAAGCTTTGGTCAACATCAATGTGCCGTATCAGTTACTGCAGTTCCTGTTGCCGGAGAATGTGGACAACTACTTGTCGCCGACGATAGCCAACCAATTGAAGCACATCAAAAACACAGCCAAGCAGGATCAGGAGAATCTTTGTTTAAAGGTGTACAAACAGTTAAAGCAACCAAAGCCACCCTATCGCCAAGTGGAAACGGCCAAGCTGTGTACGGGTGCGGCACTGCGTCGAGACTTGGTGCGCCATCCGCTGTTGCGTGATACGTTTGCCAAGCTCCACTCGGAGATTGAGCCCGTGGAGAACTATACGATTGTGGTGCCGCAGCTGACGCATCAATCGTCCGCGAAGACGTATCGCAATCCTTTCGATATACCCAGGCGAGATCTGGTCGACGAGATAGCGCGCATGCGCGAAACGTTTATGCGACCCGCCAGCCTGGTGGCCAAGGATTCGGGCCATTGTTTGCCCATTGCCGAAATGGGCAACTATCAGGAGTATCTCAAGAACAAGGATAACCCGCTGCGGGAAATTGAGCCAACGAATGTGCGCCAGCACATGTTCGGCAATCCGTACAAAAAGGACAAGCATATGGTCATGGTGGATGAGGCCGATCTCAGCGATGTGGCACCCATGAAGGCCAACAACAATTCGAATGGCGGCAACGGCGGCAACTCGCCCTCAGCCAGCGGCAGCGGCGGCAGCTCTGGTGGCATGGGTCCAGTTGGCGGCGGCGGCATGTCCGGCTTGATGCTGGGTGGCGGCGGCGGCAGCGGCAATGGATTGGGCGGTCCCATGGGCCCCATCTCAAAGAAGCTAGAGAGTACATCACGTGGACGCAAGCGCAAAGCGGGTCCATTGCCGCGTGCCTATGAATTTCGCCGCATGTCCGTGGATTCGTTGCGCAGCGCCAGTTCCAGTCCCAGCTCGACAGCTGGCGGCTCGGCTAGCAGCAGCGTGTCGGAGCTGCAGCTCGATGAGGACAGCAACAGCAGCTATGCCTCCGAGGCGTCCAACAGCAGCATCGGCATCGGCAATAACAGTAGCAACAGCAACAGCAGCAGCAGCATCAGCAGCAGCAGCAGCAACAGCATCACCATTGCCAGCGCCAGCAGCGATTCCGGCATGTCGCTTGGCCCGCATACGCCGGAACGCATGAGCTTTGATTTCAGCGAGGAGGAAGTTAGCGACCAGGAGACGCCACTCAATGGCTACGTGCACAACTTTATCAACGGCATCAGCGATGAAGAGCGCGCCAATGAAGCGGACAATAACCCCAGCACCAGCAGCAGCAGCAGCGGCAGCAACAGCAATGTTAACAGCAGCAGCATCAGCAACAGCAGTGTGATTACTAGCACTAGCAGCAGCAGCAGCAACAGCGTGATTGTTTGCCCAAGCAGCAACATAGCGGCAGCAGCTGTGCCAGATGCGATGCCGCCAACGGCAAGCAGCAGCAGTAGCAGCAACAGCAGCAGCAATAGCATATCAGCAATTGTTGCTGCCAGCAATGGTGCGCCTGAGCTAAGCAGCAGCAGCAGCATGAATCACAGCAGCGGCAGCAGCAGCAACATCAACAATGGCAGCAACAGCAGCGGCAGCAGCAGCAGCCATCATCACAGTGCCTGTAACAGCAGCAGCGGCGTTTTCTATTTGCCACTCAATGGTTTAACCATGCAGCATGCGGCATATAGTAGCAATGCGGGGGCCACGCACACGCCCATGGACAACTCGTTGCATATGCTGGAGGGCGCAACGGCAATGCATAAAGTTGGCGGGGGCGTGGCAGCCATGCCGCCACTGTTGCTAGTGCCCAATGGTTATCCGAGTCAGCACGCGGCAATGTTGTCGCCACCGCCAGTGCCAGTGGCAACAGCAGCATTAGCTGCATCTGCAGCACCAGCAGCAGCAGCCGCAACGACAACAGCTGTGGCAGCTGCAGCAGCAGCAGTAACTACCAGCAGCAACTCAACAACAACAACATCAACGACAACAGCAACAACATACTTTAGTCATAATGATATCAATGATGCCTCCGAGATCTCGCGCATATTGCAAACCTGCCACAATGGCAACAGCAGCAGCACAATCAACAGCAGCAACAACAACACCAGCACCAGCAGCAACAACAGCAACAACGGCAACAGTAACAGTAGCAATAATTATCTGGTAAATGGCTATCGCATTGATATGGATCCCATATCGTGGAATTGTTTTGATGCCTTGAAGCGCACAACCGGCGGTAGCGGCAGTGGCAGCAGCAGCAGCAGCATAACAACTCCCAGTTGGGGTAGCTGGGGCAGCGGCTTGACCAACAATAACAACACTATCAACAGCAATAGTAGCGGCGGCAATAACAGCAGCAGCAGCAGCAGCACTAACAACAACAGCAACAGCAACCACAACACAAATCATAGTCGAGCTTACAACAATAGTAGCCCCAAGCTGGAACCCAAAGCATCACCGACGCATGCCAGCAGCAACAACAACAACACAGTCAGCGGCAGTACCACCAACAGCAACAACAATAGCAGCAGCAATGGCAGCAGCAACTGCAACGACAACGGCGACATCCTCAATTCGCCGGAATGCATCCTGAGCGAAGATCAGCGCGAAGCAGCACGCAAACATAATATCGATTTGCGTTTGCAAGTCTTTCGTGATATACGACGACCCGGTCGGGACTATAGCCAGCTGTTGGAGCATTTGAATATGATGAAGGGCGACCAGGAGATGAAATCCGATTTTATAGATATGTGCATCAGCGAATCGATGCGCTTCCGGCGCCACCAAATGGTCAACAGCATACAGGAGTGGTGGGAGCGCAATCAGCAACAGCTTGAGGTAACAAAGAGTTAACGTTGGCTGCTCTGGAACTGAGCGTGCAACACCAGCTGCGGCAGCAGCAGCAGCAGCAGCAACAAAAACAACTTGCAACAACATACAACTTGTCTGTGATGTCAACAACAAACAACAACACAAAAGCTAAAGCTAAAGCAGCCGTTAACTGAACATCAGTGTTAGGTGTTAGATTAAGCTATATATATAAACATATATAGTGGATAGAAGATCTATGCTAAAATCCTACGATTATATTGCATTCGCAGCAGCGCGCCTGACGAAACCAGAAATAATCTATATATATATGTATATTATATATATATATATAGATATATATATGGTACGTCAATTTCCACAGTAAAAGTGCAACAACAACTGCACACACATGCAACACACACATTTGTATATAGCGAAGTTGTCGTGAGAAAGTTTTCTGTGTCGTGGGGTTTACATTACTCTATTACATATTACACACACACACACACACACACACACACATATATATATATATATTTGTGTGGAATTAATTTGTATTTTTTTTTTTTTTTGTTAGGGTTTGTATAGGGCTGTATTTATATAGTTCTTAAGCATAAACAACAACAACATTTAATATTTAAGCATAAACAACTTTAACTTTAGTAACATTACGTGTAAAGTTAACGAAAACAGATATATATATATATAGTAAACAGCAAAGAATTAAAAACAATTTGTAGCGCATAGTTTATATAATTAGTTATTAGTCGATTTAGTCTCTAGCCTAATAACTGTATTAGCCACGTAAGCAAATAACAAAAAAAAAAATTGAGTTCAGTTCGTAAAGCCTGCTAATAGAAAACCAGAAAAATCAAAAAAAATAATAAATAAAAATTTAAAATTATATATGCATATATTTATATATAGATACATACACACACAGATATATATATATATATATATATATATATATATATATATATATATATATATATATATATATATATATATATATATATATATATATATATATATATATATATTATGTGTGTGTGTGTGTATATATTTATATATATATATATATATATATATTTATATGTATAGGATTTAGGCTTAAGCATAAAAAACAAAATCACATTTAATGTTTATTTTAATTAATTAAACAAACAGAAAAAAAAACATTTTCTATTGTAATGCCGCGTTCAACTTTTAATTCTTATTTTAAATCTTTTTTTGTTTATCATAAACATCATGTGCGTCATTGAATTTTTTTTTATTATTATAAATAATAATTGATGCTGTTTTTTAATTGTATTTCGATTGTTGTATTTAGCTGAAATTGTCTAAACTAATGATCTTAGCTACAGACTATGGATATATATGGATATATATATATATATATATATATATATATATATATATATATATATATATATATATATATATATATATATATATATATATATATATATATATATATATATATATATATATATATATATATATATATATATATATATATATATAAAGTATATATGTATGTATAGTGTATATGTATATATATGCATATACATATTCTGAGGAAAAAAGTTTTTCATGACTTTTAACACTTGCTTTAAGTTTGATTTTAGGTTTTAGTTTGTACGCAACAACTAAAACATTTACACATACACACACACACACACACATATATATATATATATATATATATATATATATATATATATATATATATATATATGCATATATATGCATATATATTTACACAAATACATTACATGCATATAACATATGTAAACAAATTGAGAAAATTGAAAAATGTTTTTTTTTTAAACACAAGCATTTTGTTTTCGATAAATTTTCATTAATTCCGATTTGTGCGCTTTGGCATACTGGCCTAACATAAATTTTACCGTTAGAGTGTGGCCTATTTTGTTTGCGTCGTTTTTATTTCTGTTTGCTTTTTAAGCAGCTTTCTTTGTTTTTACTATTGAAACATAATGTTGGCACAAACCTTAAACCAACCAGAGGCAGCTCAACGTTTGTCTGCAAATATAAATAAATTACATAAAATAATACTTACAATTCATCAGTTTTGACACTTCTTGCATTTGATATGAACTTATGATTTTTGTTGCCTCTCATACACAGTCCCGACTCATCACGGCAGCCCCGCTCATTCAGAGACGCCCATGTATGATATGAATGTGCCCCTGTGCCGTCCCTTACATCTCTATTTCTCCCCTTTCATAATTTACTATTTTCACATGAAATTTCATTAACGGTTATTTATTTTTTAGCAATTATTGAGAGAAATACAAATTGTTAACCTCAAAATTGGTATTTGGATTAGTATTGTTTCTATTTCCTAAAAAGTTTTTAAGTTTTTATATTTAATTCATTCGAAATTTTCAGGGCTTGGCAATATATATATATTTAAATGTTTGAGGTTATACTTCTAAGGTTATTAAAAACGCAAGCAATACCAAATTACCGGCTTAAATACAAAATAATTATTAGCACGCGGAATTGTGTACTTCAATCAAGTTTGCTATAGTTTCTGCTGTCAATGTTTAAACTGTTAAATGACATTTAAAAAATCGAAATACATATAGCAGTTTTATTTGTCAAAAATCGTCAACAAAAACCAGCTGATTGCAATCGATTACTAGTTCATTGGTACTAATAAACTATCGAACATGCTTTTCTTGAATTGTTTCACAACGTATTTTACAATTTTTTGTTCACAGATAAGTTTTAAATAAACCAAATGTGATCTTAATAAATAGTTGCATAATAAGAAAAAAATATATATTATTTTATTTGGTAGTTGTTTGCCATGTTCGGCGTGTGCCACAGCGTTGCCATTTGGTTACGAGCCGCTTACCATTCAGTTCGATAATGAACGGGCCCCGAGGAGTCAGTTCATTTGTACCGTTCAGTTCATCTAGCAGTCACCTAATGGACGAACCCAGCACTAACGCCTGACAGTTGTTGGGCGAGTGGCAAAGGCAAAGGCGAAAGAGGTGAAAGCAAAAGTGAATTAAGGAAAGCAGAAGCAATATGCAAAATTAATGTGCGCAACGCACGTTGTTTGCTGTTAACTGTTTAATCGCAATGCAAACTAAAACCAATTGCATTTGCTAGCCTATAACACACACTCACACACACACATAAAATTCATTTATCAAACGGCGTGTGATACAGATTTCTGTTGCAGTTGCAAGTTACTACGATTTGCAAATTCCCGTGTTATTTATTATTTTTTTTTGTGTATGATTTGCGGAAAGTAAAAGTGGCTACCGTAGCCGCCTGCCTTTGCCTGTATGTGTATTTGTGTTCGTCTATATTATATTCATGTTCGTTCGGTTGCGTTTGTGTGTGTGTGCGCGCGCGAATGTTTGTGTGTAAAAAGAAGTTGCAAAAATACAAAAGTTACGCAAAAACATAGCAAAATTGTGTAAAATAACAACACCAGCCGCCTGGCAGTGTACGTGTGTGTGACTGTGCTTGAGTCTGCTTGTGTGTGTGGGTGTGTAAGCGTGCGTGCGTCCGTGTGTGTGTTGGCTGTGCTCTTCTTGGAGCACAGCGTACCGGCTGCACAGAAATGAGCGAAAACAACGGCACTAGCGGCACCACCATCACAGCCGCCAATGGACCGCGCATCGTTACCATCTACAAGACGGAAACTGGCTTCGGCTTCAATGTGCGAGGACAGGTGTCCGAGGGCGGCCAATTGCGTTCAATCAATGGTGAGCTGTACGCTCCACTGCAGCATGTTAGCGCTGTGCTGGAGAACGGCGCCGCCGAGAAGGCGGGCATCAAGAAAGGCGATCGTATACTCGAGGTGTAAGTATATCGATCTTAGTACCTACTGTTCGTTAATGTCAATAATAAAAAATAAAAAATTAATGCAAAAACGAGAAGAAAATAATGAAAAACAAGCAAAAGCGATACTTCAAGGAAGTTTCATGTTTGACCTGTTTGGCCATGCCCCGCCCCGCCCCACACCGCGCCGTAAGAGCGAGTGAGTGAGAGCAAGCGAACGACCGAGTGAGTGTAGCCCACCCACAAAACGGCTCCACTCGAAATGGAAAAGAAACTTAAAACTGCCGCTTGGAAGTCCTGGAATCAATAAACACTGCTTAGTGTATGTGTCCGTGTGTGTGAGAGGGCTGTTACTGAAATTTGCCGTCGTCATATCTGGCAACCGTTTGTTGCTTCTTCTTCATGTTGAGCTTCTTACTGTTGTTGTTTTTGTTATGGCGTAATATTTGTGCCATTGTTTGGCTACACTTGCATGCAAGCATTCACACTTGTGTTGTATGCGCGCACCTACACACATACAGACACACTCACTCGCACATATATACACATACACGCGCGCCCACAGAGCAAGCTAATTAAAATGTTGCCTGCGCTCCCTCTGCCGCTTTGCCTTACTGTTCTCTGTCACTCCACTCAAACGCTCATTTTATATGCTCTCTCAGCCCACTGGCTCTCATTTTTTTGTTTCTTTTTTTTTTTTTTTGCAGTCTGTCCTTTGCTAAGCTTTTTGTTTTGCATCTTTGACATTTTGTGTTATCGTCGCTCTGCCAAATGCTATCAATCAAAGCATGTTGCATATAATTGAGTTTTGTGGTCGCCAATGCTGTGATAACCTTTTCAGCTATACTCTTCTCGCTCTCACTGTCTCTCTCTGCCTCTGCCTCCACCTCGACCTCTACCTCTACCTCTTTGACAGCTGCGGAAACCTGCGCACAAATTCAATTAATAAATTTAGCTATTTTGTTGCGCGGCGGATAACAACTTAATTATCGTTGGCATCGCGCCTCCCGCACCTCCCATTGCCACCCAACAATTCACCCAATGCACATAACTGTGTCTGTCGCGCCCCTCGCCCCATGCAAGCACACGCCACAAATTGGCAAATGTTTATTTTTCATATAAACTTTTTTCTCTTTTTTTTTCGCACTTTTTGCTGCGGCACAGCTGGTAGCACGTTATTGTTGTTACTGTAGTTGTTGGGTGGCCCATCATTTGGTTATGAAGCAAGAACAACAATTACAGTTATGATTTGGTCGCACGTGTGCAAACAAAGCAACAGTAATCAGAGATTGACAAACAATCAAACGGCGAGTTTTTTACTCAATTTTTTATTTTATTTATTTGTTTTTTTTTTTTTATTTTTATTTTCTTTGACGCGTATAATATATGATAATAGCTAAAAGCGCAGAGTTAAATGGTGTATTAAAATTGAACCAGTTCAAATGAAACTAATGTCTTGTTCTTTTAAACTAAAAAAATTAATATTTATAAATAAGAATGAAAATTAAAATAAAAAATTGACCTTTTTTATTGTTATTTTTGGAGCTAAGTTCGCTCGTGAGCCTGTTTAACAACTTCTATAAATACAGAATTGAAATGGAAAAAATTGTATTATTTCTATTCCAATTATTTTTATTTATTTTTTTTTATTCATTTATTTTTATTTATTCAAATTATCTATTTTCGCTCATATTCTCAGTATTCTAGGCTAGTCAAATTTGACATTCCCGGCTTAAACAGAAATGTTACAAATTCATTTTATTTTTTTTTCTTTTACTAATTTTTACTCATTTTGTTTACGTATTATTACTATATTTATAGCTATTTCTGACATGTTTGTTTACGCTTTGATAGTAGTTTGCATTGATATGCGAGCATACGTGTATATATATATATATATATATATATATATACATATATATATATATATATATATATATATATATCATTGTGTAGTCATTTGTTCCGTACTATTATAAATGACGCTGATTTTAAGCTGTACCTTGATAATGCAGTCTGCTTATCTGTGAAAGTTTTTGTATATATAAACTATATATATATATATATATATATATATATATATATATATATATATATATATATATATATATATATATATATATATATATATATATATATATATATATATATATATATATATATATATATATATATATATATATATATGTAGAATTATATGTAGATATTGAGAATGGTTAGCTGGCCATCAGCTGGTATTTTGCCTTAGTTATTGCTATGTAATTTGATCCTCTTCCGTTCTTTTGAATTTAGTTCAGTGTGCCATATATATCTTATATACACATATATCTATAATGTTTATTTTTGCCTCAGTTTTTGAAGTCTTTTATATCGGATATGATTGGTTAGTGTCGAAATTACGCGAGACTGGGGTATATCTATATCAATTTGCCTTGGATCATATAACCCATCAGTTTATAATACTTCGTTGTAGTCTTTTATCAAAGCAATTGCTAATCGCATATAACCATTGTATGGCTCAATTAATTGAAGAAAATTATTTCAGTATAAAAATGTTTATATATATATATATATATATATATATATATATATATATATATATATATATATATATATATATATATATATATATATATATATATGCATGTATTCGCATGTATAAAGAAATGCTGCATAGCAAAATCAACATTCTCTAATCTTTTATTTATTGAATTCTGAATAGTTATTTATAGAATTGCATTAAAGTAGTATTCATAAATTTAAAGATTTGTTTTGTTTATTATGATTTCTCTAGCAATTGTGCTTCCCCAGCCCTGTGTTCGTTCAGCCCTGTTTTGAATTTCTCACACACGTTCTTCTTTTCCATTAACTCTCACTCTCGCTCTGTCTCTCTTGGTCTTCCACTCTCTTTTTCGTTTGCGTTGGTTTCGAGGGGCGTATTTTGTTTTCTTTTTTCTGTTGCCGGTTGGCAACCGTTAATGACGCCTCTTCGTTTCCTTCACATCCGCCTGGTCAGCGTGCTTATCAACATTACAGTTTTGTTCCAGGGTGGCCGGCAGGGATAAGGTTTGGGGTGTATAGGGAGGTGTGTGTGTGTATGAAATTTTGTCGCTCATTGTTTTTTCATTAAAAAAAAAGTTCTTTGTAAATAATTGCTGCTAATTACTCATAGATTGGGCCATAGATGCGCGAGTAGACGTTGTACGCCCTTTGTAACGCCCACCGCCTGCTGTTGTTGCGGTTGCTGTTGCAGCCATTTGGTAGGCGCACTGTTGCACAGAGTGCCATTGCAACGCACGCAGTAGGGATCGTTAGCGGTGCACTCGGGCACCTCGCCTGCGCAGCCACGCACCGTATAGACCAACTGAAGCCGGCTAACTACGGTGCTCACACAGAGCTCGGCTGGGCTGCTGCAGTTGCATAGCGCCATGACGCTCGGCTGCTGCATGGCAGCGCAGTCCTCGCCATGTTCCTGCGAATTGCACCGATAGCAACTGCGCACCGACCAACGGTTGCAGCCGTCACTGTTTCGGCACAGCTGGCATTCCTCGCCGGTGCCGGCCACAAAGTCAGCATCCGCGCAGCCACGACGCAGCAGCGTATCTGTGCAAAGACAGAACAAGAAACTCATATTAAAGAATGTACTGAACAAAAGAAACCAGCTAAAGACAACCTGACATAACTGTTATGCTAATGCGTTAAGTTGGCTTCGCATGACTAATGCATGTGTGTATGAATTCCAGGGCTGCAAGCAGCACAAAATATTAAGTCTCTGATTTGGTTGGCGCTGCGAACTAGCTTACTGTTTTTATTTAGAAATCATGTCATATTTAAGTAGCGCAATTTTGCCTTTTATTCAAAAATTCTCTGAACAGATCGAAGATACCTTACAGAGAGATTGATTGGAATTGAAAGAGGTGCTATACAAACTGGTTCATATTTTGTTCTTAGTTGAAGCTGAACGAGTTAATTGAGTATAATTTGTAGATTGGTCTATATTTGGATAAAAAATGGACTTAAGCATTAACAATTTGGTTAATATTTGGAACTAACAGAATTACTTGGTTCCAATGTAAAAGTAAACAAATTGCTTTATCGATTGAGTTAAAAAACGGTTATAAAAGAGTTATTTAACGAAGGCTAGTGGTTCTTATTTGCAATTGTACAAATGAATCGGCAAACGTGCTTGGCTCATAGTTGGAACATGTTCACATTAACGCAGCGCCTGACTCAGCCTAACCTTGCTCGCACGAATAACAGGCCGTGGTGCCCGGGGCGCACTGTTCGCTCTTCAGGGCATGTCCGCTACGACAATTGGGATTGCTGGTGGAGTTGCAGGTGGCGCAAGCAATATCCTGGCATTGGGCATTGCAATTGTCGCCATAGCACTCGTGCAGCTGGCCTGTGGGAAAGAAGCCCATGGTAGTGGAGCAGCCGCGTTGCAGCACCTCCGTTTGGCTATTGTGATGCGTATAGCAGCGCTCCCGATGCCCGTACATCACTTTGTTGACGCACTGCGTCACAGTTGCATTGGACAGCTCACATTTGTTCGGCAACTCGGGCAGCTGTTCGCGCTGGCAATCGGGATTGCCCGACAGACGATTCGATGTGCACTGGAGACAGTGGCTTTCGCTCACCGTTAGCTCCGCATTGCAGCCATTGTAGTTGCACTTGAGGCAGACATGGGGGCAGTCCGCGGGCAGATTGGTGTGCTCACAGCCTCGCTGCGTGTTGCTCAGGTGCAAAATGTTGGTGTAGCAGCGATCCTTCTCGTTATAGATGGGACAGGGCAGCAGCAATTCGGGCCGTGTACTCACATCGATGCAGGTGGCGCCGTTGCACTGATAGCAGCGTAGGCGATCCGCTGGAAAGATGTGCCGATTGCAGAGACTCGTATTACAGCGGTCGCAAGGCTCTGCACAGTAGCCGTTCGGATAGAGGCGATGCAAACAGCCGCGACGCGTGAGGCCCGCCGTAATAGAGGTCACACACTCATCATTCGATTGGCTGCACTCTTCCACCTCCAGCTGCTGGCCAGGCCGTGTTGCGCACTCAGCATCCTCGGCTGAGTCGCAGGCATAGCATTCCAGACCAACTACTGCCAGGAGCAACTGCATCATTGTCAAAGTCCATAACAATTGTCTTGCGCTCTGCATCATCTCGCAGCTGTTGCAACTTTTCGACTGTTCAAAGAAACGCCAGCAATTTGGGCTTAGCCCCAATTCCAGATTAGATTAGACCAAAGTCTATCATCAAGTGGTTCGTCCAAAATGGTCTTAGCTTCTTCATTGTTCCATTGTTTGATTTGATTTCATATATTATATATATATTATCTGGCCGATCGTATTGATATGGTCTTTTGTCTATATTAAAACAATTCGATATGTTGTACCTAGACTTGTATATTCCCTAGGATTAAATTCCATTTACCAATTTTGGCAACCTGAACCCGAACTACTTTATACCAATAATTGTGGGAATTTTAGTTTCAATAAGATGTCTTATTTCAATCAATTAAGCTCCAACAAAGATTCCATCTTATCTGACTTCAGATTCCATTTTATCTCAGACTTATTTTCTTTTCTCTTCCTGCTCACATTACTCTCAATATAATCCGTAACTTCTTTCTTTACTCCCAACATAAGTTTAATCAAGTTCTTTCAAAGTTCCTTAACCTCGTAAACCTCCTATAGAACAGTGAAAATGGTGACTTTAGTAGGTTGCTCAATTTAAGATTATATATTAGATTATATCATATTTTTATCTTGTCTATGACTTCTGTTCTTTCTCTCAACGAGACTCGAACCGGCTTTACTTATACTAAATCTCTATGATAGTGCCTTTAGTAGGTCGCTAGAGCTAAGAGGATGTATTCTAGAATTTTATTTTCTTTTCTCTTTGTGACTTAAATTCGCATCAAATTCAATTATCCTAAAGTTCGGTTCGTATATCTGGCATTCCATATATCTAGAATATATATATATATAGTATATATATCTTTGTCTAAAACTGTTTCCTCCAATTCCTAAACAGCTGCCCGCGCGAATTAGTCAGCCAAATACTAGATGCGACAGCAATTGCCTAACGGTACTATTATAATGTATTATAAGTTGTAGATATCAACAATTTGGTATGCAGCGGCTCTAACAAAAAACACTTACATAACACTCATTGAATCTAGGCTAAATCAAAAAACTATTTCAGGAGAAAGGAATTTTTCTTTCTGAGTTGCAATTGGCTAGAATCGAGAATGTGTGAAATCAAAGTGGGTTGGCAGGTGTGTGTGGGTGTGCTTGTTACATTTAAGATATTTTGCTAAGCTTTTTGAGGTTTTGCTTCTGTTGCACTTGCAATTTTTGAATGGTGCACGGTCGAGGCAGTGCAATCAATGGGGATTATGAACTATTTTCATTTCTTGTATTTCGACGTGTTTCTCGTTAAAACATTTACGACAACAATGCCATCCATTCATCCGCCCAGGCAACCCACTCACCACAACAACAACAACAACAACCAAATAAAGAACGTTAAACACGAAAAAAATACATAAATTCAATAAGCTTAGGGTTGAACTTTAGTTAGTTGTTTTCCATGCCACAGGCGAGGGTATTTTTGTGCTTATACACTAGCACGTGCATGGGGCATATTGAATAATTCGAATATCATTGTCGGGAATAAACATTTTCGAAATATGTTGAAATTGTTTTTCTGCTTGCTGCCCATGTTACATAAGCAATATTTTATAGGTATAAAAGCAATATCTATATATATATATATCTTGATCAGGCATATAGGCATATATCTAGAGTGTTCTTGTTGGAATTATGAAACTCCTCCTATATTAACTCATGCGTTTCGCGACAACTATTATCATTATAATTGTGATCATTATAATAAAATTTCATATTTACCTTGCCTTGAGCATTGCTGCTTTTGATTTTAAATGGTATAATCCTAAGCTGTACCTGAATTTAACTGCCCATTTATTTATTATTTAGTAACAAAAATTAACAAGGAAATGAAGGTCAGGGTGTCTTTCACGTCGGGCACTCCCACCTTACTTTTGTCACTATAATATAGTCCCACATAAGTTCTATTTAGTTCTCGGCATATCCGCGTTTTAGTTTTAACCTCTAAACCATTAAACGTAAGACTTTATATATTTTGATGTTTGTTTAGGGTCTGTGGCTTAAAAAGCTTTGGGTTTGTTTAACTTTCCCTGTCGCTCTCTCGGGCTTTGGCTCTCTTAGTTTTACTGGTTCTCTAACAGTTTAAAGCTTCATTCGTTGTACGACTTTTGAAATTACATACATAAAAGTTTTCCATTGAAAATATGTAGATTTTTAAAGAAAAGTTTTGTTCCAAGGTAAGCAATATATTGAAGATTCGTTTACGAACTGGTTCAGCCTTGAACCATAAATGGATTGAAGTAGATTGAAGTAGATATTTCGTATATCATGAATATTCTAGTCTTCTCATCACCTAATACGCCCGGGCAAGGGCATTCACTCGTCGGCCAAGCTGAATTTTGTCTGTTTTGTTTGAATTTGTTTAATGCTACCACAAATTTTGTGTTTTTGTGGTTATGTGTTCCATGTTCTGTTGTTATTCTCATGTTCAAATTGTTGTTGTTGTTGTTGTTGCTGCTGCTCGGGTGGCATATGCCCCAAAAATAATCAATAGATTTGCGTCACTGGATTGGTTTCGCCAGAGGTAGGTGAAAGTGCTTGGTGGTTGAGCCGCTGGCTCTTGGGTTTAGCTGATGAGTTTTGTGGTTTCCGGGGCTTGGATTCACATTTAGATTTGGATTTGGGTTAAGGCTTAGAATTTCACCTTTTTCCCCCTTTTTTGTTTTTGGCTTAAATTTAGTCTACAATTAGAAAACAAGTAAGAGTGCTCTAGGCGGGCTTGCTCGACTAGCTGATACCCTAACAGCTGATGTGCCAATCATTCTACGCTTGATTTATATATACATTACACCAACGCATTCACACACACATGCACACATACCCATACTCATGCACACTTGGGAAATGGGGGAAGTATCCAATATCTGAAGTATACAAAATCTCTATTCATTATACGGATCTGCACAGTAGGTTTGTAGTCCAGCTTTTACGGTATTCAAGCTACGCTAAAATACGAAATCAAATCGATTCTTATCGATAACACCGAAATGCTTATGAATGAGTGTGGTATGCACGAGTATACCTTCCACGTTTCAGGTCTCTAGCTTTTGTGGTTACGAGATCTTTTCGCTCTTATAGATGAGCAGATCGACTCAGCGTGTCACCCTGATCAAGAATATATATACTTTCAGTGGTCTGCCACGCCTTCTGCCTGTTACACACATTTTCAAAAAACCCTTATACCCCGAATTCCTATTTTCAGTGGGTCCAGAGTAAAAAACCAAAACAAAAACCGAAAATAAAGGCAACCAAAATAGTAATATTTCTGGAAATAAAACAAACACATTTTTAGAGTGAGTGTGAGGTTCAGTGGAGCTCAAGACAGAGGAAGAGTAAGGGAGAGAGAGAGGGAGAGAAATAGAAGGAGTTCGAGTTCTGTTCAAGTGCAGTCAGGTGGCAACGCTTTAATAAACTGTTAAGAGCAGTTGAACATGAAGCAAAGAGTGAGACGAATATTGAGATATTCCTATAAATGTTATAACAAGTTGAGATCTGAGAACTTCCATTTATAGCAATCTCCTGTATATTAGATAGATATATCCTAATTACTACATATATATATTTAGTGCAATATATAATATTCTTAAAGCTCACTTTATAGGACTAGATGTCATTTATTTGTTATGTTTTATAAGGTATTTCAGATATAGTTTATATATGTGAGAATTTGCTTATTTAAAACTTTGTCTTATTCATTAAATTCCAACAAGTTTATGCGCTTGTCTATGGGTTCTACTTACAAGTTGGAACCTTAAATTTTACTCTGAATAGATCCATAAACCAATAGCCTTTACCATCTAACGTAAGGGAATCGTTACTCCAAAGATTTTTCCTTTCCTATATATATATGTATAGAACAGTATATATACATATATATACACAATAAAGGCTGTTTACTAATGCCAATTGAGCGTTAGATTTGCCTGGGACATTGTTAAAGTTCATTTGATTGACGTTACTTTTATGTTCAGTTTATTAAATTTGCCCTCGGTGCTGTGTGAGCTCAATTGATTAACTAGCTAATCCGAGGTTTTAGGTAATACACAATTTAATATAGTAAAATTTGAATTATTCTTTAGCTCTAGACAATTCTGAAAGCCTTCAAAAGCCAGCGAAAGTTTCTTTCAGATAATTTAATTTTTGTTTCATTTAAGAAATATCTTTTATTCTATTGGTTTGTTTGCTAAATATTTTCAATTTGTAAATCACCTAAAAGCGTATATACATATGTATATATAGCCTATAATCTAAACGAAACATGGAAGATATACAATTAGTCAGCAAATGTAGTACGCATACATAGAGATAGAGATAGAGATAGAGATAGCGATAGAGATAGAGATAGAGATAGAGATAGAGATAGAGATAGAGATAGAGAAAGAGATAGAGAAAGAGATAGAGATAGAGATAGAGATAGAGATAGAGATAGAGATAGAGATAGAGATAGAACTTGGTTCAAGTCCAGTTCACTTCTTAATGAAAACTTGTGTGAAGATGCATGTTTAGCAGTGCAGCGCCATCTACAGTTTACAAAATGTTGTAATTCTTTAAACATGTTTACGTTGCCTGTCAAATAGATATATTCTAGTTGTTAGCTGCTGAAACTGGTTTCGTGTCTGCGTCTTTCTTCCAATCTCTGTTTGTGCTGGTCTCCTGCACATTTTCATCTTTTGCTTCAGTTGGATTAACCTGGTTCATATACAAGGTTACAAGAGGGTTAACTTGAGGGTGACATAACTAGGTCTTTGGATGGTACAGACTTACAGTTAACAGTCAGAGTTATAGTTGAACTTAAGGGGAACTTAGCAGAGCACTTTGACATGCTTTCAAAAGAAGAAACTGCTCTGTCTGTGTCATTTCTTGTCAATTCAACCTGAACATTGCATTCAAATTATAGTGTATCAGACTAGACATTCACGAAGCAGAGCCCAGTTTAATTTCTCGTCTTCATATGAAATTACAGAGTATCTGGCTAGTTGCGCACGCAGCTGACTTGTAGCATTTGCCACTTGAAACATGCTTTGGCATTGACTAAGCTTGAGCTGTTGTCAACTTAACAACGACTCTTAGCAAGTGCCAAGTGAGTATTAGCGAGTATCTGAGTTGTTGTCGTGCCCCTGTGTGTTAAATCCTAACTTTGGGAGATGATTTAGCAGTGCAGAAGCTTTTAATGAAAATTGCAGGGTATCTATCCAGTCACGCATACCATTGCACATGCACCTAAAGAGCAGATACAAACACGCATTAGGTACCTATATACGTATTGTAAATTTGCTATATGTGTGTAGGTATGTGTGATAGGTATGCTTCAATGTGAGTCATGTCATATGGCTTGTTGTTGTTTTCTTACTGTTGTTGTCCCTGTGCGTCAGCAGCGGCACGAAAAGCAATGATATCTGCGATTTATTTATTTGTGCTGCAGTGGCAAAAGTCAAACCGGAAAGACGTACACACACACACACACACACATACACACACTGCACACAGCGGCTAAGTGTCGCCTGGTCGTGTCTAAAGGTGGCCAAAAGGAAGCCAACAACAAGCGACAGCGCAGCCAATGCAATTTCCAATTGAATTTGCCGAAAGAAAAGAAAAAACTCGATCAAAAATATAAGCAAGCTGCGACATAAGCTATATATATACTATATAGATATATATGCAAATTTAATCTAATGCTTCTTCACGCAAGTGTTAATAAATTGAATTACTTTACTTCAATGCATTTGCTTATTTGTCTATTTATTTTATACGTTGAACGCCCATTGCAAATGGAAATACAGGGTGTATAGGTTCTGTGCCAAGTATGTGACAGCCATGTGTGTCTGTGTGTTCGCTTTAGTGCATGCAATAAGTCAGCAGGGTATCTGCTAGTCAAGCACGAATGACTCACGGGCAGCCCTAACTTGTTTTACTTTTCTACTTTTGCTTCGTTAACACTGACAAATTATTGGCGCTAGTTTCGTGTGCATTTGTGACGTCACATGTTTGACTCAGAGCGTTGCCAGATTGGAGCAACTAGTTCCATGGTTCACGGCTCAAATCAATGCTTTCTTCAAGTTACCAAATGAATCAGTTTTTGAATCAGCATTGACCATTTCAAATACTTGTATAATTCGACTTAAAATAATTTTCTGTTTATCGTTTGAACTATTCATGTTGATTGAACAAATTCCTCATCGTTCACATACAAATACATAGCGTAAATTGATGAGTGGTTCCAAATGATATACGAAAACATGTTTTCGCCATGATTAATACCACTGTGGCGTCTCGAAGCAAGTGTAATTAAGCGCACACGTCGGGTTCATTGTAAAATCAATTAGAGTAATAAACAAATATGTGATAAAGCTATCAAAGCATACAAATTTGAATTATTATTAGCAATATGTAAATACAGCTAATTTCATATAATTGTGCTTTATTTCAGTCGTTCTCTCTCTTTCTCTTTTTCTTTGTCGTTCTCTCTCTCCCTCTCTCTCTCCTTATCTTTCTTGTTATATCTCTATTTCAGTCTCTCTAGCCCTCACTCCCTCTCTCTATCTGTTCCTTACTTTCACTCTTCTCATCTCTGTCCCTATCCGTTTCTTACCTCCGTTGCCTCTTGCTCGCTGACGGTTGCCCGCTCTCTTTCACATTCTGATTATTTTTCTATTGCTCTGCCTTTCGTCATTCCTGTAACCCTGACATGTTGCCTTTCTATGCAACGATTATCCCGATGGCTTTGTATGGTGTTTACCGTTTGCTATTTGAATAGCTTTATATTGATAGGTATGAATATGTTTTTCAATTGAGGGATTTGTCAGAATTTATCTGTACGAAGTAAACGTGCAACAATAATTTGTTTTTGGGTAAGAGCCGCAGCTGCACTTCAGTGAGCTTGCTCGAGTTTATCGTAAACAAACTCAACTTGACCCGAATGGCAAGTCTGTTGACTGTCGTGTCTTATCAGTGAGCCAAGTGCCAGAAGGTGCTCCAAGCGATCAATCAAAGCTTCTATCGGACCACCCCAGACCAGTGCCTCTGTCTTTATTTTAATTAATCACAGAGTGGCAGCAGCGGGAGCAGTAGCAGCAGATTGACAAGCGAGTGGGGTCGATTAGTTAGCGAATAGAAAGTCCTTTAGAATGCTGCCCTTTCATTGCATTCACTATACGCAGCTGAGCGCGATGGAACAGCGCTGCAGGCGGTATTAGACCCATGAAATATCGAAGTTATTCATGAATTCTGTTTGTTTATATATTGCAGCAATGGCGTCAGCGTGGAGGGTGCCACACACAAGCAGGTGGTGGATCTGATCAAATCTGGCGGCGATTGCCTGACCTTAACGGTGATATCCGTCACACAGCAGGAGGCGGATCGACTGGAGCCGCAGGAGGATCAAACTGGTTATTCCTATATTGACTACTCGGACAAGCGCTCCTTGCCCATTAGGTGAGCAATTGTTGCAGTCTTGCCAAAGTGAACTCTATCTCAGTCTAATAATGGTCTCTCTCTCTCTCTAGCATACCCGACTACAGCATTGTGAATCGGAATGGGGAACGCTATATTGTCTTCAATATTCATATGGCTGGTAGGCAGCTGTGCTCGCGTCGGTATCGTGAGTTTGCCAACTTGCATTCGGCGCTGCGCAAAGAGTTTAGCGGCTTCAACTTTCCGAAGCTGCCTGGCAAGTGGCTCTTTCAGCTGAGCGAACAGCAGCTGGACACACGTCGACGGGGCCTCGAGCAGTATTTGGAGAAGGTGTGCGCGGTGCGTGTGATAGCCGAGAGCGATGCAGTGCAGGACTTTCTAACTGATACGGAAGACGATATATCGGCATCGCCGGTGGATATTAAAGTGATGCTGCCCGACCACGAGGTGACCAGCGTTTCGGTTAAGAAGTCATCCAATGCCCAGGTGGTGTGGGAGATACTGGTGCAGCGCGCCAATCTCACAGCCTATACGCAACAATATTTCTATCTGTTCGAGATAGTTGAATACAATTTCGAGCGAAAGCTGCAGCCACACGAGATACCGCATCAGCTCTATGTTCAGAACTATAGCACCGCCTCATCAACATGTCTGTGCGTGCGACGTTGGCTCTTCTCCGTGGGTAAAGAGCTGACCCTGCCCGATGGCGAGCAGGCGGCACGCTTCATCTTCTATCAGGCGGTCGATGAGGTGAACCGTGGCAACATACGTGCCGATGGACGCCTCTACGAGCTGAAAGCATTGCAGGATGCCAAAAAGGCCAACGATTATCTCGCCTTGGCCCGCACACTGCCCGGCTATGGTGATGTTGTGTTTCCTCACTGCTCCTGTGATAGTCGCAAGGAGGGTCATGTTGTGCCCGCCGTGGGTGAGTCCCAAAAGTCCGCCCGATAGATGAATGAGGAGCTTTGCTCTCAGAGTTTAGATAAACTAAATTTATTGTAGTAGAGTTGAGCTACTATAAAAGTAGATCATTATAGAAGATCAATAATAGAAGAGCTTGGCTAATATCGTCCATGCCTCTTTGATTCGTTTGTTCATTTAAGCAATTTTTCTTCAATATTAATTTTTAAAAAACTGGTTCAAAACTGATTTTTATATAATTCAACCAGTTTGTAAGAAAAGGTTCAAATTGTGGTTCACAATAGTAATGCTTACAATTCAAAAACAGCCAAAAAGTTTAACTATTCAGGGGGAATGCAGTGAATTGGATCTGATTTAAAAGAACATTTAGTCATTCAATCCAAGTATTAACCTCAGTCAAAGGCGGCTTAATTCGTTGACCAATGATTCAATAGTTCCCAATTGGCAGGAATCTGAACTAATTCAATTTTATAATCAAAGGTTAATCAAACGTGTTTCGCTGCGCGTGTCACTTAGTTAATAAGGCATGCACTGCACTTGAACTAGTTCCATTAGCTTGGAATCAGATAGCACAGATAAAGGCGAAAAGTAATTAAGCTCCCAAACTGTCAATGGATCTTTGTATAGTTTTTAATAATATTCTAAACATGCAACTAATGTGTTTTTTCTTTGCAGGAATGAAGAGTTTTCGCCTGCACGCCTGCCGCGAGGATGGCTCCTTGGAGGCGCAAATGGTGGAGCTAACTTGGGACAGCATTACTAGTTCCGAGAGCGATGAGGAGTCCATGTCATTTTGCTTTCAGTACAATCGTCCAGATAAGCCAGCACGTTGGGTCAAAGTCTATACGCCATATGTAATTATAACTAGACTGTTATATACTCAAGCTATGCTAACTGTTATACGTTTTTATAGCACGCATTTCTTGCGGACTGCTTTGATCGGATTATGGAGGAGCGCAAATGGGAGGACAGCGGCGATTAGAAGGATTTCTTTCGCTTTGCGGGCTCATCGGGCGCATTGATCAGATCTACATAGATATACATATATATATATATATATATATATGCCTATATATATATATATATATTTATATTGCAACTTAACCATCCCAGCAACATCGCAGCGAGCGGCTCAATGCAATCTTAGTCACACACAAACACACACGCACACATACCCAGGCACACGCACATACACCTACAGAGCTACACATTTAAGACACCTTTGCAGTTCTTTGTATTTCAATCAACATTTTGTGTATTTAGTGTATGTCAGACTCTTCGATTTGTGTGTTGTGTATATGGCCGTGTGCCTCTTTCCGTTCAGTTTCGTTTCCATTTTTGTTTCGTTAGCTTAGGCTGAAAGTAAAATTGTTGGAGAAGGCCAACTAACTTAGTCGAACATGATATATACATGAGATGCCCATTAGCCACAGACACAGTCACAGGAACAGGTACAGAGATAAATAGCAGAACCATATTATGTTGTAAGTGCTATATACCTTATGTATATTGTAAAATATATATATTAGCTATATACGATATTTGTAAATTATGCAATGGGTTTAACAATAACACAGAAAAAAAACGAAAGAAGAAAACAAATGTTAACAGCGGCAACAAAATGTTTCAAGTTTATTAACAGCACTTTAGCACATAGAGTTAGAGATAGAAATAGACAGAGAAAACAGAAGAATGTTAAACATAAAATACGAAAAGAAACAAATTAAAAAATAGAAACACCCACACACAGACAGACACACATACACAGCAAAGCAGCAATTAAGCAAATCAAATTAAAAATTCTAATTAAAAAATTTATTAAAACACAAATGATTAGAAATATTATAAAAGCAAAATATACACATCCACATTCACTAAACACCCATATATATATTTTTTTTTATTTATTCACGCAATCGCAGTAGATGAAAACATAAACAAAGCTGCTAAAAAAAACAATGTAAAAAGTCAATTTTAAATATAGCAAAAGCAACAACAAAATCGAAACGCATAGAACTTTATATAGAAAATGCAATCAAATATAACTATATTGTATATATATATACATATTTATATGCATATATATATATACATTTTGTCTGAAGCATCATTTGTATGTAGTAAATAGCAAAACAAAAGCAAAACAAAACATGTTGATTATGTACTCAATTTAAATTTTTCTAGTAGAAAAATAAACAAAAATGTTAGTTACACTTAAGAGCTGTTTATATATATATATATATATATATATATATATATATATATATATATATATATATATATATATATATATATATATATATATATATATATATATATATATATATATATATATATATATATATTAAGAGAAGAAAACGAAACATAACAGTTATTGAAACAAAAAGTACGCAAAAACAAAGAACAACTTTTTTTTGTTTAAATCGAGGCAAAAGTTAAGCAACTGTGTGTGTGTGCGTGTGCGTGTCGTCTGTGTGTTTAAAATAAAACAAATTATATTTTCTTTTAGAACAACAATTCACTTAATTTAAGTAATAGAAATCGTAGCAATCATACACACAGTCACACACACCACTCACAAACACACTCATGCATATACATTACAATGTATATATATATATATATATATATATATATATATATATATATATATATATATATATATATATATATATATATATATATATATATATATCAACGATGCAAGTGACGTCTGCTTGTGATATTTACAATTTACACAATTATGATTATCATTATATATGTGTATATATACATACAAATGGATATGTATATGTATATATATATATATAAATATGTATATGTATGCATTACCAATATGATTATTATTATATATGATTTTTTTTCTATTTTTTTTCTTAATTATATATTTATTCAATTTACGCTATCATATATATAAATATATACATATATATATATTTCGATACATATATGCACAGTGTCTCAAAAAATGAAAGAAATTGTCACTAAAAGAAAAGTAAAAGTAAAAATTAAAAAAAGAATAAATTATAAATAAAATAAAAATGAACACGCTCTTTGGCCATTTATTGTAGCGCGAACGTTTTATGTTTTGCTTTAGTTTGTATTAACTATGTATATTCCATAATTATTATTATCATTATTATATATATATATGTTTATTCTATTATAAATTATATAATTACGCTATGCTATATTTATATATATATATATATATATATATATAAATATATTCGATTTTTTGTTTTTACTTCATTGTTTTTTGTAGTAACTGCAAAAGAAAAATAAAACAAAATAAGAAACAAATTCGATGAGCCGCAAACAATTGAAAAATGCAAGAAATGAAAGAAATATATGAGAGAAAATGTTAACATATTTAAAGAGTAAGCAAATCATTTGTATTCGTATTTCAATTTGCATTTGTACCATTTAAAATAGCAACAACAAAACACCAGCAACAAATTACTTAAATAAACAAATTGATAGCAACAAACAAAACACGAAGAAGAAGAAGAAGTAGAAAAGAGAGAGAGCAAACAAAAAGCATTCCAAAAAAAAAACAACAAAAAAACGTAACGAAAGCGTAAAAATTTGAATATCAATGTTTTCTTACATATTTAAAAATTACAATTAAATATACATAACTTAAATAAATAAACAAATTTAAAAAAAAAACACATTCACAACAAAATATGCGCCTAATTCAACATTTAATACAAAGTTTATCATTCGAAAGACAAAAAAGAAAAACGCTCGAGTGCGTGCCATATAATGAGTGACTACTGTAAGGGCACGTGCACTCAAATGTGAGAAAAAAACAAAACAAAACAAAAACGAAAACAAAACCAAAAGCCAATAGCAAAACGAAACAAATCAAAGAGAGAGTAAAAAGCAAAAACCAACAAATAAATAAAATTAAAGAAAATGAACAAAAAATACCAATTTATTGAAAATAAAATTGCATTTTTTCCCTTTTCAAAAAAAATTCGAAATTGTTTTTTTTTTTTTTAATGATGCGAAGTTTGAAGCAAACATTGAAATTCTTCGATTTTGCTTTGCATATATATAAATTTTTAAAAAAGATTTCAACTGTGTCTGACAGTACTAATACTCCCAGTCAAGACCTATGATCTATTTTTAGGAATTTTCTATTGGACTTTCGAGAAAGAGGCCATACGTAAGAGCCAGAGGAATTGGGTTCGGAATTGTGGGGCAGCTATTCTATAAATTGAACAGATATTTTATTGACTAATAAAGATGTTTTTCAAGAACTGATTTCCGATAACTAAATAAACTATTTAAAACACGTAACAGTGCTCAAGTTGGGACTGCCCGACTAGGAGATACCCTCAACTCTGCGATCAGCAGAAATTTCAATCATTCTACACTTCTTTTATACTCACGCTCTGTATGCAACACAAGCACATACATATATTTACATACCTACACACATGTGCACATCGCATACATATATTTACATACCTACACACATATGCACATCGCATACACACAATAACGTGGAATACCTTTTCTTCTAAGCAAATGATAAGTGTATTAGCGCAAGTTTCTAGTACTTGAAATACGTTTTTTACGAAAATGTGAATATGTATATATATTGTTTTATATATTTTTTTTATTTATTTTCATGAAACCTTTATGTATTCCAATTTTCGATGGGTTTATGTAGATGTATTTTGTAGAGTGAGTGTGTTCTAGGATTATTCCAGTTCCAGTTCAGATTCCTGTGGATATGTTTAGACTGATTCTTGCTTAATAAAATTTGTTAGTCTGTGTAGTTTACTTGTCATACAATTTGCATAGATTTTGTATTCCAATTTGAGTTCTTTTCGTTTTCCTTTTGCGTCTACATTCGTAAACGTTACGAAAATTCTAAAAGTATTTCAGTGAGCAGCTGTTAAAGTAGCTCAGTTCAGTTCTGTTTTTTGAATAATTATATTTATTGGAGCCAGTCTATAGGCTTTGAGTTGCTAATATTTACAGCTGGGTGCAATTTGAGACACTGAGACAGAGAGAGAGAGGGAGAGAGCTAGCGCTGTGCCTTGCATTTCAATGGCTTTAGAGGTTAGCTAAGCGCGTGTCGTGCCTGCGCTCGTGACACGAGCCGAGTCGCCCAGCTTGGTCATAATTACGTATGCGAATCCATTTCTCAGCCAATTCAATTCACAATTTACGGCCATAAAATTGCGAATGGATTTTATTGCGCCCTCGATTGGCCTATTGGGCTAATCAACTTATCGGCTGATTGACAGCAGGTGAGATGAGTGGGGAGGTTGGTGGTGATACAGGTGTGTTGGCTCATAGGCAACAATTGTTCGTGTGTCAATGGGGCATATGGGTTTTGTGCTTATATTGGCTAGCGACAATTAGAATAAAGAAATATATAATAGCGCCACCATTGATTTTGATTGCAATGCATTTCCAATAGGGTCAGACCTTTAAGTGTTGAAGAAGAAGCTTAACAACTTATATAATATATATATTCCTGAATCGACCCCGATCGATTTAAGTTCCTTTTTGAGACGATGGGGAATAGGAATCATCTTCTATATCTATTTGTTATATACAAGTATTTGTCTTAGCAGGGTGAACAGTATTTGCTAGTTGTTCATGACCGACTTGCACATTGACTACAGGGTATACAGGCTGTTGCAGGCACAGAAAAGGCAAAACCTTTTAACGCTTATAGCCAATATTTGATCAATTGGTGCGATTTGCTGGATGTTGATTAAAGGCTTTATAGCTGCTGATAGCAGACCGAAGAACAGGCAGAAAACGAGAAAGAGAAACAGAGAGAGAGAGAGAGAGTGAGTCAGAGACGGTGATGGAGAGGGAGAGGGAGCGGTCTATAATGTGACTTAATTAGCTGTGCAAATTGTTTAACGCTTTTTTTTATTTGTTTTTATTGACTTTGTTATTTTTTAAAAGCAAGTGCCGAATTTAATTAACAGAATCAAGAAACATGGCAAATAAACAGATTAATAAACACGCTCGGCCTAGTTGAAAGCGATGCGTACAACGCGTCGTATGTGTAATCAGTGCCAATGGCGATAATCGGCTTACCAAATGCTAATGCTGATAATGATGATGATGACGACGACGACGACGACGACGACGATGACAATGATAATGATAAGCGAGCGTTTGATTAAAGTCAAACACAATCGACGTCGGCTTTATGGCCGATAACCCTCCACACCCCATCGCCCGCCCGGCTGCCCCTCCCTCTGCCTGTGGCTGCTTGGCTGAGCTGAACGTCGCGCTCTCAGCGCTATTTAAGAGAGCTGCTTGTGGACTGCAATACTGGGGCAGTGGGGAATGGGTATTTGGATGTTTGGGGCAGCATTTAGCATACGCTTTAGCCGCAACGAGTCGTAACCTGGACGCGAACGCGTGCGCACGTAATCCCCCCTCGCGTATTTCTAGTTGTGTATCGAACGCGAGTAAATCTAGTAGAGACGGGAGAATGTCAGAGTCCGCGTCGTCGCCGCTGCTGCTGCTTGCGGCGCAGGCGCTGCCCTATGCGGATGAGCTAGTGGAGGGCGAGGATGAGCTGGAGGAGGCGGAGGAGAGCCTGCGGCAGCGAGAGCAGGAGCAGCCGCGCAAGCAATCTCTCGGCCAGCGACGCAATGTGGATCTGCCGCAGTTGTATGTAGTCAACGAGCTGCCGGAAGAGCTGCCCAACGAGCTGGAGGCGATGCGGGACAGAGACAGAGACAGAGACAGGGATAGGGACAGAGATCATTTTGGACCCGGACTGCGACGCAATTCCATTTCGCTGCCGCAGGGCATCAATTCGCTGGACTTGGAAGCGCTGCGTCTACGGCACCAGATGCAGGCGCAGGAGGCGCTGAACGAGGAAAGCCAAGCGGAAAGCGTGAGTAAAGGGTACAGTGGGCTCATGAGGGGACAGAGTCAGGGTATAAGCAGTAATGCGACTATGCTGATTCACTTTACGATTTCGGAAACGAGTTTTTGGCATTAAACAAAAGCTACCAGATAAATAATTATAAGCTTATAAAGTCTCTTTATTTGTATATGTATTTGTGGCAAATTACACGTAAATTAACAAAATATTAAGAAAAAAAACAAAATCAAAAAAGAAAAAAAATATTAAGAATACTTCAAACACTGGAATCGAACTGCCAAAAGTCTCGATCTGCTGTCAAATATACCTATATGTAGATATGTATACAGATAGATGTGTTGAGACATCCGACATCTCCTCTCATCGATCTATTTGAATCAGATAATTATTGCTGTACATCTTATTTTTGCTTGCCATTTCAATTCTCATGTTTACACTTCAAGCGTAATTAATGTGCATTGCAAACAGTTGGCGGTTTTGATAGCTGGAAAGGCGTATTCGACTGCTTAGATGCCCAGTGATCGGCACCTTTGTGTAGTCCACTGGTAAGACTAGCTGCAGTGCAACTTGTGACGCTATCTTGGCAGGTTGTGGGATCTGTATACACTATACTAGATCCCTAAGTAACATTTTAATATAATTCATACGTGATTCCAGTCGGTGCAGCCATATCAAGTCAGGGAAGCCCATTCTGTCGCCTGACCACAGGGTATGAGTACACAATGGAATATTTTATTACGTTAACTACACTGAACAACGCATCAAAACCAACATCGAACACATTTTTATAGAAGTTAAATATAGGTTTCTTTATTATTAATTACTAGAAATTCATTAATTTCAGTTTTTTTTCGACACTACTGAATTTGTCACTCATATGTCATGAGTAAGCGCTAGCTTACGCTATCATCTCCGTAAATACTGATCCATTCTATATATCAGCTCCGCCTGAAAGTGAGCAGCAAATTTTGTTGTATTCCAATGGGCGCCTCAATAAAGGGCAACAGATTTTGACTAGGACTTTTACCTATATTCCTCTTTATAGAGTATATAGTTTTCTTTCAAAATAACTAATATATTCAAAACACAAAACTTTGGAAAAGTGTATCTCTCATCACAAATTAAAAAAAAACATACTTTTATACAAATGTTATCAATTCGACTATTGCTGACCAAGAATATATATGCTTCATTAAATCTATATATGATTTCAAGACTTCGACATCCAGCGCTTTGATATTAAAAATAAATGCATTTAAAGTTTATTAAATTAAACTATTTAAAAAAAAAGTTTATATTCTAAGGGCTTTAAAACATAAAAAAGCAAAAAAAAATAAATAAATAAAAATAAATTAATAAATATATTAAAACAAAAATTTAAAAATGGTTCATACATTTTACATGTGGAAAATTATAAAAAATATTTTTGTAAATATGTTAATAAATAAAACAGTTTTCTAAACTCTCCGGCGAATATCATCTGACACTGCCACGCGTGCTCCGAGAGAAAGAGAAAAATTATTATAATTATAAATAAATTCTGTAATGAGCTTATCACATTTTAAAACTGATTTTGAAAGCATTGCATGAAAAAATGATTTAAAAATTTTAAGTGTTAATTAAAAAAAAAATTTTTATATAAAAATATTAACAAATTATAAAATTCTATTTTAACAAATATTAAATTTGTTTAGAGAAAATAAAGATACTGTTTAACAAACGATTTTTCTATATTTTCTTTGACAAACTCATGGAGACAAGAAATTTGCAAATTTTTGTAGTTGCCTAAACCATTAAAAGAGCTAACAAATATTAAAATACATAAATATTAAAATTAAAAATGGGGAAAGAAAATGAGTGCAATCAAATTAAAAACCAATTCGTTAAGAGTACTCCATTTCACACCACAATCAATAATTTAAAAAATAAAAAAAACAATAATTATCTGACGAGCTCCTTCCACATTCTCATCGAGTATTTTGAGAAAGATATTAAAATCAATATTTTAGCAAAAAAAAATAGAAAAAAAGAGATAAAAGAAAAAAAGAGAAAACTTTGTCTGATCTGAAAAATAATAATTATCCGACGAGCTCATTCTAAAAAAAGGAGAAAAAAGAGGTGAAAAAAAGGAGAAAAAATGAGATAAAAAGAGAAAATAGAAAAAAAAGATATACAACTTGGTCTGCTCCTAAAAAGCTGACGAAGCAGACTGAAAAATAATTATCCGACGAGCTCCTTCCACATTCTCATCGAGTATTTTGAGAAAGATAATATCATCAATATTTTAGAAAAAAACAAGTAAGAAAGCTCTAGTCGGGGTGCCCGACTAGGAGATACCCTGATCCCAGTCCTCTGAGTTTTTTAATATTTTCTGTAGTTTGTATCGAGTATTCAAAAAAAAAAAAAGAAAATAAATAAAAAATGACATTGCGAGACCAGGATTCGAACCTGGATTGTCTGCGCAACGTGCGCCAACTCTACCAACACCGCCACTTCATAATTAACAAATAAATAAAACAATAAAAAATGCTTTGTCTGCACTGGTCTCGAACCAGGACCGCGCTACATACGAGCGCCGCCTCTACCAACGCAGCCACCGCTCTGCTTGCGCGAGCAGCTGCAAATTTGAACATAAGTAGCAGCTAATAATTCAGCACAGTTCAATCGCAATTTCAATTCGTGGAATAGAAAAGAATACACGCATTTGAATGAATGTGTGCACACGCATAGGAAAAATGCGTGCGCGTGGCGCTGCTGACATGTGCTTTTGCAAATTGGCCAAACGTTTTGTTTAATAACTTCTGTTTTACTTAATGGATTTTAATGAAATTTTCAGCATATGATCTACATATCCTATTGGCTTGGTTGAGATGCAAACGCCTTCACATAATGGCCCTAGTTCCAACTAAACTTAAATTCTAAGAATTTGGGGAATTTGGAGCCGGTATCCAAAATCCAACAAAAATCTAAATTGCATAAAATATACATAAAACTAAATACAAAATTTGGAGGCTCTAGCTCTTAAGACGTTCGAGATATAATTTATTTACTGCATTTCAATAATGTTTTTATTCGATAACAATTAAATGCGAATAGTTATCGAATATTTGAAACAAACTTGACCTGCGCGTGCTATACACGGATTTCAAGCCTCTAGCTCTTATAGATGCTGAGATCCACGCGTTCACACATACGGACAGACGGACAGACGGACAGACGGACGGACAGACAGACGGACAGGGCTCAATCGACTCGTCTTGTCGTCCTGATCAAGAATATATATACTTTATGGGGTCTGCCACGCCTCCTTCTGCCTGTTACATACATTTGCACAAAACCATTATACCCTGATTTCCCATTTTCAATGGGATCAGGGTATAATAAAAATAGAAAAAAAGATAAAAGAAAAAATAAGAGAACTTTGTCTGATCTGAAAAATAATAATTATCCGACGAGCTCATTGTACAAAAAGGGAAAAAAGAGGTGAAAATAAGGAGATAAAAAGAGAAAAAAGAAAAAAAAAAAAGATGTACAACTTTGTCTGCTCTTAAAAAGACGCCGAAGCAGACTGAAAGATGCGAGTTCAAAGCCTACTACGATTGAGTACCGTTTGTTGTTTAGCCCACTCAAGGCGATTTATTAGAGCTAAATTAGATACTCAAGTTTAAAACTTAAATTTGAATAAAATAAATCAGATCAAATTCTTTCACAACTTTTTTTGTGCCAGCCTTTTTATTTATAACCTCAATTTCACCAGTCGCAATAAGACTAAGAGACGCTCGTCGACGCATTCCAGCGAATGTCAAACGCATTCGTTTATATGCGAATGTCTCATTCGCAATGAACGAATGCATCGAGGCAAAAATTGAGTGAGCAACGAATGTCAAGCATCGATACAAAGGAGCAGTAAGCAAGGAAGGCGGCAAAAAGGAAGAATTCAAATTTTATTTAATCATAATTGGTTAAGGTGAAGTTGTGATGCGATGCCTTAACTCGTTTTCCACATTTCTAAATGGAGCCCGTATACTTGTGTATTTACTATTATTGTATTAACAGTAATGTTCCCAAGTTCGGAAACTTTGTTTCCTCAAAGCACAGCTGTCTTATCTTGACTGCGAATGATGCTAGCAGTAAAGCTTGATTAGGAGATATCCTGTAGTTTTGGGCATATCGTGAGGTGGACCCACAACGTTTTCTTGGGGAACTGGGAAGCAGGCGGTCCAATGGGACCGCTACTGAAAGCTTTCCCGGCACTTCATTTGGCGAGGTTGGGCGTTGGTGGCTTCAAGCTCCTTCGGCTGCTACAGCGTTCTCTCTTTGTAGTGGAGTCCGTCTAATGTGATTCACTATCCTGAATGCAAATTGAAAGGGGATGAGATTCATGATGTCCTTAGGAACTTCGGAGTCTTCGTAGTATGCATTTTTCCAGCGGTTTTCCAAAAGCAGGATACTCCGGGGGAGTATCCCAGGTTAATAGTAGGATGGCATCGAGTGGGACTTTTAATGAAGCGCTTATCGATTCCATTAAAGACAGCATTTCCACATTTAAAAATGCCGACTTCTTGAATTACTCCAAATATGGTAGGGATTTGTATTTATCTGCTGAAGACCCTTCGATACATTGTCAATACCAGCATCTTGTGTGCGAAAGTATTCTTTCCTTGGGCATCTCATTAGTATTAAAAGTGTGGATTTATGGCATCACATATATATGCGACGAAGCATCTGATCTCTCTACTCCACGACCCATTTGAATCGTCTATTGGTCTATCGACTCCCATGAAGAACCAACAATAGATCTATACAAAAAAACCAAGAATAAATTTACTTCAACATACCTTCTTTACAATGTCATCGAGTACTGTGAAACACTCACAAAGTTACTACGTTAAATGCGGTCTTCACCTCGCTCCTACGTGCTCCAAGCCGCAGGATACCCCAGCGGAGAGGCTCATACAGGTCCACTGGTCTCGGAATTGTTAGTAATTTAAGAAATACGCCACTAGACCCTCTCCTTACACTATTCACATCTTCTTCATCACAAGGACGAATGTCATGATATATGTCATAAATTCCTTTATAAGATTATTCATAACATCATTAACACCTGCTGACCCTCGTTCCAAGCTTTACAAGCCATGGGTACAAGTTTCGAAACTCTTAAGCTGCAAGAGTGCCATACGGAGCACTCTGCCACGCGCTCATCTTTTAAAATTATAAGTCAAACTCCGTCCAATTTCATTGCAAATCACAATTCAAGTTCCGTGTTTGAAAGCCCTGATTAAAATGACGCTTGCATCTTATTCAAAACAAAAACCGGTTCAAACACACGTAAATAAATCTTCTTCAACCCACACTGCAGTCAAGACTCAAAAAATTGAAAATTGCCTACGACGAGCCCCTCCTACATTGTCATCGAATATTTTGAGAAAGATATTACAATCAATATTTTAGCAAAAAAAAACAAAATAAATAAATAATTATCCGACGAACACCTTCCACATTCTCATCGAGTATTTTGAGATAGATATAATGAATACCCTTGCAAAAAACAAAAATAATAAAAACCGAGTATTTCGATAGATATTAGCCAATATTTTAGCAAAAAAAGGAGAATAAAAAAAATTTAAAAAAAAAAAGTAAAAATAAAACTTAGTCTGCTCCCACTGATACGCCAAAGCAAACTGACCTAAAGAAAAACTGGGAGCGAGAACATCAAAATTTGAGCAATTCGAAGCCTACTACGATTGATAGTTTCGTTTGATAGTTTCGTTTATCGCTCAAGCTAAGCAGGCCATGCAAGATGGGTTATCCAACGGTCTTCCTATTGAATTCTGCTGCATCCCCAAAGGTAAAAGTTGCAATTTATGATCTATATAAATATATATATTTATGAATACAACTGGTATATATATAAAATATATTGAAGCTGCCATAAACTAGATAATGAGAAAGCGCCATCCCACATGACTTATGTGAGTGGGGAGGGCCAGCCAGCTAGCTGGATGGACAGCGACATTTGGCAATGCTACGGCGAGGGTCGTCATCAAAGTATCGAATGTTCATGCGCTTATACAAAACTAAGAAGGAACGAATTTGTCTCAAAATGGGATATATCGGGAATAAAGGATATATACTGGGTATTTTATCTTTATTAAAAGCACTCTAGAAACTCAAATCTAAGCAGTAACAGTTCCTTATATAATATGTTAATGTCGTTAGGATGCTCGAAGGAATAATTTGATGATGCTACAGTCAA
Organism: Drosophila eohydei; assembly: GCA_035045825.1. Lineage (NCBI taxonomy): Eukaryota > Metazoa > Arthropoda > Insecta > Diptera > Drosophilidae > Drosophila > Drosophila eohydei. The sequence goes on along the minus strand of JAWNOT010000042.1, from coordinate 1,767 downwards.
ATAGTGTCTATTCCATAGGATAAACAGATATCTTATGGCATTAAATTGAAGAGCAGTAATTTTCTTTAATAAATTGTGCAGCGCTGATGCTTTCGATTACTGATTGAACTGCCCTCGTTCTGTGAGCGAGAATCACTATAAAATTGTGAGAAATGTGAAGCCGAAGCCTCGTAATTAATCACTGAGGAACGAGCACTCGCAGTCGCCATGAAGCGCGACGTCGACCGATTAAACAAACACACACCAATACACGCACTCACACACACTCACACACACACGCACACGCAAACAGATAGCAGATTGAAAGCAAAGCCCTCGTCATTTCTAATACAACATTCGAGCAATTATCAAGCTGCCGGCAAAGGCAGCAGACGCTTCGAGCTCTGTTTTCACTCACTGCAGCAACTTCACTTCAGGCAGTTCCATTCGACTCCTGTGCACAAATTATAAAATTCTATTTTAACAAATATTAAATTTGTTTAGAGAAAATAAAGATACTGTTTAACAAACGATTTTTCTATATTTTCTTTGACAAACTCGTGGAGACAAGAAATTTGCAAATTTTTGTAGTTGCCTAAACCATTAAAAGAGCTAACAAATATTAAAATACATAAATATTAAAATTAAAAATGGGGAAAGAAAATGAGTGCAATCAAATTAAAAACCAATTCGTTAAGAGTACTCCATTTCACACCACAATCAATAATTTAAAAAATAAAATAAAACAATAATTATCTAACGAGCTCCTTCCACATTCTCATCGAGTATTTTGAGAAAGATATTAAAATCAATATTTTAGCAAAAAAAATAGAAAAAAAGAGATAAAAGAAAAAAAGAGAAAACTTTGTCTGATCTGAAAAATAATAATTATCCGAGCTCATTCTATAAAAAGGAAAAAAAGAGGTGAAAATAAGGAGAAAAAATGAGATAAAAAGAGAAAAAAGAAAAAAAAAGATATACAACTTGGTCTGCTCTTAAAAAGACGCCGAAGCAGACTGAAAGATGTGAGTTCAAAGCCTACTACGATTGAGAGTACCGTTTGTCGTTTAGCCCACTCAAGGCGATTTATTAGAGCTAAATTAGATACTCAAGCTTAAAACTTAAATTTGAATAAAATAAATCAGATCAAATTCTTTCACAACTTTTTTTGTGCCAGCCTTTTTATTTATAACCTCAATTTCACCATGCGCAATAATACTAAGAGACGCTCGTCGACGCATTCCAGCGAATGTCTAACGCATTCGTTTATATGCGAATGTCTCATTCGCAATGAACGAATGCATCGAGGCAAAAATTGAGTGAGCAACGAATGTCGAGCATCGATACAAAGAAGCAGTAAGCAAGGAAGGCGGCAAAAAGGAAGAATTCAAATTTCAGATTTGTTTGTTTATTAATAAGCAGTGCAGACAGTAAAACGTTCAAGAGGGTCTCAGAAAATAACTGAAAACAAATCTTGAAGTCCAAATCTTGAAGTCCAAATCTTGAAGTCCAAATCTTGAAGTCCAAATCTTGAAGTCCAAATCTTGAAGTCCAAATCTTGAAGTCCAAATCTTGAAGTCCAAATCTTGAAGTCCAAATCTTGAAGTCCAAATCTTGAAGTCCAAATCTTGAAGTCCAAATCTTGAAGTCCAAATCTTGAAGTCCAAATCTTGAAGTCCAAATCTTGAAGTCCAAATCTTGAAGTCCAAATCTTGAAGTCCAAATCTTGAAGTCCAAATCTTGAAGTCCAAATCTTGAAGTCCAAATCTTGAAGTCCAAATCTTGAAA